>OX336391.1:491328260-492528260 GCA_946902985.2 Meconema thalassinum
TTTGTAGCTTCTTCTTCTTCTTCTTCTTCTTCTTCTTCTTCTTCTTTTGCTTTAGCGTTTGTCCCACCTCGTGGCAGGGTCCGCTATTTGAATCCGCTGTCTCCACTTTACTCGGTCATGGGCCATGTCCGGATGAAGGTTGACGCCTTTCAAATCCCTGTGCAGTGTATCGGCCCAACGTTGTCTCGGTCGCCCCTTTTGGTCTTTTCCCGGCGACCTCCAGTGTGTAGCCCTGTTTTGCAATGGTGTCCACTCCTGACCGTAGCACATGCCCAAACCATCGCAGACGACCCTCACGCATTTTGTTACTGATTGCTGCGATACCAAATCGTTCCCTTATTCTTTGATTGGGGATGTGAACCAACCTAGTAATGTCTGCTGTCCATCTAAGCATCTTGGTCTCCATGGCACTTAGCCGACCTTCTGCTTCCTTCGGGGTCGGCCAACATTCGGTACTATAAAGCGCTACGGGACGAATGACAGTGCGGTAAATCTTCGATTTTAGGTGGTCTTTCATCTGGCGATCGCACATGACACCTGTCGTTGTTCGCCACTTCATCCACGCAGCATTAATTCTTATGTTGACCTCCTCGGTGAGACGACCTTCAACAGTTATCGTAGGGCCAAGATACTTAAATTTTGTCGTTCGAGGCAGATCATCGCCGTCAATTGGATTGTTGCGATTTCTCCAGCATCCGTTGTCATATATTCTGTTTTAGCTTTGTTAAGCCGCCGGTCATATTGTCTTAAACGATCACTCCATTCCTGGACTTGATGTTGGAGATCCAGCTTGTTTTGAGCGGCCAACATAACGTCATCAGCGTACAGAATGGTCCAAGGTAACGGTTGTGGTAGATCTGCAGTAACCGTGTCCATGACCATAATGAACAGCAATGGTGACAGGGCCGAACCTTGATGAACACCAACTGTTACATGGAAGTTTTCCGACGCTCCGGCGGCGGCTTGGACGTAACTTCTTGGCTCCGCGTAGAGCAACTGTACCCAGTTGACAAGGTACTCTGGGATGCCATGTTGTCGGAGAGTCAACCAGATCAAGTCTTGCGGCACACGATCAAAAGCCTTTTCGAGATCTAAGAAAGCAAGGTGCAACGGCTCATTCTTTTCACGATGCTTTTCAACTAAAAGCCGTGTGGCGTGGATTGCATCTGTTGTGCTGCAATTTTTCACAAATCCAGCTTGGTTTTTGGTCAGCTGGGAGATTGCACGTATCCTCTTATCAAGAATGCGCTCGAAGACCTTCATGGTGTGACAGAGGAGTCGAATTGGTCTGTAATTAGCACACTCGGCTGGACTTCCCTTCTTTTTTGAAGATAGGTATCGTGATGCTATGTTGCCAATCAAGTGGCGTTCGTCCTTCTTTGACTATTTGGTTGAAGAGTCTCGCCAACCAATCCGCTGGATCCCACTTCTGAGAGCACCATAGCTCCGCCGCGATGTCATCTGGACCAGTTGCCTTCCCTGGTTTCATTTGTTTCAAGGCCCCTGCAACCTCTAAGACATCAATAGGTTTGATAGGACCTTCGACAGCAGTAGCGACAGGTATCTGGTTGTGCTGGAATTCCTCTGTTGAGACCTCCTCAAAGTAATTTCGCCAACGTTCTCTCGCCTTCTTCCAGTCGACTAGCAAAACGCCCTTATCGCCATTGATGCCATTGAAGCGTTGGATATCTTGAGATTTATGGTGCCTGGTTTTGACGAGGCGATAGATGTCCCGCTCTCCCTTGCGTGTGTCCAGCTTCGCGTAGAGGTCTGCGTACCGAGCCGATTTTGTCGAAGCAACAGTCTTCTTCGCTTCCCTGCGTGCTATTTTGTAAGCATTCCAACGAGAAGGTGTTTTGTCTTCCAGAAACTCGTGGTAAAGCTGCTTCTTTTTGCGTACCGCAGTTTTGACTGCGTCATTCCAAAGCCATGTGTCCTTATCAATCCGACGTCTTCTTGGCTTCGTAAGTCCAAGAATGGCATGCGTGGCTTCGTGAACGGCTTTCTTCATTTCTGTCCAGCTTTCTTCAACGGTTGTAATCGGCGGCAGCGTAAGACGTCTAATGACTTCTTCTTTATTCTCTTTAAATTGCCACCATCAGATTCTCGCCGGTCCTGTTCGTGCCTGTATGACCATTGGCGGCTTTTCACGGAGCTTGCAGATAAGTGGTCGGTGTTGGGTCGCAACTGTTTCGTAAGGGACGACTTTAGTGTCCAACACGTCTTTAAGGTCTTTGCGCCTTACCAGAATGTAGTCAATTTGTGTTGTATTTGTGCCGCTGTAGTATGTGATTAGATGTGAATCACGTTTATCAAACCATGTGTTCGTAATGACTAGGTCATGGGTTTCCGCATAATCTAGAATTCTCAGTCCGTCGTCGTACCTCTCACCATATCCGAATCCGCCATGGGCGGCATGGTCGTCTTTCAAGCGACCGATATGTCCATTTAGGTCGCCTGCAACTATGAGGTAGTCCTCTAAGGGAACTTCGACGGTCTTTTCGTCAAGCAACGCCCAGAAGGCGTCTTTGATCGTTGCCGTTAGGCCTGTCTGAGGAGCATAGGCGCTGAAGAGGTGGATTTTTCTTCCATCGGCGATGTAGACGATTTTCATCAGACGATCATCATACCGCTGGACTTCAGAGACAGAACCATCAAACTGTGCTGATACTGCAATTCCCACACCACTGGTAGTTCCACGTGTACCGTTATAATACAACTTGTATCCACACCCAATGTTGTACGCCTTATCACCACTCCACCGTGTTTCCTGTACAGCAGAGGCATCGATGCGCCTCATTTCTAGCGCTTTCGCTAGCTCATTGTAACGTCCAGACATAGTGCCGACATTAAGTGATGCAATTCGGGGTGTAAGGGCTAGCTTGTTTAGCCGTCGCCGCCCGTGCGACGGTAACCCTTGCATACTTCTCGCGCCGACCGGGCCTCGTCGTCGCGCGTCGCTTCTGGGGGACGCCCTAGCCTTTAGTTCAGATCCTTGAGACAGCATGTCATGGGGATGTGACGAATTCTTTTTACAGCTGGCTTGTCACATAGCCTGTCGCCCAGCATTTTATAGCTGCTGCCAGCACATAATGAGGCCGCCCCTAACATGGAGAACAGACGCCTTTTGCAGCCGCCCAACTGGAGTACAGACGCTGCAGCTAATGGGATTTCAACAGCATTTCCTTCTGCTGAGGGCCCATTACCCTCTTACAAGAGCTCATCCGCCCTAATCCGTTGACATAATAAAAAGGATATATATTAAAAGAAATGCTTCATATAAAATTTGCTACGGTATCAATACAAAAGATAATACAAAATATAGAAATCACCAGCTACTTCAAGAAAAAAGGGGTGTGTACATAACCTAAAATGGTAGTTGATTGATTGTCAAGTGCAAAGATCGGACACCTCACATTAACGTGCCGGTTGTCATGGGCAGTACATAGAAAGCGTTGTAGGCCCGAGTGCTCTTCATCAATGACGGTATATATGCGGCTTTGGAATATCAAGGCATGACCTTGTTGAAGCAAGGAACTGCAAACGCAAATATGCAATCAACGCTCCATTTTGTAGCATCACTGCAACAATATTGTCCGGGGATATCTCCACATCAATGTGATCTTGAAGAGACTGCCTGTTTTGGGCCCACCGTCCACAAGTGAAGTAGGTGTGATTAGCATTATCTAATTCGTTGATACAGTAGATGCAATCTGATGAATCCACCTTCCCCATCTTCTTAAGATAGGAACAGAAGTACCCATGGCCAGTCAAGAACAGTGAGATAGTAACCAACCTCACCATGTTTCCTCTCTGTCCAAACCTGCACCTGAGGGATCATTCTCTTAGTCCATTGGCTTTGATCTCCTTGCTCCCATTTGATCTGCCAATTTTGAAAGTTTTGTACTCTTGCCGATCGTCTTGCATTTTGTAAACCCATATCAGATTTCCTCAAGTAAATGTTCTTGCGTTCTTTCGCAAGATATACAATCGGAATAATCCCGGCAATAACGAGAACTGCTTCCTCAGAGACCGTGCGATATGCAGATGCCACACGCGAAGCACCCCGCCTCTGCCTTGCGCCAGTGACTTCCTATAAATTTCCTTATCCAGGGCACGGCCGACTGAATACGAGCTGCGCTCTATACCGGCCTTGACATTCCCAGTCATAACCCATGTATAACATGTAATTGGAAAGTTTCTACTCGTTGCCGGTAGAGCGCACTCACCTCCCATTATAGGCGCGATAAGGAATCAGCTGTACAGTACGTATATTAAATGTGTAATCTCAAGAACCACTGGATGGATTTTGATGCTGCTTTCACCATTCTGTAAAGGTGATCTCGAGGAAGATTTGTGTAGAAAATAATTTATTTATGACCAAAGGGAGCCAAGCAGTAACGATTTCAGTGAAAAGGTCGAAAAAATAGCCTGGCGTCCGTGCGCTTTTTAAGCTTACGCTGGGCAAACCGTTAAAAATACAATTATATTATGAGTGTAAGAATTGTTAAGCGTGAGAAATTCTACAAAAAAGTCCGCGAGAGCATATCTCTATCTTCGATACATCGCCCACTATAAGTGTTTTTAGTTTGGACGGGAGGGGGATTTAGCTTGCACCTCGCCATTCTTAAATTACGTCTGACAGGAATTCCTTGCTCATTCATAACTGTTCCCGGGCGAAGCCGGGGCGGGTTGCTAGTGACACTATTTAATTAATATCATTATAATTTCCGCATTATCAAAATTAAAATTATATCACAAAATAAAATAGCGTGCTAATAAATCTAAGAGAAATTAGACATACCTTGCACCTTCTTCGGGTACAAGGACACAACTCCAGCACCGTCTCATCAAAAGGAAAGAGAGGATGAAAATTACAGCCGGGAACAAGTAGCAGCCAATCGTGTGTTGTGTTTTGTGCTAAGAGATCTTTCGACAAATTATCAGATACCGTGTGCCTTCTTTTTCACGAAGCAGCTGTCAGGACGGGACTTACATAAACTCCTGCTGGACGTTATTCTTGAGGTTGAACAATGCGGTTTCATAATTATAATAACTGTCTCTGATAATCACAAAACTAACACTACAATGATGAGGCATTTAGGGGGAGGGAATTTGCAACCAATGGTCAATCACCCATACGACGAGTCTAGGAATGTATTCCCCAATTTTGATCATTGTCACATTCTAAAAAAAAACCATTAGAACGCAGTTTCTGTAACGAGAGATGACTGATGGTACTGGAATAATTTCAGGGAAATACTTGTCATTACTATACACAATGCAAAAGGGTGAGATCGTCAAACCGGTCAGACACCTCACTAAAAAACACATCGAACCCAGTAAATTTGAAAAAATGAATGTTCGGCGTGCCAAGGAAGTGTTCTCGTCAGAAGTTATTGGTGCCATTATTACACTGAAAGAAAATATAGGCATGCACCCGGAAGCGTACACATTCATGGACGCAGAAGCAACTATATTTTTTTTGAAAAACGTTAATGGTTCGCTATGCATGACGTAAGCATCACATATCATCATATTTAGTCTAGAAATCCAGATAAAGGGCATTTTTTCTCATTAAATGTCAGTCGCCTAAACTGGCTAGAGGAATATTTTCTTTCTTACCTTGAAACTTTGAAAGCTGCTAGTAACGCTGCTAGAAAGGACTTTCTGAGTTCTGAGACTTACGAAGCTACCTATACAATTAATCACGGATTCAACTGTCCAGTGTATAAGATATCTTCTAAAAATGGGTAGAGGAAAGTCGCCAAATATGGGGAGTTTTTTTTATAGGGCTCACATTAGACATAAGAAGGAACCGAATAATTTTGGTTTGCTCACCAATGTAAATCTCAGGCAATATACTATGTATATTACAAATATGGACACGTTTGATGTTGTAATACCCTCTGATATTATTGTTAACTTTAAAAGTGCACTTTCCCCGTATTAGGCAACCGGGTTTCGTAATATGGGGAGATGAGAAACCTCACGGTTTTTATTTATAATACGTACACTGAATAGTATACCCTACTAATTAAAGCATTAATTCTGACAATTTTTTTTTTCGTGTGGCCTCCTGAGAGGCCGAGTGCAGGTCTTTCTAGTCGACGCCCGTGGGCGACCTGCGCGTCAGGATGAGAGATGGAATGGATGAAGATGAATAAAACTGGGCAAGGATGTGGAAGGAAGCGGCCGTGGCCTGTTAGAAGGTACCGTCCCAGCATTTGCCTGGTGTTGAAAAATGGGAAACCACGGAAAATCATTTCAAGGACGGCCGACGGTGGGGCTCGAACCCACGCGTCTACCGAGTCAGCAGAGAGCTTGGCCCTATGGCCTAACGCTGCGCTTTAGCCAGCGTAGCCACTACTGTCGGTAATTCTGACAATGTAATGAAATCATGAACACAAATAGTACAAAAATACAAAAATGAATATTTTAAGTAAATAACAGTCCTAGTTTCCTGTTGCCGAACTTCCAAACCGTTCAGCAGAAAAATGCATAAACTTTAATGAAAACCGAGTGATTCTGATCGAATTCAACTGTAACGAGGTGCAAGGTATGTCTAATTTCTCTTAGATTTATTAGCACGCTATTTTATTTTGTGATATAATTTGCATTTTGATATTGTCGGAATTATAATGATAATATAATAGTGTCACTAGCAACCCGCCCCGGCTTCACCCGGGAACACGAATATGCAAGGAATTCCTGTCAGTCGTAATTTAAGAATGGCGAGGTGCAAGCCAAATCCCCCTCCCGTCCAAACTAAAAACACTTATAGTGGGCGATGTATCGTAGATAGAGATATGCTCACGCGGACTTTTTTGTACAATTTTTCATGCTGAACAATTATTACACTCATAGTATATTGATATTTTTAACGGCTTGTCTAGCGTAAGGTTAAAAAGCGCACGGACGTCAAGTTCTTTCTTCGACCTATTCACTGAAATCTAAAATCGTTACTGCTTGGCTCCTTTTGATCATAAATAAATTATTTTCTACAAAAATCTTCCTCGATATTACCTGTACAGAATGGTGAAAGCCGCATCAAAATCCATCCAGTGGTTCTCGAGATTACCCGTGATATCCAAGAATCGGGGACTTTGTTTTACACTAAGTAGAGATAAGTCTTAGTCGAACAATGCTTGGTGAACAGCGCTGTGTGAGCAGTTGAGTAACTAACAAGATTTCATGAAAAAGGCCTCATTGTCTAGGCCGGTATGAGCGCATTCAGTCGGCCGTGTCTAGGGCAACCGTCCATATTTCCGCGCCATACAGCAGAACTGAATGGATGGCTGGCATCAATAGTCTTCTCTTACTAGATTTTGGCCCACCAACATTGGCCATGAGCCGACTGAAGGACATTACTCCTCTGGCTGCCTTATCTGCAGTCCGTCTAATAATAATAATAATAATAATAATATAACTTAGTATGGCCTCGGATGCCGGATGCAAGCTTTGTTATTTGACGCCCAGAGGGCAGCTTGCATGTTGAATTTTGTTGTTCCTTGGAACGCTATGAAAGTCAAGAAGGTTAGATACCTAAACTCCTTGACACTGTAGCGCTTTCTAGAAGAGAAAGGAGGAACTTTTGTGTTGGCGGAAAATCTGAGATTAATGCTGCCATTATGAACACGGCCTACTGAATTCAAATGGGTTCATTAACATGCCAACAACTTATGCCATGCATGCTGTGATTTTTGTTGAATTTCAAAAATCAGTTACCACGGCCAGGAGCAAACCTGCAAGCTTGGGGTTGGGAGTCCGACACGATAACCACTCACCCACCGTGGCAAGCCCCATCCCCGTTGTATCTAATAACTAAGTATGTTCAGCTCCCAGACACCGTCGTTGTAACGATAGAGGAATGATGCCTCGCAGTGTCCGTGGGTGAAGCCGAGCTGGGAGGATGAGCTATTTAAAAAAATTAAAAAAAATACAATTTAAAAATGCTCTCTTTGGGTATCATGACTATGATTATTTTTTAATGCGCTGTGCAAGGCACATTGGACAGCAAGTCTTCTCCAGCGATTTCGGCCAATCCCAAAACCTACTGCATGGTCTCAAGAGACGTCAACGGTTCTAAAGTCTTGTCTGAATATTTGGCGTCGAGGTCTTTGGGGTCGGCCTTGTTTCCATCTCCTTCCACCCATTGTTTAGCAGTTCATGGGTGCCGATATTAGGGCATGCGTAGACCGTTGCCAGCAAGTTGCATCTGAAGCTCGTTACAATCTTTCACAGGCGCATTGAGTCCGATTTGCCTCAAGACGTCTTTATTTGTGATATGAGATCCCAATGAATCGTCTAAGGCAATGCTGTTGGAAATTATCCAACCGTTTATTCGAACAGTGTTAGCAAATTAACTATGAAATGCTGCAACTTGTGAGCTATTCGAATAGAATGAGTTGAATGTATTAGTCAAAGAAATGTCACTGAGGCTATTGAGCACCCTTATCTAGTGTCTGCATTGTTCTAGCGGCTTCGGTGGCGTAGTTGGTAGCGTGCTGAGCTTCTATGCCCAAGATCGCGGGTTCAAACCCGGCCGAAGTCATCGGATTTTTTTAGAGCGTTAAAAATCCCTCAGTAGCCTATGCCTTCCTTCGGATGGGAAGTAAAGCCGGCGGGCCCATGTCATAGATTTATGGCTTGTAAATGAACCTTCCAATAACTACAATTGTGTGAAGCTAAATTTGTTGGTTCGATATGATTAACACTCTATTAGTTCCAACGTTCGTCAATATATGCCGGTTGCTGTGACATCTAGTAGCCAAATTCTCAGCTAGGTGTCGTTGACGGTAGCATTTGGTAGCAAAAGTAGGAACTACTTGAAATTGATCGTCTGCAGCCCTTACCTGAATTACAGATAACACACACTAATACAGCCATCACAATTAACACTGGTTATCAGGCAGATTCTACACACACCCAAAGTACATGGCACTGCGACAACGCAGCCCCTAAACTGAGGAGCCAACCAACCACACATTGTTCTAGTTTCAAACATAGTAAAATAGAAACAACTAACAAAATAAAATAAGAATGACACAACTATTATTTATTTTATTTTTATTTAGTCAATTTACCCTCTAGGTTGGCGGTTCCCACGGACTCAGCGAGGGAACTCACCACTACCGCCTCTATGGGCAGTGTCCTGGAGCTTGGAACATCTGGTCGTGATGGATACAACTGGGGAGGTGTGATCAGCACTTCGCCCAGGCGGCCTCACCTGCAAAGCGAACAGGGGCCTCATGAGGGATGGGAAGGAATGGATAGGCTAGGAGGAGGGAAGGAGGCGGCCTTACAGTAGGTACTGCCCCCGTAATTGAATTATGTAGAGACCACGGTGGCTATATTTGAAATTATAAGGAAAGTTATGGCTGTCATAGTTATGACGTGGGTAGTCATGACGTAAGCACGGATGACGTAAATGTTATGCCAGCAGGCTACTTGAGCTGAGATTCTCAGTGACGTCAGCATTTAGTCGAGAATGTTCCAAGATTTACGACGCAGTCGCAGGAAACGAGGAATTCGGCTGAGGAAGAAACTATGCTATTGGAGGAGAGGCATGAACCAATCAACGATAGTTTAAAGGAAGACGGAGATTGCTGAAACTATGGTATTTTTATTACTTTTGGAATGCAGAATTGTGGAAATCCAGTTGCAGTAAAAGCATTGATTTGGAATTTTGGTGAAATTTATTTTCAGTTTTTGAATTTTGAAAATCCGTCATGTATTAACGAAGTTGGAACTTCTAGCGATGACGTAGTATCACGCTTTGGAAGGGATGGTAACGCCCCTCGTGAAGTTAATAAAAGGGCTTGCGCAGAAGAGAGGAGCCTCTTTCGTTCTCTGATCATTCTGAGATCTCATTCTCAGAGCATCGAAGTATATTTGTGAAAGTTCTTTTCTTATACATTCATTATAGTGAGACGTCGAAGTGAACAGCAGTGAAAAGAATCGTCTTTATAACGTGTGGCGAGGCCACTATATTAACGAGATCCAAGTCAAACTAGGTGAAGTTGAAACGGACCTTAGAAAGCTTCTACAAGTTTAGCTTCGAACAGTTAGCGGTCACCGATAAGCTAATTGTATTGTGCAGTGCTACATGCAGTTATAGAGAAAAGCTGAACAATTTCGACCGATTAGTTTAAAAGATATTAGCAGTTTTATACGACTGAGAAAAGTGATTATCTCGCCACAAATAGAAGCACTTTTGTGAAGGCAGAATCAACGCAAGGCTAACGCTGCGAGTGGAATAGAAAGACTTCAGATTGCTTGGTTACAGAACGATACAGTATAATGGAGCAAGTTAATACGGCAGTTTGTTCTTCTAACACTACTACCGAAGAGCAGATGGAAGGCTAAGGGCTTATTGCAATTGGGACATACTTCAACGGAGTAAGATAGCGACATGGAACTTCGCTAATTGCTATTCCACACAAGCGAACATGCGGTGAATACCATCTACACCCATGTTTCGTAATTAAAGACTGAATACCATCGAACAGCCATAGAAACAATTTCATACCCTGTATATGAATAATTTCTTCGGAAATTTCTACAAAACTTCATGGCGATTGTCTACTGGAACTTCAGGGAATTTTTCAAGAGAGGTCAGGGTGGACCCGACTCACAAAGAAGATTATTGCCGGAAGGATGTCTATTCGTCTTCGAGGAGCAGAGCGATTCACGGAGAAGGAAGCAGTTCGATTCTCTGAGGGTGCTATTTCCTATTTCGAGGATGGAGCTCAGCTTTAACGTGGTGAAATGGATCCATCAGCAGTCTTCTTTGGGGAATTTTCCTCTGGAACGTCAATCGGCAGATAAGGTAGTCGTGAACGTTTATTGTATTTGAGTATATTAATGATGTTTGAGCAACCATTTTTCCCATATTTTTTTATCCTCATGTTTTGCCCTATTTTCTTGTTGAGATTCTTATTCTCAGTACACCTTGTTGAGTTTTGCATTTTTCGACGATTTATTAAGACATTGTTTTGTCATGGGCATAGTTAATGATTTTGAATCAGTTGAGACTGATATTTAGAATTTTCAGTAATTAATATTTTTATAGTCACGATTTGACTGTAAGTTAATGATTTTTATGGCAGATTTAAATTCAGACAGCGTGTCATTTTATTAAAGTAATTCAACCCCAGTTTAATTACTTTGACCAATTTTCTGTCATCATCAAGAAGGAAGAACATTTAAATGATTTTAGAGCGTTAAAATCTCTTACATTGTCGACGATCTTGGAAATACTAGTCGTTATTTGGATTAATTGCAACACAGACATTTATCGTCAGTTATGAATGAACATTGCATTATAGACACTTTTGTGAAAGAGTAACTTTAATAATGAATTATTGAATGCATTAAAGTCTTGAACTTTTGTTAGGAGTTTTTCTCAATTAGAGATTTATACAACGATGTTTGCATTCCCCAGTCTAATTGGATTCTATTCGACTACTTTGCATTTTAGTTGCACTTTATTTGAAGATAGTATTTTTATACTACAATTTCTTTTAAGATGTTAATCTTAAATTTGGATAGACCAGACAGGCGTATATAAGCGTATTCACTATTAAATTTGTTTGTGATTGGCAAGTTTTGACTTCATTTCGGTTCATGAATGAAATTCACGAAGGTTAAATAGAAAAACAGTTTTGAAACTATTAATGATTATAAAAATTTTTAAGTGGAACTATAAATGTATAATCGCTAGTGCAGCGCGTGTTGAAAGTCGCTGAGGTATAATGCCCTTGAATATGAAGGAAGTTCCCACAGGAATAAATGTTAAAGAATTATTTGTGGAAGTGTTGTAAGTTATGTGGAAGTTTAATACCATATAGATTAATATATGATGATTTTGGGCATATTTGTAATGCAGTTTGTGCATTAACTTGTTAGCGAAGGATTTTCCGCTGGAGTAAGATTGTCATAGTTCGTTGAAAATAAATCAAGTGAATTACTGTTATAATTAACACGAGTTTTGAAAGAATTTGAGATAAGATTTTGAATGAAGGTTGCCGTCACAAATCATTATTAAAACCTTTATTAAACCAGATTGTGACATTAACATGTATAACTAACCTTCATAGGTCGATTATATAAATCACGATTATGAAAATTACCAACCGAATGGACATGTGGTCAATGTATTTATTAAATTAATAATTTAAACAATTTAAAATGTTAATATTGTAAATAATTGCTGTAAATATTTTTGAAAATAATGTGAAACGAGAGTGATGTTAAAGGCGTGCTTATAATATTTTTATTGTCTTTGACAAATATTATAAACAATTTCTAATTGTTATAAATAATTTATGTGATTTTGTTATAAACATTTAAGAGCTAATTAAACATTTGGATTGAACTTAACAAGTTTAAGGAATTAACATAATGATCCAATAGGATGTGAGCAAAGTACTTGAAAGATTTGCGTAAATATAATGTGAGTTGTCTTGTCGACATTTAAAAGCTTGAGAGAGAAAGCTGTACTCTTACGTAACTTAGCACGTGAGAAGGGTGTGCATTTGACCAGTATGCAACAGGTTCGAGGGTAGCCCGCAGCTGTGCCAACATCTGGTTACCAGAGTGAGGTCGTACAAACTCCGGCCTTGCGACTATAAATACCATTCTCATGTTTATTAAAAGGAAACCAAATGCTCTATATATGTCACACCCTGACGTCCTTTTCCAATCCAATAGTGTTATCAATATTACGTTATTTGGAGCTCTTGGGAGCTAAAATGTTTTATATCATGTTGTATGATAATTTTTGCAAGTCCTACTGGAGGACGTAGTCAGATTGACTTGGGCTACTGATAGCCACGTTGATTTTGTTGTGTTAGTAAAATCATACCCTTTATTAGAAATAAAGCTTTTGTACAGTTCAAAGTTCTCGTCTTCGCTTTGGTTCATTTTTAAATGTCATGGTGGAGGTTATTGTGTGAACAGACTTTTAGTGATCCTGTTGTCAACTCAAACCCCGAGATAATTAAGAGGTAAGTAACGGTAAGTATGAACCCCCGTCTATTTTGGTGTGTTCCACAATGATTTCCTGTGAACTTCTGTGCTCTTATCTCGATAGTATCTGTCAGTGCCATTTTCATTGATGTAGCTATGCCGGTGCGATTGATAATTGGCAATCCGATTGAGGGGGCGGATATCTGACAGCCTACTATCCAGGTAAACGGGGACAGAAAGATTGGCGACCCAAGAGCGTTGGGCTGAGTCAACAGAAAGATTGGCGCACCTAAAACGTTGGGGCTCGATTCAACATAACTGGATTACCAGGTTGAACGCCAGAAAGAGTGGCAAACCTAAAACGTAGGGTTCGATTAGAATCAAATAAAGAGGTTGATTCTTTGTTAGATGTCTAGGCCAATTGTAGTATTTAAGAGTGTGATTATATAGGAATTAAATGTTGTATTGTGTTAGGAAAATTACACTCAGAAAAGATCAGATCTTATACAACTTGAGAAGGTTAAATGGGCAGGAAACTTAGAAAAATCGCCTATAATCTGGAATCTTATTTTATTTGACCGGCTTATGACATTTTAGTCATATTAAAGATAAAATTAAATTATTTGGATTGTAAATGTAAATTATTTGTGTTAGGATATTTTAAAATGAGCCAGGGAAATTTGAACATGTGCTTGAGTTTGTTTCAACATGAAGTATCGTCGAAGGTTAATTATAAGGTAGTTATAAGTTAGATTTAAGACAGAAAATTGATCAAAATTATATATGGTGAAAAATGTTGCTCAAATGTTGTTATTTTGCTCTTTTGATGTATGTCCCTACAGCAATCCATTTTGAATAATATTGTAATGGCAGATGAAAGTTTGAAGAAAATGTTAGAGGAGATGTCTGCTAACATGAAGCAGATGATGGAGGAAAATGCTAGTAATTTGTCTGCTAATTTGAATGCAAGAATGGAGGAGAATGTTAGTAATTTGTCTGCTAATTTGAATGCAAGGATGGAGGAGAATGCTAGTACTTTGTCTGCTAATTTGAAAGCTAGCATGGGTGAAAGTTTGAAGGGTATCCAAACTAGCGCTGCTAATTTGGAGGATAATATGTCGCGTTTACAGATTAATACCCAAGGAATTGAGAGTACTGTAAGTGACATGCGCACAGAGGTATCTAATGTCCATAAAGATGTGTCTATTGTGCATAAAAGTGTTGATGATGTTAAATTTGATGTGTCTAAGGTACAGAAAGACCTTACAATGTTAAATCTAGATGTAGCCAATGTCCGAGGGGATATTTCTTGTGCTAGAGCCGAAGTAGTTGTTGTCAAAAATGACGTAGCGACTGTCCAAGACAAGGTCGAGGAAGTCCAAAAAGAAATTCAAAAAGCTAGAACTGATGTATCCAATGTTCAGGTAGACATTAATAATATTCATGCGGATATAACTGAGGTGCAAAGTGACATAACTAAGATTCAGGTAGAGGTCAACACAGTTTTCGTAGATATTACTAAAGTCCAAACTGACGTAAATAAAGTCAGGGAAGAAATCGAAAACTCAAAAACTCTTTGTACGCGTAATATAACTGCATTAGCGACTAGGTTAGTCGATGAATCAGTTAGAACAACAACGTCTTTAGCAGAGTTGAAGTATGATGTAGAGGTCATGAGAACACAGGTATTAGACCACAATAGATTATTAAAAGAGGATATCGAAGTAGACATAGCCGAAATGTTAACAGCAAACGTAGCGGTATGGAAAGACGAGTGGAATAAGTCAAGTGGGGAACATGTAACCCAAATTCAGGAAAGGATTGAAAGAAAACTTGCCAGTACGCAGATAGAAATTAACAATGAAGTAGTACAGATTAGGAAAGATTTAAGCGTCAGGATAAATTCGTTATCCGAAAAACAAGTTGACGATAGAACACAACTAGATCAGGATATGCAAACTTTAAAATCTACATTAGAGGATCAAATTCATAAAATTGTCTCTGACGTAAATGAAACGACGAGTAAACTGAAAAATTTGAAGTTAGGAGAGGCTAGTTTAATGGAGAACTACAAAGAAGAGATTATCAAGAAAGTCTTAACAGAAATCACCGACCAGGATACAGAAGGCTTAGCTTGCGAATTGAATAGGAATTATGCTAGAAGACGTAACCTAGAGCCAGAAGAAAGAGACGTGACTCCTGAAGAACGTGTATCCAGATTCAGAGAGGAGGATGACGAGAGGAATATGGAACCTGAGTGGAACTATCGAGATAGTGGGAAAAACTATCCGGATTCATATCCGAGGAACGTGACGGTCATTAGGAATTTCGAGGACAAACTACAAAAATTCAGTAACACTGATAGTTTGACACCTATAGAGTATGTAAGGAATCTCAAAGATTATTTCATCGAAGCTCACATTCCCAGAGAAAGAGAGATGAAGATAGTAGAGAGAT
This sequence comes from Meconema thalassinum, assembly GCA_946902985.2. Lineage (NCBI taxonomy): Eukaryota > Metazoa > Arthropoda > Insecta > Orthoptera > Tettigoniidae > Meconema > Meconema thalassinum. Next base: position 491,343,690 of record OX336391.1, read on the forward strand.
ATCTGATTGGAGGACCCCTCGAATGGTTTCGCGCATTTAGATACACATTCAGTAACTTTGACGAGTTTGCAGAGGCATTAATCAAGCGATTTTGGTCTATAGAAGCGCAGAATTCGTTAAGAGCGGAGGTGTATTCAAGAAAATACTCAGGTACTCTTCCAACGAGGTACGCTGATTTCTTTACGAGTCAGTTGTCCCGCTTGAGATTTTTGCAACCCCCATTGTCCACGGAGCAACTAATAGATGCGATTTCTCGTATGCTGCCAGTTGAGGTGAGGAGACTTATAATTTCGTCCAACATCAGGGATTTATCCAGCATGGATGAATTACTAAGAAGGTTAGACTACACAAGTCCAATGCCTAACGTAGTCCAGAAAGGTCAAAGGCAGGAGTTTAAGGAAATCAATATGGTATACATGGACCAAGTCCAACAAACTGACAAGCCAGAGCAGGAGAAAACTGATAATGTAGGTCCTCACAGGAATAATCAGTTTAGAAATTACAGATCACAAGGTTACCGACCGTATCAACAGAGAAGAGGTTGGAACTACAACCGAGGAAACTACAATGGAAGAGGCAGATATTACAACAATAATGGGTATAACCGTAACTATAATAGGAATAACCAAAACCAAAATAGAAACCAGAATACTCAAAGTCAGGTTATGACACCTGATCAGTATCAGCAAAGAGAAAAGGAAAGCCAGCAATACTTAAAAGAACTAAGGGATAAAGAAGCTGACAATCAAAAGAAAAGGCAGGATGTTGTAATCGATCCTGGGCCTTCTACGAGCCAACAGAATTTTGAGGTCGGTAACACAAAAAAAAAACGCCGATTTCTCAACGTCAGTGAGAACCTGTAAATACATTGCCACACCACACCTGATTACGATTAATGAGATATACGAAGTTACCGATGAAGATTTACTAGAAGAGAGGGGTATTGTTAAAGAGGAAAGACCATGTGCATTACCAATTATTGCTGTACGGATAGATGGACAGCAGTACAAAGCCCTGATGGATACTGGTGCTATTATTTCCATCATTTCAGAGGAATGTTATCAAAATCTGTTAAGAGGAGAGAACATGACAGTTCTACCTGTTTCTACCGTCAAAGTGAGAGGGATATTCCAAGATAAGGCAGTGAAATGCAAGATTGAAGTGTTATTGAACTTTGAGATCAATGGAAGGAATTATGAACAGATCTTCATTGTGGTGAGCAAGATCAATTTTGATATGGTGCTTGGAATCGATTTTATATCGAAGGTCGGAGCTATTATTGACATGAAGAACAGAAGTATTAGCTTTAATGATGGGTACATAATCACAGAAGAGATAGAAGAACAGGACGTGAAAAACAGTCTGGAAATAGACCTTAGGGAAGAAATTTTGAATACAATTATTAATGAATTGGAAAATTTAGAAGAAATACCCAGTAGAAAAACTGAAGGATTTGAAGAAATTCAGGGGGAATTTGAGGATCTGATAAAGGAATTCCAAGATATTTTCGATGAAAAGCCTGGATTGATTAAGGATTATAAGTACAAGATAAGGCTGACAGATGAAACCCCTTACCAGAAAAGAATATACCCCATTCCTGAGAAATACTATCAAGAAGTACGAGGGTTAATCAGAAAAATGGAGGTAGACGGGATTATTAGAAAACAGGCGTCGTCTTATATAAACCCCATCACAGTAGTGAAGAAAAGTAATGGTCAAATACGTCTTTGTCTCGATGCCAGGACCATCAACTTGAAGATTCTTCCAGAAAATGACAGACCACCCAAGATTAGAGATCTGCTTCGGAAATTCAAAGGAAGAGCTTGTTTCAGCGTTCTTGACTTGACGTCTTCATTTTATCAAGTTCAACTAGAAGAGGATAGTATGCAGTACACTGGATTCCTATTTGACCAGACGTCATGGGTCTTTGCCAGAATGCCTTTTGGAATGGTTAACAGTGGACCAGCACTTATTCGAGCACTTGATAGTAAGCTCACTGACGAAGTGAAAGAAAATGTAATCTGCTACATTGACGATTTAATCGTATCTTCACCCAGCGCCGCAGAACATTTAGTGCACTTGAGAAAGTTGTTCGAGAATTTAAGGGAGGCCAACATCAAGGTGAACTTTGGAAAATGTCAATTCTTGAAGAAGGAGATAAATTACTTGGGGCATACTATTGATAAAGATGGATATCATCCAAACATGAAAAAAGTAGATGCGATCACGAGATTTCCAAAGCCAACTAAGGTAAAACAAGTCAGAGAATTTGTAGGTGCATGCCAATTTATTAGCAGCCACTGTCCAAGATACTCGGAAATTATGGCTCCTCTGTATGACTTACTCAAGAAGAACAACAGATGGAAATGGAGTACCGCTGCAGACGAGGCTTTTGAGAAAGCAAAAGAGATGCTCAGAAATAATGTGAAACTGGAGTACCCAGACTTTGAGAAGGTGTTCTATATTGAGTCTGATGCATCAAGAATAGGCATTAGTGCAGTCTTATACCAGAAAGACGAGGCAGGCAACAAGCACTACATTGCGTTCACTAGTCGGAAGTTGAAAAAGCACGAGGAAAACTACTTCACGACAGAGCTTGAAGCGTTAGCTTTTGTGACAGCTTTACAAGCCTGGAAGAAAATCCTGCTGGGACATAAGGTCATCATTATTACTGACCATAAAGCACTACAGTTTATGTTGAAAACTGACATGTCAAGTGATAGATTGACACGTTGGGCTTTGTTCACCCAACAGTTTAACGCTACTATCGTCCACCAGCCTGGGAAAGATAATTTACTGGCTGATGCTCTATCACGTAACCCTATTAAAAATGTGCAGATACACCATGTACAATTGGAGCAAGAAGATGAAGAAACCGTTAGGAGGTTAGCCCGAATCGGTGTGTCACAGAAGAGACACGCTCCAATAAGGAAAATGTACAGGTTCCTCAAGGGTTACATGGACAATACGGATGTTGACTATGAAGCTACACGGAGAAATTCACGACACTTTGTCTTGAGTGGAGACATCGTATGCAAGTATGCTGACTCTGCGCATACAAAACTCCGAATAGTCATGCCACCTAAACTTGTTGTCAATTTAGTGTGGGTAGCTCATCATGCAACTGGACATGCCGGTTTAGATAAAACTCTTAATACACTTAAAGAGAGGTTTATCTGGACTAACATGCGTTCCAGCATTGCCAAGGTCATTAGATCCTGTGACAAATGTCAAAGAGCAAAGTATGCTTCTGCTTTACTAAAGGGAAAACCGAAGGCGATGATTCCTTCTAAGCCAAACGAACTCATGGCGACGGATATATTTGGCCCCTGTCCGAAGGGATACCAGGGTAACCAGTACTTGTTAGTGACCGTGGATGTTTTCTCAAAATTTGTTACAATGAGTCCCATGCAGAAAGCTAACACGAGGAACGTAGTAAGCAGACTGGAAAATGCTGTATTTCCTAAAGCTGGTATATCGGAATATCTACTGTCAGATCATGGAACGCAGTTTACGTCCGTGGAATTTGCAGCGGATATGGAAAGGCTTGGCATTAAGCACTTATTTTCAAGCGTGCGTTACCCTGAATCGAATTCCTCAGAAAGATATATGGCTGAATTTTCGAAATTCTGTCGAATTTTCTGTCCAAATGATCATTCTGGTTGGGTGAGATTTGTACCCCTTATTGAGGAATGTCTGAACTCTACAGTGCAGGAGAGCACAGGAGAAGTGCCAATGCGACTTCATCTAGGAAGAAACCCAGAAAGGCCGTGGGATAATCTTTTCAACCACATACCGAGAGATCCCGACATAGGAAGACAGCAGAGGATTGACAAGGCAAAGGAACAACTCCAGAAAGCAGCAGAGAAACGATTGAAGAGAGTAGCTGGAAAACGTTTTGGTACACCCTTTCAAGTTGGAAATCTTGTATTATTACGCAGACCTGTCAAGGCTGATATGTCCAAGAAAATCTACCCCAAATTTGGATTAGTGTTCCTGGGGCCGTTTAGGATTACGAACGCGTATGGAAACAACTGTTATGAACTCTACGATGATGAGAATAATGTCGTTTACGGCAAGTTCAATGCTGGAAATTTAAAAAGATACTATCCCAGAGTAAGCCAGTAATAATTCAATTTCGTGTTCAAGAGAGTTGAGATACTTGTAACATTGAGTTTAAAAACAATTTGCAACTGTTTTTAAAACGTGGTGGGAGGAGAATGCCCCCGTAATTGAATTATGTAGAGACCACGGTGGCTATATTTGAAATTATAAGGAAAGTTATGGCTGTCATAGTTATGACGTGGGTAGTCATGACGTAAGCACGGATGACGTAAATGTTATGCCAGCAGGCTACTTGAGCTGAGATTCTCAGTGACGTCAGCATTTAGTCGAGAATGTTCCAAGATTTACGACGCAGTCGCAGGAAACGAGGAATTCGGCTGAGGAAGAAACTATGCTATTGGAGGAGAGGCATGAACCAATCAACGATAGTTTAAAGGAAGACGGAGATTGCTGAAACTATGGTATTTTTATTACTTTTGGAATGCAGAATTGTGGAAATCCAGTTGCAGTAAAAGCATTGATTTGGAATTTTGGTGAAATTTATTTTCAGTTTTTGAATTTTGAAAATCCGTCATGTATTAACGAAGTTGGAACTTCTAGCGATGACGTAGTATCACGCTTTGGAAGGGATGGTAACGCCCCTCGTGAAGTTAATAAAAGGGCTTGCGCAGAAGAGAGGAGCCTCTTTCGTTCTCTGATCATTCTGAGATCTCATTCTCAGAGCATCGAAGTATATTTGTGAAAGTTCTTTTCTTATACATTCATTATAGTGAGACGTCGAAGTGAACAGCAGTGAAAAGAATCGTCTTTATAACGTGTGGCGAGGCCACTATATTAACGAGATCCAAGTCAAACTAGGTGAAGTTGAAACGGACCTTAGAAAGCTTCTACAAGTTTAGCTTCGAACAGTTAGCGGTCACCGATAAGCTAATTGTATTGTGCAGTGCTACATGCAGTTATAGAGAAAAGCTGAACAATTTCGACCGATTAGTTTAAAAGATATTAGCAGTTTTATACGACTGAGAAAAGTGATTATCTCGCCACAAGAGAAGCACTTTTGTGAAGGCAGAATCAACGCAAGGCTAACGCTGCGAGTGGAATAGAAAGACTTCAGATTGCTTGGTTACAGAACGATACAGTATAATGGAGCAAGTTAATACGGCAGTTTGTTCTTCTAACACTACTACCGAAGAGCAGATGGAAGGCTAAGGGCTTATTGCAATTGGGACATACTTCAACGGAGTAAGATAGCGACATGGAACTTCGCTAATTGCTATTCCACACAAGCGAACATGCGGTGAATACCATCTACACCCATGTTTCGTAATTAAGGGCTGAATACCATCGAACAGCCATAGAAACAATTTCATACTCTGTATATGAATAATTTCTTCGGAAATTTCTACAAAACTTCATGGCGATTGTCTACTGGAACTTCAGGGAATTTTTCAAGAGAGGTCAGGGTGGACCCGACTCACAAAGAAGATTATTGCCGGAAGGATGTCTATTCGTCTTCGAGGAGCAGAGCGATTCACGGAGAAGGAAGCAGTTCGATTCTCTGAGGGTGCTATTTCCTATTTCGAGGATGGAGCTCAGCTTTAACGTGGTGAAATGGATCCATCAGCAGTCTTCTTTGGGGAATTTTCCTCTGGAACGTCAATCGGCAGATAAGGTAGTCGTGAACGTTTATTGTATTTGAGTATATTAATGATGTTTGAGCAACCATTTTTCCCATATTTTTTTATCCTCATGTTTTGCCCTATTTTCTTGTTGAGATTCTTATTCTCAGTACACCTTGTTGAGTTTTGCATTTTTCGACGATTTATTAAGACATTGTTTTGTCATGGGCATAGTTAATGATTTTGAATCAGTTGAGACTGATATTTAGAATTTTCAGTAATTAATATTTTTATAGTCACGATTTGACTGTAAGTTAATGATTTTTATGGCAGATTTAAATTCAGACAGCGTGTCATTTTATTAAAGTAATTCAACCCCAGTTTAATTACTTAGACGAATTTTCTGTCATCATCAAGAAGGAAGAACATTTAAATGATTTTAGAGCGTTAAAATCTCTTACATTGTCGACGATCTTGGAAATACTAGTCGTTATTTGGATTAATTGCAACACAGACATTTATCGTCAGTTATGAATGAACATTGCATTATAGACACGTTTGTGAAAGAGTAACTTTAATAATGAATTATTGAATGCATTAAAGTCTTGAACTTTTGTTAGGAGTTTTTCTCAATTAGAGATTTATATAACGATGTTTGCATTCCCCAGTCTAATTGGATTCTATTCGACTACTTTGCATTTTAGTTGCACTTTATTTGAAGATAGTATTTTTATACTACAATTTCTTTTAAGATGTTAATCTTAAATTTGGATAGACCAGACAGGCGTATATAAGCGTATTCACTATTAAATTTGTTTGTGATTGGCAAGTTTTGACTTCATTTCGGTTCATGAATGAAATTCACGAAGGTTAAATAGAAAAACAGTTTTGAAACTATTAATGATTATAAAAAATTTTAAGTGGAACTATAAATGTATAATCGCTAGTGCAGCGCGTGTTGAAAGTCGCTGAGGTATAATGCCCTTGAATATGAAGGAAGTTCCCACAGGAATAAATGTTAAAGAATTATTTGTGGAAGTGTTGTAAGTTATGTGGAAGTTTAATACCATATAGATTAATATATGATGATTTTGGGCATATTTGTAATGCAGTTTGTGCATTAACTTATTAGCGAAGGATTTTCCGCTGGAGTAAGATTGTCATAGTTCGTTGAAAATAAATCAAGTGAATTACTGTTATAATTAACACGAGTTTTGAAAGAATTTGAGATAAGATTTTGAATGAAGGTTGCCGTCACAAATCATTATTAAAACCTTTATTAAACCACATTGTGACATTAACATGTATAACTAACCTTCATTGGTCGATTATATAAATCACGATTATGAAAATTACCAACCGAATGGACATGTGGTCAATGTATTTATTAAATTAATAATGTAAACAATTTAAAATGTTAATATTGTAAATAATTGATGTAAATATTTTTGAAAATAATGTGAAACGAGAGTGATGTTAAAGGCGTGCTTATAATATTTTTATTGTCTTTGACAAATATTATAAACAATTTCTAATTGTTATAAATAATTTATGTGATTTTGTTATAAACATTTAAGAGCTAATTAAACATTTGGATTGAACTTAACAAGTTTAAGGAATTAACATAATGATCCAATAGGATGTGAGCAAAGTACTTGAAAGATTTGCGTAAATATAATGTGAGTTGTCTTGTCGACATTTAAAAGCTTGAGAGAGAAAGCTGTACTCTTACGTAACTTAGCACGTGAGAAGGGTGTGCATTTGACCAGTATGCAACAGGTTCGAGGGTAGCCCGCAGCTGTGCCAACATCTGGTTACCAGAGTGAGGTCGTACACACTCCGGCCTTGCGACTATAAATACCATTCTCATGTTTATTAAAAGGAAACCAAATGCTCTATATATGTCACACCCTGACGTCCTTTTCCAATCCAATAGTGTTATCAATATTACGTCATTTGGAGCTCTTGGGAGCTAAAATGTTTTATATCATGTTGTATGATAATTTTTGCAAGTCCTACTGGAGGACGTAGTCAGATTGACTTGGGCTACTGATAGCCACGTTGATTTTGTTGTGTTAGTAAAATCATACCCTTTATTAGAAATAAAGCTTTTGTACAGTTCAAAGTTCTCGTCTTCGCTTTGGTTCATTTTTAAATATCATGGTGGAGGTTATTGTGTGAACAGACTTTTAGTGATCCTGTTGTCAACTCAAACCCCGAGATAATTAAGAGGTAAGTAACGGTAAGTATGAACCCCCGTCTATTTTGGTGTGTTCCACAATGATTTCCTGTGAACTTCTGTGCTCTTATCTCGATAGTATCTGTCAGTGCCATTTTCATTGATGTAGCTATGCCGGTGCGATTGATAATTGGCAATCCGATTGAGGGGGCGGATATCTGACAGCCTACTATCCAGGTAAACGGGGACAGTACCATCCCGGCATTTGCCCGAAGACGAAGTGGGAAACCACGGAAAACCACTTCGAGGATGGCTGAGGTGGGAATCGAACCCCCTCTACACATTTGGACCACCCGAGGCTGAGCAGACCCCGTTCCAGTCCTCATACCACTTTTCAAATTTCGTGGCAGAGCCGGGAATCGAACCCAAGACCTCCAGGGCGGCAACTAACCATGCTGACCGCTACGCTATGGAGGCGACATGACACAACTAAATATGACAATAAGCAAACAGATAAAGTAAGAAACGTAAGCCTCTACCTTAACATGTCACATACAAAAAGAAAAATTATAAAAATTAAAACACAATAAGTCATGTTGGATTATTTGATATGTAGGCCATAGAGTTATGTACCGTTCCAATAGATTAGGATTATTGTGTTGTTCTTCATACAAACTTTCGTTTCGATCACTTGGTCAGGATACAAGAAATAAAAAAAATCGAACTGCAGCCATATTGATTTTGTCGAAACAATTGAATAAATTAAATACCCATATACTGTATTAAGCGTTGTATTGAGATTTACCATGCCAAGTTTCACTGTGCTCGAATGAAGACATCGAGAGAAAATCCAATCTAAATATTTGTAAGTATTAAGTGGTCTCATTAATGAGATCTCCACTTCCTAGTGTACCGGCTAGCCTCCATGGCTGTCGTCCCGAAGGTCCGGGTTCGATTCCAGGCTCTGCCAAAAAAATTAATTCTGGCCTGAGAGTTGGAACACGGTACACTCAGCCTCGTGAGGCAAAGCTGACAAGAGGTGGGTTCGAATCCCACCTCAGCTATAGATGCCAGGATGGTTTCTAACCTAAGACCACGTCCGCCTCCTTCCCAATCCTCACCTGAATTACAAATTCACACACTACTACAGACACCACAATGAAACAGGTTATCAGACATATTCTACACACATTCAAGTACACGGGGATACACGACCACGATGTCCCAAAGTCCCTAAAAAATAAAATAAACTCATTGATAAGAGGTATCATTCTGCACCTGTAGCTGCATACGTCTCAAGTAGTAGCTTTTAAATAAACAATATTCTATTTGCATGAAATTCAAATTTTAGAGGTTTGCAAAATATTGGCCTAAAATCCCCCTGCATTTCTTATAAGGCATTTTCTTTCTGTTTTTTATTGGTTGAACATAACTATACTGCGATTTGGCAAGGTCCTCAAGGCTGTCCGGTGCCATTAAGGTGACACTTTTGGCACATGGCATAGGAAGCTATACGAGCTACTTTTCAAGGTAGCATACTGCATTCCGCGGTAAACATGGAATTAATGGATTTGGAAGGACTCCCAAACAGTTAACAAGTCAACGAATAACTGATTTCCTGTGTACTCAATTTTGTACACAGTAAAACTACTTTCAGGAAGTATTATCAAGATTGTATTTGTTGAGTAAGACTTGAAAATGTGAGTGTAGTCGGAATTCGACCTCGAATCTCCTGCTGTCCGGTCAGGTACGGGTAGCCGTGTACACCAGTCAGTGTGGCCACGCTTTGACCACGGCAAATTTTGAATTCTAAGATGGGGAGGCACTAAGTCAGGTTAAGAATTTAGTGTACGTACTGTGTGTCCTCGAGGAAATCAATAGTTAGTTATTGCTATTTTAAGGGGCGGAACAGCGAGATCATCTTCCTCCAAAGAGATGAATGATACTGTGTTTTCATGTCATTTCAAACGCCGCGACTGCGGAATACCGCTTCTATAGGTAAAGCCCTGCACGGATGCGGATATCCGCGGATATTAGCAAAATTCTTCGCCATGCGGATATAGTTTGCAAGGCTGTGCGGATAGCGGATAAGCTGCGGATAATGTTTGGAGAAAATTTGCGGATAGTTATTAGAATACAATCCGAACTTGTTTAATAGCATTATTAGAACCCGGAGTTTATGACATATCGTATTTTTCCGTAATGTTTTTTTCCTGACAAAATAGGCTAATGTAAGATGATGATTTAAGCTAATCTCATTCAAATTTAGCCATTAAACATAATTAACACTCCGAACAGGAAAGGGTTGCAATTCTGGCTGTATAACATTCATTTTTAACATAGCTCATGACATGGAGGAACGACTTTTTCCACAAATGTCTAAATATATCGTTTTATGCTATATCTAATTATAAATTCTATTGTAATGCCAGTGAAGCCTCCGTGGCTTAGGCGGCAGCACGCCGGCCTCTCACCGCTGGGTCCGTGGTTCAAATCCCGGTCACTCCATGTGAGATCTGTGCTGGACAAAACGGAGGCAGACAGGTTTTTCTCCAGGTGCTCCGGTTTTCCCTGTCAAAATTTCATTCCAGCAACACTCTCCACTATCATTTCACTTCATCTGTCATTCATTTAATCATTGCCCCAGGGGAGTGCGACAGGCTTCGGCTGCCGGCACAGTTCATATCCTCGCCGCTAGATGGGGGCTTCATTCATTCCATTCCCTGACCCGGTCAGTTGACTGGAAGCAGGCTGTGGATTTTCATTTTCATTGTAATGCCAGTAGATTCGGATAACAAACGTGTAAATTCGGGGAGGATGAGGATAACAGTCGTGTGGATGCGGGGCGGATGCGGATAACAGTTGTGTTGATGCGGGGCGGATACGGATAACAGTCGTGTGGATGCAGAGCGGATGCGGATAACAGTAGTGCGGATGCTGGGCGGATGCGGATAACAGTTGTGTGGATGCGGAGCGGATGAGGATAACAGTCGTGTGGATACGGAGCGATGCGGATAACAGTTGTGCGGATGCTGGGCGGATGCGGATAACAGTTGTGTGGATGCGGGGCGGATGCGAATAACAGTCGTGTGGATACGGATAACATTCTGTTTATCCGCGTAGGGCTCTAACTATAGGAGGGCAGGCGTTCTCAAGCCGGTGCTCTTTGAATGATATTTGGTGCTCTTGTCACACGAGTCAACAATTGCTCACGAGCAGAAGCTCCCCAGAGATCGATTCAATTGAAATTCTCATAAGGCAGGGTGTATGTAGCCCCACCACTTATGGTGGACCCTGGATAGTGCTACACACTTACGGACTCACGACTGGTGAGTTCGGAAGGTGGTGACCCCAAGGGATTCTCTCTTCCATTGACTTAGGGGTGGATGAATCTCGTATTGTCTCTGGAATACAATACTTCCAATTTGCTATTTTCCTATCCCATAAATTCTTCTCGACCTCAAAGCCTAGAATTTATTCAGAGAATTTAATACAGTACATTATTTCTACCGTACACGCTGGCCGAGAGCAGTCCTGCTCAGTGGCTAAATGGTCAGCGTGCTAGGCTTTAGCCCGAAAGATCCAGGGTTCGATTCACGGCCAGGCCATGGATAATTTAATCTCCTGTGGTTAATTCCTCTGGCTAGGGGAGTGGGTGTATTTGACGTCTTCATGTACAAAGCATCCAAACACTGGAAACAAATAAACAGAAACAAGTAAAAAAAAAAAAAAGACCACCAACATTCTAACCCAACTCGGACCTCACTGGCCCCGGGAGAGCATGGGTTCGAATCCCACCTTGGCCGTCTTGAAAGTAGTTTTCATGATTTACAATTTTTACCACCAGCCAAATGCCGGGACGGTTCCTTCGACGGCCGACTTCTTTCCAAAATCTTCTCCCTTCCTCTTCCTTAATTAGACCCAAATTAGCGGTCAGGTGGGCGATCGGCCTGTCACCATCCTTAGTTGTATCTGCTGAAAAACTGTGTTCAGCTCCAGGACACCGGCCTAGCATCGGTAGAAGAATGATGCCTCACAGAGTCCGTGGGTGAAGCTGAGCAGGGAGTATCAAATCAAAAAAATGCATCCAACAACACATCCAGCTGTTGAATGTAAAGCCTGGTATTCATTTCCAAAGCCATGCACATTATTATTATCATCTCCATCTCATTATAACGAAAATATTATCATAGGGGATTTCAACAGTCATCATACATCTTGGGGCTACTGTCAGAATGACGAAAATGGGACTAAACTGACGGAATGGGCTGAAGTACATAACCTTACCCAGATGTATGACCCTAAAGACAGGGGCACATTTCACTCAGCTCGATGGAACCAAGATTACTCACCTGATTTATGCTTTGTTTCCAATAGCCTTACAACTCCCGTACCTCGCATTCGGCGACAAGTGCTTCAAGACTTTCCCCATAGTCAGCATAGGCCAGTAATATACAAAATTGGAGTACAGATTCCTGTTATTCATTCCACACCTCGTCCTCGCTGGAACTTTCTGAAGGCAGATTGGGAAACCTATGCAAAATACTCAGATGCCAACATTAGATGGATTCAAGCGGTACCTGAAAACTACTTAAGGTTCATAGGTCTAATAAAAGCAGCAGCCAAACGATCTATTCCGAGAGGCTTCAGGAAGGAGTATATACCAGGATGGAATGAGGAGTCCAACAGACTGAAAGAAGAGTATAATGAAAATAGCAGCAGGGAGAAAGCTACTGAACTTCTACAATCACTTGACAGAGGTAGAAGAGAGAGATGGATAAATACTGTTGAAGGTTTAAACTTCACCCATTCCAGCAGGAAGGCGTGGTCTCTGATACGGAAACTAGATTCCGCTTCCATACCATCGAAAACACCTACATCTATTAATGTAAATGCGATAGCTAACCATATTGTCCAAACCTCTAGAACAGCAAAGAACAAGAAGTTCAACCGGTTGGTGAAAACAAAGCTTAGGCAAGCCATACGCTCAGCTCAGCCACATGATACATATTCGAGACCCTTCTCTGTACAGGAAGTGGAAGAAGGTTTAATCTCTCTTCAAAATGGAAAAGCTGCAGGATTAGATGGGATTTATCCAGAATTATTAAAGAACTGTGGTCCAGCTACAAAACGATGGTTGGCTATGTTTTTCAGCTGTATACTAGAATCAGGAAAGTTACCTGCAATCTTCAAGAAGACCAAAATCATTGCCCTTTTAAAACCAGGGAAAGACCCGAACTTACCTCAAAGTTACCGTCCAATAGCATTGCTATCTGTGTCATTCAAGCTCCTGGAAAGATTGATCCTGAATAGAATAGCGCCAGCGATTGAGGCACTGATCCCAATTGAACAAGCAGGATTCCGACCTGGCCGTGATTGCAGTGACCAAGTTCTTTCCCTGACCACCTTTGTGGAAGCTGGGTTTGAGAAGAAACTGAAGAGCGTATCAGCCTTTCTGGATCTCACAGCAGCATATGATACTGTTTGGAAGGAGGGATTGCTATTGAAATTGATCAAGGCTGTTCCTTGTTTAAAGATTATGAACTTGTTAGACAACATGCTAAGTAACAGATTGTTCCAAGTCTACTCTGAGCAGAACAAAAGCCGATTCCGTAAACTGAATAATGGCCTGCCGCAAGGTTCTGTTCTCTCACCCATTCTTTTTAATCTGTACACCCATGATCTTCCGAAAACAGTAGCCCGCAAGTTCATGTATGCGGACGATATCAACCTCACTGTTCAACATGCTAATTTCGCAGAAGCTGAGGCCGTTCTCACCCAAGATCTCAAAGTCCTGGATGACTTTTTCACAAAATGGCGCTTACAACCAAATCCTCAGAAAAGTGAGATAACTGCTTTCCATCTGGACAACAGGCATGCAAATTACCATCCTAGAGTCAATTTTAGAGGTAAAGAATTACAGTATAATAGCACCCCTAAATATCTGGGAATGACTTTGGATAGATCTCTGACCTACAAAACCCATCTGTGTAAATCTGCTGGGAAATTGAAGAGCCGCAATAACCTCCTTCAGCGCCTGGCTGGAACATCATGGGGAGCGGATGCCAACACTCTGAGAACAACTGCTCTTGCGCTAATCTATTCTTCAGCCGAGTTTTGCTCTGGGGTATGGCTTAATAGCTGCCACACTCAACGGGTGGATGTTCAGCTCCGACAGAGCATGCGTATTGTATCTGGAACACTACTTCCTACTCCAGTCCAGTGGTTACCAGTGCTGAGTAATATCGCACCTCCTCATATCAGAAGGCAGAAAAATCTGGTTCATCTTTGGTCGAGAGTGCAAAATAACAAGGCCCTCCCAATACATGAAGACATGAAACATCTTGGCCCATCTAGATTGAAATCCGGTAAACCTGCATGGAAAACTGCCTTGGATTTAACAAGCAGAAATTTTAAACCTAATGAAAATTGGCGGGTTGAGTGGACAACATCTACACCACCAGGCATCGTGAACGTTGAGGATCCTCACATAAAACTTGCTGGCTTCAATCTGCCCAGACATACCTGGACTAGACTCAATCGTATTAGATGTGGCTTGGGAAGATGTGCTTCTGTTCTCCACAAATGGGGTTGGAAAGACTCACCGAATTGCGATTGCGCTGACATTCCACAGACAATGGAGCACTTAGTACTGGAATGTCCTCTCCGAGTTTTTCCAGGAAGTCTGGAGGACCTGCATTCTGCTACAACTGAGGCTGTCAAATGGATCAACGAGTTGGACGTTGATTTATAATTTTTTTTTTATCTGCTTTATAATTTATATAATTTGTTAGTATTATTGCTATGTTATATGAATCTGTATTTATGTAGGTGATTGTGTTGTGTTAACATCATACGATAAATAATAATAATAAATAAAATCTCATTTATGAACTTGGGGCATCTCGGTTGTCAGTCCCGTGTACTTGGCTGTGTAATGATATTATCTGATGTTATAATCTAAACATCACCTAACCACAACGTAGGTACGAGGGCGGATTAAACAAGTCTGTACCCCTATTTTATTAGCCAAAAAGAATACATCAGGTAATTAAAAAAGTCCTCTCGGCACGCCGGAAGGCGGAGGTAGATTTCACCGGACAAACTTGGGGATAGGCGAAAATAGGCAGAATATGCAGGTTTTCGTAGAAGGATCAGACCTCATTTATTGCGAGAAGGTATTTTATAATTGGAGCTTAATTAACTTTGTTTTTCGTCATTTTATGCTTATTTTAATCATTTTATTGTCTTATGGGAACGGTAACCTTCTTGTCATTTGGGGTCCATTTTTATACTTGTGGTCATACTGTCCTTATGCAAGGTTTCGACACTGATGTGTAACTATGTAACGGTCTGTTACTTCTTCACGCAAAATTATATCTCCCGCAGAGATTTTGGTTGGTTCCTCAGTTTAGGGGCTGCGACAACGCGGTCATGTAACCCCGTGTACTTAGGGATGGCTGTATTAGTCTGTAATTCAGGTAAGGACTGCAGACGGTCAATTTCAAGCAGTAGTTCCTAATGTTGCTACCAGGTACTACCGTCAACGATACCTAACTGTGAACTTGGCTACTAGATGCCACCACAGCCAGCAACTCGCAACGAACGTTGGAACTTCCCCTCCAAAGGAAAGCATAATGAGGGATTTTTAGCGCTCTTAGAAAATCCGACGACTTCGGCCGGCTTTGAACTCGCGACCTTGGGCATAGACATTCAGCATGCTTGCTACCAGTTACGTCACCGAAGCCGCTTCACACTTAGTCAGATGGAATTCTGAATCTGATCTCGTGCAAGTGCGTTATCTTGGCAACGTCTGATGGCTCATCCCTCGTCAATTTAGTAGTGTTGCCATGGCAACCACTGATAGCTCTTGGCATTTTCTTATAATTCCGAAATCATTATTCTCATCCCTTGGCATAATGGTGGGTCATATCAAAAATTATTTCAGACAAAATTTTAGGTAATTATTAGGGGAATATTGTCCATTTTGTACGGTTTTGATATTGTGCCTATTAAGAGAGATATGATTATTGTTTCCCGAAAAACCCACTTTTTCCCACCCTTTTGGTCAATGGTGGGTGCTATAAAAAAAACTCTTCAAACATAAATTTTTGGGCTTTATCCGACACATAGTATGAACGTTGAACGGATTCGATATTTCACATATTAAGAGAGTTATAGCAATATTTCACTTTTTCGAGGAAAAAAAGACCCCCATTTTCACCCCCTTCTACCGATTTAGCCCAGTAACGAACTCGACCGAGATTTTATAGGTATACATATTCCGTAAAATATTGAAAGTGATTGGTGCAAAATTACGGCAGTTATCGTGTCCACAAGAAACTGATATGCATATATATATACACATATACATACATAAATTATATATAAACTTTTGAACTGACGGTGGTTTTGGGGTCTGGGGGATGTGAAACGCGAAGATATGTCGAAATTTTCCGGAAGTCGAAACATGGTACCCATTGCAATAGTTAGCTTTCTAATGAAATCTACCTCTGGTTGGTTCCTCAGTTTAGGGGCTGCGACAACGCGGTCATCTAACCCCGTGTACTTTGGGTGAGTGTAGAATCTGTCTGTTAAACGGTGTGAATTGTAATGGATGTATTAGTCTTAATTCAGGTAAGGACTACAGACGGTCAATTTCAAGCAGTAGTTCCTAATGTTGCTACCAGGTTCTACCGTCAACGACACCTACCTGTGAACTTGGCTACTAGATGCCACCCCAACCAGCAACTCGCAACGAACATTGGAACTTCCCCTCCAAAGGAAAGCATACTGAGGGATTTTAGCTCTCTTAGAAAATCCGACGACTTCGGCCGGCTTTGAAACCGCGACCTTGGGCATAGACATTCTGCATGCTACCAGTTACGTCACCGAAGCCGCTTCCCACTTAGATGAAAATACTGAATCTGATCTCGTGCAAGTGCGTTGTCATGGCAACGTCTGATGGCTCATCCCTCATCAATTTAGTAGTGTTGCCATGGCAACCACTGATAGCTCTTGGCATTTTCTTATAATTCCGAAATCATTTTTCTCATCCCTTGGCATAATGGTGGGTCATATCAAAAATTCTTTCAGACAAAAGTTTTAGGTAATTATTAGGGGAATATTGTCCATTTCGTACGGTTTTGATATTGTGCCTATTAAGAGAGATATGATTAATGTTTCCCGAAAAATCCACTTTTTCCCACCCCTTTGGTCAATGGTTGGTGATATAAAAAAACTCTTCAAACATAAATTTTTGGGCTTCATCCGACACATAGTATGAACGTTGAACGGATTCGATATTTCACATATTAAGAGAGTTATACCAATATTTCACTTTTTCGAAAAAAAAAAGACCCCCATTTTCACCCCCTTCTACCGATTTAGCCCAGTAACGAACTCGACCGAGATTTTATAGGTATACATATTCGGTAAAAAGGGATTGGTGAAAAATTACGGCAGTTATCGTGTCCACAAGAAACTGATATATATATATATATACTTTTGAACAGACGGTGGTTTTGGGGTCTGGGGGATGTGAAACGCGAAGATATGTCGAAATTTTCCGGAAGTCGAAACATGGTAGCCTACCCATTGCAATAGTTAGCTTTCTAATGAAATCTACCTCTGGTTGGTTCCTCAGTTTAGGGGCTGCTACAACGCAGTCATCTAACCCCGTGTACTTTGGGTGAGTGTAGAATCTGTCTGATAAACGGTGAATTGTAATGGATGTATTAGTCTGTAATTCAGGTAAGGACTGCAGACGGTCAATTTCAAGCAGTAGTTCCTAATGTTGCTACCAGGTACTACCGTCAATGACACCTAGCTGTGAACTTGCCTACTAGATGCCACCCCAACCAGCAACTCGTAACGAACGTTGGAACTTCCCCTCCAAAGGAAAGCATACTGAGGGATTTTAGCGCTCTTAGAAAATCCGACGACTTCGGCCGGCTTTGAAACCGCGACCTTGGGCATAGACATTCTGCATGCTACCAGTTACGTCACCGAAGCCACTTCCCACTTAGTCAGATGTCAAAGTCAACCCCTGGCACCATCCAGCCCATGACGGGCTAAGGCCGACCAAACGACCGCTGCCCAGCCATTTGGCCTGCAGATATTGGGGTGACGCGTGATCAGCGCGTCGGGTCCCCTCGGCCGTTACTATTGGTATTCGTGATCGGGGTGCTGTCTCACTGTCAGACAGCTACTCAATTGTCCTCACGAGGCTGAGTGCACCCCGTTCCAACCCTCACGTCAGTTTTAAAATCCCTGACGGAGCCGGGGATCGAACCCGGGGCCTCTGGGTGAGAGTCAGGCGCGCTACCCCAACACCACGGGGCCGGCTTAGTCAGATGGAAATACTGAATCTGATCTCGTGCAAGTGCGTTGTCATGGCAACGGCTCATCCCTCATCAATTTAGTAGTGTTGCCATGGCAACCTCTGATAGCTCTTGGCATTTTCTTATAATTCCGAAATCATTTTTCTCATCCCTTGGCGTAATGGTGGGTCATATCAAAAATTCTTTCAGACAAAAGTTTTAGGTAATTATTAGGGGAATATTGTCCATTTTGTACGGTTTTGATATTGTGCCTATTAAGAGAGATATGATTAATGTTTCCCGAAAAACCCACTTTTTTTCCACCCCTTTGGTCAATGGTTGGTGCTATCAAAAAACGTATTTGACATAAAATGTTGGCACTTATCCGTCACATATTATGAACTTTGAATGGATTCGATATTTCACGTATTAAGAGAGTTATAGCGAAATTTCAATTTTTCGAAAAAAGCCCCCCATTTTCACCCCCTTCGACCGATTTTACCCATTAACGAACTCGACCGAGATTTTATAGGGATACATATTATGTAAAAAATTCAAAGTGATTGGTGCAAAATTACGGCAGTTATCGTGTCCACAAGAAACTGATATACATATATATATATATACATACATAAATTATGTATAAACTTTTGAACTGACGGTGGTTTTGGGGTCTGGGGGATGTGAAACGCGAAGATATGTCGAAATTTTCCGGAAGTCGAAACATGGGACCCATTGCAATAGTTAGCTTTCTAATGAAATCTAC
This sequence comes from Meconema thalassinum, assembly GCA_946902985.2. NCBI lineage: Eukaryota > Metazoa > Arthropoda > Insecta > Orthoptera > Tettigoniidae > Meconema > Meconema thalassinum. The sequence goes on from OX336391.1 coordinate 491,362,641, forward strand.
CTAAAAGTACCTTGCACTATTTTTCCACAAAGTCTCCACATTTGTTTAGATATTTGTCCCATCACAACGCTAAATTTGAGATTTCCCTATGGTAGAATTCAGCCGGCCGACTGTGAAATTATCGTAGGACTGCTGTCTTGTCGTCAGCGTTGCCAGTGAATCGATGTCCTGCCAAGAACTTCTTCAGAGAACCATGACAATGCGAGACCACATGTGGCAACCAGAACCGCCATCAAGCTCCGGTCATTTCACTGGGAGAGTCTGGACCACACACCATCAGTCAGGACCTCGCCCCTAGTGATTTACACGTTTTTGTTCCACTGAAGAAGTTCCTGGCAGGGCAGCAATTCACATGCAACGATGACGCCAAGACACCAGTCCGACGATGGTTCCACAGTCAGCCGGCTGAATTCTACCACAGGGGCATCTCAACTTTAGTGTTGCGTTGGGACAAATGTCTGAACAAATGTCGAGATTATGTGGAAAAATAGTATAAGGTTCGTAGTACAGTACACATATTTCCAATTACCTGTATGCATTATTTTTGCTAAGAGAAATAGGGGCAAAGACTGCCCTCGTGCATGGCCACGATGTCATAAAGCCCTAAATGAATCAACAACAACATTATTCTGGCCGAGTTTGCGAAAACAACTTCTTACATAGCCTACCTGATCCGCATAATTGCGAGGGTTCCATATCACTAGATTTAAACCCGTTATGTGTGTGTTTCCTATCTATGACACTTCAATTAAAAACTATTGACAGTATTCAAAATGTAATGTTTTTTTCAGTCAGCCAACATTACTAATACTACACTGAAAAATGGCTTCCAACACGCAATTAGTGTCAGTATTTTAAGTTATTTCATTTACTTCTTGTCGAGGAAATAGGCTACATAGGTTTTACTTTGGATTACAACCGTGGCCATCCCGACCCATGTGTGCAATTGTGTGATAACCTCTATTACTGTCGTGTTAATAGGATTGTGTGTGCGTTTGTAATCTAGGTTGAGATTGGAAAGGAAACAGCCTAAGCCCTAAGTTAGGAACCATCCTGGTATTTGACTGGCGTAGAGGTGGCAAACCATGAAAAACTATTTCATGGGTGCCTGAGGAAGGAATCGAACCCACTCTTTCTCAGGTTTCCGTCACGAGGCTGAGAGCACCTCGTTCCAATTCTCAGACCATAATTGAATTTCTTGGTGGAGCTGCTAAGGGAACCCAGGCCTTTGGATTACAACCAAGCTACTACACCACAGCAAAATAAGATTCGAGGACATATATTAATAATAATAATAATAACAATAATAGACCAAGGCCTTCTTAAGATGATGGAGAAGACAGTCATACTTTCGACTTGTCGCATAGTAAGGCTGTCCTTGGGCAATCAAGCCCGAAGGAGTGTGTGAAAAGTGTAAATCTACTACGGAATGCAGTCTTCAAAAATTTGTTCCTTATGATGTAAATCTGGGATTTTAAATGATTTATTTCCAGAAAATATGCTGAGAATGTGTAAGCTCATGCGCACAAAATATAATAATAATAATAATAATAATAATAATAATAAAATGTGTTTAGGTTATACGGCACTTTTAACTACTGTAGCTTTTAGAGACGTCGGGGTGCCGGAAGTTTGACCCGAAGGGAATCTTTAACATGCCAATAAATCTACTGATACGGCTTCCTCAGATTTATGCACCCTTGAATGCCAACTGAATGCACAGGGATTCGATCCCTCTATCTTGGGATCAGCAGGTGAGAACGTTACCGCTGAGCCATGCAGCCAGTCTGTTTCCAGAACAACTGCCTTTCTGTTTACCTTCTCTGTTCACTCCTTTCGGCCCACGCAGTGAGTGGCCTAAAGATGTTTGCTGTGATCGAGTAGTCATGGCAAATAATACGAAAGGAAATGTAAAGAATAGACGGAGTCGAATGCAGTTTGTGGTAAAGTCTGAAAGGGTGACTTGAGGCAGCATCTGCAGTATTGTCTGTCATTGTAAGACTACTCAATGTTTGCCAACATCCTGGCCTTTATTGTTCTATTGTGCACCATCCAGCGCATCTTTCCGTGAGCTGAAATATTAAGAAGCGTTCTGGAGCAGTTGAGAGCTATGAATGGAAATTATTTTCCCTCTAATTCATATGGAGGGTTTGTCGTGCATTGAGGGCGCTAAGATGAATGGATGTTATGAATCCAGAATGATAAGTGTGTGGAAGCTTGTTATTCCTCGCACGTAGCACCCATCTCTGTGTGTATGCACCTCCATGAAGTTTGGTTTGGCTTCAGTTTTCAAAAACACATGTTCCTTGTGCACTCCAACATAAGGAAGTTGCCTAGGCTCAGTGTTAAGTAGCCTTGTAGTTAAGAGAGGTCACACTACGTGATTTGAAATATCAAGTAGAGATCAACCTCTTTCGTAGTACTTGCATTAGACATTCTGAGAGACATCTTGTGGTGAGAAGAAAAACATTTGTCCATCTCCTCTTCTGACAGATTACAGTGGCATTGCTAGATTATTTAGTTTTGTGTTTTTTTAGTCATTTTACCCTCCAGGTTGGTGGTGCCCACGGACTCAGCGAGGGAACTCACCACTATCGCCTCTCCAGGCAGTGTCCTAGAGCTGGAAACACCTGGTCGGATTGGATACAATTTGGGAGGTATGATCAGCACTTCACCCAGGCGGCCTCACCTGCAAAACGAACAGGGGCCTCATGAGGGATGGGAAGGGAAGATTGGGATCGATAGGCAAGAAAGAGGGAAGGAGGCGGCCGTGGCCTTACAGAGGAACCATCCCGGCATTTGCCCGAAGACGATGTGGGAAACCACGGAAAACTATTTCGAGGTTGGCTGAGGTGGGAATCGAACCCCCTCTACTCATTTGGACTACCCGAGGCTGAGTAGACCCCGTTCCAGTCCTCATACCACTTTTCAAATTTCGTTGCAGAGCCGGGAATCGAACCCAGGACGTCTGGGGGCGGCAGCTAACCATGCTGACCGCTACGCTACATAGGCGACTTCAGTGGCATTGCTAGATTATTTAGTACCATTTACAGCAGTGATGTCAAGCTCCAATGCAACCAAAGCACACACAGGGACATTCGATAAGACAGTGGGTACACAACTTGAGCGAGGGAGAAGGATACCCGAGGTCGTCAAATGCAGTGCAGAACATAACAGTCACATGACAGTCTCCGAATGTAATGTTCTCCTCTGATAATGATGACAATGAAAATCCACAGCCTGCTGGGAATGGAATGAATGAAGCCCCCATCTGGCGGCGAGGATATGAACTGTGCCAGCTGCCGAAGCCTGTCGCACTCCCCTGGGGCAATGATTAAATGAATGACAGATGAAATGAAATGATAGTGGAGAGTGTTGCTGGAATGAAATTGTGACAGGGAAAACTGGAGTATCCGGAGAAAAACCTGTCAGCCTCCGTTTTGTCCAGCACAGATCTCACATGGAGTGACCGGGATTTGAACCATGGACCCAGCGGTGAGAGGCCGGCATGCTGCCGCCTAAGCCACGGAAGCTGTTTCCTCTGATAATGATAATGTTATTTATTATTTACATCAATTCAAGAAATAAAACTTCAAAATATTATTTCATAAATCTATAGTGGCACCTACGACATACTGTAGTCTAATAATAATCATAATACCCACCACGGTGCCTGAGAGTGCTAACGCGCTAGTGCATGTCTCGCTAGCATTGGAAGAGCGTGGGTTCGAAACTCAACTCAGCCAACCTGAAAATGGTTTTCGTTGTTATCGTGGTTTCCCATTTTCACCACCAGGCAAATGCCGGGTCGGTTCCTTTCAACAGATCCAGAATAAGAAGAGGTCTGTCCCCTCGAAGGATGAATTTGATATTTGGGGTGAACTCTCCCCTATTTCCCTTTCATATCTGCCTTTCATGGTTCTACTTCCTTCAATGATCCACAATTCTCATATCAAAATTAAATGTTTTTCAGTCGGTCAACACGATTGCAACCAATTGTAATGGGTGTTTCCCTAATCCTGAAAAAAAAAACATACATCAGATTAATAAATATCTACTCGGATGACCAGTTTCGATCATCAAGCGATCATCATCAGATCCATTACACTTAGACTATTAAATCTATGTCTACAAGTTAGGTGATGGTGCAGTATTTACAATATGTACACTTATTTATTTGCAATAGCAGTTAAACTAACACAACTAGTTTCCCTTTTTCGCTATCGTTTTACCCTCCAGGGTTGGCTTTTCCATCGGACTAAGCGAGGGATCCTACCTCTACCGCCACTGAGGGCAGTGTCCTGGAGCTGGAGACTCTCAGTCAGGGATACAACTGGGGTGTGTGACCAGCACGACGCCCAGGCGGCCTCACCTGCAAAGCGAACAGGGGGCCTGATGAAGGGATGGGAAGAGTGGGATGGTTAGGCAAGGAAGTGGGAAGGAGGCGGCCGTGGCCTTACAGTAGGAACCATCCCGGCATTTGCCCGAAGACGAAGTGGGAAACCACGGAAAACCACTTCGAGGATGGCTGAGGTGGGAATCGAACCCCCTCTACTCATTTGGGCCACCCGAGGCTCAGTAGACCTCGTTCCAGTCCTCACACCACTTTTCAAATTTCGTGGCAGAGCCGGGAATCGAACCCAGGAAATCCGGGGCGGCAGCTAACTATGCTGACCCCTACGCTACGGAGGCGACCCACACAACTAGTTAAGACACTTAAAGTGGTTAGTTAGTTTGTTAGTTAGTAGATTAGTTATTGAGGTTTTAAGGGGCGGTACAGAGAGGTCATCTGCCCCTACTGAAAGTGGTGATTGACCTTCAAATTTGATTGCTTAGTGTGATTAATCTGATCGTTGCTGAATGGTTAGATTACAGTGGATTGTGGACTTAGCTGCTCGCATCCGGACCGTAAACCGTTACCTGCGGCCCCCTTGTATTTCTCGTACCCCTCCTCCCAGGGAGGCGCCCCCCCCCCCCCCCCCAGTTTTTAAATCACTGTACTGTAAGTATGCTGTAGAATAAGTATGTATAATGTTATGCGTGACCACCTCTGGATGTAGTGGCTAGCATTCTTGGCTGTCACCCTGGAGGTCCGGGTTTGATTCCCGGCTCTGCCCAGAATTTTGAGTTGTGATGTGAGATCTGGGTCAAGGTAGATTCTGTCTCATGAGGCAGAAACGATTCCCATCTCAGCCAGTAGACAATGTAGACCTTCACAGTGAGCATGAAAATTTCTAAACACTGCATTCCAGAACTTAGACATGTTCCGTTACAATGCTAATTTTGATTTCCGTTGTTCGCATAACATAGTTTCCGTCTAATGAACAAGTTTTTCACACCTAAGTTCACGGATTCGTCAAATCTTACGTTAAAAACAGGTTTCCGTTTGATAAAGGGCCCGTTAAAGGCAGGTTTCAGTTTGAAGAAGTGTCCGTTAAAGGCAGGTTTCCGTTTGACGATCGGTCCGTTAAAGGCAGGTTTCCATTTGATAAAGGGTCCGTTAAAGACAGGTCTCCGTTTGATAAAGGGTCCGTTAAAGTCACGATTCCGTTTGATAAAGGGTCCGTTGAAGGCAGGTTTCCGTTTGATAAAGGGTCCGTTAAAAGCAGGTTTTCGTTTGATAAATGGTCGTTAAAGGCAGGTTTCCGTTTGATAAAGGGTCCGTTAACGGCAGGTTTCCGTTTGATAAAGGGTCCGTTAAAGGCAGGTTTCCGTTTGACAAAGGGTCCGTTAAAGGCGGGTTTTCGTTTGATAAAGGGTCCGTTAAAGCCAGGTTTCCATTTGATAAAGGGTCCGTTGAAGGCAGGTTTCGTTTGATAAAGGGTCCGTTAAAGGCAGACTTCCGTTTGATAAAGGGTCCGTTAAAGGCAGGTTTCCGTTTGCTAAAGGGTTCGTTAAAGATAGGTTTCCGTTTGATGATGGGTCCGTTAATGACTGGTTTCCGTTTGATAAAGGGTCTGTTAAGGGCAGACTTCTGTTTGTTAAAGGGTCCGTTAAAAGCAGGTTTCCGTTTGATAAAGGTTGCAGGTTAGAGAGCGTTTAACTGTATTCTATTTGGCCTCGTTATGGGATACTCTAGGAAAAAAGGATTTTTCCTAAACTTCCGAGCCCTAGTAATCACACACCAATATTCACGATGTTGCAACAATAACTAAAACAACAACAACAACATGTAATGCAGTAAGTATATTCCACCCTGTATTGATCTTCTGCTGTCACATTTAAATGGAAGTAGCGTCCTCTGAAACGTGTTTATGCATTGCAATACACAAGAGGAAACTAATAATAAACACGTAGAGATTCATAAACACGAGCTCTAACTCGCTTCACTTTAAATCTTTGTAAAAGCTTCTATGAATAATCGATATTTATTTACATGGTCAGTTGTTAAGATAAACGTGTTTACTCAGTTTGTCATTCTTATTTAAACTCATTTATTCATGGCCATTTAAAATTCCGTAGTCTTTCTTCTTAGTAAACCAAGTCAATGAACTGCGCTATTTGATGCAATGTCACACAGAGTTCAATGATCCATTCAGCAGGTGCTCTGTTAGGATTCTGTTTTCTAACATTGCACTGACCTTCAACTTATCAACGAACAACTCTCATTGCCGGGCGAATTAAGCGGTGTCATAGGTTGTTTTTTTTCCTTTTCTGCGTATGGCTTTTAGTGCAGGGAATGTCCGAGGACATGTTCGGCTCGCCAGTGTTTGTATTTGCTTCTATGCGGATACCCATGGAGTGACCTACAAGTACCGTCGCGTGTGGAGTGTTGTCTGGGGAGGAATGTGTGAACGTATGTCTGTCTGTCTGTTAGGTAGTCAGCCCAAAGGCTGGTTGGATCCTCAAAAAGTACCGTGGTTAGGTTATGTGGGTAGATACCCATAAAAACCTAAGGCAGCGCTATATTGAGATGTACTAGGCATTGCCATTGCTTTCCTCACTGAGTCAGAACAGCAGTACTAACCCTATGAGTAGAACCTTTCACAGCATCCACAGGCACTGACTGTGCCCTGAATGTCATTACTAAGCACCACCCATACCTCAGTAGCTTCCGCATAGTCACAGCCATGAGTGAAACTGGGACATCGGTGAAAAGCCACATTTTACTCTAGCCTGTGCCAACAGACAAATGCAAATGTACTGCATTCATCAAGAGATGGCAAACATGCCTAAGTGTGAATGTAAGGATGAGGAATTGGAAGGTAGCGGCTCTGGCCTATAGTTAGGGACCAATCCCGGCATTTGCCTGGAAGGAAGATGGGATACCACAGAAGACCCATCTTCAAGCATGCCAGCGGGGGGATTCGAACGTCCTCGCCTCCCGGATGTGAGTGACTGCCTGCAGCCACGCCATAACGACCACGACTCAATCACCCGGTAAGCGTCATAGTAAAATCTTGATTTTAACGATGAGCCACTCAAATCTGGGCCATGATTACGTTGTTGTTGGTTCATTTAGAGTCTTGGCGATATCGTGGTCATTTAATCCCGTTGGAATCTGTCTGATAACCTGTGTCATTGTAATGGCTGTAAGTATTTGTAATTGGGGCTAGGATTTTGATAGAAGGTGGCTGTGGCATTAATTTAGGTAACACGTTTGCGTGGAGTAGATGTAGGTAACCACGGAAAAACTATTTCTAGTATGACTGGGTTAGGAACCGAACCCATCTCTTCCCAGTTCGGCGTCACGAGGCTGAGTGCAACCCGCTCTATCCCTCAGACCAGAATTGAAATTCTTGGCAGAGCTGAAAATCAAACCCGGATCTCAGGAGTGACAGCCAAGAATGCTAGACACAACGCCACAAGGTGGTTAGGCCAACTTGGAGTGTGATTTTGTTTAAATCAAGAATCTATCACAATTTACTAAAGAAAATCTTCGTAATGAGTGGTTACATAAGCAGTGATACGGAAGAAATGGGACACAAGGGGAAATACACCCCACTCCTCCCCAAATTATTTGTAGAGAGAAGTACAGGGCGCCAGGAAATGTTCTCCGCAGTGTCTACGTGCAGCTGCGAGAGGTTGCGTCATCAGTTTAGTTGGCAGCACAGTGTCCTTGATAGGGAGAAGGCCACATGTGTGAGCTATGGGCTGTCGATGAGCCTGAGTCGATGCTTTCATCAGACTTAAAGATCCTAGACAGCTACTTTCGTCAGAACAACCTTAGACCAAACCCTCAGAAAACGGTTGTGTCTACCTTCCACAGCGGAATAGAAGTTCTGGGTACAAACCAACCATACCATTCAGAGGAGAGAATCTACAATACTGTAGTAACCCAAAATACCTGGGAGTCACCATAGACAGGTCGTTGACTTACAAGAATCACCTCTGCAATGTGTCAGCCAAGATCAAGACCAGGAATAACAGCCTTCAAAAGCTGGCGGGTACATCCTGGGGTGCTAATGCTCAAGTCCTGAGATCCACTGCTCTTGCACTTTCTTATTCCGTCGCTGAATATTGTTGCTCAACTTGGCTTAACAATGCTCACATTGGACTAGTAGACACCCAGCTGAACCAGGCAATGCGTATCATTACAGGGTGCATCCGACCTACTAACACACACTGGCTTCCCACCCTAAGCCACATACCACCTCCATCCCTTAGAAGATCACAGTCACTGCTTAACTTATGGAAGAAAATAGAAAACAATCCTCACCTCCCTATTCATTCTGATATAGCAGCTTCTCCAACCAAACGACTGAAATCCAGACACCCTTCTTGGCGTACTGCAATGATTCTACAGGACACCTCCTTTAATGTATCGGAAGCCTGGAAAGAACAATGGCATCTGCAATCCTTGTTACCAAATCATCGCATCATTAAGAACCCCTGCAAGTGCCCTGATGGATTTTCCCTTCCCAGACGACAGTGGAGGACGCTAAACCGTATTAGGACCGGCCAAGGTAGATGTGGAGCCACTCTCTTCAAATGGGGATGGAAGGTATCACCTCAATGTGACTACGGAGAAGAGGAACAGAGAGTGGACCACATTACATTCGAGTGTCCTTTACGTGCATACAGAGGCTCTATAGAAGACTTACTCTGTGTCTCAAGCGAAGCCCTTCTCTGGCTCCCGACTTTAAACATGGAACTCTAGTTATGAACTTGAGATGGTAGTTGTACTGTATATATTGTATATAATATTGTATTCATCATACGCTAAATAAATAATTAATTGGAAGGGTGCAACAGTATGTTATGAATGGCTGTGGTGAGTATATAGATTACAGTTTGTTTTGACAGTTGTGCTGCCAACGTAACTGGTGACGCAACCTCTCGCAGCAGCAGCTTTTAGGCACTGCGGAGAACATTCCCTGACGCCCTGTACTATTACGCACGAGTCTTCAGCTCAACTGCCCACTGGTCAGCTTGGAGCTGCTAAGACTCTCATATTGTTATTGTTGATTCAGCGTATGGCTTTTAGTGCCTTGAGTGTCCGAAGACAGAAGACATGTTTGACACGCCAGAGGCTGTAGCTGCTTCAAGCGGATACCCATGGGGTGAGCTACAAGTTCCGTCTGTGAAAGGATCTTTTACATGCCATAAATCTATGACATGGGACCGCCGGCTTTACTTCCCCTCCGAAGGAAGGCATACTGAAGGATTTTAACGCTCTTAAAAATCTAATGACTTCGGCCGGGTTTGAACCCGCGATCTTGGGCACAGCAGTTCAGCATGCGATCACAAATCAGAGCAACCCAGGACAGATGGTGGAGAAAACATGGAGCCGTCAGAGGGCACTCCCATCCAGTGTCGGAACCCTGATCTCACCCTTGGGTTTACTACTCTACTTTTCAAACTTGTTGGACATCCTGACATTTTCACCTGCTTCTGACATACAACACGTTGCATTCAAATATGTTAGTAGCATGCTGAGCTTCTATGTCCAATATTGCGGGTTCAAACCCAGCCCAAGTCGTTATCCCTCAGTATGTCTTCCTTCGGAGGGGAAAAGCCGGCGGGCCCATGTCATTGATGTATGGATGTTTAAGAATCTTCCACTAAGTACAATTATGTGAAGCTAAATTTGTAGGTTAGTTTTGATTAACGCTCTCAAAGTTCCAACGTTCACCGCCAGTAGGATATACTTGAAATTGATCGTCTGCAGTCCTTACCTGAGTTACAGATAACACACACTAATATAGCCATCACAATTAACTCCGGTTATCAGACAGATTCTACACACACCCAAAGTACACGGGACTACATGACCACGTTGTCGCAGCCCCTAAACTGAGGAACTAACAGTCAAATATGTTATTTGTTTGAAATTTAGATTAATAATAGTCATCAGAGACAATGTCACTCTAGCGACACACTCATGATTCAAGATCTTTGCCATTGTCTCGCCCACTGCCAGGTGGATCACATCCTCTGACAACTTGAAACTGCCAGCTCATTAACAGCTTAATTTAGCATTGGTTCACACGTGTTCATTGGTTTCCAAAAACAAACGCAAATGGCAACAGCAACTGTTCGCATTTGAGTTGCTATATTTATACTGTATATACGTAGCCTATTTGATGATGAAGTATTAACAAACATTGCTTTCACATCAGCTGATCCTTGTCTTGTGACCTTGACTTAATAATCAAACGTCTACAGTATTATTCTGATTATTCTGATAAGTTGTAGCACCAGTTGTCCTTAAGAAGAGCGAACATTATTAAAGTGTGAATGGATAGACAGTGTGATCCAACTGGCAGTATTCTCACATATTAATAGCTCTCTTAACGGTTTGTGGAATGAAAAATCCACAGCCTGCTTCCAGTCGACTGACCGGGTCGGGGAATGGAATGAATGAAGCCCCCATCTAGCGGCGAGGATAGGAACTGTGCCGGCTGCCGAACCCTGTCGCACTCCCCTGGGGCATTGATTACATGAATGGCAGATGAAATGAAATGATAGTGGATTGTTGCTGGAATGAAATTGGTGACAGGGAAAACCGGAGTGCCCGGAGAAAAAACTGTCTGCCTCCGTTTTGTCCAGCACAAACCTCACATGGAATGACCGGGATTTGAATTACGGACCCAGCGGTAAAAGGCCGGCCTGCTGCCGCCTAAGCCAAGGAGGCTGTTTGTGGAAAATTTAACTTAATTAGATTACCTTGGATGATGATGATGATGATGATGATGATGATGATGATGATGATGATCAGGTGCCATCAAGTCGGCGTTGACTCCTAGCGACTGCATGGATGGACTGTCTCCATATGATTCGGTCTTCAGTCATATACTTCCGATCCTTCACTGACATATTCATGTTGGATTTGATGGAGTCGATCCATCTCAATGCTGGCCGCCCTAATCTCCGAGACCCTTCCACCTTTCCAAGCAAAATTGTCTTTTCCAACGAATCAGAACGTCTCATAATGTGTCCAAAATATGACAGTTGTAATCTACAGGGTCTTTCACTCAAAGTGGGACCGGCCATACGGCCGAAGCAGCGCTGCAGGTAGAAGGTCGAGTCAAAGGTCTGACGAGCACATGGCAACACGGAGCTGAGACAGTTGTGCCGCAGGATTGGACAAGTAAAGTTGACTTCGTTATTTCGTTTATAGCCTGTTTTAATTTATACGTGTTATAAGTTTATAACGTGTGTACGTGTTTATTGCTTAATTGTTATTGTGTTTCAAAATTGTATAACGTAGTATTGCTGAGTGTTAGAGTCCATTGCTTCAATTGTTATTTAGGGCTATGGGGACAATTGAAAAATAATGTTTATGCAACGACACACTAGATGAACTCAAACTAAATATCACTAGATAAATTTAGGTTATCTCGGTAGATGAACTAATGCGTGTGAATGAAAATTTCCTTAGAATGTGATGATGATGATGATGATAATTGTTGTTTTAAGGGGCCTAACGTCTAGGTTATCGGCCCCTGATGGTTTGGGTGATCGTGAAGATGAATATGAAATGCAAACTTAAAACTAAAACTAACTACCAACCTACATACTAGAAGAAGAAATAGAAATGGTAAACTAAAGGAAAACAAGGCAATAAGGGACAGGAGGAAAAGAAATGCCCTCAACCCTCGAAGAATGCGGATTGAGGGACTTGGAAGGAAGGAGAGCCATGGAAGGCAGATAGGAAAGTGAAAGAGGAGAGGGTCCACCCTAGAGGTAATGGATAAAAGGAAAAAAACCAGACCCAGCTCAGGAATCCCTCGGGGTCGCCAACTCCCGAACTCACCAGAAGTAAGCTCCTGAGGGTGTAGGAATATACAGGGTGCACCAGAAGTCGTGGGGCTACATACGCCCGGCCTCTTTGAGGGCCTTGAGCAGAAGGCAGGAGATAACATGAAAAGAAAAAGAAGGCCCCTCGCAGAAGGAGGGAATCAGAAAAGATGAGACAAGGGCCAATTTAGGCGGGAAATGAAGAGACTCCCTAGGCCTCGGATATCCTAATACCGTCGGGGTTGGAAGAGAACAAGAGTTGACCAAGTGAGGTCGAAAGGAAAGAACACAGAGAGGAGGCCGGCACAAGTAAGTGGAAGCAATGCCGGACTCATATGGGGCCCCGTGGTAGGCAAACACACGTCCCACTAGATGTGAGCCCCTGGGGGAAATTTCCTTAGAAGATGCCATAAATGGTGGAAGACTTTTTTCAACATCTTCTGTGACAATGATTTTACTTTGATTACTGTATGTGTTATTATGTGTGCTTTTTATTTACATGCCATTCGTACGGGCGCTCTCATGACCCAAACTCAGTGAGTTGCCGCGCGGCCGGTCCCACTTTGAGTGAAAGACCCTGTAGTTATCAATGCTTCAAGAGACAGATCTAGTTTGATTTTTACTCGAAGTAAAAACGGTGATGTTTATATAGGCAGGGTGAGTTTTTGCTGGAACACAGGTATCGGCTAGCCACACTCGCGGCGTGGCTTAAGCATGCCAAGACAGCTCAGGCCGCTGCTTGCGTGATAATAAACAAGGCAGATTAAAAAGTATTAACGATCATTAGGCCTACTTCCAATTGCCGACTTTTAAAATTTAATGTGTTAATTGCAACTGGAATAGAGAAATAATTCTTTAAGAAGTGATTATCCGGGCTGTTAGGCCGTGGTCCAGTAGGGCTGTTGTTTCCCGACGTTTCAGCGAAGACTGCGTTCGCCATTCTCAAGGGTCTTCTCTTTCCGATGGTCAGAGGTAGACTGAAGTTGCGCTTTTTTTTTTTTTTCGGGGGGGGGGGGGGTGCGAAAAGTTAAAGCCCGCACCCCCCGCGTGGCAGCCGACCTTTACTACTGCTGCCTCCGACATGCTGTTAATAACTACGATAGTAGGAGAAACAGAGGAGGGTTTGATGAGCCGTGCGAGCCTTTCTGCCTGTCCCAGTACCAAGTACTCTACCAGGCGTCATCATTTGGATTTGGATACATAAGTGGGTTTAGGTTGAGTGAAGGGCCAGGGAAAAACCTCATAGGCAGAAAGAAAGATTGCCTACAAGTAAAACCTGGCGAATGGGAGATAGCCACATGCAAGGATGTGGAAGGATTGGTTGGGTTGTTGTTAGTAGAGGAGTTGTGTCATGCACGCACGCGCAGCGCAACGCAGCGTCCTTTACTTGCCTTATTGTCGTATGGGGATCTGGTCTAATGTTACTGCTGGGGCTAGCGAGCGGTCGCATGGGTAGCGGATCGCCACACCCGAAGGCAGCACTATCCACCAGCCCATGCGTCCTGTAACAGTTCTCCGATCCGGAGAGGGTACCTGCCTGCAAATACAGGGGCGCTCGCTCTCGTCCTGGTCCCGGCAGTCCGCCGGGAGCGGCGTGCTCCCCTTAGCTGCTGCTGGAACAAACAAATGGCACAGGCAGGGATATGTACATATATACAGAGGTGTAGGTGGATGGCACCCGGTCAGTGTGGTGGGATGCGTGTCCCTCGTCCTATTTTAAGCCTGACTGTGTCGTTTGATTTGTTCTAGCCTAGTCTAATCTAATCTACGGTAACATCTAAAACTAGTTAATTCCAGCTAGCAACTGCCTAGTTGGTCGTCCTAGAATGTAAATAAGAATCTAATCTAATGTTAATGTTATCCAACTAGCAAACCGCCTAGTTGGACGTCCTAAATCTAATGAGGTTATGAAGGCAAAATGGAATCTTAATATCTAATTTTGTTCCAACTAGCGAACCGCCTAGTTGGACGTCCTAGAGCTAATATAGCACTAACAAAAACACTAAGAGCTAATAATCACTATTCTACTAGCAAAACTGCCTAGTTGGACGTCTTAAAATATGTACAGGTTTTTTTTTTCTTTTTTATTCAGCTATTTGTGGGGATGCGTTGGGTGGCCGTCTTGAGTGTTGAGGGATGACCAGATTTGTGTGCGGGGTTGGTTTGCCGCTTGGAAACTCCTGTGCCGTATCTGCTCCACGTCAGTGCCTCCACAAGATGTGTTTAGGCGTAGGGTATTTGCTTCCACGGTGATTGTTGTACCTACCAATGCAGTGTACAAGTGGGTTCACCGTGTTAGCTAGTGTGGTGCGATATGTTTTGCAAGTGAGTTTAAGAATGTGTTGTTCCAGGCTCGGCGTGTTGGCAATTTCTTCAAGCTCCCGTATTGGTGTTTCATACGGGAGCTTTGTTGCTAACCGCAAGCATTTATTTTGTACAACTTGTAGAGCCTGAACGTTTGACTTCGCTGTGTAGCCCCAAGCAGGGGCGGCGTACGTCATAACTGGTCTAATCAGTGACTTGTACATGCTCACCCCTACCTTGGTGTTAAGTCTGTTCTTCCTATTTAGGATAGGGTACAGTTGTATCAGTCGCCTGTTCACCTTCTTTTTGACATCGAGTACGTGGTGTAGCATGGTCAGCTTTTTATCTAGTGTTACTCCTAGATACTTGGCCATGTTAGTCCATTGGATGTCCTGGTTGAACAGCTGGAGCGGTCTAAGGTTGGCTATCTGGCGTGATGGTCTGTTCTTTTTAGTGAACAGCACTGCCTGGCTCTTACCAGCGTTTACCTTAATTCCCCATTTGGTGAACCATAGTTCGAGCCGGCGTAGTGCATCTCGTAGTCGTCTTAGTATGCAAGCGAGTTGTGCATTTTGGGCGGACATAGCCCTATCATCAGCAAACAAGTATGTTGCTGTGAGTCGCTCCTCCGGCATAGGCATGTCGTTTGTGTAGAGGATGTAGAGGATTGGTCCAATTAGGGAACCTTGGGGCACTCCCGCTCTAATCCTTCTCTCTGTCGACAGTATATTGTGTATGTCGACCTGGAACTTTCTGTCTTCTAGATAAGACTTGATGAGTCTTATGTATCCAGGATGGAAATCATAATCAATTAGCTTAGCAAGTAGGCCGTTATGCCATGTCTTGTCAAAAGCCTTTTGAATATCTAGAAAGACTACGTCCGTGTCGCGACGTTTATTGAAGCCTACGGTGGCATGTTCAATTAATCGCATGAGTTGAAGTGTGGACGAGTGTTTATTCCTAAATCCGAATTGTTCGTTTTTAAGCAATCCTCGTTCTTTGGTGTGGCCTACTAGTCTCTTCAGCAAGATTTTTTCAAATACTTTGCCGAGTGAGTCTAGTAGGCTGATGGGCCGATAGTTGCCAGGGTCTGACTTGTCCTTATTGGGTTTGCCAAATACTAGGATTTTCGCCATTTTCCATTGCTTGGGGTAGTACTTGAGCCTCAGCATGGAGTTGTATATCTTTGTTAGAAGATGTAGGGCGGTGTCTGTCAGCCTGAACAGTATAAGGTTCTGTATATTGTCTGGGCCTGGTGCTTTGGTGGGATGGAGGTGCCGAATTATCCACTTGATCTCATGAATGTTGGTTTTCCTCACTTCCGGGTTTGGTGCATTAGCGAGGTATTCCTCAACCTTGGCATCCACCCTGCGAGTGAATTCAGGATCAGAGGGGTCATCATTTGGCGTGAATGCCTCTTCGAGGGTATCAGCGATGACTTCAGCTTTATCGTGGGTTCCGAACACTGGGCCATTTGGGCCTTGGAGCGTAGGGATTATATGAGGCTCGCTGAAGTTGCGCTTGTCCGCCACCGCTATATATAGTGTGCGACCGGGTCGGTTCACTGCGCGGTCCGGAACTTTCCGCGCCAGGAGTGGAGCGTGCTGATTGGCTGCCAGTACCGAGAGGTGTGCAATGCTCAGCCAATGGTTTGATGTTAGTTGATCTGAGGACCGGATGCCAGATTTTGTTCACCCGTTCGCTCTCTTCTTTCCGGTTGAAATTGTTAGGGTGAACAAAATATGGCATCCCGTCCTCAGATCAACTAACATCAAACCATTGGCTGAGCATTGCACACCTCTCGGTACTGACAGCCAATCAGTGCGCTCCACTCCTGGCGCGGAAAGTTCCGGACCGCGCAGTGAACCGACCCGGTCGCACACTATATATAGCGGTGGCGGACAAGCGCAACTTCAGTCTACCTCTGACCATCGGAAAGAGAAAACCCTTGAGAATGGCGAACGCAGTCTTCGCTGAAACGTCGGGAAACAACAGCCCTACTGGACCACGGCCTAACAGCCCGGATAATCACTTCTTAGATTCTAACGCCGGCCGTGAAAGCCTAAGTTTGTATATAAATAATTCTTTGATCCGTTTTTTAAATTACTGGCTGTTATTATGAGTATTTCATGTATATTGTTGTTTGAGTCTTCAGTCTTTTGACTGGTTTGATGCAGCACTCCATGCCTCCCTGTCCTGAGCTAATCGTTTCATCTCTACATAGCTACCACACCCTACAGCCGAGGCAATCTGTTTTACATATTCTAATCTTGGTCTACCCCTACAGTTCTTGTCCTCGACCCTTCCTTCCATAACTAAGCTTGCTATTCCTGGGTGTCTTAGTATGTGTCCTACTAACCTATCTCTTCTCTTCATTAGCAGTCGCCAGAAACATCTCTCCACTCCCACTCGTCTTAATACCTCTTCGTTTGTAACCCTATCTACCCATCTGATCTTCATCATTCTCCTGTAACACCACATTTCAAACGCTCCAATTCTCCTCTTTTCTGTTGCACAAATAGTCCAAGTTTCACTTCCATAGAGCGCCACACTCTAGACAAAGGCCTTCATAAATGACTTCCTAATACCTAAATCTATATTCCATGTCATCAGATTCCTTTTCTGTAGAAATGC
Organism: Meconema thalassinum; assembly: GCA_946902985.2. Taxonomy (NCBI): domain Eukaryota; kingdom Metazoa; phylum Arthropoda; class Insecta; order Orthoptera; family Tettigoniidae; genus Meconema; species Meconema thalassinum. Next base: position 491,379,762 of record OX336391.1, read on the forward strand.
TTTCCTTGCCTGAGCTAACCTACTTTTTATATCCTCTTTGCTTCGTCCATCACTGGTTATTTTGCTTCCTAAGTAACAGAAGTCTCCTACTTCCTTTAGTTTTTCACTTGCCAATTTGGTGTTCATAGAGGTTACTGATTTATTTAGGTACAGTACAGTATATTAATTTTCATCTTCAGGAATAGGTAGAATGCAAAAAGTCGGCATTCGCAGAGTGAAATGAAATTCTCTTTATCCAAATTAGGAATTCCTTGTAATGAGACCACAACGTTGCAATCCAGACGTCAGCTGAGAAAACATCTTCAGCAAAAAGCCTTTGTCTCATGGAGCCTACTTCCCATTAAAGGTACTGGAGTAACAGTATACGAGAATGATCCTCCAAGCAATTCCTAGATTAGTAATAGGCAAGACATGTCCTCTTCCGAATGGACAGCAGTAATAAAGATATCGGATAACACAGCAGCGGAACGATCAGTTCAGAAAGGACATCTATTAAGATTTGATTTCCGCTGAGCATGGCTGCGCCACCGTTTGTTAATTATTGTAGCAGGAGCCCCGTGGGGTGAAGAGGAGAACACAGTGATGACAGAGTGCAGTCTGCACATTAGTCAAGCAGCATTGCGCGAGCTACCTGTCTTAGAAGCGCAGATAACTGCCACAGGAGCTCATGTCACCACGGACAGCTACTGGAGCTGAGTCATATCCTACACGCGCAACTGTACCTGTCAACGAAGCAGAGTGACGTGTGACACAAGTAAGCAGACAACAGTTCCCATCTCGACCGCCGGCAATCAATTCGTGAAAGGGTAATACTACCAATCACTGCCGTTTCCATACCGACAGCAGGGGCTATGCTGGCTAAAGCGCAGCGTTAGGTCACGGGGCCAAGCTCTCTGCTGACTCCGTAGACGAGTGGGTTCGAGGTCCATCGTCGGCCGTCCTTGAAATGGTTTTCCGTGGTTTCCGATTTTCAACACCCGGCAAATGCTGGAGCGGTACCTTCTGAAAGGCCTCGGCCGCTTCCTTCCACATCCTTGCCCAATTTCATTCATCTTCATCCATTCCATCTCTCAACCCGACGCGTAGAGCGCCCACGGGCGTGGTCTAGAAAGACTGCACTTGGCCTCTCAGGAGGCCATACGACAAAAAAAGATTCGAGCCTTACAGTAGTCGCATATGATGTGTAACATCTGACATGTTATTCTACTCGTATACTACACAGCTTGGACATTCTTAAAATGTTAATTTATACTCCATTTTCATACTGGTACTATGATGAATGTATAGATTGAATTGGAGATATGCTACTGTCACATTTGTGGCGCAGCGGTCAAGCTGTTAGTCTCTCACCAAGGTAGACCGGGTTTGATTCCCGGTCAATACATGTGAGATTTTCGAATTGAAATGCCATGTCCTGTGGTTCGCATTCCACGTAAAAGGGAGGTACCGTGGACCATGATCGTGAGATTAGCGGACACGCAAAACTACAAGCTTCCTTCCTTCATTTTACATTAATAATTCATAATAACAAAGTGACACACAACGTCGACAGTACTCTCAAATACTGTGAACACATTCCTCAGTAACTATAACATTCATTATTCTCACGGCTCTCATACAGTTCGTCGTAAACAATCAAAACATGGCTTCCTACAATCATGAAATGACCTAGTCTCACGTATGATGAAAATACAGCTTTTATTCCACTCATATAACAACATTCCGTTATGCATTTAATATTTGACTACTCACCCACAGCTTGACAATAATGCCGCTTACCTAAATGTCATTTGTCGTCTTTGTCCTACCCCATGTGATATTCAACCTTGAACGTGGAGCTTCATAACTGCTCAATGACAAATGAAAGTCGGTGAAACAATTGCCACTGTGTTCGTCAAATCAGTGCCTGCTAAATGCACTGCCTACTGTATTGCCATAACATTCTCGCGCTACAGAGCACACACTGCCTTGTTTCCAATACACACATTTTCAATTGTACATCCAGCTGGCAGTACGTCTTCACTTCCGTCCGATCCACTTCCGTTCGATCCACTTCCTCCCGATTCACTTCCGTCCCATTTTTCTGGCAGTGCGACTTCACTTCCGTCCGATCCACTTCCGTTCGATCCACTTCCACCCGATTCACTTCCGTCCCCAATTTTCAAAATCACTCCCACAAAACTATCCAGCAACCGAGCGGAAAGATGTTACACATCAAAAGAATCTGCCGTTTCCCAGGGAGCGAAGAAGTTGAGACGCTGGGCCATGTTCTGGGATGTTGTCCAAAAGGCGAGCGGATTAGGAACACTCGACATCACAAGGTTCAGTCTCAAATCGCAGAAGCTCTACAGAAGGCGAAGTGGGAAGTCTATGAAGAAGTTCATTGTTTGGAGGAGGATGGCAGCACTAGACGAGCGGATATTGTAGCTCTTCTAGACCCCACAATTCGATTTGAAAAGCACGTCCAGTAAGCTATCGAAGCTGACGACGAGAGGAGGGCTATATATCTCCCATGTATTCCTCACTAAGTGGGAGTTATTATGCAGCTGATTATACATGGGAAGTCTGCTCTTCGGTGTACGTGGGCCATCGTATCTTTATACCAAGATGCATCTGCAACGTCTTGGTTTGCGTGTCCAGCTGTACACTGAGATGCTGCAGGAAATTTTGAAAGGTTCTATTCATATTTTGAATCGAATTATTCAAGATCTCCTTCAAAATAGACAGTTTTTCGTAGAATATCAAGGTCAGCGCAGTCGATGGAGGGTCCAAAAGAACGGATTACCACAGGGCAGTGTTCTAGCTCCCTTATTATTCAACATTTATACCAATGATCAACCCCTGCCAAATAACACACAAAGTTTCATCAATGCTGATGATCTCGCCCTTTCATGCCAGAGTGAGACATTTGAACAGGTGGAGTCTAATCTCAACGCTGCTTTGGAAGAGCTGGACACATACTATCGTAAGACCCAGTTAAAATCAAATCCTAGCAAAACACAAGCGTGTGCATTCCACCTAAAGCACAGACAGGCCTCCAGGAAACTTCAAGTGACCTGGAGAGGAGTGCAGTTAGAATACAATTTCCTGCCTAATTATCTTGGCGTTACTCTTGACCGCACGCTGACCTTTAAACGGCACTGTCTGAACGTGAAACAAAAAGTATATGCAAGGAACAACATTTTGCTCAAAGTCATCCTGGGGTGCAGCAGCAAAAACAGTCAAAACTACAGCTTTATCTTTGTGTTACGCGGCAGGTGAATATGCTAGCCCAGTGTGGCATAATTCTGCACATGCTAAACAAGTTGATATCGCCCTAAATGAGTCTTGTAGACTCATCACCGGATGTCTGAAACCTAACCGCGGGATAAGCTCCACTACTTAGCTGGAATTGCCCCTCCAGACATCAGGCGCGAAGTAGCTGCACACAGAGAAATGTATAAGGCATCTACCTCCGATAAGCATCCCCTACATAATCATCATCCTCCTCCTCCAAGACTGAAGTCCAGGGAAAGTTTCATGAGGACAACAGTTAACATTGGCCAACGTGTGGAAGATGAGATCTGAACACCATTGGTTGACACCATCGGAACATCTAGCTGCTGGTTTCACTGAAGAATGGCCAGTGTGGAAAACTCTGAACAAGCTCTGAACAGGGGTTGCAAGGTCAAAAGACAACTTGAGGAAATGGGGTTATTCCACATCATCAACCCTCTGTGAATGCGGGGCTCAACAAACTACGGACCACCTATGCCAGTGCAGATTATATCCTGCAAGATGCACCATCGGTGATCTGATGTCCGCAAGATCTGAAGCTATAGAAATTGCAAAATACTGGGCTAAAGTTGCTTAGACTGTCATCTTTGTTTTGTTTTCCTACTTCATTTAACATTCCTTAACGTAATATTACTTTCAATTTCAGATAGTTTATGTTATTCTTATTATGTGTATGCACATATCTATGTATTTTTAGCCTACTTTTCACATTTTGCAAAAATGAGGAAAAAGTAGTCTTATGAGATCGATCCGGGAAAATGTGTGTCTGTCTGTCTGTCTGTCCTTCTGTCTGTCTGGCTGGCTGGCTGTGTGTGTGTCCCCCCCCCCCCTATCAACTCCTAAACGGCTGCAGCAATCAAAACCAAATTTAGTATGAGTAAAGATGTGCACCGGAATATCTCACGTCCATATTTGAAAATGATGTCAGTGCTACCAACTGCTGAAAAAACGCACTAGAAATTTGAGCTCCATGTTGGATATCTTGCAAGGTATGCATGGGAGCTATTCCAAAATTGGCACACATGTTGATAATACCATTTCAGTTTTATTTCCAGGAGGCCAACTATGACAGTGTTGCCAAAATAATTTTAAGCCTTCTGATAGGTCCAATGTTTAAATGCATATAACTTCTACACTATCAATTGGATTTCAACCAAATTTTGTATGTAATATCTGTACATAAACAGATATGACTGGGCATATTCTTAAGAGCCACCAGGGCTGCCAACTGTTAATAATTGCTCTCTCTATTTTTTAAAATCCAAATACCAATATATCAGAAAGTATGCAAGCCAACAGCTTTAAACTATGCACACGCATATTCTGACATTTTAGATTAATTTGGAGTAACTTATATACGTCAGTTCTACCAACATGATTATAAGCCTGCTGATAGTAACAATTTTTAAATACATGTAACTTCTATACTATCAGTTGGATTTCAACCAAATTTCGTATGTGCAATGTGTACCATAACAGATATGACTATAAGTATTGTTAAGAGCAATCAGGGCTGCCAACTGTTAATAAATGCTGTCTATATTCTTTTTACCCTAATATCAATATATCAGAAAGTATGCAAGCCAACAGCTCTATACTTTGCTCACGTATAGCACCTGACATTCTAGATTAATTTGGAGTAATTAATACAAGGCGGTGCTGCCAACATGATTCTATGCCTGCTGATATGTCCAATTTTAAAATACATGTAACTTCTATACTAACAAATGGATTTCATCCAAAATTGGCACAACAAGATATCATAATAATTCAGATTATTTCTGACCAGCACACGCATGGTATTGTTGGCAACATGCTTTTACGCGTGCTGATAGATCCAGTGTCTAACTGCATGTAACGTCCATTGGACTTCAACCAAATTTTGTATTCTGTACCTTAAGAGGTGGAACTAAGAATATATTCAGTCACCAGGGCTGCCAACTGTAGTGCTCTATTAGGCTACATTATGCCAGGTATATTTTGAACTAATTAGATATTTCGATATTACCAACTTAATTTCGTCATTATTCTAGATAGGTTCATATTCTGTAGAATAATCATTGGCATGAAAAGTAGGCTGTATAGTTCTTCACGGAACTTCTTGTTTGTATGCTAAATAGTCTGATGCTTTTGACTCGAGTAAAATAAAATATTTTGAATAACCACATATATAACAATGTGTGATTTTTTTCTCATCTGTGTAAAATATCTGTGTTAAGTGTCGCTGAAATGTATATCCTTGTTGTATAATCCTGACCCTCCATGGTTAAGGTTACCAGATGCAGACGTATAAAAAAGAAGACAAACAGATTCCAAAATTAGGACAAAGTTAGATAAAGAGGGACACATGGAATCATACGATCAAATTTAATAAATGAATTAATTAATCGACATAACATACATTCCTTAACTTGAATTGGTACTTTTCTGAAGATCCAATTTCTTGTAGAAGTGCAGGCTTACTTGGCAGATAGTTGTAAAAAGATACACAGGAAAATTATTTTAAATTATACTGGACTATCAACATGCCTTTAACATATTCAAGGTTCAACCTATTCCTGTCATCAGTATACTGTGTTCTAATCAGCGAAAATACTCTTTCTGCATTTGCATTGTGCCCTGATATACTGAAAAAATATTCGGCAAGTTTTAAATTTTAAATTATCGATATTTGCACTCGCTTATGGTTTGATCCATGATCAGTAGTGGTGAAAAATCGATAAAATCGACGATCCTGCTGCCATCTGTAGATATTGCATTTAAGAAAAGAGCAATAGAACGGGAATAAATGTATTATGGTCAACGTTGCGAAAAAGGAGGACGAAGTAAAAATCCGCCAGGGCCCCGGACAAAGAGATAAAAAGGAGGACATATCCGGGTTTATCCGGACGTCTGGTCACACTATCCATGGTTACCTTAGGTGTAAGGCAGGTGCTGGTTTCGGAAATAAAATAAAATAAATATAAAAAGTAAAGTACTTGGGAGAATGGATAGAGAACAACCTGTCAGATAGAGAGGCAATGAAGTCGAGAATTAACAAGTTAAACTTGGCATAAAAATTAACCTGGAACACTTACAACAAGAAGACCATCTCGATCAACACAAAACTGAGGTACTACCAGACAGTGATTCGTCCGGAAGCCATATATGCAGCTGAATGTTTGAGTCTGACAAAGAAGGGAATGATCAAAGAGTGGGAGCTAATAGAGGGAAAGATTCTTAGTAAGATACTTGGACCTAAAAGAACAGATGATGGGTGGTATAGGAAAAAAGGGAACCAAGAATTACACCTGAGATTGGATAAAGAAAAGAAGGGCCATGTTATTTGGACATATATAGAGAAAGGACCCAGGTAGATTAACCAAACGGATAATGAAATTCTTTGTGACCAGGAAAACCACAGCTCGCTGGTATTAGGAGGTGAAGGAGGACCTAGAAGTAAAGGCAACATCTGAAGCTGAAGCCAGCAACAGGAAAGCATACAAAGCCAAAATTAAGAATTTCACGGGTTTTAAGAGTCATCCCACATCATGGATCCAGACACCATGGACAGAAGAAAGGAGGAGAATGCAGAGTGATGGAATGCAGGAGTATTAGGCAGAAATAAAGATCCAGAAGCTGAAATCAAATTAACGTGGTCCACAGTCGGCATAAATGACAGAAGAGGAAGAAGAAGAAAGGCGTTTTTTGAATTAACACCTGTAAATGAATCTTTTCGATAGTAATCAACGACTTTCCACGAATCCCGTAAGGTTTCTTTTTCACCTCAAAACAGGACCTCTGATAATATTCATGAAGTGACTCAGTTTGCGGATCCTCGAACATAATTGCGATTATCTGCATACGTGCCTTAGCAGTACTGTACAGTAGTATTGCAGTGAACGGTAAAGTCAGGGCATAAACCCTTTCTCTCAATACGCGTTTGAGTCTTGGCTTACACACTCAGTGCTCGTGTGACGTCACCAGAAGCAATTACACAGATGAATGTGTGTGTGTGAAATGACATAAAAATAGGTCAACAGGCATGTAGAGGCCATAAAACAGTAAGTACCTCTTGTTTGGTCTGAGTCACGCGTCCTTTGTGCAAGGACGCTGGCTCCAGAACAATAGAAACACACTACACCTATGTGTCATACAGGAAGCGATCAACTTCTAGTATCGGTCGGGCTTTGGTAGCCTATTAATACAGTAAGCTAAAATTACCGTTTTATCTTTCTCACCGGAATACTAACCCACCGTTTCGGTGTAATCGAGCTTCCCTCCTAATAAGATACGCGCACATCGGGCTGCAACTGACAACCACAAGCATTGGAGGGGCGAGATTTCTTCGTGTGACTACGTACACCAGATTCCGAACGTCTGCATTTCGGACAGGGACTCACCTTCCCAGGTGACATTGTAACAATGTTCAATGAAGTGAAGTGAAGTGAAGTGAAGTTCGACAGTCTTGGCTATGCTCAGAGCATTTTTATAGTGTTCAGTTTACCATTTCTTTTCTTCCGTTCTTTTATTTGTCGTTTTGGCCATCTATGGACCATGGTGCTCTTCTTTACCTGTTGTCTGCCACTTCTGGTGTTTTTGGTGGATGTTTGCCGGCTGCTTTTTTGCAGAAATCTTGAGCCTTTCTATTGGACCAGTAATCTTTCATTTTCATGCTGAACTCTATCTTACGTTCCTCGGACCATTTCCTGGACGCATTTTGGTGAACCTCTGTAATGGATGTGTGGAAAGGTGTGGTTTCAATTGTCAGACGGTAGCGACTCCTGTCATTTATTGTGTCTTGCTGAATATTAAGTTCAGCAGTGGCGGCCGGTGGTATGTAAAGCTGGGAGTTGCACCAAAATTTCTGATGTCGCAATTTTATATGGGAAGTTTACACATGTAACAAAAAAGAATTAACGTTAGATAAACTACAGTTCTATAAAAACTGAAATACATGGGTTTTCAAAAATAACTGTACGTTCGACAAATAGACAAATTGGCTCTTTTGGGCTTCTTCCTATAGGAATCCATAAAAAAATCAGATGCATGTATTTAAGCCCTATGCCTGAGTTAATGGGAAGAATTTTAAACACAGCAGGTTGTCTAAAGTTGGATCTCAATCTCCGGGATAATAAACACTCTCAACATAAAAACATGGCAACCGAAAATTTGTACGTTAACGAAAAATGGTATTACTAACAAAGACGGGCACATATTCTGCATAAGGATAGGATTTTTATCATTTTAAATTATCTTGTCGACTTCGTAATTACGCTGGGGTCTGGCGTTACGTTACGGTGACGGGACGAAATGTACCGAGAATGCACTGAGGTATGTGACGTCACAGTACTGCTTGAGCTTCTTCCTTTCCCAGCGTGCTCCGGTGAGCGTGACGTCATCTAGCCAGCTACCTCTTTTGACCTTGGTTTGCACTTGCTAACAGAATTTGAGTTCACGCAGCATTTGTAGCATTTAAAATGATATAAATTCTTGTCTTTCAGACTGACTATCAGTCTTTTTTTTTACTATAGCTTGAACCCCATCAGAGGAACCAGCCATGAAGAGCGCTCTGTCATACGTCTGCGCAATTCATTTTTGCTGAGTTTCATTCAATTTCTGCTTCTTTAATTCATCCAGTAAACACGCTGCTAATGTGTGTGCATCATGTTTTGTTTGCCTCTTACTACGTATCGGTACACAACAGCCATCTGAAATATGTTTGAAATATCACTAGTTTAATCTGCTATAATGGCAAAAATTTCCTATTCCTTTATTTGCTTTGATACTTCTTCTTGGCAAACCTCCAACATAATCTGTAAAAGTTAATTTTGAATTGTTTTGGACGTTCCTTTGAAAACAGTTGCCCTTACCAAATGACCTTTAACACAGCATCCAACTCAGCGCTAAAATTAATTAGTTCTCTCAAAACACCTGGATTTGTTGATGTTACACTTTCATCATGATCACGCAAGGTCAGTTCGAAAGAGCCACAGAAACGAATACAGTTTATTACAATATTTAACACATACCTATTGTGCCTAACTTCTTCGTTATATTCCGCAATTTACCTTCTATAGGCACTGTCCAATTGTGCAGCTTCGTTAACAGTTCCAAAAAGTGTCAATTTCAAACAGCTGAAGATTGGTTGGTTGGTTGGTTCCTCAGTTTAGGAGCTGCGACAACGCAGTCATGTAGCCCCCTGTACTTTGGGTGTGTGGAGAAACTGTCTGATAACCGGTGTTAATTGTGGTGGCTGTATTAGTGAGTGTTATCTGTTTTTAATTCAAGTGAGGACTGCAGGCATTGAATTTCAAGCAGTCCCTACTTTTTCCGCCAAAGGCTACCGTAAACGACTACTAGTTTAGAACTTGACTAGACGCCACCGCAGTAGCCTCCTGGCGACGAACGTTGGAACTTAAGAGCATTGTTCAAATTTTTAACCTATAATTTAGCTTCACACAGGTGTAATAAGTGGAAGGTTCTTTAACGTGCCATAAATCTATGACATGGGACCGCCGGCTTTACTTCCCCTCCGAAAGAATGCATACTGAGGGATTTTAACGCTCTTAAAAAATCCGACGACTTTGGCCGGGTTTGAACCCGCGATCTTGGGCATAGAAGCTCAGCATGCTACCAACTACGCCACCGAAGCCGCTCAGCTGAAGATTCATGTTTCTTTATTTCAGGGATTAGTTTCCGTAACTCCTATTTTGGTCCACGTTGATTCTCCACCAACAAACATGGAAAACAGAATAAAGCGTTTTTAAATATCGCATTCACATAATCAATTATTATTGCCTTAAATATCTCCTTTAAACGCCCTCGTATACTTATATTTTGGACAATACTTATCCGGTAATGGTCTTCCGAGTGTTTTTAGTGTAAGTTTATCGTCATCAGAGAGCTGGGAAAACTGCCTAACTAGTAAATTACTTACTCTATTAACTTTCACTCACACTCCACAATACAAATAATGTTTCAAACTAAACACTCCGTTAAAATAAAATACTAACTTACAAGATGCACAGATGATAAATCTGGGTGCTATATCGAAAAGTGGCGCGAAAGGCAAACTAACAAAACACTGAATTTGGTAGCCTAGAAATTTCGTAGTGAATGCATAGGTCTACTCAGAATCAACCAAACAATTATAATAATACTACTACTAATAATAATGCAGTTATGTATCTGCCTGGAACCAAAATACTCAAATCAACTAAATACAGAACTAATCGCAACCCAAATCCCGCAAGAACAAGAGTGGTAAAAGCAAACATAAACCGCTACAGTACACCAACAATACGTCGCAAAATAGTTCAGCCAATTATCTACTGTAATTATAGCAATGGTGGCGTTCTTAGGCTCGCTTCGCAGAACAATTGACAAAAATAATAAATGAAGTTATGATGAGAAAACATCTAAAAATAATTGTGTGTAAACCAACTAATGTCTCCCTATGAAATTCCGATATTTTTACTGTTGTGGGTGGTGTAGCATTCCCTAGTGGTGTGGGAAAGAAACTACCCTTCAGGGGCAGATTACCTCGTAGATCCGCCCCTTAAAACAACAATAACTAACTAACTAACTAACTAAACTACCCTTCGCGGGGTAAGAGAAATCGAGGGTGTTGTCATTTCCAAAGAGTGGTGTAGTCTAACGGTGCCATTTGGAACTGAGTGTCGCCAGGGGGCTGGCAGCTCGTCTGCAACTCCCTACTACCCATGCTGGCCAGCAAGCTATGTACAAGCTTGGCCTCGTCCCTGCCGGCCGCGCTGTCAGCTTGGGAGTCGCCACAAGAGAGCTAACCCCCTGGAGTTTGATTTGAAGGCGGGAGCTTTTATAGGTACAGTGTGAAGCATTAGGATAAATAATATCAGAATATCGATGATTTTAACACATTTTTGAGTGCATTAGATCTATAAAACTAAAACATTAAAGGAAAAGAAACGACGAATTAGGTGTAAAATTATTGGGAGTTGTGCAACGCTGCAACAATGTCTCCAGCCGCCACTGAAGTTCAGCAAGATCCTTCTCAATTTGTTTGACCCACAAGGACCCAGGCCCTTCTTGGCTACCTTGAACATCTTATAAGACAGCCTGTGGTGGTCCATTCTGTACAGGTGGCCGTATAAAGACAAGCGTCTCCTTCTGATGGTATCGGTGAGCATTTCTTTTATTTTAGCCACTTCCAATGTTTGTAAAACATGATGGAAGGAGGCTTATGGAATCTTCACGGGCTAAATATACGTGTGTCTGTGTATAGGTCTTTCCCTCCCCTCCTCCCTATTAATTCAATCACGACGAAATCAAATTCAACCAAATTTGGTTCAGAACTAGCAATAGCAAATTGCACCTCAATATCATGTTTTATAATGTCGCCATCTTAAGGAAAACAAAATGGCGACTACCCAAAAGTTCAAAGCTTAAATAAAATTACGACTTAACTAATCATCAAATCTCTACCAAACTTTGTACAAAAGAAACATCCCATCCCGTTGTGTAAGAAGCGTCTTGCGCCAAAACTACAATTTCATGGGCCAAATAATTTCAATACGGTATGGTGACCGTGTGAATCATGCAATCATTATAATCCATAACGTATGATCCAATGAATCGATGCTCACAATACTCGACATTCAGATATGAGGACTATCTGTTACTAAGGTGGTGGCTATTTGAGAGTGCATATTACGCGCGGCCGCCAACTTGGAGTTACTGAATATAAAGTTAAATAATTCTCAACACTTAACAGCAACAGTAACCAAAACTAGTTACAAAGTTGGATCGTATATGTGGCCTTGTATGACCAAGGCATAAAAATAACGCATTCTCCATACATTCAATAGAGCATTAAAAACGACAACACAAAATGAAATAGGGTGATTTGCCAAGAGGTATCTTACTTGTGTTTGGCAAACGATAATCACACTGGATATAGTGCACAGCGGCCATATTAAAATTTCGAATTAAAGTAATAACCTTCGGTATCTTAGAATTATAATAAGTTTTACACCATTCCAGTAATTATTATAATTATTTATCGTATGGCTTTTAGTGCCGGGAGTGTCCGAGGACATATTTGGCTCGCCAGAGGTTGTTGCTGCTGCTGCAGCAGCTGCTTCAAAAGGACACCCATAGGGTGAGCTACAAGTTCCGTACAATTCCAAGTAGTTCCAACTTTCGCTACCAGATGTCACTGTTACCTAGTGGTGAACGTTGGAACTTTGATAGAGCGTTCCAAAGAAATCTAACCTAGAAATTTAGCTTCACACACGTTTAGTCTATGGAAGGATCTTTTTTTTTTCGTGCCATAAATATATGACATGGGACCACCCGCTTTACTTCCCCTCCGAAGGAAGTATTTTAACGCTCTTAAAAAATCCGACAACTTCAGCCGGGTTTGAACCCGCTATCTTGGGCACAGCAGTTCAGCATGCTACTAACTACGCCACCGAAGCCGCTATTCAGGATGGTGGCAAGGCGTTACAAACTACAAAAATTAGTAACTAAGGATGCTATTCCACAATTCAGGCAAAACTTAGTAGAAGAGGAGTATTATACTGTATAAGAGGCTTCGGTAGCGTTAGTTATTGATTGAACACTATGAATATAGCGTACAGTGGTCATCCTGAAATATCGTAATTAAAAAAGATAACTTTCTGTTTCAGAACTCCAGTATCAAAAATATGAAGTATCGTATGCCCAAAGCCAAATAACAGCGCCAATATATTTTCAATTTTCAGTTACAGTTTCTGGCCAGATTATTACGATCATTCTAAGATTTCTTGTAATTATCTGTTACTAGCGAAGCCTCCGTGGCTTAGGCGGCAGCACGCCGGCCTCTCACCGCTGGGTCCGTGGTTCAAATCCCGGTCACTCCATGTGAGATCTGTGCTGGACAAAACGGAGGCAGACAGGTTTTTCTCCGGGTAATCTGGTTTTCCCTGTCAAAAATTTCATTCCAGCAACACTCTCCACTATCATTTCATTTCATCTGTCATTCATTTAATCATTGCCCCAGAGGAGTGCGTCAGGCCTCGGCAGCCGGCACAGTTCATATCCTCGCCGGTCGGAGACTGGAAGCAGGCTGTGGATTTTCATTTTCATCTGTTACTAGCAACCCGCCCCGGTATCTTTAATGGTTTACCCAGCGTAAGCTTAAAAGGCGCACCGACGGCAGGTCCCAGACGCAATTCGGAAAAGCGGAGGTGAACAGCGAAACTCCAAACATATATACTCTTCTCTGAAGTCTTAACTCGACACGACAGTTTGATGCTGGCTGATGCCGGGGTGTTAGGCTCGCTTGCTACCTCGTAAACTCGCTCCGAAGCTAATAGTTTAAATTTTCACTGAATGGAGATTGTTGGAAGAAATGAAAACGTAAAAACACTTATAGTGGGCGATGTATTAATGATAGAGATATGCTGTCACGGACTTTCTTGCTTAACAATAAATTCTTACACTCATAATATATAGATATTTGTAACGGTATACCCAGCGTAAGCTTAAAAGGCGCACGGACGGCAGATTTTTCTTCGACTAGATTCAATGAAATCGTTACTGCTCAGCTTCCTTTGGTCGTAAATGAATGTTTTCTTACAGAAACCTTCCTCGAGAAATCCTTTACAGAATGGTGAATACCGCATCAAAATCCATCCAGTGGTTCTCGAGATTACCCAATACATCCAAGAATCGAGGACTCTGTTTTATAATTTAACTATGCAGAGATATGCTACAGTATTTATAAGTTACAGATTCTTCATTTGTCCCGCGGCGTAGTCATGCTCGCTAAATCGTGCATCAAGACCACGTGGACAGCTGCAGAAAGTCCGGAGATCGCTGATTTGACTCCCAGCGCTGACAGCGTCTATCGTGCGCATGGTTTACTCCCGAGTTTGTCTACACTCCCTCCAGATAAATGGCGGAATAGTGCCTTATTTCGAGTCGCGAGGCACCTACCTCATCCCTAATACAGTCACACACATTACTACAGTCATCACAGAAATACAGGTTATCAGACATAATACAGTAATAATTTATTTATCGCATGGCTTTTAGTGCCGGGAGTGTCCGAGGACAAGTTCGGCTCGCCTGAGTCTGTAGCTGCTTCCAGCGGACACCCTATAGGGTGAGCTACAAATTCCGTTCAATTTCAAGTAGTTCCAACTTTCGCCGCCAGATATCAGTGATACCTAGTGGTGAACGTTGGAACTTTGATAGAGCGTTCTGACGAAATCTAACCTAACAATTTTGCTTTACACAAGTTTAGTCTGTGAAAGGATCTTTTACATGCCATAAATCTATGACATGGGACCGCCGGCTTGACTTCCCCTCTGAAGGAAGGCATACTGAGGGATTTTAACGCTATTAAAAAATCCGACGACTTCGGCCGGGTTTGAACCCGTTATCTTGGGCACAGCAGTTCAGCATGCTACCGACTACGCCACCGAAGCCGCTACAGTAATAATGTTTATGTTCGACGATGTCGAAATGTAAATATTATAAGTCAGAAAACTGTATCATAATGAGGGTCATTATAGTACTATTCTTCATTATGAAACAGTTTCTCCAGCCAATCAGAGTTCATTCATTGACCAAATAGGTAAGGATAGCTTCGCGCATGCGCTCAAAATCCAACATGTCGGACATGAATTACATGATTTGAAAGTTCAAATTGGATATCGGACCAACCATTGTAGTTACAATCCCAAACACAAAGACAAAATCAGCACGAACCTTTGCGGTAACAAGAAAATACTATGGCATATGCAAGAACTTTATGAATCTACGTCCAGAAGTTAGCAACACCATCCTTCTACATAAATTACCGACATGGAAAGTGCACCGTCCCATATGTTCGCGTAAATACACTGGCGAATATGAGACAAGAAATAGCACTGTCCCTTAATATCCCCAACTACAATTTATACACAGCGCATTGCTTTCAAACGACTTCGGTGACAATATTAGTGAATGCAAGTTCTGATCGGCACTAAACATCATGCAGGCTGTAAACAATAGCATTGCCAAACAAAGTAAATGGTCTCTGCTTTCGGAATTCTTTGACCTACGCATGCGCTCTGTTCAGTCAGCAACCACCCAGCGCGCTCTGTTCACTAACTGAAGTTACTGAATCCCGCAGATATTTATGAATATTTATGTTAAAACATATAATAAAGTTCTAATATCGTCGAACATAAACAGTCGTATGCAACTCGCCTATAATGGTAATTAAGACACTCGTATGGAAATTATAAAACTCGCATACGCTCGTTTTATAAACATACTCGTGTCTTAATTATTGCCATTATAGGCTCGTTGCATAATGTACTGTATTGTTTTACGCCCCTTTTAACTACTACGACTTTTAGAGACCAAGGTGCCAGAATGTTGCCCCGAAGATGATCCTTAACGTGCCAGTTAATCTACGAACATGGCTCCCTCGCATTTGCACACCCTTAAATGACAACTGGCTGCACCAGGATTCGATCCTGCAACCTTGGGAACAGCAGGCGAGAACAATACCACTGCATCTCGCAGCCAGTCAGTTATCAGACAAATTCAACACACACTCAACTACACCATGATGTCCCAAGTCCCTAAAATGAATCAACAACAATAACAACAAGATTCTTAATTTCTAGATCTTGTATTCTCCACAACCCTGATGGTAAAGATCCCTTTTGCAATAACTTATAGTGTGAGCAGATTTGCTCTGTTATACCACATTGTAGAGAGGCTGAAACACGAAACTCCTCGTGGAACATAAATCACTCTGGGCCTGACTATTAACCTCTGGGCGGAGGGCAATATGAATCCTTTTTGGCAACTGCAGGGAAAGCAGTGTTGTCAATTCCAGGGATCTACGGATTATATACAAAATTGAGTTCGATTCCCAGCAGAGAAAATCAGATTTTTGAAAGGCGTGTGAAATTCACAAAACGATATCAGCTCATAAGAAATCTCGTGATTCAAATTTCGGAGATTAGAAGAGAAAATTTATTTAAATCGTAATATTCTTTTTACTCTTACTACGAAAAAGCATTTGACAAAGTCAGCTGGCATAAGCTGTTTCCTCTTCTGAATCAAATAGGATGTCCCCATCAATTAATCAGATTAATATTTGATCTGTATATAAATAAAAGTGCTGTTGTTCAGCTTGGAAATGACGTATCATAACCCGCTAAGATCCGTAAAGGTGTGCGACAAGGTTGTTTGCTGTCCCCTGAACTGTTCAATGCCTTCGCTGAAGTTATAACAAAGTGGTCTTTTAAAGGTTGTAATATGGGAGTGAAAGTTGGTGGAAGACTTATCCAGAATATTAAATTTGCTGATGATCTGGCATTATTTGCAGTAAATCCGCATACATTAACAAACATGTTGCAATGTTAAAATGATACAGCTACAGAATACGGAATGAAAATAAATTTTAAGAAGACCAAGATTCTAGTGATAAGTAAGCATCAACACCAACTAAATATAACCATAAATAAAGAACCAGTACAACTGGTCAGTCGATTTAAATACCTTGGTCAGATCTTCACAGAAGACCTACGATGTGAAGTTGAAATCAGGAGCCGTATAGCCATGGCTAAGCAGGCATTCCGTGAAAAGCATTCTCTAATTTGTCAACGCTCGATGTCCCTCAGCCTTAGAAAACAACTCGTTAAGACCTACATATGGCCAGTTGCAATGTACTGCAGTGAGACCTGGACAATGAATAGAGGTGACATTATACGACTAGACGCGCTTGAGATGTGGTGTTGGCGCCGAATGGAAAAGATCAGCTGGGTAGAGAAAATAACCAACATAACGGTGCTGGATCGAATAAAGGAAAAACGGCAAATGATCCGCCAGATCAATAGAAGGAGATCCACCTGGCTTGGTCACAGGTTACGACATGGTGGCCTGATGATCGACATACCAGAAGGCAAAATACCTGGAAAACGCCCTCGCGGGAGGCTACGGAACACTTTCATGAGATCCTTCCGAAATAGCTCTGGCCTACGAAGTTATGAAGTGGTCAAAAGGACAGCACAAGACCGAACAACGTGGAAAAGACTCATTGTAGGGGCAGACCAGTCGCTTTACTGAAAAACATGATGATGGCTCTTATTTTATTTTAGGGGCTGCGAAATCGTGGCCATATAGCTCCGTGTGTTTGGGTGTTTGTGGAATTTGTATGATAAACCTGTGTTATTGTGATGCTGCAAGCAGGAAAAATGAGAAGAGAACCGTAGGGAGATGAAGATTAAAGGATGGTGGGAGAAGATAGAGAAGAGAGAAGTTTGGACGTGTATTGTGAAGGAGGCCAAGGATCACCCAGGGCTGTAGCGCTGAGGAAGTAAGTAATTATAATTATGATACTGTGAAAATAGTTAGTCCAATAAAATAGAGTAGTTATAAATAAATGCTAGATCATGGAATAAGTTGTTGAGAGTTATTCTGATTTTTAGTCTTTTAGAGTGTTTTTAATCATGTTAGATAATTAGGCCTACTGTTTTGGAAATAGTTTTGAAATTAGCCTTTTATTTAAAAAATTGTCAATCTTGCAACTTCATTTGTATCAACTACTGTTTGCTGAAGAAGGTTAAAATGTAACCGAAACCGGTACAAGAATTATAATGTATTGACTTACAGTCTTCTTCCTCTTCTCGTGGATGGTTCACTTCTATCGGATTTTTTTTATTATGGATACTCTAGTTTAGGCCTTAATTACAAGCAAACCAACATACCTATTGAAAAACGAGTTATACCAATATTGTCCTTATTTAATTCTTCGTTAGACTGTATAAGCCAATTATTCTCAAGTTTATTCATTATTTATTTATTTGTGGTTGTATGAAAAATTGTCCGTATTTTTGACGTCTTTTATAGGAACCGCTCACTTAAAGCTATATACATGGAAAACTACTTGGCTGAGGGTAATGACATTTTTATATCTGATAGGCACAAGTATTGGTAGTGCATATCTCAAGTTTCAATTTTTTTTCAACCACCCGATAAAAAGTTCTTATACTTCTTCTGACGTAACGTTTTCTCAGCCCAGGATAAACGTACAGCAGGAAACTTGGTCTCATTTTGAAGCTCTCATTCGTGATTATCGGAAACTACGGACCACTGTAAACGTACAGTGTGATGATGAATTTATGAAGAGTAATATTAATGGGAGGTTTTGTGCGTTGGACCACACGGAATCAACGTAAGTTGAGCCTTCCTCCTTGCCCAATAGCTGTCCATATGCATGGATTGTTGTAGTTTCTGTTCCTCCGACCATGCACGTCGTGTTGGTTTCTTCTGATCTTCCTCAAATCCCCTTGTGTGAACAATATTCCTGATTACATTTCTATTCATCAGATCTGGCGATCTTCACTAGGTCCCTCTCCACTTGTTTGTACCACTTTGGTCTTGTACGTTTATTCTGCAGAAATGTGTCGATTCGGTAAGTAGTCTCGTATGATTCATTCTTTCCAAATGGCCCAAAATTGAATTCATCCCATTCACATGGTATCGGTAAGTTTAGAAATGTTCATATATATTTTAGAGATGGGTTTGGGATAGTGTATGCCATTTTTAATTCTGGGCCCTAAGATCTTTCACATGATTTTCCTTTCCTTAATCTCTAATTGTTCCTTTAATGTTTTAAGTTGTAAATAGAGCGTTTCTGAAGCATAAAGAGCTGCCGGTTTAATCACTGTTAAGTAATGGCGAATTTTACTATTACTTACAGTATTATTTGCCTATGTCATTAAACTTTGTCAATAAGAATTTTGGGCAGACACGGTCTTTTTCATGACTTTTCATAACATTGAATATGTTTCCTTTCATGATATATTTTAAGAAATGTATAAAATAAATTATATGATTATGTGAATGACTGAATTATTTTACTAATATTCATAATACTGCAGTTTACATTTAAAAGAGTAATTAATATAAATTTACCAAGATGGTCCTCAAATTGTTTAAACTCAATTTACTGGCCCAAGCTCCAAATAAGTTGGCCGCCCCAGTACTAATATAAGTTATCTGTTTATTATCGTAGTGCCTCTTTCGACTTACGTTCGCAATAGAAAAGAAAGACCCACAAAGATGAATAAATAATGTAGTAACAGAAGTCAGCTTTTTCATTCATGGTAATGATGTCATCGCCTGGATCCCGAGGCAAAATAAAAATAAATCAACTTCTGAGAACTGTTTTTAAATAACTTCTGAGCTTCATATTGCGATACCCTTCTCTCTCATAGACACATAGTATCAGTAAATCTCTGTCCAATATAAACAGTTGGTCATCAATTGTTCTGAGCCTTGTCGTGTAGAACCGGTAGCTGGTTTCTACGACTACAAATTGGTCCTCAGTTAAAAAATTCCAAGGACGGTCTGACATGTAAATTAGCATTTCCAGTTTGTATTTATTGTCTCGTAAATGTTGACGTACATTTTTAGCCTACTTTCGATTTTTGCAAAAAAAAAATGAAAGTAGACTTATGAGATCAACACAGGGCAAAAAATTGTGTGTCTGTCTGTGTGTGTGTGAGTCAGTGTGTGAGTCTGTGTGTGAGTGTGTGTACTCTGAATGTCTGTCCCCCCCTATCAATTCGAACACGGTGAAACCGAATTGAACGAAATTTGGTACAGAGGTAGCACTAGCAAAGGGAACCTCAGTGTCATGTTTTATATTGCCGCCATCTTGACGGAAACGTAATGGCGGCCACCCAAATGTTCAAAGCTTAAATCAAATTACGACTAACCTAATCATTCGATCTCTACCAAATTTTGCAACATTTACCTATATGTGGGGAACATCCTTTGACCAAATTACAAGGTCATCAGCTCAAAAGTTTGCGGATGGCGACCATGTTTGTGTGAAAATCGATTCCCCCTATTAATTCAAACACGGTGAAACCGAATGGAACGAAATTGGTACAGAGGTAGCACTAGCAAAGGGCACCTCAATGTCATGTTTTATATTGCCGCCATCTTGATGGAAACGTAATGGCGGCCACCCAAATGTTCAAAGCTACAATGTCGTCAGTTCAATAGTTTGCTTATGGCGGCCATATGTATGCAAATCGAATTGAACGTAATTTGGTACGTAGGTAGCACTAGCAAAGGGCACCTCAGGATCATGTTTTATATTGCCGCCATCTTGACGGAAACGGAATGGCGGCCACCCAAATGTTAAAAACTTAAATCAAATTACGACCAACCTAATTATTTGATCTCTACCAAATTTTTCAACAACATACCTTTTTGTGGGAAGCATCTTTTGACTGAACTACAAGGTCATTAGCCCAATACTTTGCAGATAGCGGCCATGTATGTGTGCAAATCGATTCACCATATCAATTTAAACACGGTGAAACCGAAGTGAATGAAATTTTGTACAGATGTAGCACAAGCAAAGGGCACCTCATATTCATTTTTAATATCCGTATAACACGTTATATTCCTACAAGCTACTACAACCAACATTCAATTATACTCCTTGGAAAGGACAAAGAGTTATAACAATACCCATGGATTTAGGAGAAAGTAGGCTATATGTTCTTTACTGAACATCTTGTTCAAGTTTCCATTCAGTTCCCTATAAGATAATGATAGATGTGTAAGGAAATGGATGAATCTCACATTTTAATAACAATAATAATAATAATGACGGGCACGAGTTTACGGTCACCTGAAAATAATGACGAAAGAAAGTTAACAAAAGAGATCTTTCACTTTTTTTTGTTTCAAACGCCAAAACCACAATTCCCTGGTTTAGAAATACCAAAGAAGACCGGAAAATGTTACATATCTCAACTGAAGACGCCCTTAGCAGAGATCTCTTCCGCAAGAAAATATTGACGAACGGGCTAAACCGAGACGAGCATCCGAAGAGAAAACACGGTGCCGCTTGGACAGAGGAGCGTAAGCAGGCCCACTTAAAAAGAATGAGGGAAATCTGGGCTCAGAAGAAGGCCAAGTTCAGTGTCAAATGCAACGAGACTTAACGTGGTCCCTGAAGGCCCCAGCGAATTATGTACAGTATAGATAATGATAAGAACAATAACAAACAAGTAGTTCCGTGAAGAACTATACAGCCTATTTTCATATATCCTACTTATGTTAAATAAAGCGCGAGAAAGGTCTATTTAAAATTTTCAAATTCGCTTGGTCGCCATGTTCGTTTTGTAGTTAACCGGTTTTTGAATGTCTTATAGATGAACTTCCAGTAGTGCCCTTTATCTCCGTACAAAATTTCAGGGTGATACCGCTAATAGTTTCAGAGATGTAGAATGCCGGTGAAATATTTCGCACATCCGCCATCTTGTGGTTACGTAAACAATTGAACCAAGTTAGATGTTGGTGCATTACAATGTGTATAAACATATACTGTACCAAGTTTTATTGCGTTTGGTTGGTTAAATCGCGAGAAACGTCTATTTAAAAGTCGAAAATTCGCGTGGCCGCCATGTTGGTTTTGTAGTTACCAGTTTTTCAAAAGTCACATAGGTGAAGTTCTAGTAGTTACCTTTATCACCGTAAAAATTCTAGGGTGATATCGGGAATAGTTTCGGAGATATTGAATGCTGGTGAAATATTTCGCACAGCCGCCATGTTGGATTGGTGAGACGTAACAAAATATGAAGGGCACGGACGGGATCGACCGGAATAGTGCTATGAACTTACCGAGTTTCATTGAAATCGCTCCAGCCGTTTAGAAGTTATTAGGGACACACACACACACACACCCCTCTCTCTCACACACACACACACTCACACGCACACACACGCACGGACAAAAGGTGATCTCATAAGCCTATTTTTTCAAAATTGAAAATAGGCTAAAAATCAATATCGAAGAACGCAAAATTAAGACACACAACATGAAGCATTATATGCTTCGGGAACCTTGATCTTTGTTGGTAGATCTCTTATTAAATATATACCGAAGCAAGAAAGGAAAATATCAAGAAAAATCCTTGGTTCAGTCTGCTCAAGAGGAATCTGGATGAGATGGAAGTCTCGGGAGCTTTATCAGCATGCTGAAAAGATCACTGACACCTTCAGGAATTATTGGCGATTGTGGTATACTGCCGCATTCTCAGAATGAACAATGACAGATTCAATAAAAGGATCCTCAACCTTGCTCTCTCAATGAAAGTCACAACTAGCTTAGTGAAATAGCAAATGACCTTCATGAAATTGGCATTAAGGAGGAAATTATACAAGATAGACTCCAGTTGAGAACATAAATCAACAACCATAATTTCTCTGAGAAAATGAACACCAGGACCAAGAAATCATGGATTGAAGAACGGAGGAAGATTTTCAGTGCCCAGCTGACAAGTAACAATAGCACATTATGCAACGAGCCTATAATGGCAATAACTAAGACACGAGTATGTTTATAAAACGAGCGTATGCGAGTTGCATACGACTGTTATGTTCGACGATAATTATTATAACTATTTTATGTTCGAACATAAATATTCATAAATATCGAGATTTCGCCAGTTTTATGTACTGAACAGAGCGCATGAGACGCAGAGAATACCTTGTATTTGACCATGGCCTCCTCGATTACCGTACTATGACACTTGGCCAGGCAGTGAAATGTAAATTGGAAGGCCGTGGAACTCGTTATCTAATTAGTCAAACAACTGTTTCTTGAGCTCTGATTGGTGGGAGAAACTGTTTCATAATGAAAAATAGTATTATAATGACCTTCATTATGATACAGTTTTCTTACATATAATAGTCAGGGTCGAACATAAACATCATTAGTTAAATAAGCTCTATCGCACTCCACATATGGGCTCAACGATGTAAAAAATAAAATACCAAAGAACAAGTAATAATAGTACATTATGCAACGAGCCTATAATGGCAATAACTAAGACACGAGTATGTTTGTAAAACGAGCGAAGCGAGTTTTATAATTTCCATACGAGTGTCTTAATTACCATTATGGGCGAGTTGCATACGACTGTTTATGTTCGACGATAATTATATGGGATTTGTGTGGGCTCAGCATTTGATCTCTACCCAATAACGGATCCCAAAGCTTTGAAACATTGTTGATCCTGAAGTTGCAGCAACAGATAGCGCACAGGTACTATATATCTGATCATTTTGTTATTTTGGTCAAATAACACAAAATAGGCTGTTACAAACGCTTTAAAATTAAAATGTATCGTATAATCAACTAGTTATTCTTCAAATTCAATGAGTATAGAATGTCAACGAAATGCAAATCAATTTAGTCACAAATAGAACAGTAACGGTCTCTGGCGGAAAAGTTTCGCATAAGAAATCCATTTACTGAACAGGGAGCTGGATTATAATTTCTGTGGAACTAATGTCTTACTCCTGCTTCCTCCATGACATTATGGTGTGTTTATGTCAACAACTGCATTCACTAAAATTGTTGGCGAAATCTTACGAATGTGTAGAAATTGTAGTTGCGGATATTAAGGTACAGTGCTATTTCTTTTGCAATATTGCCCAGTTTGGTTATGCATTGTAACTACAATGGTTGATCCAATATAGGCTTCATTGCCAACTTTAAAATCATGTTATTCATGTCTGACATGTTGGATTTTCAGTGCATGTCAGACGCTAGCCTTGCCTAATTGGTCAACGAATGAAAATTGGTTGGAAAAACTGTGTTGTTATGAAAAGTAGTACTTAAATGACACCCATTACGAGACAGTTTTCTGACATATAATATTTACATATCGACATTGTCGTCGAACATACACAGTATTCTTATAATCTCAGTTACCAGATACATATCTTTGAAGTGGTGCTAAGTAAGTGATCTGTTCACCGACTTCTATTACCCGCTTTTCAATGCGATCTTTGATTCGTATATTTTTAGCCTATTTTCAATTTTGAAAAAATAGGCTTATGAGATCACCTTTTGTCCGTGTGTGTGTGCGTGTGTGTGTGTGTGTGTCATTCGTGTGTGTGTCCCCCCCTAATAAAATCTAAACGGCAGGAGCGATTTCAATGAAACTCGGAAAGTTCATAGCACTATTCCCGGCGACCTCGACCGTGCCCTTCAAATTTTGTTACGACTCACCAATCCAACATGGCGGCTGTGCGAAATATTTCACCAGCATTAAATATCTCCGAAACTATTACCGATATTACCCTGAGATTTTCTATGGTGATAGAGGGAACTACTATAAGTTAACTTATGTGACTTTTGAAAACCTGGTAACTACAAAACCAACATGGAGGCCAAGCGAATTTGCGACTTTTAAATAGACGTTTCTCGTGATTTGACCAACCAAACGCAATGAAACTTGGTACAGTATATGTTTATATACGTTGTAATGCACCGACATCTAACTTCGTTCAATTGTTTACATAATCACAAGATGGCGGATGTGCGAAATATTTCACCGGCATTCTATATCTCTGAAACTATTAGCGGTATCTCCCTAAAATTTTGTACGGAGATAAAGGGCACTACTGGAAGTCCATCTATAAGACTTTCAAAAACCGGTTAACTACAAAACGAACATGGCGGCCAAGCGAATTTGAAAATTTTAAATAGACCTTTCTCGCGATTAAATGTTCCAAGCGCACTGAAACCTGGTACAGGAAATATTTATCCACATTGTAATCCACTGGTATCTAATTTAGTTCAATTGTTTACATAACCTCAAGATGGCGGCAGTGCGAATTTTAAAATTAAGTTTTTATTTCTTGTGATGTAGTCATGCGATCGAAGTGAAAGTTTGAATAATGAACCTACGCAATAATTTTCCTTTAATGGTACATGACTCAATGGCCTATACATTTAACAATCCAACATGGCGACCATCCGAAATATTTAGACGATACTGAATATCTACGAATCTATTTTAGCAATCAAACTGCATTTTTTAATGTTCACAGGGGCTATGAACTTATGTTCACCTATAAGACTTTAAATAACGTGGTGATCACAAATCCAACATGGCGGTGACGCGAATTATAAATATTCACATGGACATTTCTCGCAATTTAACCATCCGAGTGCAGTGAAACTTGGTACAGTAAATCCTTATACGAATGTTAATCCACTGGCATCTAATTTATTTCAATTGTTTCCATAACCTCAAGATGGCAGCTCTGAAAATTTTTAAAATCTCCTTGTTTTTTCTTGTGTCCTAATTATGCGATTGAAGTTTGAATACTACACGTTCACAATAATCTGCATGTAACAGTACATAACTAAAGGACCTAGATATATAAAATCCAACATGGCGACCATCCGAAATATTTAGTCTGTTCTTAATATCTACGAATCTCTTACAGCAATCAAACAGAAATTGTGTATGTTGATAGTGCCAATTAATATAAGTAGGATATATGAAAATAGGCTGTATAGTTCTTCACGGAACTACTTGTTTTCTTTCTTGTAAACATTGAATATGGTACGGAAGATCTTTTGGCGAGCTGACACCATGTGATTCACAGTGCCGTGTTTCTTTCTGCCCGTCAAATCTTCGACTTCCTTGGCTGGAAATTGAATTCGTTTTAGATGACCATCCCGTGGTATAGTGGCTAGCACGCTTGGCTGTCAGCCCTGTGGCCCTGTTCCATTCCCGGCTGTGCTAAACGGTTTAAATTCCGGTTTGGGGGCTCGAACAGGACACCCTCAGCCTCATGAGGCAGAACTGAGAAGAGGTGGGTTCGACTCCCGTCTCAGCTTTCCTAGCTTTCTGTGGTTTCCCACATCTCCACCAAGCAAAGGCCGATATGGTATACATGGATCGGCCACTCGTGGCCGGTCGTATGCACGTGAGAAAGAGCGAGTCTACATCATATCACAGGACAGTCTTCCAGCACACTTGCCCACAACTCGCCATGCCGGTCATATTCATAGCATTCACACATTACTATTTTATTCGCAAAGCCGAACGCTGACAGCTCAAGTAGAATACTAGGAACGGAATCAAAGTGCGCATGCGCTGCACCGGAAGACACTGCTCACTTCATTTACACTGATCACTGATTATGAAATCTCCGGTGCGTGGAGATATAATAGCGCATGTAAATAGTGCCATTCATATACAGGGTGTTACAAAAAGGTACGGCCAAACTTTCAGGAAACATTCCTCACACACAAAGAAATAAAATATGTTATGTGGACATGTGTCCGGAAACGCCTAATTTCCATGTTAGAGCTCATTTTAGTTTCGTTAGTATGTACTGTACTTCCTCGATTCACCGCCAGTTGGCCCATTTGAAGGAAGGTAATGTTGACGTAATGTTAGAGCTCATTTTAGTTTCGTTAGTATGTACTGTACTTCCACGATTCACCGCCAGTTGGCCCATTTGAAGGAAGGTAATGTTGACGTAATGTTAGAGCTCATTTTAGTTTCGTTAGTATGTACTGTACTTCCTCGATTCACCGCCAGTTGGCCCATTTGAAGGAAGGTAATGTTGACGTCAGTGCTTGTGTTGACATGCGACTCATTGCTCTACAGTACGAGCATCAAGCACAAAAATACGTAGCATCAACTGGTTAGTGTTCATCACGAACGTGGTTTTGCAGTCAGTGCAATGTTTACAAATGCGGAGTTGGCAGATGCCCATTTGATGTATGGATTAGCACGAGGCAATACCCGTGGCGCGGTACGTTTGTATCGAGACAGATTTCCAGAACGAAGGTGTCCCGAAAGGAAGACGTTCGAAGCAATTGATCGGCGTCTTAGGGAGCACGGAACATTCCAGCCTATGACTCGCGACTGGGGAAAACCTAGAACGACGAGGACACCTGCAATGGACGAGGCAATTCTTCGTGCAGTTGACGATAACCATCATGTCAGCGTCAGAGAAGTTGCTGCTGTACAAGGTAACGTTGACCACGTCACTGTATGGAGAGTGCTACGGGAGAACCTGTTGTTCCCGTACCATGTACAGCGTGGGCAGGCACTATCAGCAGCTGATTGGCCTCCACGGGTACACTTCTGCGAATGGTTCATCCAACAATGTGTCAATCCTCATTTGAGTGCAAATGTTCTCTTTACGGATGAGGCGTAATTCCAACGTGATCAAATTGTACATTTTCACAATCAACATGTGTGGGCTGACGAGAATCCGCACGCAATTGTGCAATCACGTCATCAACACAGATTTTCTGTGAACGGTTGGGCAGGAATTGTTGGTGATGTCTTGATTGGGCCCCATGTTCTTCCACCTACGCTCAATGGAGCACGCTATCATGATTTCATACGGGATACTCTACCTGTGCTGCTAGAACATGTGCCTTTACAAGTACGACACAACATGTGGTTCATGCACGATGGAGCTCCTGCACATTTCAGTCGAAGTGTTCGTACGCTTCTCAACAACAGATTCGGTGACCGATGGATTGGTAGAGGCGGACCAATTCCATGGCCTCCACGCTCTCCTGACCTCAACCCTCTTGACTTTAATTTATGGGGGCATTTGAAAGCTCTTGTCTACGCAACCCCGGTACCAAATGTAGAGACTCTTCGTGCTCGTATTGTGGACGGCTGTGATACAATACGCCATTCTCCAGGGCTGCATCAGCGCATCAGGGATTCTATGCGACGGAGGGTGGATGCATGTATCCTCGCTAACGGAGGACATTTTGAACATTTCCTGTAACAAAGTGTTTGAAGTCACGCTGGTACGTTCTGTTGCTGTGTGTTTCCATTCCATGATTAATGTGATTTGAAGAGAAGTAATAAAATGAGCTCTAACATGGAAATTAAGCGTTTCCGGACACATGTCCACATATCATATTTTCTTTCTTTGTGTGTGAGGAATGTTTCCTGAAAGTTTGGCCATACCTTTTTGTAACACCCTGTATAACGTTAGGCCACGGTCGTCTCCTGTTCCATCATATCTCCAGGTACAAATGTATACACTAGTACCGCCATCTTAATGAAACACAAGACCACGTGACTAAATTATCACGATGTAGCAAGCCCCTAAATGAATCATCAATATTAACTTCGCTGTGATTATGCTATTCCTTTTGTTTGTTAGGACATATAATTACAACCAGCCCCGTGTACTTGGGTGTGTTCACAGCTTCTGATAACCTGTGTTTCTGTGGTAACTGCGTGTAACTGTGATTAGAGTGAATAATGGGGTTGGTCCTTCGGGACTGGAAATAAGGTATTAGCCTTTCAATATACGAGTCCGCTGAAGTAGGATGCGCTAGTGTTTGTTGTTTATAGCACACCAGGAACCTTGCGGCATGAAGGAAGCATGTAGTTTAACGTGACTGTTAATCTTGAGATCATGAGCCACGGGACCTCCTTTTTACGTGGAATCCGAACCACAGGACATGGCATTTCACTTCGAAAATCTCACATGCTTGCGGCATGAGCAGGGAGATACAGTGATGACGGGCTGCTAGCTCAACATATAGCAAGCAACATAGCGCGCACTACTTGTGTTAGACAGAAGTTATATCGTAAATTGTGACCGGAGAAATTAATAAAAATGAGCGAATTAAGATTGGTGTGTTTCTAATTGTTTTGCAACAGCACAGCTAAGTGTAACAGGAGCTCAAATCACCCCGGAGAGGAGAACGATGACTGAGGCTACTGGAGCTCAGTCATATCTTACCTGCGCGACTGTACTTAACAAATTAGCAGGTTGCGAGCCGGATACAAGTAAACAAAGAATAGTTTCCACTTCCACCGCCGGCACTCGTATCTTGAAAGGACAATAGTATCCCAGTGTTTGACTCGAGGGAGAGTGAAGAAAATAACGAAAGAAACCCACAAACACATTCAGGATACCTGCTGTCAGCGCCGGGATTCGAACTTCCGATCTTCGGGCTTGCTGCACCTCCCCATCTCAGTTGAGGTGAACGATTTAATGTGCAAGATTACGCCGTGGGGTGCTATTCCTTCTGGACAGACCGTAAGACATTATCTGATTTTCTAGATTTTATCGAATATTCTTTGTTTACTAGTGTCACGCTGTCAGCCTCTTTGATTGACAGGTACTGCTCGAGTCTAAGCTGCGAGAACCTGAGAGGAATGTGCATCACGGACTACGAGTAGTGGTGTTGACGAGTGATGAGGTTTCTCGCTCCGTGCATAGTACAGAACCAAATACAATGGTCGGTGACTCACTCAGTCATTCCTAACACCACAGTGGTTTGAGCAACGACCGAATGTTAGCAGTATTGGAATAGAAAGGAATACCATATATTACGTGGGCTGCTGACAGATCCTTCTCTTCACGCCCAACCCTTCCCTGCTCTTTCTCCTCACCCCGCAAGTTCATAGAGCTTGGACTCGAGCAGTACAGTCGCGTGAATGGGATATGGCTCAGCTCCTGTAGCTCAGTCATAGTTCTCCTATCTTTGCTGACATGAGTTCCTGTTACGCTTAGCTGGGATGTTGATGATATTGCATGGAGGACATCGTATTGTCAATCCCATTTGAAAGTACACTCGACAATTTTTCTCTCACTTAAAGCAAGGAGCAGAGAGTTCAAATACTAAATCTGTCATGATGCAACTACTAAATGCATGTTACAGAAATATAGTGTGTTTAAATGAGGTAGAGCAAAAGTATCGTTTGTTTAAATAAGCTCCAGGATATGACCTCACCCTCTTAAACTAGTCGCCTAATGGTCTCTGAGGACTGTACATTGCAATTTTGTAGTCTAAACATTCACTATCGTGTAACACTGTATGCTCAAGCAATATCATAACACATAACTCTTAAATGAGCCATTTGAATCGAACAGTCGTGATGAGAATATCAGTGGCTGACAGCAAGTTCCACATTACCACTGAAGTGTATGGACCGACCATTGTACGTCAAGTCCTTCGAGGAGGCAGGGTGTGTGTAGCCCTACCCTGATTAGTGCTACACCCTCAAGGGCTCACATAGGGGCATGGTGGCGCAGCGGTCAAGCTGTTGGTCTCTCACCAAGGAGAACACGGTTCGATTCTCGGTCAATGCATGTGAGATTTTCGTAGTGAAATGCCAAGTCGTGTGGTTCGGATTCCACGTTAATAGGAGGTCCAATGGCTCAATATCGCGAGAATAACGGTCACGTAAAACTATATGCTTTCTAAGGTTTTTTGAAGGGCTTACGTCTAGTGAGTACGGGTGCTGGAAACCCTGAAGGATTCGTGAGCTAGATCCAGTGTTTTTCCCTTTTTCCAGTGACTGTCAGACGGACCCTCTCCACTATCTCTCTCCTATTAGCCTTTCATGACTTTACTTCCTTCCTCAGGTCTCATTCTTCGAGAATTGAAGGCATTCTTTTGCCCTGTCTTTTATTTCACTTATTCCTCCTATTTTGTCCGTTTTGTCTTCTAGCCCGTAGGCCTACTTTAGTTGTGAGTTGCAGTTATAATTCTAGTGCCCATTATATTATCATTTTCACTCAATCTATTAGGGGACGATAACCTCAATGATAGACAGCTTAAAAATACAATTATCATCACCAGGGACTGGAATCTTCGCTTTTTACCTATTTTTCCCCTTACTTTTAAATACACAAATACTTTAATATTTTTCAGAATCACACTCAAAAGAGCCATTAATCATGAATTCTGTAGTACCTAAAAACCTAAATGATATGCGAGTACCTACAAATACCTAATTGCTGTTTTGTTCCATTTATTGTAGTAAGTTATATAGGCTATGAATTTTAGTCGGTAATTTTTAACAGTATACCTGGAGATAGTGTTTATTCGTAGCTCTAGTTGATTGAGAGAAATCCTACCTGCCACAAAAATTAAATTTTTCCAGCACTATCTTATTGTTTGGTTATTTACTTGAAGAAATGTGGGAACAAATCTCTTATTATTCCAAATTATCATATATTCTAAATAAACAAAGTTAATTATACGGACTGGAGTGGGAAAATCCCCTCTGTCATCCTTGGTTTAATTGAATTTGAATAATTAACATATTTCAGGAGGACAAACATTGCCTAAAAGTGTGAAGTTCTTGGTGACAATTTTATAAACGACGTATCATTATGTAAAATATTTACATTCTTGTTACAATCAGAAAAATATTAGGCTTATTTTTAAGATTTGCGCAGTTATGCCAACCTTTGTTACACTTTAAACATAAAAACCTATTTAAAAACCTACTCTACCTATTAAAAAAACTAAAATATTCTATTTTATGTTTTTGAAAACCTAAAATGGCAATTTTTAAACCTAAAACCTGGTCCCTAATCATCACCACCAACATTATACGTCACGGATATCACTCCACAATATGTTCATTGGATAGGAACCTAACTGTATCCATGAAATTAAATTTCATGTCGCCGTATGGAAGGCCTACCAGCCCCGTTGTGTTGGGGTAGCACACCTGCCTCACATCCAGAGGCCACGGGTTTGAATTCCGGCTCCATCAGGCATTTTAGAAACTGACGTGAGGGCTGGAACGGCGTTCACTCAGCCTCGTGTGGAGAATTGAGTAGCTGTATGACAGTTATACAGCACCCCACTCTCGGAGACCAAGATTAAAGGCCGAGGGGATCCGATGCGTTGACCACGCGACACCCTATAATCTTCCGGTCAAATGACTGGGCAGCGGTCGCTTGGTAGGCCTAGGCTCTTCGTGGGCTGTAGCGGCACGGGGTATGGTTTTTGGTTCGTTTCCTGGGAGGCCTAATGCAGGTCTTTCTACTGTAGTTAACGCCCCTGAGCAACCAGAACGTGGTGATGAGGATAAAATGAATGATGAAGATGTCACAAGCACCCAGCCAGGGGAATCAACCCTAGGAGATTATGATCTCCATGGTCCGGCCGAGAACCGAGCACGAAACCCAAAGCCATGGAGCTGGACAACTATACCGATAATCACAAGGCTTACATTCCTCACAGGCGTAGAAACAAGGCACTGATGGACCCCGTGGCGTAGCCGTGCGCGATACCACGAGGTGGTAGCACAGTCATACGTTATGATATGAAATAAATAGCCTCCTGAATGTTTTCGGAAAGAAGTGATCCCGCAAATGAAAAGAAAGATGAGGATTTATAATTGTTGTTTTAAGTAGTCTAACATCTGAGTTATTGGCCCCTAATGGTGTGGGTAATCGTGGAAATGATAATGAAATGTAAAGTTAACTACAGTATAACTAAACTTAACTACAGACTTACTGTACATAGTAGAAGAAGAAATGGAAAACAAAAGAAGAATAAGGAAAATAAACGACAGGAGAAAAAGAAATGCCCTAAACCCTCGTGGATTGAGGGACTTGAAAGGAAGAAGAGCCATGAAAGGCAGATAGGACCGGGGGAAAGAGGAGAGAGTCCGTCCCGGAGGTAATGGGCAAAGGGGAACATCACGGACCCAGCTCAGGAATCCCTCAGGGTCGCTAACTCCTGAACTCACCAGCCGTGAGCCCTTGAGGGTGCAGCACTATCCAGGGTGCACCATAAGTGGTGGGGCTACAAACACTCTGCCTCCTTAAGAGGCTTGAGCAGAAGGCAGGGGATATCAAGAAGAGAAAAGAAGAGGTCTGACCTCTCGAAGGAGAGATCAGGAAAGATGAGACAAGGGCCAATTAAGGCGGGGAAGTGAAAGACTCCCTAGGCCTCGGATACCCTAATACCGTCGGAGTGGGGTGAGAACATGAGTGGACCAAGAGAGGTCGAAAGAAACGAAGGAAGCCTTTAGTTTTACGTGACCGTTAATCATGCGATCATGAGCCACGGGACATCCTTTTTACGTGTAATCCGAACCACAGGACATGGCATTACACTTCGAAAATCTCACATGCATTGACCGGGAATCGAACTCGGTCCACCTTGGTGAGAGGCCAACCGCTTGACCGCTGCGCCACCACGCCACGTCGAAAGGAAAGATCACAGTGAAGAGACCAGCATAAGTAAGTGGAAGCAATGCCAGACTTAGCTGAGTCCCGTGGTCGCCAACCCTCGTCCCACTAGTCATGAGCCCCTGGGGGAGAAAAGAAAGACATAGAGAGAGAAAGAAAGAAAGAAAATGATGCAACCGATTTTCCCCACGACATGAGGCTGAATTAGGTGATCTTTAATATCATATTTGTCCTCTTCTTCTTTGCCTAGAAAGTTAAGCTGAACGTGAGGAATAACATTTGTCTGGATTATGGAATAGTTCTAGTCCTCTCATGAATGTCATGTTCTCACGTGTCTGGTTCATAAATAATATCCAAGACAAGTTATGGATGTCGTAAGCTCCAGGAAGTAAGATCACTAATCCTCAGGGGACATCTCCAACCACGCAGTATTAATCTTCTTTCCATTCCCCCACCCACTCACAGCACCTGGACCACGTCTGGAAGATGCTGCTGCCATAGTAACCAGACGCTGCCCCTACATTCTCAGCACGGAGAGACGTGGTTGGTAGAAGCACATTTCTCTTGCTGAGTTCCTACAATTTATTCGGGATTCAGGACATATTTTTCTGATTTATTAGCATTAAGGGGAGTCGGCCCCGTTCAGGCAAAGTATGCCTTTTCTAAAACGCTTTTTTTTCTTCGAAATTTGATGTTTTTCAGTCGGTTAACACGATTGTACCCAATTGTGATGGGTATTCTCTAATCTTGAAAAAAAAAAAAAAAAAAAGAGATTAATAATTATAAATAAATATTCATTAAATTCATGTGCAGCCTCCGTGGCTTAGGCGGCAGCACGCCAGCCTCTCACCGCTGGGTCCGTGCTTCAAATCCCGGTCACTCCATGTGAGATCTGTGCTGGACACATCGGAGGCAGACAGGTTTTTCTCCGCGTACTCCGGTTTTCCCTGTCAAAAATTCCATTCCAGCAACACTCTCCACTATCATTTCATTTCATCTGTCATTCATTTAATCATTGCCTCAGAGGAGTGCGACAGACTTCGGCACCCGGCACAGTTCATATCCTTGCCGCTAGATGGGGGCTTCGGTAATTTTCATTCATTAATTTCATGTAAAAAGTTATAATTTGGGATTTGATGTTTTCAGTCGGTCAACACGATTGTACCCAATTGTGATGGCTTATTCCCTAATCCTGAAAGAAATACATAAAATAAAATTTAATTAAAAAAAAAATGATCTCATATTTTTTGGTTTAGGGAATAACCCATTACAATTGTGTATAATCGTGTTGACCGAATAAAAAACATTAAATTGGCTTCAAACACCATAATGTTTTTGTAGAAATCTGTGAAGTATACTACAGTGATGGTCCTCCCTATGGATAGAGCCCTGGAGGGATCAACAAAACGTTATCCGCATCCGCCCCACATCCGCATGAATGTTATCCGCATCCGAATCCGCACGACTGTTATCAACATCCGTCCCACATCCGCACCGAATCCACCCCGTATCCGCACGACTGTCATCCGCATCCGCCCCGCATCCTCCTCGCATCCAGACGACTGTTATCCGCATCCGCCCCGTATCCACACGACTGTTATCCGCAACCGCCCCGCATCCACACGACTGTTATCCGCATCCGCCCCGCATCCTCCTCGCATCCAGACGACTGTTATCCGCATCCGCCCCGTATCCACACGACTGTTATCCGCAACCGCCCCGCATCCACACGACTGTTATCCGCATCCGCCCCGCATCCTCCTCGCATCCAGACGACTGTTATCCGCATCCGCCCCGTATCCACACGACTGTTATCCGCATCCGCCCCGCATCCACACGACTGTTATCCGCATCCGCCCCGCATCCTCCTCGCATCCAGACGACTGTTATCCGCATCCGCCCCGTATCCACACGACTGTTATCCGCAACCGCCCCGCATCCACACGACTGTTATCCGCATCCGCCCCGCATCCTCCTCGCATCCTCCTCGCATCCAGACGACTGTTATCCGCATCCGCCCCGTATCCACACGACTGTTATCCGCAATTGCCCCGCATCCACACGACTGTTATCCGCATCCGCCCCGCATCCTCCTCGCATCCAGACGACTGTTATCCGTATCCGCCCCGTATCCACACGACTGTTATCCGTAACCGCCCCGCAACCACACGACTGTTATCCGCATCCTCCCCGCATCCTCCTCGCATCCAGACGACTGTTATCCGCATCCGCCCCGTATCCACACGACTGTTATCCGCATCCGCCCCGCATCCACACGACTGTTATCCGCATCCGCCCCGCATCCTCCTCGCATCCAGACGACTGTTATCCGCATCCGCCCCGCATCCACACGACTGTTATCCACATCCGCCCCGCATCCTCCTCGCATCCAGACGACTGTTATCCGCATCCGCCCCGTATCCACACGACTGTTATCCGCATCCGCCCCGCATCCACACGACTGTTATCCACATCCGCCCCGCATCCTCCTCGCATCCAGACGACTGTTATCCGCATCCGCCCCGCATCCACACGACTGTTATCCGCATCCGCCCCGCATCCACACGACTGTTATCCGCATCCGCCCCGCATCCTCCTCGCATCCAGACGACTGTTATCCGCATCCGCCCCGCATCCACACGACTGTTATCCACATCCGCCCCGCATCCTCCTCGCATCCAGACGACTGTTATCCGCATCCGCCCCGTATCCACACGACTGTTATCCGCATCCGCCCCGCATCCACACGACTGTTATCCACATCCACCCCGCATCCTCCTCGCATCCAGACGACTGTTATCCGCATCCGCCCCGCATCCACACGACTGTTATCCGCATCCGCCCCGCATCCTCCTCGCATCCAGACGACTGTTATCCGCATCCGCCCCGTATCCACACGACTGTTATCCGCATCCGCCCCGCATCCACACGACTGTTATCCGCATCCGCCCCGCATCCTCCTCGCATCCAGACGACTGTTATCCGCATCCGCCCCGCATCCACACGACTGTTATCCACATCCGCCCCGCATCCTCCTCGCATCCAGACGACTGTTATCCGCATCCGCCCCGTATCCACACGACTGTTATCCGCATCCGCCCCGCATCCACACGACTGTTATCCACATCCGTGCCGCATTCGCACATCTTTTATCTGCATCCACACATTTGTCATCCGAACTAACATCCCCTGTCGTTCCTCACTCCTGACGCAGTCTGAAAGGACGCAGTAAGCTTTTTTTTACCGTATGGCTTTTAGCGCTGGGTGTGTCCAAGGACATGTTCGGCTCGCCAGAGTTAGTAGCTGCTTCTATGCGGACACCCAAGGGGTGAGCTACAAGTACCGTCGCGTATGGAGTGTTGTCTGGGGAGGAAAGTGTGCGTGTAAGGACGAGGAATTGGAAGGTAGCGGCTGTGGCCTATAGTTTGGATCCAACCCCGGTGTTTGTCAGGAAGGAAGATGGCAAACCACAGAAAACCATCTTCAAGGTTGCCGGCGGGGGGATTCAAACCTCCTCGCCTCCCGGCTGTGAGCGACTACCTGCAGCCACGCCGTAACAACCACGGCTAACTCACCCGGTGCAGTAAGCATGTGTCTACACCACGCTTTAAAAGACAGCCTACTCGAAGAGGTGGGTCTGAAGGAATTTTATTGTAGAAGACTTTCTTCCCTGTCTTATCTGAAGAGAGCGTATATGATGGTGTTAGACTACGCAATCAATGTACTTAGCAAGGATATTATTTTATCATTTTAAATGATCTTGTCGACTTCGTCGTTACGCTGAGGTCTGGCGTTACGTTATGGTGACGGGATGAAATGTACCGAGAATGCACTGAGGTGTGTGACGTCATAGTACGATATAGCAGCCGAGTACCAAGAAGGCAGTGTGAGAACAGAGTTTCAAGAATGCGAGAACAATCAAGTAGGCAGTGAAGAAACAAAATAGAATCTTGAAACTCAGTTCTCGCGCTGCCTTCGTGGTACTCGGCTGCTAGCATTTAAGATGATAAAAAGTCCAGTCTTTCAGACTGACTGTCAGTCTCTTTTTTTCTCTCTGTGCCATTGATTGATTGATTGATTGATTGATTCATTGATTGATTCATTCATTCATTCATTTATTTTGTCCGACTAAATTTGCGGTTTATGATGATGCCTCCAACTTTAACAAATCTTAGTGAAAGTAAAGTTGTCTTATGATAACTATTTAAGAGAGTGATAGTCCCATTTATATCTATTACCAATATTACTAGCAATATTCACACTCGCGAAGAATATATTACCTTTACATTTCCTTAACATACCACATGGGGAATACAGGTTGAAGTTTATTGACAGGTCTTTCATTATAATCTTACCTCACCTTTTCTAAACTGCAATCACTGTCTGTATATGGCTACCTGAGAAATAATACTCGATAAGGAACATGGAACCACTGGCAGCAACACACGGGTAAATTACTATAATGATAGTCTGTCCTCCATACAAGGCCATTAATTCGAGGCTTTGTAATGTGCAGTTTAAATTCCACTAATTCGATCGTAATTAAAGAGTGTGAATACTAAGCAGGTTTTTTCCTCTTCGAGCTACCTGGTACTTACCTAAGTTCTCTCGATAAGATCAACATAAATTATGCAAATACAACGTATTCGTACAATTAATCGCATCAATATATATGAAAATGTTTGCTCAGGAATTCCATTCACATTTCTTTGCATAAAAGACATGACGTTTATTCTCAGTAGAACACACTTTAACTGACAAGG
The DNA here is from genome assembly GCA_946902985.2 of Meconema thalassinum. NCBI lineage: Eukaryota > Metazoa > Arthropoda > Insecta > Orthoptera > Tettigoniidae > Meconema > Meconema thalassinum. The sequence continues at coordinate 491,417,579 of OX336391.1, forward strand.
AGATGTCATCACAAATAAAACAGTAAGGTTGCGAAGAATTAATGGACGTAAATCTTGCGTCCGAAAGTCTCATGAATATTAAGAGTGGGTCCTATTATTTCCTCTCAAATAGCCTTGCATGACTATGAAAATTGTTCATGATACAACATCAGCTTATAAACATCTACGGATATTCTGTGCAAAGTGGAGGTTTCATATTACGGTAATCATCTACCTTAAGCTTTCTAGTGGCTGGAACAGGCAAGATGTCAGTGACTTTAGGCAATATTTTAGGAACCTCAAAATTTGAACGTGTCTAAAAGCTTCATACTGTCCCCGTTCATATGTCGCGCTTACTGATCGCAATATCGACGGCATGTACATATCATTACGAATAACAAATACAGAGCTGTGCAAATAATAATTATTAGAATCAAATAAAGATTTAAATCAGTCACCATTTCTTATTCAAAATCATTTTATTGACCATCTTCTGGAATCTTTTGAAACCCTACTTAGAAATGTTTGCTCCCTTATCGACGTACACCTTTTCCCATAAGGAATTGTGTCTGGAAACTTTCAAAATTGGGTATTTCTTATTTTTGATGTGTAACATCTTTCCACTCGGTTGCTGTATATTTTTGTAGGGGTGATTCTGAAAAATGAAACTGAAATGGGACGGCAATGCAACGGAAGCAATGAGCGCGCGCGGTGGCGGAGATTGGAAATGGGACGGAAATGTGTAAGAGGAAACATCGCATATGGATTACCTCAAGGTTTGGAGGCCCCATTATAGATATTCATACAATACATCATCTTCAAGTTGTCGTCGTTCTTTGGTGTAAAAATATTCATTATATCATATTTGCTGAAAGCAATTTTGATTTATTAAATCTTAATACTTTTGCTGTATTCTTATTTAATGTAAGCACTCGAGGTACTGTCGGCCATGTGGCTATGTGGAATCTATATCCCATACAAAATTACTTGAAGGTTTGGAGGTCCCATTAAAGATATTCTTCCTACAATAAATCATCTTCGAGCTGTCGTTGTTTGGTGTGAAAATATTCATTATATCATATTTGCTGACAACCGGTCAGGATTTGGCACCGCAGTTTTACAAGTTGTTATTTCAGCAGAGTTCACTGTTAACAAGGGATAACAGGTCACATGTTACACATCATATGCGGCTACTGTAAGGCTCGTAATTTTGTATTGTATTTCATTGACTTTGGAATATACCCTCTAAGTCAGGTGATTTCAATCCATAATTCATGAATCTTTGAATAGTTTAAGAGTGGATCATCAGTAAAAATAACTCCAAAACCCTTTGCTCTAAATTCACTCGAAAAGTAGAGTGAAGTAATCCAAACAAAACGTGTGGCATTTTGCAGTATCAAAGCTCCTCTGTTAGTGGAAATTGGAAAAAATAATTTTACTTTGAGTTTCATAAAAGAAAATATATTTAAGACTCTTGATAAAACATTGGAGGTAATTTCACCGCCTTGTAAACATATTTAGTGCATTAAGCCGTGAGAAGTATAATTGTTACAGTATTTTGGGAAACTAATAATTTGCACACAGCTGTGGCGTATAAAGGAGAAGCTGTTCATTTAACCTAACAATACAGACTATGAAACTATATACAGTACATTGGCTACTTCAGGTAGATCACGTAAGACCTAAACCGTTCGATCATAGCACATTCTGATTTATTAACAGCTTTCGCTATTTACAATCACCGTCGCTCATATTCAGCTAGTAGTTGTTCGTAATACTTCCAATATGGAAGCTATGACCGTGAATATGATACACCAAATCGCATCAGTGTTTTAATACCGTAAGTTTACTGTAAATCCATTATACTTATCCTATTATTCAACAGTAATCATTCGACATTATATAATTATAACATACAGATCTCCAGTCTGTTATCAGTTCCTTGTGCGCAATAAACACAGAGTACTTCGCCCAGCACGGTGCAATATAGTGGTACTTCAAGCATTTTTATCCTTCTCAAACAATACAATAAATACAACGTAATCCGACCTGCTCTTTCTTATAACTTTTTTGAGACATTAATGCACATTTTGACAACACGTTTTGTTAGAAACATATTATTTGAAAGAAGAGAGAATGTTAAAAAGAAATCTAGCCTACAAGCAATTGTTGTGTCCATTTATTATGATACATATTATATGAACATGGAATGAACATAGTTTGTGAGGTTTGATATAACAGGTGAATCAGCTCCCCTTAATAATATTGGTATGCAGCCCAATTAACGCATGTTGTCAGGAAGTTCGATATTTCTCTGCCAGCATCCCGTATGGTACTACAGTAGAGTTCCGAAACCTTGGCCTAATGTGGACCAAAGGCTGGCTGAGTTTGTGAAAATGCCGAGTTATCGGGAATGAGGTTAAAAGAATAAGTACGAGTGTTTCCTCAGAAAATACAGTACTGTACTTGTATGTATTGTTTGCTTGAGAATACAACAGATAACAAACTGCCCAAAAACCCTTAAACAAAGGAAAAGTACGTTCTTTATGAAGGCATAAGATCCTTTACAACATGTGAAAATTAATGAATACACATTGTACAGTAATTTACTTGATGAGACAGACCTCAGAAAAATACCTTATTAAGGCATAAAGGGGTCTATAATGAAAATTAACTAACCGACTGCAAAAACTGGCTACTTTTTAAAGAAATGCGTAATGTCCTGTTGTCTTCCTCACGGCACTCTGCTGCTTCATCACGAAGACGAGGAAGAAACAGTAAGTCCATAACCGACGCTCCTTGTTGTTCAAAGTACTAAAGGGTGGTATCACTATGAGGTATTTTAGGAGCTTTTGTACCTTAAACTGGTCTGCGCGCGGAGTTTTTTCGCCCTGCCAGAGTGTGGCCGAGTTATCTGGACTGCCGGGTTAACGAGTGCCGAGTTTTCGGGACTCAACTGTAATGAACTGCAAGCATATTCCGCAAACGATACTGAACACTATTACTCTTCCCTCTTATTTGTCTGTAGTCACATCCAGGGAAAAGTAATAGTGTTCAGTATCGTTTGCAGGATATGCTTGCAGTGCATTGGTACAATTCGGGATGCAAGCAGAGAAATATCGACCTTCCTGACAACAACGCTAGTTGGGCTGCATAAAAACAATATTATTAGGTGCAGCTGATTCACCTGGCATATAAACAACAATTTGTTTAAGCTACAAGAAGTTTTCTTACATTACATTTGATTTTCTTTTCTTTTCATTTTGCTAATACAATGAAGAGAAACTAAAGAACGAATACGTAGAGTATAAGGTGCGTTCAAAAAGTAACGAGCCGGAGGCTGGAATGCGCAAACCGGTGACGACATCGGCTAATCGTGGCGTGTGTAATGAGGTGTGGTTCCGACCAGAGCGTGGAAGGTCACAGCCCGTTGCTAGAGGGCACGCGTGCACGTCACGTGACGATACAAAGTGAGCAGCAGCATGCATCAATCGTCCAACGCTGCCAGTTGCATTGCAAACAGTGACATGGAGGCGTCAAACGAAGAGCAAAGAGCAAAGAGTTGTTGTTCGGTTTCTGACAGCGGAAGGAGTAGGGGGAACGGACATTCATCGCCGAATGTCACAAGTGTACGGCGAACACTGCTTGTCCCTTGCAAGGGTCAAGGCGTGGCACAAGCGCTTCAGGGAAGGACGGGTGTCGTTAGCCGATCATGCCCGGTCTGGGGCACCCCCCTGCATTACCGATGACAACGCCCAGCTGGTTGATGCTCTCATTACCCCGGACCGCCGAGTGACAGTGAACGCCATAGCCGCCGTGGTCGCTCCACGACAATGCACGACCTCATACGTCCAACACAGTCACGACACTCCTGCCGAAATTCAAATGGGAGGTTCTCGGCCACCCTCCATATAGTCCAGACCTCTATCCCTGTGATTACGCCATGTATGGTCCCCTGAAAAGGGATCTGCGATCCACCTCGGACACGGACGTCCAGCTGTACGTGCGGAACTGGTTCACATCGCAGCCCAGGGAATTTTATGAGACAGCCATTCACCGCCTCGTGTCACAGTGGGACAAGTACCTCAACAGCCAGGGCCAATGCTTCTAACATACAGGTACTGGTTTCTGTAATTATGCCTCTGGCTCGTTACTTTTGGAACGCACTTTATAGTAAGCCTCGTTGTTGATGATGATTCTCTAGGACCTTTGTGACATCGTAGGCATGAAGCCCGTGTACTTGGTTGTGCGTAGAATTTGTCTGATAACCTGTATCATTGATGTCTGTACTAGTGAGTGAATTTTTAATTGAGGTAGGATTTGGGTTGGAAGCGGCCCGTGACCTTAGGTTAGGAACCATCCCGGGATGCCGGGAAACCAAGGAAAACCACTTCCAGGATGACTTAGGTGGGAATCCAGCACTCCTCTACTCGGATTTGCCTCGCGAGGCTGAGTGTACCCCGTTCAAGCCCTCAGACCAGACCCGGATGTGAGCGACTGCCAGCAGTCATGCCTTAACGACCACGGCTAACTCACCCGGTACTGTTCCCTTCAAAGTAGAACAACTGAAAGTGCCATTTGCAGGCACCAAGGTCTTGGCAAAGCCGGGAATTGAACCTGGGCCTCAGCGGTAACAGCCAATAACGCTAGCCACTACGCAAAAAAAAGCGGAAAAAGCAGTAAGCAAATGGCTACATGTACGAGTACGTAGTTCTTATTGCTGGTAAAGGACATGTGGTGAGATATTATGTACGATGTAGTAGGCCTACTGTTCATTTGAGGCGAAGAAGATGTGGCCAACGATATCTGTTCCCCTCTTCTTCTTCTTTTTTTTGGCGCATGGCTTTTAGTGCCGGGAGTGTCTGAGGACATGTTCGGCTCGCTTGTTTTGTAGCTGCTTCCGGACGGACACCCAACGGGTGAGCTTACAAGTACCGTTGGGGAGGAAAGTTGGAATGCAGGGACGAGGAGTTGGAAGGTAGCGGCTGTGGCCCATAGTTAGGGACCAACCCCGGCATTTGCCTGGAAGGAAGATGGGAAACCACAGAAGACCATCTTTAAGGTTGCCGGCGGGGGGATTCGAACCTCCTCGCCTCCCGGATGTGAGCGACTGCCAACAGTCATGCCTTAACGACCACGGCTAAATCACCCGGTACTGTTCCCTTCAAAGTAGAACAACAGTAAGTGCCATTTGCACGCACCAAGGAGAAGTAGATCTAAAGACAAGCTAGATAAGGGACATGAGCAGAATTACAAGTACATAAATTAGACCTAAGTGCAATTCAATGTAAGTTCTAGCATCATATATCTCAGGGTAACTTAGTAATTCCAAGCGTAACTTGTAACCAACAAACCATCGATTACGTAACAGCTACTTTATCAGCAGTTGGAACAGCACATTAAGTGCAATACTTACATAGGAGTCAGCGTTGGATTATACTGTAGGCTACATGAAGCATATAAACACTTGCTTAGAACAGTTCTCAAACCAGATCCAAGATTATCTGGATATAGCCTATGCATTTAAAAAAAAACTCTCAGCTTCGGTGGCGTAGTTGGTAGCATGCTGAGCTTCTATGCCCAAGGTCGCGTGTTCAAACCCGGCCGAAATCATCGGAATTTTTAAAAGCGTTAAAATTCCCTCAGTATGCCTTCCTTCGGAGGGGAAGTAAAGCCGGCGGTCCCATGTCATATATATATGGCATGATAAAGAACCTTCCACTAATTACACTTGCGTGAAGCTAAAGTATACGTTATATTTGATTAAAGCACTTAGGTTCCAACGTTCGTCGCCAGGAGCCGACTGTGGTGGCATCTAGTAACATAGTTCAGAACTAGTTGTTCGTTGACGGTGGCGTTTGGTAGCAGAAGATGGAACTACTTGAAAATCGAATTAAAAACAGATAACACACACTAATACAGCCATCACAATTAACAACGGTTGTCAGACAGATTCTACACACACCCGAAGTACACGGGGCTACATGACCGCGTTGTCGCAGCCCCTAAACTGAGGAACCACCCAACCAACCTCTCTGCTCGCCGGAAGGCGGAGGTACATTTCACCGGGCAAAGAAAAGTATTTTGAATTCACTAAATTTTCCAATTGTTGTATTCATACAGACCTTCTACATAGGCCCACATGGTATATTGGCTTTCACGGCCAGTGAATTAAAACTCAGTAATGTTTCTAGGTTTGTGTCGTGTCTTGTGTGGGGTTTCGCCTAGGACACCAAGCTGGCTTCAGAGGGAGGTTGTGGCTGCTTGAGCTTTTAGTTCTCGCAGTAAAGAGGCACAGGTGAGTTTCATAAAAAGGGAGGTAGCGTGCAGTTCGCTACTCCTGTGGGGGTCCGTGGCGGGGACACCAAGAACCCGCAAATGAGCCAGTTTGGTGTCCTAGGCGAAACCCCATGCAAGACACGGTACAAACCTAGAAGAATTGCTGATTTATAACGTTCTACATGTTTAGCATACGAAGAGTCCCATCTTCATATAATTCCCAAAACATTATGCTTTTGACGAAAGGGTGGTTCATATCAAAAATTCTTTCAGACAAATGTTTTAAGGAATACATGGTCTTTATTTTTGCTCGGCAAGGACATTCTCGCTCACGCGCTCCGCCAGTGACGCCTCAGTTCCCCGCGACCGCGCGCGCGTTTGTACGACAGAATACCGTGCTTAACATCAGTATCATGCATTTTTACTCACCATGCCTACAGTAGATGCTGAAAATGTTCCCCATCCGCCGTCAAACATAATCGGCATCTCCTTATGAAGTTTCCGGTTACTCCGGTTAATTTAGCTTCAGTAAGGAAATAACGACAATTTTGTCTATCTTTATTGTTTACTGAACCTGTACGTTTGAATCTCTTAGCCAGTTGATTTATTGCCCGATTTATAGGAATGGATCTCCCTGGAAATGTCATTCGAAACTTTTGTCTTATTCTAGCGCACGTTATGAACGGCACGTAGGCCTATTATGCAGACCTTCGCTCGACCTTGGTCCCCGGCACGTGGTCTCCAGCCGTATTGCCCGGGTATTCATTCGCCCTTTCTGTAGACGTGAGCTCCGAGCTAATGGGGTGTTTCAGTCTTTCAGTGTTTTATAAAGCTACTGTGTACCGGTGCTGTATATCGTATTGTGTAGTGTTTTATTGTGATTGTGTGTAGTGCTGTAATGCCTTATGTGAAATATTCGTTAACTTGAACGAATATATCTGCACAATACGTAGGCCTACATATAAAGTGCAGGAAATCGTGCACTAGAACAAGACAAAAGTTTCGAATGACATTTCCAGGGAGACAACTGGCTAAGAGATTCAAATGTACAGGTTCAGTAAACAATAAAAATGGACGAAAATATCGTTATTTCCTTACTGAAGCTAAATTAACCGGAGTAACCGGAAACTTCATAAGGAGATGCCGGTAATATTTGGCAGCGGATGGGGAACATTTTCAGCATCTACTGTAGGCATGGTGAGTAGAAATGCATGATACTGATTTTAAGTGCCGTATCCTGCCGTACATACGCGCACGCGGTCGCCGGGAACTGAGCCGTCACTGGCGGAGCGCGTGAGCGAAAATGTCCTTGCCAAGCAAATATAAAGACCCTGTATTAAGGGGAGTATCGACCATTTTAAATGGTTATATATTGTACCTATTAATGAAGGTATGTTTTTTTTCTCTCAAATCCCCATTTTTCCCACCCCTTTGGTTAACGTTTGGTAGGCCTACTATAAAAAAACTTTACTGACATAATTTTGGTCCCTATCCGAAGAATAGTACGAACTATGAGAGGATTCGATTTTTCACACACTAAGAAAGTTATATCGATATTTCACTTCTTCGAAAAAGGCCTCCATTTCAACGCCGTGAGTGCGATTTTGCCCTTAAACGAACTCGACTGACATTTTGATTGATTATATTTTATGCATAAAGTTATTTATTTATCGTATGGATTTTAGTGCCGGGAGTGTCCGAGGACATGTTCGGCTGACCTGAGTCTGTAGCTGCTTCCAGGGGACACCCTTAGGGCGAGCTACAAGTTCCGTTTAATTTCAAGGAGTTCCAACTTTCGCTACCAGATATCAATGATACCTAGTGGTGAACGTTGGAACTTTGATAGAGCGTTCAAACGAAATTTAACCTAACAATTTAGCTTCACACAAGTTTAGTCTGTGGAAGGATCTTTTACATGCCATAAATCTATGACATGGGACCGCCGGCTTTACTTCCCCTCCGAAGGAAGGCATACTGAGGATTTTAACGCTCTTAAAAAATCCGACGACTTCGACGGGTTTGAACCCTCTATCTTGGGTACAGCAGTTCAGCATACTACCAACTACGCCACCGAAGCCGCTTGCATAAAGTTTAAGATGATTGATGCAAAATGACTGCAGCCTCCTGCATTTATCGTGTCCACAAGAAAGTGAAATAACTAATATTATACTGTGTATAAACTTTTAAACTGACGGTGGTTTTGGGGTCTGGGGGATGTGAAACGCAAAGATAGGTAGAAATTATCCAACTGTCGCAACATTGTGCCCACTGCAATAGGCAGCTTTATACTGAAATCTACCTAAAATGCCACCTATCACCAGGCACGCATACACGTTTTTCTTTTTCAGAGAGGGGTTGAATTTATTTTATAAATCAGCAGTAGCATAAATCTACAGAACCATTAACCATGGTGAAATTTTAAATCCTGAATTAAATTGATAAAATAAATCATATTTTAATACCCTCAGGGGCTCACGATTAGTAGGACGTGGGTTGGCGACCACGGGACCCCAGCTAAATCTGGCATTGCTTCTACTAACTTGAGCTAGACTTCTTTCTGTCTTCTTTCCTGTCAACCTCCCTTGGTCAATTCTTGTTCTCTTCCGACCACGACGATATTAGGGTATCCGAGGTCTAGGGAGTCTCTCAATTATCCGCCTTATTTGACGTTTGTCTCATCTTTCCTAACCCCTCATTCTTCGCGGTGTCAGACCACTTCTTTTTCTTTACATGGTATCTCCTGCCTTCTGCTCAAGGCCTTTAAGGAGGCAGGTTGTGTCTAGTCCCGCCACTTATGGTAAACCCTGGATAGTGCTACACCCACAAGGGTTGTTGCTGATGCAGGGGCTTTGCGACATCGTGGCCATGTAGCCCCGTGTACTTGGGTGAGTGTTGAATATGTCTGATAACCTGTGTTATTATGATGGCTGTATTAGTGTGTGTATTTGTAATTCAGATGAGGATTGGTCTTAAGTTAGGAGCCATCCTGATATTTGTCTGAAGTAGAAGTATGAAACCACGGAAAACCACTTCCAGGATGGCTGAGGTAGAATTCGAACCCGTCTCTTCGCAGTTTTGCCTCACGAGGCTGAATGTACCCCGTTCCAGCCCTCAGACCAGAATTAAATTTCTTGGCAGAGCTGGGAATCAAACCCGCTCGTCCGCGGTGACATCCAAGCATGCTAGCCACTACGCAAAAATACGGACACCGAAAACCACAAGGGCTCACGGCTGGCGAGTTCAGCAGTTGGCGACCCCGAGGGATACCTGATCTGGGTCCGGTTTTCTCCTCTTCCATTGACTCTGTGGCAGACCCTCTCCTCTTTCCCTTTCCTGTCTGCCTTTCATGGCTACACTTCTTTCCAAATCCCTCAATCCTCTTTCTTCGAGAGTTGAGGACGTTTCTTATCCCGGTCTTTTATTTCCCCTATTCCTTCTCCTTTTTTGTCCGTTTCTTCTTCTAGCCCATAGGTTGTAGTTAGTTTTTGTTCTAGTGATAATATCATTATTCTTCATTTTTACCCAAACAATTGGGGGCCGATAACCTCGATATTAGGCCCCTTAAAGCAACAATTATCTTCATCATCATATTTTAATAACATCAGTAGGCTATTGTTTCGAGTACGATAGTTGAATGAAAGAAACGAAATTTATTGCTGTATAACATGGAACATTTATATTTGTATTTCTACAATTCTGAAAAGTGTATTAATCTTTCTTGGCTGTCACCCCAGAGATCCGGCTCTGCCAAGAAATTTAATTCTAGTTAATGGGCTGGAACGGTGTCCACTCAGCCTCGCGAGGTAAGACTGAGAAGAGGTGGATTCGATTTTTACCTCAGCCAACTTAGAAGTGATTTTCTGTGGTTTCCCATATCAACTCCAGGTGAATGACAGGAAAATTCCTAACTTAAGGCCACAACCGCTTTCTTCCCAATCCTCACCTGAATTACAAATACACGCACTAATACAGCCATCACAAAAACACAGGTTATCATTCAAAATTCCATACTCAGCCAAGTATATTAATCAAGCAGGAGAATACAATTGCAAGCACTTGTAACAATAATATTTGCAATAAAGATGGCATGTCGAAACCCCACGACACGCAACCAGAAGAATTGGTTTCTAAATACCTTCCCTACAGATCGCAGCTTTGCGCGGGACGGGTGGAGAATGGTTATCGGTATCACCGCCACTTGAACAGCCGTTTAGATTTTATTAGGGGGAACACACACATGTATATACGCACACACACACACACACACACACACACACAAACGGACAAGGGTGATCGCATAAGCCTATTTTTTTTCATAAATCACAAAAACAAGGGGTTTCGAGGAAGCAGAGCGAAAGACAAAACAACATACATGGTCCGAGCAACGAAAACGCACCCACTCGGTTGCGTATGATAGAATACTGGGTGAAAAGGATGACGTAGTAGAGTCGATTCCGCGTGGTCCTAAGAGAGCCTTTCGGGAAGGAGAAGAAGAAGAAGAAGAATTAATTTCAGTTTATGTACAGTGAGGGCCTTCCCTAACGAACGGTTGTTTGCTTGCGCGTGGAGCAGGACTAGTCACCGCCACTTGACTAGCATTTAGCGATAACACAAGAGCAGGACGGGAAGTCCCGAATGCAAGCATTGCATTTAATAGATACAGAGCTGGCAAGATACCTTAGTTGAGATAATTAAGACTTATCATGAAGTACTGTAAGCTGTCGCGTATCCCGTGATCATTAAATACGTTAAAATGTGTAAATGTGTTAAACTAGTTGGGCTCTAGCCAGCTGCTAGCGCCAGTGTCTTGCTCGACACGTGGCTAGCCACTGTGCCTCGGCCGCCGCACGGCTACCGCAAATCTCCCTTCCATATGGAGAGTCCTCACTTTACTTGGCCGTGAAAGCCTTCAGACCCAAGACAAACTTTATACTTGAGCCTATTTATTTCCTGTATTGCCTATTAAATAACGGAACAAATAATATATATTTTGAAAACAAAAGGGCACATTCTTAATCAAATATTAAAATCATAGGTCACATTAACCAATCGCGGTAATGTTCTAAGTCGCAAGTGTAAAGGTCAGCTAATCTCAGGAATAGAAATACAAGAAGGTACGAACCTCACAGTCCGATGTCCTTGAAATGGTTTTTCATGGTTTATCATTTTCAACTCCGTAAATAGAGCAGAGAAGGCAGAAATTATGTACACTGATAGTAAAATAACCCTGGACCTACTAAAAAACTACGGGAATAAAAATCATCTAATTGAAGAGATCAGAAGGAAGGTGAGAGACCTGCAACTTCAAAACTGGGAAATACACTTCTCATGGATTAAGGCTCATGTCAGCACGGAGGGCAACGAAATAGCTGATCATCTGGCAAAACAAGCAGCAGGCAGGCCAGACCTAGGAGTGGCTTTCGATAAAATTCCTGACAGTGTAGTGAAAAGGGTGTTGCGTGAGGGAAGTTTACAATTGTAGGAAGAAGAGAGGAGAGAAACTTCCAATGGATCTATGACCAAAAAAATTATTTCCATGTGTTCAAGCGAGACTTGCCTCAAAAATTCTCCTAAGCCGTAATATAATGGTTATGATGGTAGGACATGTTAAAATAGAAACCTATCAGTATAGGTTTCAAATCCAAGAGCATTTATGGCGTGCTGGTGTGGCGAAAAATCGCGAAGTGTGGCCCACATTTTATATGTGTGTGAATTACTAAAACTCGAAAGGGAAAAAATGAAGACAAATGTAATCAAATCAGGAGGCCACTGGCCTGCAAGGATGAATGAACTTGTTGATAAATATGCCAAATTATTTAACCTATTTGTGCAGAGCATCAATTTTGATAACCTGATGTAAGAAATAATTATGTCAAGAAAGAAAACTATCGCTTAAAGAACTGAAACATATTATATCTAGGCTAGACACACTAAAATCAACCATGTAGATATAGGTTGTATAATGTAAAGAAAAGAAAAGTTATATCATACTGTGCCCATTTAGCAAGAAATATGCCAATCACAGTATACCAGCGTAGCTCAATTCGGGATTTCGGGGCAGCGGTAAGTTCCCCCACTCTGTGACTCACATATTTGGATTAATTAGAGGATACACTTGCAAAAATAACAACAAAATCAACTCCTATTTAAACACATTTAATTAATAAAATTAATGGCGCTACAAACATTTAAACAATTTAATTACTGACCCAAATATCAACTGCTTGTTCCAAATGAACAAGGGATCACAAAATAAAATAAACAAATATTGTATTCAAAAACCTGTGGTTTCCACATAAACCAACAATTCTTACTTAGTCTCACTTCCATAAAGCACTAACATTAAGTTTACATAACTCCGAGCTCTTTGGCTCCATGCATTTACATTATTATGGTGTCATTCTTGTACACCTCAAACATTAGCTTTTATATTTTCTTATTTCTCAAAAACAAATATATAATTATATTTAAAATCTATGTTAATTATCTAATTCAATATTTTGGGCATGTCCACACATTCAGTTGTTATCATCTCTCTTTATTTCACAAATATATTAAGGTAATCAGAAAATCAATTGTGTACTCCAGAGCGTGAAGGTACTTGACACAGTCAAAAAACTATAGTTACTCCCGAACTCAGTTGCCTTCAATCAACTCGTGGAATCCCACGTCCATACATTATTACAATAGGGATTGTTATTTATCTCTTATGTCTTAATAGACCATTATCATATAAGAAACTACGATCTGAACCGGCAAACGAAATATCCATCTTTAAGGACCTCGGTTCAACACCCGGGTCGTTAACAACTTTAAACACTCCTGGTGTATTCATTTCTCTTTTACAACAGCTTACGAGACTGTCTCTGTTCCTTCTCGCTTTAAGAAGGCTAGACTCTACTACATGGGGTGCGATTTATGACACGTTAGGGTGGCGGCAACATCCCGTCTGACCCAACATTTAGTAGCTTATTTTCAAGGCTTTCAAAACAAACCTTTCCATTCTATCCAGTTCTGGGGAGACCGGGCTTTATTGTACCGTAACATTCAAACAACTATTCTTTGGTTCAAAGACCATTTCCGTATCCTTGGCATTTATTAATTATGAGAGGGTCCTCATTGATTGGGAAGATTAAATACACATACGACGACGGAGAATTTCAGGGGCTTTTATCATAAGAAGATCCTGCATTCGAATCTCTTCAGGTGCCTCGGGAACAAATCCCGTTCAGAGGACTTATACAAAATGCGATTTAGAGTCGGCCGTGGCCCATATGACATACGCTCAATAATACCATATATTAGCTCCCTTTTTAAATACATACACAATGCCTCGTGATACTAATGTCACAAATAGAGGACTTACACAATTATCAATTCACTGCAATCAACTACCCTCCATAAGTAATGTACCAAGTATTTAACCACTACGCTTTCCTAGCGTGACACTTTAATATTCAATTTGCGCTCATTATGCGCTATGCATTATTTTAAGCCGAAAATGTCTTCCCAAGAACTGATAAAATCTCTTTAGTAACAATTCATATTATTTTAATTCACACATTAATCTTTCCATGGTCGATAAATCGCTCCCTGTTTTAAAATATTCCATTGAACCTCATTTCTTACACATACGTTAAGGCTTAACGTTCTTATGTTCATATCAATTTATTTGATTTTTATTTAACATTTCCATATTTAATTATTATTATTATTATCTTTATTCTTTATACAAGCTCAAAAGCTATTTCTTTCATATCTCAACTTTACTTTATTTCAATGTCTTTCATGATAATTAAATGATATTTCGCTTGCTCTTATGACATTTGTTAAATACTTTAACCCTTTATTCACCTATTTCCTCTACGGGAATTATTCTTTACATAATTATTCATAATTTCTCTATTAATTTATTATTGTTCAGACCGTGTTCTTGATTATTCAGTATTTCTTTCTTTAAAACACATCCCTTTCACTCAAAAACTCCGGTGGATCTGTACACAATCAATTTCTGACACCAAAATAAAAATGAATTTTGTACTCACATATTTTCCAGATCATCCCATGATCTTAAATCTGGTGCGGTGTTTCATTTTTAGGGCCCACTTTGAACTTTTTACACCATATTGAAGGTATTCATCTTACGTAAAAACACTTTTTGACCTATATCTAGAACACTTAATATTGACGACATTTTTATATACTGGTGTGTCCCTTTTGAACACATAATAACACTAAAAATATTATCTAACACACAATCTTGATTATTTTACACTTCACAATTTCTCGATCACTAGGCCGTATTTCTGAGCCTATCACACGTGATCTTCTTAAATTCCCGTTTCCAAGGGTGAAATTTATCCGATGTCGGCTTCCTATTCTGAAGAATGCGAAAGTCCCGAAACATCTACTGTTCCCTGGAGTTCAATTCTGCTATTCCTATCCTGGATAACTGGCTATTTATCTAGCTTGAACGGCCTCTCTGTAGATCTGTCTATTGATCCTAACGAAAGTTTATATGGATCGAGGTCTCCTCTAAGACCTATAGATTTAGTTTCTAGCAGCTAGCACTTCTCGATTCTAGTACTATTAGAATTGTTCGCCTGCTTTCTGGAGCTAATGTTTATAGTCTCCTATCCTCTTTATTTGAACTGTTTTAACACTCCTACGTTTCAAACTTTATTCTGTTCTACCTTTCTAGGTTTCTTCAATTTACATAACAATTTATCTGTCTGGTACGATACTTCCGTACGTTATGATCTGTTCGTTCGAACATTTAACGACCTATCGCCTTTAAGTCCGACGTTCGCAGCCTGCTCTGACTATATCTTGCGAATTTTCACTTTACTTGTATACAGTCGGGCCTAAATCCTATAATTAGGATTTTCCTAATATTTCACTACGGCGATACTTTAAAATTTCGCCTTGAATGCTCCTTATGGAGGCAAGCAAGTCGTTACTACTGTGACGCCTGTGGCTATCGGATCTTACTTCGGTGATGTAAAACAGCGTTTCTCCCCTCAAGGAGTACTGGTAGCTGTTATCGATGTAACGCAGAGTACGTCCCCTCACGGACTGTCGGAATGATTACTTCTACGTCGTGGAGCAGCACTTCCCCTCACGGAATGCTCGTAGGACTGCATGCGATGTGACACAGTGACGTGCCCTCTGGCTGTCTGAATACTGCATTCAATGATGATCGTGACACAGTGTCATGCCCGCAGGCTGATAATAACTGCATTCGGTGCTTATACTTGTTGCGCAGTATGACCTCCCCTGAGGTTCATACGTTTGAAGACTTTGATGCAGCACCTCCGGTCACGGAGTGCTCGTTGTAACTGCATGCTTGGCTTGGAAACGCCCGAAGCTTTATACTGTTTTACTACAAAAAAATAAGACTCAAGCCTTTTCTGTGGTCAACTTCTGAAATAATGGTGCCACAAATATAAAAATTATACCTTCCGAAAGCTCGTCTTCTCAATGTCTAATGATCTTATTGCACCTAAGAATCGATCGTGCAATTCGGAGATATTAATTAATTTCTCGTCCTCAATTGTGTGGGTGTTGCATTCTTTTTGCTCTCTCCCCTCCACAGAGGCTTAGGTAATTCCCCGATGACGTCGTCTTACGTCGGCAGTTTATTTCTGTACAATTATTACATGGTTTCTCTATACTGAAAAATCTCTCATTCAAAATGATTCACTGTACTGTGCTTGTTTACTCATTATTATGCTCGTAAACGTGTTAATTTTAATTATTCCTCTTCTGGCGCGTATGCGACGTTGTCAATTTCCAGCCACGTCAGCTTGAATTCCGATTCAGGCTTCTCTTTCTAACACGGTGGAAAATTCCACTCAGTTATTAATACTCGTGACCAGCCCTCTCTGAAATGTCGAGTGGGGTGATCTCATCTAAGGAACATCTGTCCCTAGTCGCTTGCACAATGTTAAGCTATATTCCTGGCTTAAAATCTCTCTCCGTTCCTTTAAGAAACTATACGTTTCTTTCATTTCTTCCTTAAGGACATGTATTCGACCGTCATGGACCCTATGGCCTATGGGTTCATCTCTCCCCTCCTTAGGTAAATAAATTTTCGATAATTTTGAGGAAATTTATTTCAATTTAATTTTGTAATACTTTTCCGTCGAATCCATCATAACGTCATCCGCATTTACTGTTGTTTTATTTTCTTAAGGTTCCTTCCACTAATTGTGTGGGTTGGGTATGCTCAATCTTTACCCTTTCTTTCTCCTTTATTACATTAAAATTTTCCTTTTCAATAAAATCAATTACTTCTTTAAAGTTCCTTTCCTTTCTGGTCTGTGTTTAGGTTGGGTCTCCAAGAGTTCCCATTCATTCATTTATTCCCTAGTGGTCGACTCCACTCAGGCCATAAATCTCTTGTCACGTTCAGTGTTTACAACTCTCTCCCCTCGTCTGGCGCGCTTCTCCAAACTCGAGTCAACAGTTGGTTCCCTTTCTCCCTTTCTCAGGTCAGACTTCAAATCGGTCTGTTCTTTATTCATTATATTTCTTCAACTTAAATGACTTTATGTTAATTATCTTGCGGGTGCAATTAGCTTTACCCGTAACTTGCTTTATTACAGTTATCAGACTTCAAGTCTGTTACACTTTAATTAAGATTTTTAAGAGCTCAGTCTAACTTCACCTGACTCTTTCTAGTTCTCTTCCCTATTCCTCATCTCTCTTTGAGATGGTATTTCAGCAAATATTATACTTATTTCTCATATTCTTTGATGGTTGCAAATATCTTTACCCGTCTGCTCCTATGGGATAATTCTCTTCCTTCACCTCATATTGAGATGGCACTTGCCAAGAGTATTTCTTTTTCCTACTCTTCCAATTCTTTAGATTTTCCAAATCTCCTTTCTTTCTCTTCTTTTTATCCTTCCCTTTCTTCTTACGATGCTTCCAGCTGACATATGCCTGGGCCTCCTCTTTCTCCAAGGCATTGTTTATTACTCCCCCTCTTTTCATTGTTTCCATGGGGTATCCATTTCCTGGTACACCAATTATCAATGGCGGTTTTCTTCCCTTTGGCTCTTCTTCAGAGACGTCTCCTCTCATTTTTTCATTGCTCCCAACAATCTCATCTTTTTCTTTTAGGGTTTCTTGGCTCTTATTAGCACTTTCCTCTATTTCTCTAGTCTTTCTTTGGCAATCTAGACATCTAATCATTAATTCGAGGATCTGGGCTTTCAATTTTTCCTCTTCTTCCTTTAATGCCCTTTTATTTTCCTGGTCCTGCATTCCTTCGAAGTTTTCCTTTTCCCTTTCTGTGAAATCTTGAACCTCTGTTTCCATCGGTGCTTCGTTGATATTTTCTATATTTATTTCCTTTAATTTCTCTATTTCTTCTGGAATTATCATTTCCGTTTCTTCAACTATCAATTCCTTTAGCATCTCCTGTTCCGAGATTATTTCTTGTTTTTCCAGCTCGACCTTTTCATAAAAATGAGTCTCTTCAATTTGGAGCTCATTTTCATTTTGGCTATCCTCCTTTTCTGGAGTTACGATTTCTTCATGAATTTCCATTGGTTTCTCTGGAAGGATCTCCAAGTTTTCTTCAATTTCCCCTGGAGTCATGATGATTTCTATTTCTTGCTCCTCTTCTTTAATCTCAACTTTGGGCTGTTCTGGCACCGTGATTTCCTTTTCTTTTTCACCTTCAGCTTGGGCAACTATTTCATTTGCCTGACGATTTTTCTCCAACATGTATTCCTCATATCTTTTCTGAGCAGCCTCTAATATTTCTTGATATTCTGGAATTTTGACCTTTCTCAATTCAGCTAACTCCTGAATACTTATTATCTCATGTTCATCATACATGCTCGTTCTGAAGCATCGCATCTTCTCCCATTCTTCATTCATATAATCCTTTTGTTCCTCAATATATTTCTTCCTTTCGCGCTCCTTATGATCTGTCTTCCACCAAATCTTACCCCATTCTCCTCTCATATCCAATACCTGCTTCATTATCTCTTCTATTTCCCCCCTGAAACTTCTTATCTGTTCCCAGGGAGCTAGTTCAATTTTCCCTTCTTCCGCCATGCATTTCGCAAATTTCTTTTGTATTTCCCTTAATGACTTTCTAACATGAGGGATTTCCTTATCCAATTCTTCTAATTCCTGTTTGGGTATCTTAAAGTTATTTTTACCTGCCCTCTGACAAAATTCGAGTGTCTTATTAGTTTCCTTAGACATTCTTTTTCTTAGTTCCTCAATTTCCTCTGTTTTACTTAAGCCTACACATCTTCTATCCCAAAGTTTACTCTTCATCTTGAATTGCTTTAGTCGTATTTCATCAATTTTATCCAAGAATGTTTCTACTTCCTTCCATTCCGCCATTTCTACCTTTTCCTGATCCTGAACGTCAGTACTATCGTTCTTTTCCCCTTCGTTTTCTGAGCCTACCTGGACCGACATTACTATGTGAGACTTTGTATTATCCTCATTCTTATCAATATCCATTACATTTTCCCTTGGAATTGGTTTACAAATTTCCGTTTCCTTTCCGAGCTCTAAAGGCTCAACATTTACCCCTTTGTCTGCAGACATGTTACCATCTCTTCGTGTAACTATGTCTCCAGGTGCACGCATGCTTTCTACAGAAACATTTATCATTTCTTTGGTTGGGTACTCTTTCTCACCTGTAGTTTTACTTTTCCCTGGGCTCTCGACCCTTACATTCTCAGAGAGCCTCCGCCTCTCTTCACTTAACAACATCATATCAAAATACAGTGGGCCTCTAATGCCACCACACTAGTACATGTTTAAGAGATGATACTCTGAATCGGTGTGTCCCTATTTCTTTAAAACTTACTTTGGTACGGGTATTCACTTACAACGTACCCTTTTACTACTTTTATTCAATTTCATAAACCTTTATGGAAGTGTTTAAAATTCAAAATTTCGAAAAACCATTTTTTTCAAAAAATGAAAATTTTGATTTTTCGAGAAAAACTCGGGTTTTTCCTAGGAAAACTCAGCCCTGCGTACTGGGCGCCAAAAAGATTAAGAAGGTTTTGATTGAAGCCCCACGTTGAAGCCACTACACAAATTAAGCGTTGCTAAGGGGATGATAATATAATATATTCAGGGCTGCTCGGTATGAGTTTCCCGGGACCCATGCGGTCAGTTAATATTTTACGTTGTAGCTTTTCCTATCATTACTTTAATTTTACATGATATGACCGACTTAAGTGTTCCTCTAGTTATTAATCCAGCACAGTATTTATATATCCCCCTGTGCCCATTTAGCAAGAAATATGCCAATCACAGTATACCAGCGTAGCTCAATTCGGGATTTCGGGGCAGCGGTAAGTTCCCCCACTCTGTGACTCACATATTTGGATTAATTAGAGGATACACTTGCAAAAATAACAACAAAATCAACTCCTATTTAAACACATTTAATTAATAAAATTAATGGCGCTACAAACATTTAAACAATTTAATTACTGACCCAAATATCAACTGCTTGTTCCAAATGAACAAGGGATCACAAAATAAAATAAACAAATATTGTATTCAAAAACCTGTGGTTTCCACATAAACCAACAATTCTTACTTAGTCTCACTTCCATAAAGCACTAACATTAAGTTTACATAACTCCGAGCTCTTTGGCTCCATGCATTTACATTATTATGGTGTCATTCTTGTACACCTCAAACATTAGCTTTTATATTTTCTTATTTCTCAAAAACAAATATATAATTATATTTAAAATCTATGTTAATTATCTAATTCAATATTTTGGGCATGTCCACACATTCAGTTGTTATCATCTCTCTTTATTTCACAAATATATTAAGGTAATCAGAAAATCAATTGTGTACTCCAGAGCGTGAAGGTACTTGACACAGTCAAAAAACTATAGTTACTCCCGAACTCAGTTGCCTTCAATCAACTCGTGGAATCCCACGTCCATACATTATTACAATAGGGATTGTTATTTATCTCTTATGTCTTAATAGACCATTATCATATAAGAAACTACGATCTGAACCGGCAAACGAAATATCCATCTTTAAGGACCTCGGTTCAACACCCGGGTCGTTAACAACTTTAAACACTCCTGGTGTATTCATTTCTCTTTTACAACAGCTTACGAGACTGTCTCTGTTCCTTCTCGCTTTAAGAAGGCTAGACTCTACTACATGGGGTGCGATTTATGACACGTTAGGGTGGCGGCAACATCCCGTCTGACCCAACATTTAGTAGCTTATTTTCAAGGCTTTCAAAACAAACCTTTCCATTCTATCCAGTTCTGGGGAGACCGGGCTTTATTGTACCGTAACATTCAAACAACTATTCTTTGGTTCAAAGACCATTTCCGTATCCTTGGCATTTATTAATTATGAGAGGGTCCTCATTGATTGGGAAGATTAAATACACATACGACGACGGAGAATTTCAGGGGCTTTTATCATAAGAAGATCCTGCATTCGAATCTCTTCAGGTGCCTCGGGAACAAATCCCGTTCAGAGGACTTATACAAAATGCGATTTAGAGTCGGCCTTGGCCCATATGACATACGCTCAATAATACCATATATTAGCTCCCTTTTTAAATACATACACAATGCCTCGTGATACTAATGTCACAAATAGAGGACTTACACAATTATCAATTCACTGCAATCAACTACCCTCCATAAGTAATGTACCAAGTATTTAACCACTACGCTTTCCTAGCGTGACACTTTAATATTCAATTTGCGCTCATTATGCGCTATGCATTATTTTAAGCCGAAAATGTCTTCCCAAGAACTGATAAAATCTCTTTAGTAACAATTCATATTATTTTAATTCACACATTAATCTTTCCATGGTCGATAAATCGCTCCCTGTTTTAAAATATTCCATTGAACCTCATTTCTTACACATACGTTAAGGCTTAACGTTCTTATGTTCATATCAATTTATTTGATTTTTATTTAACATTTCCATATTTAATTATTATTATTATTATCTTTATTCTTTATACAAGCTCAAAAGCTATTTCTTTCATATCTCAGCTTTACTTTATTTCAATGTCTTTCATGATAATTAAATGATATTTCGCTTGCTCTTATGACATTTGTTAAATACTTTAACCCTTTATTCACCTATTTCCTCTACGGGAATTATTCTTTACATAATTATTCATAATTTCTCTATTAATTTATTATTGTTCAGACCGTGTTCTTGATTATTCAGTATTTATTTCTTTAAAACACATCCCTTTCACTCAAAAACTCCGGTGGATCTGTACACAATCAATTTCTGACACCAAAATAAAAATGAATTTTGTACTCACATATTTTCCAGATCATCCCATGATCTTAAATCTGGTGCGGTGTTTCATTTTTAGGGCCCACTTTGAACTTTTTACACCATATTGAAGGTATTCATCTTACGTAAAAACACTTTTTGACCTATATCTAGAACACTTAATATTGACGACATTTTTATATACTGGTGTGTCCCTTTTGAACACATAATAACACTAAAAATATTATCTAACACACAATCTTGATTATTTTACACTTCACAATTTCTCGATCACTAGGCCGTATTTCTGAGCCTATCACACGTGATCTTCTTAAATTCCCGTTTCCAAGGGTGAAATTTATCCGATGTCGGCTTCCTATTCTGAAGAATGCGAAAGTCCCGAAACATCTACTGTTCCCTGGAGTTCAATTCTGCTATTCCTATCCTGGATAACTGGCTATTTATCTAGCTTGAACGGCCTCTCTGTAGATCTGTCTATTGATCCTAACGAAAGTTTATATGGATCGAGGTCTCCTCTAAGACCTATAGATTTAGTTTCTAGCAGCTAGCACTTCTCGATTCTAGTACTATTAGAATTGTTCGCCTGCTTTCTGGAGCTAATGTTTATAGTCTCCTATCCTCTTTATTTGAACTGTTTTAACACTCCTACGTTTCAAACTTTATTCTGTTCTACCTTTCTAGGTTTCTTCAATTTACATAACAATTTATCTGTCTGGTACGATACTTCCGTACGTTATGATCTGTTCGTTCGAACATTTAACGACCTATCGCCTTTAAGTCCGACGTTCGCAGCCTGCTCTGACTATATCTTGCGAATTTTCACTTTACTTGTATACAGTCGGGCCTAAATCCTATAATTAGGATTTTCCTAATATTTCACTACGGCGATACTTTAAAATTTCGCCTTGAATGCTCCTTATGGAGGCAAGCAAGTCGTTACTACTGTGACGCCTGTGGCTATCGGATCTTACTTCGGTGATGTAAAACAGCGTTTCTCCCCTCAAGGAGTACTGGTAGCTGTTATCGATGTAACGCAGAGTACGTCCCCTCACGGACTGTCGGAATGATTACTTCTACGTCGTGGAGCAGCACTTCCCCTCACGGAATGCTCGTAGGACTGCATGCGATGTGACACAGTGACGTGCCCTCTGGCTGTCTGAATACTGCATTCAATGATGATCGTGACACAGTGTCATGCCCGCAGGCTGATAATAACTGCATTCGGTGCTTATACTTGTTGCGCAGTATGACCTCCCCTGAGGTTCATACGTTTGAAGACTTTGATGCAGCACCTCCGGTCACGGAGTGCTCGTTGTAACTGCATGCTTGGCTTGGAAACGCCCGAAGCTTTATACTGTTTTACTACAAAAAAATAAGACTCAAGCCTTTTCTGTGGTCAACTTCTGAAATAATGGTGCCACAAATATAAAAATTATACCTTCCGAAAGCTCGTCTTCTCAATGTCTAATGATCTTATTGCACCTAAGAATCGATCGTGCAATTCGGAGATATTAATTAATTTCTCGTCCTCAATTGTGTGGGTGTTGCATTCTTTTTGCTCTCTCCCCTCCACAGAGGCTTAGGTAATTCCCCGATGACGTCGTCTTACGTCGGCAGTTTATTTCTGCACAATTATTACATGGTTTCTCTATACTGAAAAATCTCTCATTCAAAATGATTCACTGTACTGTGCTTGTTTACTCATTATTATGCTCGTAAACGTGTTAATTTTAATTATTCCTCTTCTGGCGCGTATGCGACGTTGTCAATTTCCAGCCACGTCAGCTTGAATTCCGATTCAGGCTTCTCTTTCTAACACGGTGGAAAATTCCACTCAGTTATTAATACTCGTGACCAGCCCTCTCTGAAATGTCGAGTGGGGTGATCTCATCTAAGGAACATCTGTCCCTAGTCGCTTGCACAATGTTAAGCTATATTCCTGGCTTAAAATCTCTCTCCGTTCCTTTAAGAAACTATACGTTTCTTTCATTTCTTCCTTAAGGACATGGATTCGACCGTCATGGACCCTATGGCCTATGGGTTCAATACTTACATATAAGATCACTAATAAATGTAGTATTATTTCAATTGTAATGGAGCATGCAGTTAATAAATATGATGTTCAAAAAGAGAAACTCCACGCAAAAACGTAATGGTAGTTTCTAATAAGCTATGGGTCCTTCTTTTCCCAGCTTCATTCGTCACCATTCACTTAACCTCTAATTAGCCTACCACCTCTGAAATGTTGGGCGTCGGGAAGTGCATCCGGTCGTAAAACAAGCCATCCGCCACATGGCTCTTTTTTGCTTTCATGACATAGAAATCACATCTCATGGGAATGTTTAAGGTTAGAAATACTGGTCATAATACACATAATACCAATTGCTGCTGATATCAAATATTAAAAAAGTGAATGTGGGTCTAAAGACAATATATGCCAACTTTCTTTAGAGAGGAGATAATGTTGTGGGAGCTCTCAGTTTCTAAAGAAAAGAAGTGCAATGAGCTTCACATAGGGGACACAGCACATGGTCCACTACCGCAATGGCAGTCCGGGCAGCGGATACCAAGAGCCTGCTGAGGAGCCTGTCCTATAATGGATTACTGTTTCCAGAAGGATACAGAAAATGTATTTCTCCGAATGAGCGTGATAACACATTATCAAAATTTCAAAGAAATTCGAAAAATTGATCCGTTTAGGTCAATTAATTTGCCAGTGTTTCACCCCAGTGTACCATTGGGCTCGTCAGTTGGTATGGTACACCTAACCAAGACACTTGGCTAGTACATACTGTGAAGGCCACTGCACAGTGGGTCAAAATCGAAATCTAGGGGGACAAAAATATTTTTACGTTTTAATCATGAATTTAGAGTGAAAGCAACGTATATAATTTGTTTACTTCATAATAAACATAAGTTAAGACCTATTTTTAAGCTACGTCTACACATGCAAGAAATTGTCTATGACTAGCAATTGGATATATCATTCAGTTATCTCTTCAGAACAATTTTCTACCCCTAATTTACTTTTAACAAAGTCACTTTTGACATAATCGTCGAACCCAGTGCTTCAAACAGTTGTAAACGTGTGAGAACTGGTTGCGCGGCATCTTCTAAAACGTAAAACAACTAAGTAAGTTGCAAAAAGATGCAAAAAATCTTATAACAGGCGTAAACTACAAGACTTTATCTACATTTTAACATTAAGTAGAAAGTGACGCAGAGTGACGCGACATACTAAAAATCTAAGTGAAAATATAATTTTAAAAAATTATTATTATTATTTTAAAAATAATAGTTAAATATTATATAATGCAAATATAGCTAAAATTACGTAACAATTATGCCCATTAATAACTGAAACACGTTACAAAGATTATAGCTTCAACTGCATGTTCCATCTTAAAGCATCACACTAACCACAAAGACAACCAAACCACAGCCACTTACTCACCCTTCAATTCAGACTGCTCGAACAGTGGTGACAGATTTACACTGAGATGCGTTTATATCCCAGAATAGTGAGCGGCAATTGTATGAGAATGCTACAGAAGTAATACATTTTGATTTCTAATTATGAATATAAATAATTTTGTCCTCCTAGATTTCGATTTTGACCCACTGTGCACTGTAAGGCACATATGATGCCAAGAGCAGTGGCAATGTTCTATGAGAGACAAGCTCCCTTTTTCAAATCGAAACATCGTAAGACACGGCAAAAACCTAGAAGGATATCTGGATTTTAATATTTTCTAAAACACAATCAAAGTTTGAGTAAAAATTATGTTTTATTAACCCCAAAATTTACTGTTGTTTCAAGTTAAATTTGCCTTGAAATTTCTGAGAGGGCTTGGCCCCCCCTCTGGAAACAGCCACTGCAGATCTTATTATACTCACGAATAAGAGCACTTAATCTTCGTAGATCAGGTGGTATTCCAGACAGCAGCGATAGCTAATGGGTTGGCGTAGGTCTGATGATGCGTTGCTTCACGTCCGAACGTTTAACCTTAAAGTGTCATACACGTGATCCCCAGGTTGTGTTGGAAAAGCAACAACACTGCCAGCCAGTTCAAGGATCTCCTGGCAAAATGAATATGATGTCAAATTATTACTATTATTATTATTATTATTATTGCCACGGTGGGTGAGTGGTTATCGTGTCGCTCTACCAAACTCAAGCTTGCAGGTTCGCACCTGGCCGTGGTATGTGATTTTTGAAAGGCGACAAAAATCACGACACGCATGTTATACGTTGTTGACATGTTAAAGAACCCATTTGAATTCAGTAGGCCGTGTTCATAATGGCAAAATTAACCTCGGGATTTTCCGCCAACACAAAAGTTCCTCCTTTCTCTACTAGAAAGCGCTGTAGTGTCAAGGATTTTAAATATCTAACTTCCTTGACTTCCATAGCGCTCCAAGGAACTACAAAATTCGACATACTAGCTGCCCTCTGGTTGTCAAATAACAAAGATTGCATCCGGCACCCGAGGCCATGCGGTATTGTATTATTATTATTGTTTTACACAGTACATATAACACAGTGATGGTACATCACAACATAACTATACGGGCTCCAGGGAACCAAAGTATAGTTACTGGAACAGCCATTTCTAAACTGGAAAGTCGCTACCCATGAACTTCCGAACGATTCGGGTTTTTGAGAGAACTACTGCCTTCTGCATCAGTTTGTACAGTTGCGTATCAAGATCCAATTCTTTAAGCCTTGGAGCAAGGTACTTGGGATCACGCCCGTACTTGAGACAATGATAGGTATAATCTTTACCCGTTCTACATGCCATTGCCTTTTGATAGGGCCGACCAACTCGCTTTATTTGCTGATCTTTCTATGTGTTTTGACTGGAGATTCTTGTTGTTAGGGATCGCAACATCAATCAAGGTAGCTTGATTCATTTTCTTGCTGACAACCACCAGAGTCTACCTGTTGTGTGATACCGATTGATCAGTCAGAATAGTTCGCTCCCAATACAACTTTTATTCATTGTTTTAAAGAACACACTCAGGCTGATATTGGTGATACGGAACTTTCCCTCCTTTTAAAAGTTGAAACTTATCAGCCAACTCCTGATGCAAGAGTTTTGCAACTGCATCATGCCTTTTTTGTGTTCCGTCGCCAGGAAATACCTACTTGCAGATCTAATATGCTGTATTGTTTTTGACTGCTGACAGCCGTAGCGGCACTTATTATCTAGTACAGCAGGATCTTTTACAATGAACTTGAGGTAGTTCCTTGTAGGGGTGACTTGGTCTAAAATTGCAAGCATAAAACCTTCAGTTTCTGGAAAGAATTGTCATGAAGTGAGCCAGTAGTTTGCCGCAGTTTTATCAACATTTGCTTAACTCACCTCATTTGAATGTCCGTGCAAACGTTTTGCTTTCCATGCTTCCATCCTCTGAAGGTCAGTATGTAGGTGGTGTTGAATCTCTTGTTGACACAAGACCAGTGGCGTTGATTCGTCCGCCTCGCTGATGGCTCTGTGAAGTACAGATGATCTCGCTTCTGCGTAGAAGTACTCCTAAAGGCTGACTCTCTGTCGTTTCATCTGGATATCAATGTTAACAAATCCACGTCCGCCTAGGCTTCTGGGTAGAATCATTCGCTCTATTGAATATCGTGGGTGGTGTTTCCTTCCCTTTGTGAGCATCGTTCTCATTTTTCGCTCAAGACCTTCGATGTCTGTTTTACACCATTTGATTATGCCAAAGGAGTATCTCAGTACAGGCACAGCATAAGGGTTAACAGCTTTCACTAGGCTTTTTCTGTTCAAGTGCAATTTTATGATTTGTTTTAATCATTTGACAAACTCACAGGACAGATCTTTCTTTATTGACACAGGATCAATATTCCTAGCTTGGTTTACTCCTAAGTATTTGTAGGTGTCTTCTGCCAACATAGCCTTAATATGCTGTCCATCTTCCAGCTCATACCCGGATCTCTGTACTTTTCCTCCCACCACCTTTAGTGTCTGATACTTGTCCAAACCCCATTTATATTTCTCGTGAGAATGTTTCAACTATTCTCAGCAAGTTTTCCAGATGCGACTGTGTATCGGCATAGAGTTTAAGGTCGCCCACGTCCATGTATAGCAAATGATTTAGCCGAGTATCAACTCTCTTTCCAATCTTGATTAAAAGAAAGCCGTAGTGAGTAGAGTTAAACTGGGTAGATAAAAGATTCATTGCCAGGACAAACCATAAGGGGCTAAGGGAGTCTCCTTCAAAGATGCCTCTCCGAATCGATATCTCATCTGTTCGTATGTCTCCGCGTGGTGTACTGTACCCAATCGTCATCATATGGAACATGTGTTCGTATCCCAGCTAACTCACGGTCTTTCGAGGTATGGGACATTCATGCCCACCATACGATCACATGCTCAGGATTTGAGTCTGTCAGGTGACTACTCTACTTGAAAGAAACAACATATTCCTAAATATAACATTTAATGATAGAAAATCATGGCAATACAACATAAAACACAAACAAAAGATACTTTACATTTACTTCCCACAACGAAATCAAAGTTATCTGTGAGTCTCTCCTTAAAATTAGTGCTTCACCGCACTCAAGTCTATTCCAAACATCCTATTATTGATACTCTCTGACATTTGCGAGTGTCCATAGTGTTCTTCGCGTGGCACAATTTAACACAAACTAGAATATCACAACACAATAAACACAAATTATCTTTAAATGACATTAAATCTGCAATTATTAAACATTTATCCGTTTTACACGGGGCATTTACTTTCAGTAACATTAATTCATTATCTTATGCCTTAATTAACTAGTGTTGTGTCGTGCGAATCGTATTCTTTTCCCCATCAATTTGAAACGCTGAAGTAGTACACTTTCCCTTCCAAAATACACATGGATAGAGATGTTTTATAGCTTCATCATACAACGATTTTCTGGGTCTGGTCAAAACATTATCGTTACAAACGTGTCATGTCATTGCAATTACGCTACCCGTATGAATAAATTAGTGTGAACTGGGCAAATACACTTTACAAAGATGCCTATATTTACTTGGTGCAGTATTCCTCCTCAGATAATAACTGGGCCAAATATTATCCGATCACAGCGATCCAACATGGTATGTGTGTGGAAATAAAGCATTTAATTCAATTGGCATCATCACAACAATCATATCTTAATTACTTTTCGAAATATCGAGATTCTTCAGTGTCCCACTACGCTTTTAAAATAAAAGGATCAGGTCAACAGACCTCCTTTCCAAGCGGACAATAAATTAGTTTCGGCTGCCTGAGAAAGATGGCCGCCGGTCTAGTGGCCTTCCTGCCACCCCATCTGGCTCCTTGCAAGGTCAAGTTTATTTTCTGGTGCAGTATGCTGGAGGTACCCTGAGTGGGTTGTGTCCCTAGTAATTGAGTCATTCTAATTATTTAACACCTACATTTAGAGTATAATGGGCTCAACTCGGCTCCTAATTAATATTCATGACAGGGGATGGATCACGGATAGCTTTGCCGTTCTGTGGCGACATTAGCGGCTCTGGCGCGCATCTCAAGTGAGTATCAAAGTTCTCTCACTGGTGCAGCTGCCTATAACAAGAGGAAATTGGCGTTTCCTATACGACGAACCATTAGTCTTACCTCTAAGGGCAGATTAATTAATACATGGGCTCACACAGGGTCTCTAATAGTTATCCCTAGAGGCAACAATTCTGCAAACGGTGGATACAGACAGCCTCTGTCCCACTTCGCTGCTAATAATACAAGTATGCTCCAAGGCGATACTATCTCGTAAATATCGAAGATTAGCCGACTAGATTCGCCTAACGCGCAAGCTATGTTTGGATGATCCCCGCAACTTATCGACGTAAATCTCTTGATTCTAAGTTACTTGCTCGCTGTACGCGGCTCAAACAATACTTCTTATAGATGACTCAATTATTAAAGCACTCACGTCCTCTCTGCAATTACTCTTAAGCCAAAGCTTTATGTAGCTCCTAAAACAATTATAAATTTACTGGCTTACATTAACTACCTTAATGGTTCTCAAATACAACCCTGTAGAATTTACCATAATAAACATTCACTCAACAATTCAATGACACTGAAAAACTCTCATTATCTCGATATTTTACGTTTCTTTCTTACTGTTTACAATAACACAGTACTCCTACGTTAGACATGACACGCTTTGCACGTACTCTAGGCCTGACATGCCCATTATTTTATTCATTACTGTTACCGACCCCAGATTATTATTATTATTATTATTATTATTATTATTATTATTATTATTATTTAACGTTACCGTTACTTTCATCATTGTCTTACGCCGAAATGGCCGTAAAAAATCATCCTCCAAGCCATATTTTACCAAAATACGAGGGATGTGAGCTCGTACATAAATGAATGTTAATTCTTAGTCTTAGAGTGATGCTTCGTTGTATGGTGAGCTATTTAATCATATCAACATATTAAATTTGTACTCACTTTCATTTTTGCTGGGTTAGTCCAGCACGCCAGCCACGAGCCTACCATGATGCTTAGCTTAAGCCATCATGATATCTATCACACGACACATGGTATACACTTCACACATGATAATCATATTTTCCATCACTGGCTTTTCTCACATTGACACAATACATATTATTTTACAACATACATAAACACTTTTAACAAGAAGTTCCGTGAAGAACTATACAGCCTACTTTTCATGCCATTGATTATTCTACAGTATATGAACCTATCTAGAATAATGACGAAATTAAGTTGGTAATATCGAAATATCTAATTAGTTCAAAATATACCTGGTATGATGTAGCCTAATAGAGCACTACAGTTGTCAGCCCTGGTGACTGAATATATTCTTTGTTCTATCTCTTTAGGTACAGAATACAAAATTTGGTTGAAGTCCAATGGACGTTACATGCAGTTAGACACTGGATCTATCAGCACGCGTAAAAGCATGTTGCCAACAATACCATACGTGTGCTGGTCAGAAATAATCTGAAATATTATATCTTGTTGTGCCAATTTTGGATAAAATCCATTTGTTAGTATAGAAGTTACATGTATTTTAAAATTGGATATATCAGCAGGCATAGAATCATGTTGGCAGCACTGCCTTGTATTAATTACTCCAAATTAATCTAGAATGTCAGGTACTATACGTGTGCAAAGTATAGAGCTGTTGACTTGCATACTTTCTGATATATTGATATTAGGGTTAAAAATATAGACAGCATTTATTAACAGTTGGCAGCCCTGATTGCTCTTAACAATACTTATAGTCATATCTGTTATGGTACACATAGCACATACGAAATTTGGTTGAAATCCAACTGATAGTATAGAAGTTACATGTATTTAAATATTGGTACTATCAGCAGGCTTATAATCATGTTGGTTGGACTGACGTATATAAGTTACTCCAAATTAATCTAAAATGTCAGAATATACGCGTGCATAGTTTAAAGCTGTTGGCTTACATACTTTCTGATATATTGGTATTTGGATAAAAAAAATAGAGAGAGCAATTATTAACAGTTGGCAGCCCTGGTGGCTCGTAAGAATACGCCTAATCATATCCGTTTATGTACAGATATTACATACAAAATTTGGTTGAAATCCAATTGATAGTGTAAAAGTTATGTGCATTTAAACATTGGACCTATCAGGAGGCTTAAAATTATTTTGTTAACACTGTCATGGTTGGCCTCCTGGAAATTAAACTTAAATAGTATTATCTACATGTGTGCCAATTTTGGAATAGCTCCCATGTATACCTTGCAAGATATCCAACATGGAGCTCAAATTTCTAGTGCGTTTTTTCAGCAGTTGGTAGCACTGACATCATTTTCAAATATGGACGTGAGATATTCCGGTGCACATCTTTACTCATACTAAATTTGGTTTTGATTGCTGCAGCCGTTTAGGAGTTGATAGGGGGGAACACACACACAGCCAGACAGACAGACAGAAGGACAGACAGACAGACAGACAGACAGACACACATTTTCCCGATCTCATAAGACTACTTTTTCCTCATTTTTGCAAAATGTGAAAAGTAGGCTAAAAATCACTGTAATATAACTTTATATACAATTCCCGCACTATTTCACATATGGATCCTTGATTGGACTCCAACTATCGCCTGACCTCAGAGATGCGATGCAGCTAACTCCTGACAACCGCTGGTCTCCATGAAAGTCTGTCTTGCGTGTGCGTGCGTTCGATTCCCGTCACCTACAGTTTATATCACCTCTACTGCAATTCTGTTCAATCCTCTGTCACGACTATTTGTGACGCCTTCCAGGCTCCCGTAACTGTAGTGATCCTGACAATAATGTGTCATTTTTAATTATGACAACACCTCCAGGTATGTTCACTGGCTATAAACATCCTAAATTATCCCTACGCTGTACTGAATTTATACTTGCGTATGTTATTGGTTAAACGTCTGCTGTAGACTAAATCTTACACGATGCATAATTACTGTTGTGAAGCTGCATGATGCGCTTCCATTGTTCTCCAAATACATTTGAGCGTCGATGCTTTATAAATTCGCGCACTTTCTTGCGTGATCTGGCAGCGTGTTAGTTTACGTGTTGAGTCAAGGCGAACTGAAGACGAACTAACTTCCCTGCGAAGCTGCTCCTATATAAGGCTTTCTTGTGAAACATAGTCCACTGGACATTCAGGACCGACTCCCTTCTTGAAATAATACATTTCCAGACAAAGTGAAGTATAACTCTCGTTTGTCTAAGTGTGGAGGTCCCAAAATCACTCGCGTGCAAGCGATCGCTTCGGCCAATTAATTACAATTAATTGCCTCCTTCCATGGCGTCATGACGCTATCCTGGTAATTCCCCCTCTGCTGATCTCCAAAACATTCCTCCCGAGCGGAAGCAGTGGTGCAGAGGCTCATTTATAGATGTAGGCTTTAATTTAGGCGTGAGAACACTCCTAAATTCTCTTTCCTAGAATATATTCACCTGGGTGTAAGTTTTATTTCATTTCAATACTCCAATTGGCTGTAATCAATTAATTTCTGTGGGCGACTGCCCCCTCTCTACTCTTATGCCTTGTGAGCCGGTGGATCCCAGAGTCATTAATCTTGAGCTGTTCCTGCGGTCCAGACGAAAATTAGTTCCTTGGCGTCACCTAAAAACGCCTCTTCACTAACTACGATTAGTCAACTGTCAAGCTGGTTTGCTTTCTAGCATTCAGTCTTCTAAAACGTACATGGGCTTTGTATTTTCTTGCAAGATCCACCTTAAAAGCTATGATATTCCCATTCTAGCCGTGAAATCCTGCTATTATGATTAAATGCAGATATAACTCATTGCTCTTCGGGTTCCCTGTAGCTGTTCCCCCTCAGAGATCAATGATTCGATTCTGGGCAGAATCATGGGCCTGGTCTTCTTTGATAAGACCCGAGTTCGATGCCAGTCTGCCGTGTCTAATTGGGCACAGTACTGAGACACAGTCTAGGTTGCCATGCTGACATACCCCTTTTCAAGAAACTGGCATATACCTTATTGATCTTAGGGGCAGATGACCTCGTAGTTCCACCCCTTAAAACAACAATAACTAACTAGTCCCATTGATCTTATACAATCGCAGCACTGCTACTAGCCAGTCATAGGACACAGAGTCAAAGGCCTTCTTATAATAGATGTACGCCATATGAATGTTTCGGTGATTCAAGTGTGCCTGGCCACACACAATTGAGTCAATTATCAGTTATTCTTTGCACCTTTTTGAACCCTCTTTACAACCTATCTGTTGCACCGCAATTATGTTGTTTCATTCACAGTGTGCATATATCCTAGTAGCCTGGCATGATGTATTTATCTTATACAACGTGGGCAGACTTGAGATGGGACGATATTTAGTAGGGTCTCACGTATTATGAAGATATTTTGGAAGCAAATATGTGATGCCACGTGTGAGGAATTCTGGCAAGCTATCGGGATGAAGGATGCCATAATTAATGAACTCCACTGGTCGATCGCGGATGCTCTAGAACTTCTCATATCAAAAAATTCTGAATCTGGTCAGGGCCAGGGGCTTTCCAATTCGCGAACTTGTTGATAACTTTCTTAATATCATTTGTGGTTAACTTCTCGTGCTGCATTTGCTCAAATCGTTGGGAAGCTTACTGTTCTTCTCTTACCCATCTTGATTCAGTGTCATGACGAGATAGTGTAGACGGTCGTTTGCCCCAAAATTCTTGAATTTCTTATTTAGTCGGATAGTTTTTGTCAGCAGAATCCTATATCTTACCCAGTGTCTGATAAAATCTTCTCTCTGAGTTGGCGAAAAGAAAGTTCCGTTATCTTTTTTCCTCTTCATATTCTCCCTATACTTTGCAAGTCTGGCGGCTAAAACAGACAGCCTTTGTTTCAAGGTATCTAGGCACTCTTCAGGTGTTGAATTCAGTACATCTCGCTGGGTGTGGTCTGTGTGTTGTCTCATTATATGCCCAACTTTCCTCAGTAATTTTCTTGTTCTCTTACCACGAACATATTGCGTCATTCTGTCAATATCCGCCCTGAGCTGTTCAATCCTTCCAACAAGTCTTCTTTCCCAGTTTGGCATCGATAGCATTTGCTTTTTTCGTTCACGTTGTCCAATACCCATACCTCTCACAGCAGTTACTGCGCCACAGAAAATAATAGTATGAAGGGACTCCAGATTTGCAGATGCTTCAACGTGTTCCGGCAAAACATCCCGATTCATGATACTCAGTATCTTTGTCAGCTTTCTTGAACCGTTGACTATGACTGTAGGCACCATTTCATTCTTCAACTTTCCAATCTGGTGATGATCGATAATTTGCTTGGAAACTGAATCTACTTATTGAAGGTTCTGGCTATCTGCTTGTGCCGACTCTAGTTCTTCAGCAAAACTGTTTTATGTATCTCCAGGCACGCCTTCCTTCTCACGCCGTACCTCTTCTTTAATGGTGTTCATTCTGGCTTCAGATATAAGATTATTCTGGAGAATAGCCCTGTATTGATCAGATACTCTCTGTTCGGTCACAGTTAGTTCAGGGTAATGCAACTGAAATTCAGAATGTAAGAATGTAATTCAGAATTCTACCCGACGTCAGTAACCATAAAATAAGTGCGTATTGTGGTTTCATTCATGACATTTGTCCATTTAATACGCTGTCGTGGCAGTCCTGCCTGGGTGAGCACAGGTTGAGTTACCTGTGCAGCACCTTCTGCAGGTGAAGTACTAGATAATGATTCACTTCGTTGCTCAGGCTCATCTTGCAAACGCTTGTCGGCTGTAGTGTTTTTGGGATCTTTCCCGGTAGGGGCCCGCCTGAACAGGCCTCTACCACTGATGGCTTGCATACTGTCACGTCCAGCACCGGCTCCAGACGTACCCTGGCGCTCCCCAGGCAGCGGCATTTCATCCGATGCATTACTCGTTAATTTATCCATCATGCAATAGATGGGTTTGCTTTTTATACCTAAAGCCAAGTTTTTGTTATCAGCCGTCCCTAACTTGGGAAACAGGCAGCCACCCGTTCCGGGCCAGATGCTACCATTATAGGTTTAATTTTGGAGTTTTCCGTCTCATAGGCAGGTTGCCTTCACTACGGCTCAGGAGTCCTGCCTACCCTACCCTTACCAGGTAATATCCTCCGGGCCAGAGGGACCAGGGGTTGCATGAGCAGGGGCGCCATTCCCTGAGTGAAGCTATCCCAACAGGAGTCTCCAACTGCTACGCTTTTATTGTTATTATTATTATTACTATTATTATTATTATTATTATTATTACCGGCCGCGGTGGCCGAGAGCATTAACGCGCTACCTCGTGCCACGCTCGCATCAGGAGAGCATGGGTTCGAATCACACCTCGGCCATCCTGAAAATGGATTTCGTGATTTCCCATTTTCACCACCAGGCAAATGACGGGACGGTTCCTTTCAACACATCCACGGCTGATTTCCTTCCAAAATACCAAAGTCCCTTCCCTGACTCCTTCTTAATTAGACTCATGTTAGCAGTCACCTGGCCAACTAGTCTGTCACCATCCCCAGTTGTATCTGCTGACAAAGTGTGTTCAGCTCCCAGACGCCGTCCTTGTGGCGGAAGGAGAGTACGTGGGCGAATCTGAGCTGGGAGAATAAGAGTTTTAAAGATTATAATAATTATTATTATTATATTGATAATATTGTTATTATTATTATTATTATTATTATTATTATTACTAGTAGTAGTAGTAGTGATATTATTATGTAAATTCCAAAACGTTTCTAGATGTTTACCTTTTGTTACTTAAACAGTAGAGTAGGAACAATCAAACCCTTAGTTTCTTGAGACATAGGCTAAGAATTTACATGTACAGCCTTCTTCGATTTCCACACAGAGCAATAAATTGCAAGATTATGAATATGGTATTGGTCTGGCGCAGTTACCCATCATTTTGTTATGTATGTGGGATGAAGCTACCAAATTCATCTCACGTGCAAGTACAAGGTGTCAGAAGATTATAAAGATTGTACGTAAGTGCAGTGTCTTGTATCGACTGTCGTGGGAAGCACGAAAGGCTGTCGTAACGAATAGATCAGGAAAGGCATATTTAATAGTATCTCTAATAAACCACACCAGAGCCTTGTTAACATGTACGGAAGGCTGCAGTCGTATATTTGGCCGGCGTGTGAGGCTCTGCAGCGCATGTTTTACACGTCTGTGCAGTCTCGAACCCGGTTAGGTTCAAACATGTTTTGAACTGTGATGAATGAGCGTTGATTTTACTTTTTAAATATACTTTTCACCTTTCACACAAGGCATAAAAAAGTAGACATGTGATCATTCTGGGGCAATGTGTTTGTGTCTGTGTGTGTGCCCTCCCATCCCTCCGCCTATCCATTAATGGGAGAGAGCTTTGTTTATTTATTTATTGATTTATTAACTTATTATTTATTTATTGATTTATTTATTAACTTATTATTTATTTATGTATTTATTTATGATTTATTTATTTATTGATTTATTTATTAACTTATTATTTATTATGTATTTATTTATGATTTATTTATTTATTGATTTATTTATTAACTTATTATTTATTATGTATTTATTTATGATTTATTTATTTATTGATTTATTTATTAACTTATTATTTATATAAGTATTTATTTATTTATTTATGATTTATTTATTTATTGATTTATTTATTAACTTATTATTTATTATGTATTTATTTATGATTTATTTATTTATTGATTTATTTATTAACTTATTATTTATAAAAGTATTTATTTATTTATTTATTTATTTATTTATGATTTATTTATTTATTGATTTATTTATTAACTTATTATGTATTATTTATGTATTTATTTATTAACTTATTATTTATTTATTTATTTATTTATTTATTTATTTATTTATTTATGAACTTATTATTTATTATTTATTTATTTATTTATTTATGATTTATTTATTGATTAACTTATTATTTATTATTTATTTATTAACTTATTATTTATTATTTATTTATTTAGAATTTATTTATTTATTGATTTATTTATGAACTTATTATTTATTTATTTATGATTTATTTATCGATTGATTTATTTATTAACTTATTATTATTTATTTATTTATTTACTTATTTATTTATTTATGTATGTATTTATTTATTTATTTATTTATTTATAGTTCAAAGAGCCAAAAAGGTCTGTGTTCCCTTGGAATTGTGTACGATATAGTTTTAGAGACTTATTACTAGAGCTTGGCATTTGCGTATTTGCCTTTTTAGTTCCTTTCTTTTGAGTCGTAGGCTTTGCGTATATAAATATGTTTCATGGTTACTGCTGGAGTAAAATATACTAATTGTATAGCGCCTATAATTGACTACGGCATATTTATAATGTGTGCCTTTCCGCAGCTTAAGGGCCTATTGTGGCTTTTCTTTATAATGAGAACTTTTACCAAGATTTTCGCCTACTTCATTATTTATGTTTTGATGGTTATTTATTAATATAATTTGTGAGTTATCCTTTGCATTAAAAATAATATTTCGCGCTCTGAGCAATTAAGCCATTGTTAACAATGTATTTGAGGAAGCTTGTGATACCGCCAATCTTTCACACAATGAAACACAAAAATAGCACCTTTCTTTTCTAAAAATGCAAATCCAAACAGATGGTTTAACGACGCGTTTTAATTATTGATCTCATTCTATTAATTTCTTACTGCTGAAGTGTCAAGCACAGGCATGCCGAAATCAGCAAGTTCTTTACGTTCGCTGATAAATATTATCCGCCAAAATAATTCTACGCCAATACTGTTGTAAACAGGGAAGTTACTTTTTAGCCTAATTTACACATTTTGCAAAAATGAGGAAAAAGTAGACATGAGATCGATCCGGGAAAATGTGTGTCTGTCTGTCTGTCCTTCTGCCTGCCTGCCTGCCTGTCTGTCTGTCTGTCTGTTCCCCCTATCAACTCCTAAACGGCTGCGGCAATCAAAACCAAATTTGGTATGAGAAAATATATATACCTGAATATCTCAAGCCCATATTTGAAGATGATGTCAGTGCTATCAACTGCTGAAAAACCGCACTTGAAATTTGAGCTCATGTTGCATATCTTTGAAGGTATTTATGGGAGCTATTACAAAATTGGCACACATATAGATAATAACATTTTAGTGTAATTTCCAGGATGCCATACATGACAGTGTTGCCAACATGATTCTAAGCCTGCAGATAGGACCAAATTTTAAACACATGTAACTTCTATAGTATCAATTGGATTTCAACCAAATTTTGTATGTGCTAAGTGTTGCATAACATATATGACTATGCGTATTCGTAAGAGCAACCAGGGCTGCCAACAGTTAATAAATGCTGTCTCTATTTTTTACACTAATATCAATAAATCACAAAGTATGCAAGCCAACAGCTCTAAACTTTGCACACGTATAGTACCTGACATTCTAGATTAATTTGGAGTAACTAATATACGTCAGTGCTGCCAACATGACTCTTAGCCTGCTGATATATCCAATTTTAAAATACATGTAACTACTATACTAACAAATGGATTTCATCCAAAATTGGCATAACAAGAGATCATAATATTTCTGATTATTTCTGACCAACACATGCATGTCATTGATGCCAACATGATTTTACTCGCACTGATAGATCCAATGTCTAAATGCATGTAACGCCCATGCTATCCATTGGAGTTCAGCTAAATTTTGTATTCTGTACCTTAAGAGATGGAACTAAAAATAAATTCAGTCACCGGGGCAGCCAACTGTAGTGCTCTATTTGGCCAGGTATATTTCGATATTATCAACTTAATTTCATCATTATTCTGGATAGGTCCATATAGATTAATCATTGCCATGAATCTTAAGTTTAAGAAAAGTAGGCTCTTTAGTTCGTCACGGAACTTCTTGTTTAAATATGTATTTGGATGGTTTACTGCGAGGATAAACTCTTGCTGTTTATTTCGTAAATATTTGTCTTTTAAATGTACAGTAAATATTATACATAGAGTTATGACGGTTTTCTATATAACAATATGTAGTGAAAACAACGTTCTCCACTTATAAACAAGAAATTTTATTCTTTTGACTTGTGTATTTTTTCTTGAGTATCATCGATATGAGTTGCTCAAATTGTATCTGCAATAGTATGGCATAATAGTGTGTAGAAAGTAAAATCTCCGCATGGTATAAAACATGAAGTCCCCGATTTTTGGATGTAACGGGTAATCTCAAAAACCACTGGATGGATTTTGATGCGGTTTTCACCATTCTGTAAATATTTCTCGAGGAAGGTTTCTGTAGAAAAACATTCTTTTATGGTTAAGGGAAGCCGAGCAGTAACGATTTCAGTGAATCGAGTTGAAGAAAACCCTGTCGTAGGTGCGCCTTTTAAACTTACGCTGGGTAAACCGTTAAAAATATATCTATACAGTACTATGAGTGTAAGAATTGTTCAGCATGAAAAGCTCTAAAAAAAACGTCTGCGACAGCATATCTCTATCTTCAATATATCGCCCACAATAAGTGATTTTACGTT
Organism: Meconema thalassinum; assembly: GCA_946902985.2. NCBI lineage: Eukaryota > Metazoa > Arthropoda > Insecta > Orthoptera > Tettigoniidae > Meconema > Meconema thalassinum. The sequence continues at coordinate 491,457,197 of OX336391.1, forward strand.
TCTTCCAACAATCTCGATTCAGTGGAAATTTAAATTATTAGCTTCCGAGCGAGTTTACGGGATAGCGTGTGAGCCTATCACCCCAGCTTCGGCTAGCATCAAACTGTGGAGTTAGACTTCAGAGATGAGTTTATATGTTTCTATGTTCACCTCGGTTTTTCTGAATTGCCTCTTTCACCTGCCGTCCATGCGCCTTTTAAGCTTCCGTCTCTCTGAAGTCTTAACTCGACAGTTTGATTCTGGGGTGATAGGCTCGCTCGAGGCTAAAATGACCACAATTACCGAGCCCGTAAATGAAACAACAAGATGTTTTCCGAACACTAATGATTTCAAGACGGCACGATAAGTATAAATTATTGCGTAGTATAGTTACCCAATTTACTACGATTAGCAGTTGTGTAGGATCACTGCATGTTATGAGCTCCTGACCTTCCGCCTGTTACTTAAGCCCATTATCGTGCGATATTGTGGGTCACTGTTTTCAGCTAGAGCGGGTCAGATCCCAGTCTTATCTAAAGGAAGGGTGGGCATATTGCAACTAAAAGAAGTAGGTCACCAGTAATGGAAAACTTCTCTAAAAAATATCTTCCTGTTCCACAGCCGAAAATAGATGTTTTAAGCGGGATTAATCCCTGCTAAGTAAGATTGCATTTCAGGATTTCAAATGCGACAACCTCGTGTCGGTATATCTCATGTTGCGTTAAAATTCTCTGGGGGAAAAATACCGACACCCAAATGTCTCTAATGCCACTGCAGGATAACCCATAACACTATCATGTAGTTGTCGTCAGTCGTCAGTCTTTAGACTGGGTTAGTGCAGCCCTCCATTCCTCCCTGTCCTGAACTAATCGTGTTATCTCTACATAGCTACTACACCCTACATCCAAGACAATCTGTTCAGCATATTCTAACCTTTGTCTACCCCTACAGTTCTTGTCCTTGACCCTTCCTTCCATAACTAAGTTTGCTATTCCTTGTTGTCCTAGTATGTGTTCTACTAAAATATCTCTTATCTTCATTAACAGTCACCAGAAACATCTCTTCCACTCGTGTCAATACCTTTACAATTCTTACTTGGATTGCCACGGTGAGTGAGTGGTTATCGTGTCAGACTACCAACCCCAAACTTGCAAGTTCACTCCTGAACATGGTAAGTGATTTTTGAAAGGCGACAAAAATCACGACACGCATGTCATACGTTGTTGCCATGTTAAAGAACCCAATTGAATTCAGTAGGCCGTGTTCATAATGGCAAAATTAATATCGGGATTTTCCATCAACACAAAAAAGTTCTCCTTTCTCTACTAGAAAGCGCTATAGTGTCAAGGAGCTTAGATATCTAACCTCCTTGACTTTCATAGCGCTCTATGGAACAACAAAATTCGAAATGCAAGCTGCCCTCTGGGTGTGAAATAACAAATCTTGCATCCGGCACCCGAGGCCATTCGATAAATAAAATGAAAAATAAAATAAAAAATCTTAAAAGATTGGCCGTGAATGCCAATATACCATCTTTTTGGAAGCCTTCATAAGGAGTTTTTTTTTGTGTGACCTCCTGAGAGGCCGAGTGCAGGTCTTTCTAATCGACGCCCGTGGGCGACCTGCGCGTCGGGATGAGAGATGGAATGGATGAAGATGAATGAAACTGGGCAAGGATGTGGAAGGAGGCGGCCGTGGCCTGTTAGAAGGTACCGTCCCAGCATTTGCCTGGTGTTGTAAATGGGAAACAGTAGGAATAATAAGGCGATTCTAGCGCAGGGGCTATTGCGCAAGATGGCCGCCGCGCGCAACCAGTCCTATGTTATTCTTATGAAGGGGTCATTCAGAGCTAGCGCAGTGGCTAATGGGCAATATGGCTGCCAAGCCCTGAGACCGTGTATAATGTCACAGGGGGAGTTCGACCGTGTAGTCACTAAATGGAATATTTATTGTTTTTATTATTATTAATAATAATTTTATTAGGTAATTATTGACTGATAGCTTGCCACGGTGGGTGAGTGGTTATCGTGTCGGACTACTAACCCCAAGCTTGCAGGTTCGCCCTTGGTCGTGGTAAGTGATTTTTGAAAAACTGCAAAAATTAAGACACGCATGTCATGCCATGTTGGCATGTAAAAGAACCCAGGGAGAGGTTGGCTATGTAGTTGCTAAATGGAATATTTATTATTATTATTATTAATATTAGGTAATTATTGATTGATTATGTACAATCAAGACCAGCCTTATATTGCCCCACTGTATGGTGTAGTGGCTAGCATTTTTAGCTGTTACTGTGGAGGCTCGGGTTCGAGTCCTGGCTCTGTCAAGAAATTTAATTCTAGGCTGAGGGTTGGAATGGGGTACCCTCAACCTTGTGAGGCCAAACTGACAGGAGCTGGCTTTTGATTCATACCGCAGCCATTCTGCCTAACCCAACTTCACCTAACCTAACCTAACCTAACCTAACCTTACTTAACCTAACCAAATCCCGCCTTTAGACTGATCCATAAGGCCTGGCCCTTGCATTTTATCCAAATTATGTCAAAGGGGACCCGCCCACAGGGACCCGTCAACAAGAACCCGTCCTCCGGGACCCGTAAAAAAATGACTCCCTTCAAAAAGGACCCGTCTAAAGGGGGCTAGTCAACAGGGACCAGTCCAAAGGGATACATCAACAGAGATCAATCAAAAGGGGTCAATCAACAGGGATCAATCAGTTAAGCTACGGCAGCCATTTTGGAACTTTTTGATCACACCTCGTAGGGTTAGGTTAGGTTGAGTTAAGCTACGACCGCCATCTTGTAACATTATGATCACACCTTGTAGGTTTAGGTTAGGTTAGGTTAGGCTAGGTTCAGTTAAGCTATGACCACTATTTTGAAATATTTTTGATCACACCTCGTAGGTTTAGGTTAAGTTAGGTTAGGTTAGGTTAAGTAAAGCTACGGCCGCCATTTTGAAACTTTTTGACCACACCTTGTAGGTTAGGTTAGGCTAGGCTAGGTTTGGTTAAGTCGCAGCCACATTTTTGGAACTTTTTGATCACACCTCGTAGGTCAGGTTAGGTTAGATTAGGCTACGGCCGCCATTTTGTTAGGTTAGGCTAGGTGAAGTTAAGCTACGGCCGCCATCTTGTTAGGTTAGGCTAGGTTAAGTTAAGCTACGGCCGCCATCGTGTGTGGAGTAATGTGGAGGTGGAGGCTGTAGAACCGCTACAAACACACTACTGCACAGTTTTTGTCCTAGGGTCCTGAAATTTATTTTTGGGGTAGAGGGGGTAAAGACCTTTCATTTACGTTAAACAAACATTTTTGTAAAATTCTTAGTTTCCAAAATATAGACAATTTTGAATATTGGACTTTTTTCGGAAAAATGAAAAAAATATGTTAAGTTTTGTTTCAACGTTAAATAACTTAAAGAAATTTGTTTGAGTCTATATATGACTTTTTAGAATGATACGTTTTCAAAATATCGCCTACTTTCACAATTAAACATTTTTGGATTTTGTCCCAGAGATCTGGGCCTTGGTTTGTGGGTAGAGGGGGTAAATACCTGACATTTATATCAAACACACTTTTTTGTAAAATTCCAAGTTTCCAAAATATAGTCCATTTTAAAAAATGAACATTTTTGGAAAAAATGTCAAAAATTCCATATTTTGTTCTAACGATTAAGGATATAAATGCCATTGGTTTGAGTCTATATATGACTTTATAGGATGATTCGTTTTTAAAATATAGCCTACTTTCCAAACATTTTTTAGAAAAATTTTAAAAAATATAATATTTTTCGACTAAGAATGGGATAAACGTAGGTGATAGAGTTAACATATGACTTTATATGATTTTTTTAGTTTAAACATATAGTCTACTTTCCCCATTCACCTTTTTTTTTTTTTTTTTTTTGGAAAAATAAATAATGTTTTTGACTAGGCATGGGATAGAGGTAAGAGTATGAGTTGAGAGTACCTTAGAGTACTTTAGATTTTTTGAAAGTTTAGTGTGTTGTTGTTGTTGCTTACAAACATGGCAGTAAGCAGTATGTTGTGATAAAATAGAGTAATGTACTTTCCAAGACCAAGAGAAAAATCCACTAAATGCATTGACAAAATAACTTGTCAAATAAGCCAACACAAAAGCTAAAATATAAACCAACACTAAAGCCAACACACAAAAAGCCAACCTAAAAGCCAACATAAAAAACGACATACAGAATAAGCCAACACAAAATGCCAACATAAGACCCCACATATAAACTAATACATAAGCTAATTTGTAAAATGTTAAACACTTGCATGGTATTACATTTTAGGTAATGCAAGTGAAACATGAACTCACTTGTCTGTTGTATGAGAAGGACTCGTCAACAATGACCTGTCAACAATGGACACTGCTTGCACATTTTTAATTACTACACTCCTCTCTCCACTCCTAATGCAAAATGAACATGTAAAACACAAATTGGAAAAATCCATGTTTCCATATTGACAAATAGAAAAAAAACATTAAACTGAAATTTTAAAAACTGTTAATGGGAATTTGGTAAAGTGACAAATGTGAAAACAACAAATTGGAAAATCCATGTTTCTATATCATGAAATTGAAAACCTTTAAACTGACATTTTAAGAACTGTAAATGGGAAATTGTGAAATTGATAAATGTGTAAACTGGTCATACTAAATATGAGGAAGAACTATTGGATATAGAAAATGAGTTTTGTCATGCTAAAATTATTGTGTACTGAATCCATGTAACCGCTTAAACTATTTCTTAATAATACATGTAATATTTTCTACCACTTTGCTACCACTTTGCTACCACTTTTCTAGTTTGCTACCACTTTTCTACCACTTTGCTACCACTTTTCTACTACTTTTCTGCCACTTTTCTACCACTTTTCTACCACTTTGCTACCACTTTTCTACCACGTTTCTACCACTTTGTTACCAATAGTCTACCACTTGTCTACCACTTTGCTACCACATTTCTACCACTTTTCTATCACTTTAAACTGTACATATTAAATATAAAAGCCAACGCTAAATAATTCTATTACCAGAACAGATATAACCTTTGTAGTGTGCAAATCATACTAACAGGTTAGCTGTAAAATGTTAAACACTTGCATGGTATTACATTTTAGGTAATGCATGCGAAACATGAACTCACTTGTCTGTTGTATGAAAAGGACTCGTCAACAATGACCTGTCAACAATGGACACTGCTTGCACATTTTTAATCACTACCCACCTCTCTCCACTCCTAATGCAAAATGGACATGTAAAACACAAATTGGAAAAATCCATGTTTCCATATTGAAAAAGAGAAAAAAACAACAACATTAAACTGAAATTTTAAAAACTGCAAATGGGAATTTCGTAAATTGATAAATAAAACAAGTAGTTCCGTGAAGAACTATACAGCCTATTTTCATATATCCTACTTATGTTAATTGCCACTATCAACATACACAATTTCAGTTTGATTGCTGTAATTGATTCGTAGATATTGAGAACCGACTAAATATTTCGGATGGTCGCCATGTTGGATTTTACATATGTAGGTCCTAGAGGTATGTACTGTTACATGCAGATTATTGTGTACGTGTAGTATTCAAACTTCAATCGCATAATTAGGACACAAGAAGTAACAAGGAGATTTTAAAATTTCGCACAGCTGCCATCTTGAGGTTATGGAAACAATTGAAATAAATTAGATGCCAGTGGATTTCCATTCGTATAAGGATTTACTGTACCTAGTTTCACTGCACTCGGATGGTTAAATTGCGAGAAACGTCCATGTGAATATTTATAATTCGCGTCGCCACCATGTTGGATTTGTGATCACCAGGTTATTTAAAGTCTTATAGGAGAACTTAAGTTCATAGCCCCTATGAACATTAAAACATTCAGTATGATTGCTATAATAGACTCGTAGATATTCTGAGCCGTCTAAATATTTCGGATGGTCGCCATGTTGGATTGTTAAATGTATAGGCCATAGAGTCATGTACTATTAAAGGAAAATTATTGCGTAGGTTCATTATTCAAAGTTTCACTTCGATCGCATGACTACAACACAATAAATAAACACTTAATTTTAAAATTCGCACAGCCGCCATCTTGAGGTTATGTAAACAATTGAACTAAATTAGATACCAGTGCATTACAATGTGTATAAATATTTCCTGTACCAGATTTCATTGCGTTTGGAACAGTAAATCGCGAGAAAGGACTATTTAAATTTTTCAAATTCGCTTGGCCGCCATGTTTGTTTTGTAGTTAACCGGCTTTTGAACGTCTTATAGATGGACTTCCAGTAGTGCCCTTTATCTCCGTACAAAATTTCAGGGAGATACCGGTAATAGTTTCAGAGATATAGAATGCCTGTGAAATATTTCGCACATCCGCCATCTTGTGGTTATGTAAACAATTAAACGAAGTTAGATGTCGGTGCATTACAATTTATATAAACATATACTGTACCATGTTTCATTGCGTTTGGTTGGTTAAATCGCGAGAAACGTCTATTTAAATGTCGCAACTTCGCTTGGCCGCCATGTTGGTTTTGTAGTTACCTGGTTTTCAAAGGTCACATAAGTGAACTTATAGTAGTTCCCTTTATCACCACACAAAATGTCAGGGTAATGTCGCTAATAGTTTCGGAGATATTGAATGCTGGTGAAATATTTCGCACAGCCGCCATGTTGGATTGGTGAGTCGTAACAAAATTTGAAGGGCACGGTCGGGGTCGCCCGGAATAGTGCTATGACCTTACCGAGTTTCATTGAAATCGCTCCAGCCGTTTAGATTTTATTAGGGGGGACACACACACGAATCACACACACACACACGCACACACACACGGACAAAAGGTGATCTCATAAGCCTATTTTTTCAAAATTGAAAATAGGCTAAAAAACAACAAATTGGAAAATCCATGTTTCTATATCATGAAATTGAAAAACTTCAAACTGACATTTTAAGAACTGTAAATGGGAAATTGTGAAATTGATAAATGTGTGAACAACAAAATGCAAAATCCATGTTTCCATATTATGAAATTGAAAAACTTAAAACTGAGATTAAAAAAACTGAAAATGGGGAATTGGAAAATTGGCATATGTGTAAACAACAAAAATTTAAAAAAAATCCAGTGGGGTAGTGATCATGTTGTACAGTAACCTATAAGACTAGCATAAGGATAGTTGCATGACATGTAAAAACACAAATTGTAAAAAATCCATGTTTCCATATTAACAAATAGAACAAAAAACATTAAACTGAAATTTAAAAAAACTGTAAATGTGAATTTGGTAAATTGAAAATGTGAAAACAACAAATTGGAAAATCCATGTTTCAATATCATGAAATTGAAAAACTTTAAACTGACATTTTAAGAACTGAAAATGGGAAATTGTGAAATTAATAAATGTGTAAACAACAAAATGCAAAATCCATGTTTTCCATATTATAAAATTGAAAAAACTAAAAACTGACATTAAAAAAAACTGAAAATGGTAAATTGGAAAATTGGCATATGTGTAAACAACAAAAATGAAAAAAATATATCCAGTGGGGCGGGGGGGGGGGGGTAGTGATCATGTTGTACAGTAACCTATAAGACTAGCATAAGGTTAGTTGCATGACATGTAAAACACAAATTGTAAAGAAATCCATGTTTCCATATTAACAAATAGAACAAAAAACACTAAACTGATATTTAAAAAACTGTAAATGTGAATTTGGTAAATTGACAAATGTGAAAACAACAAATTGGAAAATCCATGTTTCTATATCATGAAATTGAAAAACTTTAAACTGACATTTTAAGAACTGAAAATGGGAAATTGTGAAATTAATAAATGTGTAAACAACAAAATGCAAAAATCCATGTTTTCCATATTATGAAATTGAAAAAACTAAAAACTGACATTAAAAAACTGAAAATGGGAAATTGGAAAATTGACATATGTGTAAACAACAAAATGAAAAAAAAATCCGTTAGGGTAGTGATCATGTTGTACAGTAACCTGTAAAACTAGCATACGGATAGTTGCATGTACCTTATATGCTTTGTGTATGTACATTAGTCTTTGGATTAGCTTAAGTTAGGTTTGGTAAAGTTAGGTTTAATGAGGTTAGGTATGTGACCTTGTAGTTTACTCTTTTAGGAAAATGTAAAAAAGTAAAATCTAAAAATAAAAATAAAATCTTAAATTTAAAATGTAAAATCTAAAATCATTAAATGAGGTTTCTGCTGGTTATGACAACACGTTTATGATTTAGTCAATGTTGATGTGTGATCCAATTACTACTGACTTTGCATGATCATCACCCATTGTCTTGATCAACACCTTGGGTTTCAAATTACTGCAGCGTTAGTCGTAGCAATAGAACTGTGCGCTCTCTGCCATGTCAGCAACATGACACCAGAAGGAACACCTGTGTAATATCCAATGACTGCTAACTTTGTATAATCATCACCCATTGTCTTAATGAACACGTAGGGTTTCAAATTACTGCAGCGTAGTCATAGCAACAGAACTGTGTGCTCTCTGCCATGTCTGTAATATTACACAGGAAATAACAAGACGTCTTACTGTACATACCATCTCTTCAGTTTTAACATCTTAAGAACAAGTATTATTCTCTTTCAACTACAAATGACTCGTTAGAACTCATCCATCCACCAAGTTAGATCCCATGACCTGCTCTCAAATGGCATGTGCCTCGTGTACTAGGGTGTGTGCATTAGTCCTAACCTAACGTTACGTACGAACTAAACAGAATGTGACTTGTTAGCTCTTATTGTGCACGTGCACAGGTGAACACTTGTGTGTTAGGTCATATTACACATGAACTTGCATTTTCTCACGTAAGTGCATTTCTCTGTTCCACAAGACACAAATTTGATTGCTGGATTGTATCCTGCACTGTTTATGCGATATAGCTTTGCCAGGTAGTTCTCTACATATAGCAATTTTACCACTGCTCTACCTAAGCCTTTTGCTCTTTTGGCTTTCTTACAGTCGAGTGTGTGATAGACAGCATTAACTGTATATCAAACCCAGTTCACCTATGTACTGTATTTGTAATCCAAGTAATAATTTGAAAAGTCACAAATGTAATCAGTTTTTAACGTTATCTCTGTTTTGTTTTGTTTAATATGTTTATGACATGCATATTAACCTGAAATCGAACCCTCTGGTGAAAAGGCTAACAGTTTAACCACTGCACCACCATGCCCTTGTTTCTTAGCTCGACTCGTTCTAGGCCTCAGACCTGGAAATCGAGTTAAGACTACCAATACAAGAGCTAAAAGTGCATACCACTGCAACACAAAAAATAAATAAATAAATGGATAGCTGGTAACATTAGACAACCGGAAATGATTATATTTCTGTTAGCAATGCATTTCGTCATCAGCCTACTGCCTGAGCACTGACAGCAACACAGTTTAGTTTAGAACAAGCGAGTGTGTGTGTGTGTATTGATTATTAGCCTCAAGTATTTAAAGCTTGTTGTGTGTAGCGATCATTTTGTCACGGTAACCACTGAGCATTTTTGTGTTTTAGCTATCCTCTTTAACCAATCAAATAAAGATAGTCTACTCTTAATTCTTGATAAATCAGAGTTTGCGTACACCGTTTCTCATTTATTAACCCATACCTGCAACCTATACTCTCTCTATACTGCAGTTTGATCTGAAAACAAGTTTCAATGGTAAAAGACTTGTCAGTCACCATACATGTAGCCTACACTAATTCTTTCTCTACCTAGCTATGTTTCATCACACATGGTAAACATCTCACATGTTCGTACCCGATTATTAGTTTATAAAATCTCAGGTCAATGACCTTGATGTATTGGGTATTTTTGGTAAATGCATTGGCCATGGGAAAGGGTTGACCATTCTAAGTCCTATGACACCTCACATGTTAATATTCAATTATTAGTTTATAAAATCTTAGGTCAATGACCTTGCTGTTTTGAATCTTTTGGGTAAATTCGTTGGTCATGGAAAAGGGTTGACCATCCTGAGTCCCACGTAGATATCTGCCATGCTTGACAGACGTGCGAGAGCTCGGCTCCTCAGTTTAGGTGGATTAGAAGGTGTTATTGTGTAGTAGGTACATCCAAAATAAGTGGTTCACGTGTGTATAGTAAGTGAGCATAACCTGTGTTGCGTTATTTCGAGTGATAACCCTTACATACATAACAAAATCATAATTAAACCAGGATGACGAGAAGCAAGAATAAGCGTGCCTCAAGAGACGCCAGCGATAGTGCCAACTTAATTGAAGAGACCGTAGCTAAGGTACTCGACGAGACACTCAGTTCGGGTAAGTTTCTTGAAACTATTATATCCGCTATCTCTGTGAGAGTGACTGAAATTGTTATCAAAGAACTGGAGAAGTCTCTTCAGTTCAATATGGACCTGGTATCTGATCTCACTAAAAAACTTGAGAGTCGTGACTTTGAAATCCAAGCACTGAGAAATGAGCTTGAAGAAAAGTACGACTCCTTAGAACAATATAGCAGGGGAGCCAATATCAGGATTTTCGGTGTGCATGAAAGTACTCAAGAAAATACAGATGAACTTGCTCTAAACGTATTTAAAGATATTGGTGCTAGTGTTAACCTCCTTGATATTGACCGTAGCCATCGTGTTGGACCCAAATCCCCTGGAAAAACTAGGCCCATCATTGTGAAATTCACTTCATTCCGTACGAGGCAGGAGGTGTTCCTTAAGAAAAAATTGCTCAAGGGAAGCAATGTGACCATCCGTGAGGATCTCACCTCCACCCGACTGGCGATTCTGAAGGCTGCAATTTCTCGATTCTCAGTCAGAAATTGCTGGAGTTCTCAGGGCGATATTCTTATCAAGAAACCGGATGGTACCAAAATCAGGATTAACCGTATGAGTGACTTACCTAACTAATCAGTATCTACAGTGTAAAAACTATTCACCTAGCTGACTGCGGCCAATATATGCCATCTTAGTTCTGATTATTATTATCTGTTTACTATTATATTAGTCTTAGTTTACCATAGTACATAGTACATTTCTGTTAGTTCAGTTATATTAGCCTTAGTACATTTCGGTTAGTTCAATTTTCATTTCTTAAGTTGGAAAACCTGATCGACAAGAATGTTACCTCTGACAGCAGCACTCTCGCAGCCACCTCCTGCAGTGAAATGAATTTCTCCCGCACTCCCTCACCCCTCCCCTCCCCTACCGAACCGTTTCCATTCACTTCAAATAACAGGCTACAATTAGCTCCCGCAAACAATGACCTTATCTCGACTCGAGATCGACTGTTTGAAAATGTGTCACTTCACCCAACCGGAATCCATATAGCCCACGTGAATGTACAATCCTTATCGGCACATTTTCATGAACTTGAACTCATTATACCTGATTTGTTCCATATTTGTTTGATGAGCGAGACGTGGCTATCACCGCTAAATAAATCTAAATCATTCCACTTTCCCGGCTACACTCTAATACGTAATGACCGTGTTGGGAAGAGAGGAGGTGGGGTAGGAGCTTTCGTTAAGTCAAACCTTAATCCTAAAGTCTTAGCATGTTCTGATAGCCAGTATAATAGGAGGCCTGAATTTATGCTATTTGAAATTGATGCCGCCCATCAAAAGTGCGCTGTCTGTGTTGTTTACAAAGCACCTTCACTGGGTCACTTGGAGGACGTGGAGAATGCGTTACTAAGAATCCTACCACTTTACCAACATGTAATAGTCATGGGCGATTTCAATACTAATATAGGCGACAACACCAAGTCTGAAACTCGGCAACTGCTGAATATGCTTTCGTCACGAGATATGAAAATATTAGAACTATTACCAACACATCACACGCGTACTTCACACACGACAATTGACTTGATATCAGTAAAGAACACTGACAGGGTGCTTCAGTTTGGTCAGACATCTGTACCCGGAATTTCAGCCCATGATTTAATCTATATCTCCTACTCATTAAAATGTCCCAAGACCAAACCAAGGACCATCATGTACAGAGACCTCTCTAAAATTGATATGAACTCCTTGACAGAAGATGCTCTATGTATCCCATGGCTCGATATACTGACTATTCACAACATAGACGATAAGGTACACACAATGACCGAATACTTGACAGAACTTTATGACAGACATGCTCCAGTAAAATCTGTTCGAGCAACGCGACCTCCCGCACCTTGGCTCAGCCCGGAACTTAAAGTACTGATGGCTAAGCGCGATGTGGCACACAGAAAGTTTAAGAGATTACCAACTCAACAGAATTATGATGATTACAAAAAACTTCGAAACAAAACTTCCTAAACGGTACGTAATGCTCGAATCAGACATGCTCATAACCTGCTAGGAGGTAATATTAAACCCTCTGCGGCGTGGAAGGAACTAAGAAATATGGGAATAGGTAGAGAGAAAATTGACAACCCCATTAATCTACCTCTTGACACACTCAACGAACATTTTACAACTATCGGACACTCAGTTGACCCTGACATGAAACACAGAACTTTGATCAATAACTACAGCATCCCCACCCCTAACAGAGAACCATTCCATTTCTCGCATGTTACCCCCTCACAAGCCAGACGTGCTATTCTTCGAATAAAATCGAAATCTAAAGGGATTGACAGTATAGAAATCGAATTATTCAAACGTATCATTGATATTATACTTCCCACAATAACACACATATTCAATCACTCGTTAATGACAGGTATGTACCCATCGCTTTGGAAAGCGGCCTTCGTCATCCCAATCCCAAAAAATACACAGGCTAAACATGTAAGCGATTATCGCCCAGTCAGTATACTATCGTCCCTCTCCAAATCACTGGAATTTATCGTCCACGAACAACTCTCCTCCTATTTGCTAGAGCACAATATCCTTGATGAACACCAATCCGGCTTCCGCAAAAATCATAGTACTAGTACTGCACTACTCAAGGTCACGGATGACATAAGAAAGGCTATGGACAGTGGGCTAGTAACAATCCTAACACTGCTTGATTTCAGTAAAGCCTTCGATTCTGTTGACCATGACATATTACTCTCTTGTCTATTTAAAATTCATCTCTCCAAGAACAGTATCCAATGGATGGACTCTTATCTACGTGGACGTCAACAATGTGTTAAAATTAACTTAAATCAAATGTCTTCATGGCGTCCAGTTGAGAGAGGAGTCCCTCAGGGGTCAGTCCTTGGACCGTTCCTGTTTTCAATATATATAAACGACATTCCGTCATCAATCACTGAATGCAAACACCACCTATATGCTGATGATGTACAAATCTACCTGCATTCAGCACCAGAAAAACTATCGGAAGCAATCGGCACCTTTAATGAAGACTTAACTGAAATCTGTAACTGGACTCGCTTGCATGGACTACGACTCAATGAGACTAAAACCCAAGCAATCATAATCTCCCACCCGAAAATCCTCCTAAAACTAAAAAATGAACCCACATTACCAAAATTACGCTTGTGCGATTCCCCAATCGAATTCCGTGAGTCAGTTAAAGATCTAGGCGTTATTATAGATAAACATCTTTCCTGGACGCAGCACGACTGCAATGTTTCCAGAAAAGTATTTTCCGCATTGAATTCACTTAGAAGATTCTGGAATATTTTATCTCGTGTATTAAAGGAACGACTTGTTTCCTCCCTAATATTACCTCATTTTGATTACTGCGATGTGGTATACAAAGATCTCACTGTTACTCTTAAAAACAAACTCCAACATGCACAAAATGCCTGTGTACGCTACATATTTAATTTACGGTACTATGACCATGTCACCCCCGCTTATGAGCAACTTAACTGGTTACGTCTAAATCAACGCCGCGACCTCCATTCTTTATGTATTCTTCAACAAATACTCTCAACTTCAACTCCAGCTTACCTGCACTCTCAGCTTCACCGCCTCTCGTACGAGCATACTCTTGGAACACGGTCAAAAAACGACACACTCTTGCTGATACCCATACACCGTACAGTACGCTATACCAACTCCTTCGTTGTTGCTACTGCACGACTGTGGAACAATCTGCCTCGCTCTGTCAGAGGAGCAACCCCGTCCAGCTTCAAGCAGCGTTGCCAGCAGTACATACTCACTAAGTAAATGAAAGTTGAACTCAACATTTATGCTTATATTCTTACGTCGTATTACATATATTCAAACTTTCCAATTCTCACTTTCTCATTTACTCTCTATTTAGATATCTAAATAACCTCCTTCAGTAACGACTAATTATCTTCATCATCATCTTCATCACCATAATTAGTCTACTTTTTTTCAGTAGCCTATTTCCTTTACCTTACTGTAATTTTAAACTTACTCCTAAGTATCGTAGTTATTCACCCTAACAATGCAACAATTCACAGCCTACACCACCAAGCTAATCCAGTTTATATGTATTTTATACTGTATAAATATTGTAAAATTGTTAGATTTAAGTTGTATTTGTATTGTATATTATCAAGCTAATCCATTTCATATGTATTTTATATTATATCAATATTGTAATATTGTTAGATTTAAGTTGTATTTGTATTGTTCATCATTTATTATTTGTATAATCTGGTTAGATGGAAGAGAGGGCCCAATGGCCCTAATCTTGCCACTCAAAATAAATCTATCTATCTATCTATCTATCCCATGACACCTCACTTGACCCTCTCTGATTATTAGTTAGCGAGATATTAACAAAAGTGTAGTTAGGCCCTTTTACCAGAAAAAAAATAATACATTCAAAAACAAAATGTCACCTCAAGTCCAACGACCTCTAATACAAGTCCCATAGCCTTATTGGTTCATGAGATGTTAAAAAGCTAATTACCTATTAGTTTTGGATCTTTTGGTAATTAAAAAAAAATAACTCATCTATAAATCTGTATTCAAAAAGCCCGCCCTCTTACAAAAACCCCAAGTGCACATGCGTAAACACAAAACGAAAAAACAAACATGTTAATTCATAGTAGCGATCGGTTCTTTGCTTGCGTATCATGTGGAACAACGTTTAATTTCATTATAGCATTAGGGGTCATGAGCCAGTCAAAAGGAACCGGTCAAAAGGGATTAGTCAAAAAGGACCCGTTAACAAGGACCCGTCCACAGGGGCTCGTCATCAAGGACCCGTCAACAAGGACCCGTCAACAATGTGCCGTCAACAATGACCTGTCCACAGGGACCCGTCCACAGGGACTCGTCCACAAGGACCCGTCCACAGGGGCCTGCGTGTGCGTGCGGGGGAACATACAATTACGTCAGCAAATCATTTCATCTAGTTTCAAGTTTAGCCACTACGGCGCGTGCAACACACAGGAAGTGCGTGGGGACATACGATTACGTCAGCGAAACATGAACTCACTTGTCCGTTGTATGAGTATCAGTTTGGTAGTGGCATTAAGCAGCAAAAGACGTTTACTTACACACAATCCATCATTATGGTAAGCTTTTTTTTTCTTATCATTATGGAAATCTCCTTATTAGAATAAAATGTTATAGTGGTTCTGGTCACTTATAGCTAAACTGTAATAGATATGATTTTTTTTGTTTCTTTATAGGCTACTACAATAAACATTCACAATGATATGGGGGTAGAACTGTTGATTAGAGAGAAAAAAGCTCACTGAATTACCAATGCATACTCTTTTCCGTATCATTAACATTCAAAAAGGTAACACAATGTATGGTGAACGTGTACTATGTGTTAGTGAAAATTTTCAGACATTCCTTTCTACACGTTTTAATGTTATATGTCAGAAAAGTGTGCTCGAGGATCTAAATCATGGTGGACATTCTCTAAATCTAATTAATGAGGGTATAAAAACAATAGATGTATTGTACATTCTGACTTTGAAGTTAGGTTAGGTCAGGTTAGGTTAGGTTAGGTAAGGTGGGATTTGGTTAGGTTAGGTAAGGTTAGGTTAGGTTAGGTTAGGTTAGGTGAAGTTGGGTTAGGCAGAATGGCTGCGGTATGAATCGAAAGCCAGCTCCTGTCAGTTTGGCCTCACAAGGTTGAGTGTACCCCATTCCAACCCTCAGCCTAGAATTAAATTTCTTGACAGAGCCAGGACTCGAACCCGAGCCTCCACAGTAACAGCTAAAAATGCTAGCCACTACACCATACAGTGGGGCAATATAAGGCTGGTCTTGATTGTACATAATCAATCAATAATTACCTAATAATAATAATAATGAAAAATCCACAACCTGCTTCCAGTCTCCGACCGGGTCAGGAATGGAATGAATGAAGCCCCCATCGAGCGGCGAGGATATGAACTGTGCCGGCTGCCGAGGCCTGACGCACTCCTCTGGGGCAATGATTAAATGAATGACAGATGAAATGAAATGATAGTGGAGAGTGTTGCTGGAATGAAATTTTGACAGGGAAAACCGGAGTACCCGGAGAAAAACCTGTCTGCCTCCGTTTTGTCCAGCACAGATCTCACATGGAGTGGCCGGGATTTGAACCACGGACCCAGCGGGGAGAGGCCAGCGTGCTGCCGCCTAAGCCACGGAGGCTTAATAATAATAATAATAATAATAATAATAAATATTCCATTTAGCAACTACATAGCCAACCTCTCCCTGGGTTCTTTTACATGCCAACATGGCATGACATGCGTGTCTAATTTTTGCCGTTTTTCAAAAATCACTTACCACGACCAAGGGCGAACCTGCAAGCTTGGGGTTAGTAGTCCGACACGATAACCACTCACCCACCGTGGCAAGCTATCAGTCAATAATTACCTAATAAAATTATTATTAATAATAATAAAAACAATAAATATTCCATTTAGCGACTACACGGTCGAACTCCCCCTGTGACATTATACACGGTCTCAGGGCCTGGCAGCCATATTGCCCATTAGCCACTGCGCTAGCTCTGAATGACCCCTCCATAAGAATAACATAGGACTGGTTGCGCGCGGCGGCCATCTTGCGCATTAGCCCCTGCGCTAGAATCGCCTTATTATTCCTACTGGAAACCACGGAAAACCATTTCAAGGACGGACGACGGTGGGGCTCGAACCCACGCGTCTACCGAGTCAGCAGAGAGCTTGGCCCCATGACCTAACGCTTCGCTTTTAGCGAGCGTAGCCACTTCTGTCGGTATAAGGAGGTTAAGGCACTTGAGCATTCAGTTCTCGCAATAAAAAAGGCTCAGGTGCGCTTCATAAAAAGGGAGGTAGCGCGCAGTTTGCTACTCCTGTGGGGGTCTGGGCGGGGACACCAAGAGCCAAGACACGGCACACAACCCTGGAAAAATTGCTTTAAAAATCTTACTTTAACTACCCATGATCTTCACCATTTACCATTTACCTCCAAAATCATATATACCATGTGAAAGTGTGGCAACGGTCACTCATAAATGCTAAAGCATTAAGACTAAGAAATTATGGTCCCATCAACAGTCTCACTTCATTAACACATCCATGGAGGTATAGCTACTATTGCTGTGATACACTTAAGCAGTAAGCCCTAACCATTGCAGAATTGTTAACTACTATGCAGAACTAACCCACGAGTACTCTGCTGAGATTATGGTAAAACCTAGAACTGCAGCATACAAAAGCAGAGTGTGTCTACTAATAATGTGTTGAAAGATCTGATTTGGAGACTTACCTGAAATTGTGGAATGACTACAAGCTGATCTGACAACCACTGTTCTGATGTAAAGAAGAGCTGTATGTGGATCCAATCGTAAATCACCAACTCTTGTAATGTTAGGAGCTTTTATACAAGAAGTTAGATATTGAAAACTTTCCAAGGCAGATACTGTTTGTGGGTGCAATTTTAGGTTTGGTAGTGCTTTTGAGCTATTTTGTCTTATATATTTAAATCAGATGATGCTCGCTATGCGAGCGAAACATGTCATCCCTTAGTTTTCTCCCTCGTCTGTAGACCATAACAAATATATTTTAGACACATGTAATATTTTTAAGGTTATTTTTTTCGCATGTCCCAGTAATAGGAATAATATTGTGTTTGCTGACTGAAAATTTGCCATGTTGGTTTTCTTGACTGGTTTGATGCAGCTCGCTATGCCACCCTTCCCTGAGCTAATCGTTTCATCTCTAAAATAGCTACCACACCTTATATCCGAGACAATCTTTTTGACATATTCTTAACTTGGTCTGCCCCCACAGTTCTTAACCTCGACCCTTCCTTCTATAACTAAGTTTGCTATTCCTGGGTGTCATACAATAGTACGACTCCTACCAACCTATCTCTTCTCTTCATTAGCATTTCAATTGTAAATTAAGTAACACTGAAAAAATGGCTTCAAAATTATTTATAACAAAACAAAAGAATTGTAATCTAAATGGTATTAAATAAAACCACAAATCGTCAACAAATATATTATTACAGTATAAGTTGCTTAATATTAAAGGACTACTTTCGACCACTGTGTGGTCATCATCAGCAATCTTGAGTTGTCGAAAGAAAATATTGAAAACATAAATTTGCGAGTAATTGAAACTATATGGTAATTTTGAGATTCTCTTAAAATATTCCAAAAACTATGAAAATCAGATCTGTTACAAACTAATTTAACCGAAAATGTAACAAAAATATCTAAATAATCTTCTAAAAACTTATAAAAGTGTTGTGTTGCTCGCAAGATTTAATACCAGAAGAATTTATACATTTTACAACTAAAATGAATTTTATACGTTAAAATTAAATATAAATGTTCTTCTAATATTTGTTCGTTGTATAGCCTACTGCAATGTGTTTTGATACTGTTTCGAAGGGATGTGGCAATTGGATATGCACAACCTTAAATATCCACTGGCTAGTTTAGGATGGAACGTTATTGTTTATACAGTCGATGTTGCATGAAATATTGAGTATCATATTACACGTATCCATTGCCACCTCGCAACTTCATATGTTTTAATAGTTTCCTCTGACAACTTAAGATTGATGATGACCACAATGTGGTCGAAACTTGTCCTGTTATATTAAACTACTTGTAATAATACAGATCTGTTCAAATTATTAGACACAAAAGCTTATTTTAAGTGAACTTATTTCATTCTGCCGACCACTAACAACTGCAACATTACCTGGGGAAAAATTGTCTTTACCTTTCCCCAATGTTCAAAAACAATAGATTTTACTGTACACAGCGCTAAATGATGGAAGGAAACGACTGCTTTAAATATATGTAATAATAGCATTTCGAAATTAACGGTAAGAAATATCTAAACTTATCCAGAAACTCACTAATAACAATCCATAATGTCACATTTTCATTATTGCCTGTAGCAAAATTCCAGCAGTCACAGAGCAGCGAGTGGCTAACCCTCGAAATAAAATAAAATAAAAAAACAAAGGTCAAAAACAAAATTGCCAACAACTTGGATGAAGCCATAAATGA
This sequence comes from Meconema thalassinum, assembly GCA_946902985.2. NCBI lineage: Eukaryota > Metazoa > Arthropoda > Insecta > Orthoptera > Tettigoniidae > Meconema > Meconema thalassinum. The sequence continues at coordinate 491,476,601 of OX336391.1, forward strand.
AGTGGGATCTGTTATTGCAAATTATACTAACAATCCAACAAAAAAAATCCGTATCATCAACAGCTATATTGAAATTAAGTGTAAAATGGCGGGAATATTTGTTGTGTTGAGTTTATTGTGGTGTTTGAAGCCATTTTCAGTGTTGCCTTAGTACAGTAATCGAAATTTCATGTGTTTCAGTCGGTCAACACGATTGGACCCAATTGTGATGGGTTATTCCCTAACCTTGAAGAAGAAAAATACATGAGATAAATAAATACACTTGGATCACCAGTTTCAATCATCAAGCGATCATCATCAGATCCATTACACTTAGGCTATTAAATCTATGTCTATCATCAGATCTATTACACTTAGGCTATTTAATCTATGTCTAAAAGATATAATAGCCTAAGTGTAATGGCTTTGATGATGATCGCATGACGATTGAAACTGGTCATCCAGGTGAATTTATTAACCTCATGTTGTTGTTTTTTCAGGATTAGGGAATAACCCATCACAATTGGGTACAATCGTGTTTACCGATTGAAAAACATCAATTTCATGTTGAGTTTAATAAAATAAAATGGATTGACAAGGTTACAAATGTAGAGGCCTTGAAAAGAGTGGATGAGAAGAGAAGTTTGTGGAAATCAGCACAACTTACAGGTCATCTATTGAGACATGAAGAAATCCTGGAAACAATCAGAGAGGTATGTTGATGGAAAAAGACCTAGAGGAAAACCACGCCTGAGGTATATGGATCAAATTAAGTAAAATGTGGGATGCAAGACCAACGGAGAAATTAAAAGGAAAGCGGAAAGACACGAAGAGTGGAGATTTGCTGCAAACCATTCCTCGGATTGGCCACTAGAGAATAAGAAGAGTTTTGTCTGGCTGCGTGGCTCAGGGGTAACGTTCTCGCTTGCTGAGCCCAAGGTTGCAGGTTCGAAACCTGGCGCAGTCAGCTGGCATTTGAGGGTGCGCAAATGCGAGGGAGCCGTGTCAGTAGATTTACTGGCACGTTAAAGATCCCCTTCGGGGCAAAATTCCGGCACCCCGGCGTCTCTAAAAGCCAGTTCAGTTAAAAGGGACGTAAAACCAATAACATTATTATAATAAGAAGAGTTTAATAATTTGAGCAGATCTGTATACGTAATGATATAACTCAATCATATAGGCTATATTGTTTTCTTATTGACGATCAATCTAAATAGAAATACCCACAGAAATTTAATAAATCTAATACACCTTAATCAAGAAAAAAAATAATTAAATGCCAGTTTTGGCCACATTAAAGCATTATTGCGTTACTTTCCATCAGCACTAGGCTACTAATGAAAAGTAATGAAAACCAACGATTACAATAACATATATCAAAATCAACCATACACCACAACAGCTATTAGTAAAGGAACAACATTTTCCATATCACATCAACATTTCTTCATTGGAACAGAGGATACTTACAACAAATTTTTCAACCTATACTCTACTCAGCAAAGAGAATTTCATCAACATTTTCCATATGCTTCACTCATCAAAGAGTTTTTTCATTTTATAGGCCTATCAAGATTTTTTAAAGAACAATTTTTAGTCTATGTATGGGAATACAAAGAAAAGCATTTTTAGCCTATTTTCAATTTTGAAAATATAGGCTTATGAGATCACCTTTTGTCCGTGTGTGTGTGTGCGTGTGTGTGTGTGTGTGTGTGTGTGTGTGTGTGTGTGTGTGAGGTGTGAGTGTCCCCTTAATAAAATCTAAACGGCTGGAGCGATTTCAATGAAACTCGGTAAGTTCATAGCGCTATTTCCGGCGACCTCGACCGTGCCCTTCTAAATTTGTTACGTCTCACCAATCCAACATGGCGGCTGTGCGAAATATTTCACTAGCATTCAATATCTCCGAAACTATTACCGATATCGCCCTGAAATTGTGTACGGTGATAAATGGCACTACTAGAAGTTCACCTATGAGACTTTCAAAAACCTGGTGACTACAAAACCAACATGGCGGCCAAGCGAATTTGAGACTTTTAAATAGACTTTTCTCGCGATTTAATTATCCAAATGTAATGAAACTTGGTACAGCAATTGTTTATACACATTGTAATGCACTGGAGTCTAATTTAGTTCAATTGTTTACATAACCTCAAAATGGCGGCTGTGCGAAATATTTCACTGACATTCTATATCTCCGAAACTATTACAGATATCACCCTGCAATTTTGTACGGTGATAAAGGGTACTGATACAAGTTTACCAATGTATATTTCATAAACCTGTAAAATACAAAACGAACATGGCGACCAAGCGAATTTGAAATAATTTAATAGACTTTTCTCGTGATTTAACTCTCTGAGCGCAGTGAAATGTGGTTCAGTAAATGATTTTGCAGATTGTAATGCTCTGCCATCTAATTTAATTCAATTGTTTACATAACCTCAAGATGGCGGCTGTGCGAAATTTTAAAATTAAGTTTTTATTTCTTGTGTCGTAATCATGCGATCGAAGTGAAAGTTTGAATAATGAACCTAGCCAATAATTGTCCTTGAATGGTACACAACTCTATGGCCTATACATATAACAATCCTAAATGGCGAGCTTCCGAAATATTTAGACGGTTCTCAATATCTATGAATCTTTTACAGCAATCAAACTGAATTTTTTTATGTTCATAGAGACTATGAACATATGTTCACCTATAGGACTTTCAGTAACCTGGTGAGCACAAATCCAACATGGCGGCGACGCGAAGTATACATATTTAAATGGACGTTTCTCGCGAATTAACTATCCGAGTGCCGTGAAACGCTGCACGTTAAATGCTTATACAAATGTTGATCCACTGGCATCTAATTTATTTCAATTTTTGCATAATCACAAGATGGCTGCTGTGCGTAATTTTAAAATCTCGTTTTTACTTCTTGTGTTCTAATCATGCGATTTAAGTTTGAATACCACACGTACACAATAATCTTAATGTAATAGTACAAAAATAAAAATCCAACCTGGCGACCATCTGAAATATTTAGACGGTTCTCAATATCTACGAATCTGTTACAGCAATTAAACTGAAATTTTGTATGTTGATAGAGGCAATTAACATGAGCAGGATATATGAAAATAGGCTGTATAGTTCTTCTCGGAACTACTTGTTTTTATTTATGTCATCTTTTCACAACATTATTTGACATTATCAAATTAAAGCCCACATTTGTGACAGATTTGTTTTTGATGTGTAACATCTTTCCACTCGGTTGCTGGATATTTTTGTGGGAGTGATTTTGAAAAATGGGACGGAAGTGGATCATGTTTCTGCACAATGGCTATTCAAATATTAACCCACATAACGGTAATGCAGTCATCAATATAATATAATCGTTGTGGTTATACGAGAATTGAGCAAGCCTTCATGAACTATTGCTGAATACATGCTCTTTACTCACAAGAAGGCCTATTCATTTGGCATTTTAAACTCAATTTCACGCAGGAACATTATCGAAACAAGTAAAATATAAATGAAACTTAATTCCGCAATGCAGTATTATTGGAACGTGGAAATAAGTCACCATCTTGTGCTCAAAATTTGCGTAGTCGAAATAGCCGTGGTGTTAGTGCTTATGACTGTGAATCTAGAGATCTTGGGTAAGAATCCCGGGCGAGGTAGATATTATCATTTTAAACGATATTTATCATATCAATATGACTCATTTTAACAGAATCCATATGAAATTATGTGTTGGTCTGTGAATGAAGAGGACCTGTTTATAAGGAATTTAAGGTTATGAGCGGTGTCGCGTCTATTAATCTAGTTGATCCATATCGTATTCTTTATTTAGGCTAGTGCTGGTGGAAGCTACAAATCATCTAATAAAATGAGTTCCGTATTATAATCTACAATATCTGTAAAACACTCCCTTTTACAATAGATTAATATTTGTGTCAATAATAGTATAAAATACCGGTGTATCTACAATTTCACGTGAGGTTTCTTCTATGTCGGATGTTGCACATCATATGCGACTACTGTAAGGCTCGTCATTTTTTAAATATATTTTATACAAGAATTTAATAGGAAAGACCACGTTTAAAAATTGTTTTCAAAAACTTTGCTCGCAGTTTACCATTATTAGCCTACTTTCGATTTTTGCAAAAAATGAAAGTAGACTTATGAGATCAACACAGGGCGAAAAAAGTGTGTCTGTCTGTGTGTGTGTATGTGTGTGTGTGTGAGTCTGTGTGTGTGTGTGTGTGTGTGTGTGAGTCTGTGTGTGTTTGTGTGTGTGTGTGTGTCTGTGTGTGTGTGAGTGTGTGTACTCTGAATGTCTGTCCCCCCCTATCAATTCGAACACGGTGAATGCGAATTGAACGAAATTTGGTACAAAGATAGCACTAGCAAAGGACACCTCAGTGTCATGTTTTATATCGCCGCCATCTTGACGGAAACGTAATGGCGGCCACACAAATGTTCAAAGCTTAAATCAAATTACGACTAACCTAATCATCCGATCTCTACCAAATTTTGCAACAACATACCTTTATGGGGGGAGCATCCTTTGACCAAACCAATAGGCCATCAGCGTAATAGATTGCGGATGGCGGCCATCTTTGTGTGAAAATCGATTCCCCCTATTAATTCGAACACGGTGCAACCGAATGGAACGAAATTTGGTACAGAGGTAGTACTAACAAAAGGCACCTCAGTGTCACGTTTCATATCGCCGCCATCTTGAAGGAAACGTAATGGCGGCCACACAAATGTTCAAAGCTTAAATCAAATTACGACTAACCTAATCATCCGATCTCTACCAAATTTTGCAACAATATACCTTTATGGGGGGAGCATCCTTTGACCAATCTAATAGGTTATTAGCCTAATAGTTTGCGGATGGCGGCCATCTATATGTCAAAATTTATTCCCCCTATTAATTCGAACACGGTGATACCGAATGGAACGAAATTTGGTACAGAGGTAGCACTAGCAAAGGGCACCTCATTGTCATGTTTTATATCGCCACCATCTTGACTGAAACGTAATGGCGGCCACACGAATGTTCAAAGCTTAAATCAAATTACGATTAACCTAAGCGTCCGATCTCTACCAAATTTTGCAACTACATACCTTTATGGAGGGAGCATCCTTTGACCAATCTAATAGGTCATTCGCCTAATAGTTTGCGGATGGCGGCCATCTTTGTGTCAGAATCGATTCCCCCTATTAATTCAAACACGGTGAAACCGAATGGAACGAAATTTGGTACAGAGGTAGCACTAGTAAAGGGCATCTCAGTGTCATGATTAATATCGCCGCCTTATTGACAGAAATGTAATGGCGGCCACACAAATGTTTAAATCTTAAATCAAATTACGACTAACATAACCATCCGATCTCTACCAAACTTTGCAACAACATACCTTTATGGAGGGAGCATCCTTTGACCAAACTAATAGGTCATTAGCCTAATATTTTGCGGTTGGCGGCCATCTTTGTGTGAAATTGGATTCCCCTTATCAATTCGAACACGGTGAAACCGAATGGAACGAAATTTGGTACAGAGGTAGCACTAGCAAATGGCACCTCAGTGTCATGTTTTATATCACCGCTATCTTGACGGAAACGTAATCGCGGTCACCCAAATGTTAAAAACTAAAATGTAATTACGACCAACCTAATAATCTAGTCTCTACCAAATTTTGCAACACCATATCTTTATGTGGGAAACATATTCTGACCAAACTGCTAGAACATCAGCCCAATAGTTTGCAGATGGTGGCCAAGTATGTGTGCAAATCGATTCCCCCTATCAATTCAAACACGGTGAAACCGAATTGAACGAAATTTGGTACAGAGGTAGCACTAGCAAAGGGCACCTCATATTCATGTCTAATATCCCTATAGCACGTTGTATTTCAACAAGCTACTACAACCAACATTCAATCATACTCCTTGAAAAGGACAAAGAGTTATAACAATACCCATGCATTTAGGAGAAAGTAGGCTATATGTTCTTTACTGAACATCTTGTTTTTTTCTTTCATTCTTTGAAAAACTGAAGAAGGCCATAATGTGGCCGAAACTGGTAGTTAATTAATAAATATTAATTTTAAAATTATAGAATTTTATTGTATTAGATTTATTACATAGATAAATACCTGTGGGTATTTCTATTCAGATCTGTATATTTATTGACTATTGGGGGGGGGGGGAAATGGAAGAACAGAAAGGAGTGGAGAAGGCTTGTAAACCACACCCGGGTGACTGGAGTGGGACTTCGATGATGATGATGATGATGATGATGATGATGATGATGATGATGGGGTTTTAATTTAATACAATTTAGATTTCAATCGATTTTTGACAATAAGGACCAATTTGTTTCAGATATGGTTAATTTCATAGTATATCTATACATAAAGACGAAGAAATGTGGCCCAGGGTGGATCTGCGAACGGTGAGTGGTTCTCCTAAGAACCCGTGTTACTGCAGTCACTTCGTGAGAAACTGTTGAACTTATCCAAAGCTCTCGGCTATCTCTAGTAATCTGTGATCATCTGAGGAAGTAGTCCATTTAGTGCTATGCTGTTGCGAATTGGCTGGCAGACGGGAACGTCGTACCGCCGTGGGCGATGTCTACATCTCAATTTACAGAGGCATCATCTCTTGAAGCGCGCGATGAGGATTCAAACCGAGGCCTGCAGCTGCTGTTTATGTATTCTGGAGACAAGCTGAGCAGGTGCAAGAAAGCAAGCCACTTCATTAATCTGATGCACTTGCGCACAAATTACTCTTCGCGTCCAGACCGTATATGACCAGTTCCACAAGTACGCAGACATTGCGATAAGATCTTAGCGGCAGAAGGAGCAGAGATGTAGCCAGGAGTGCTAAAGGGTGTGTGCGTACTCACAAAGGTCACCTCCATCTTCCCTAAAGTATCCCAATGAGAAAGAGAGCAGTTGGAAATAGTTTTAGGGGATTGTTCTTATAGTTACAAAAGGGAGAATAATAGAAACAAATTAATGAAGAAAGAATAGAGATGCTACCCTGTTGTATAGGAAGAAAGACTAAAGAAAGAGTGATTATACTGTAGATGATGCCCCGTTTTAGAGAAATAAAGAAAGGGAGATACAATAGAGATGCTGACCTGTTTTAGAAAGAAAGAAAGAAAGAAAGAAAGAAAGAAAGAAGAAAAAAGAGACGGAAACAACTTAGCGATGGATGATCAACAAGATTGTTGAAGTCAGCGGAGTAGGTTAAGTCATATTTCCTTGTTCTTGACACACTCCAAATGCATTTGGGTGTGTATAGAATTTATATTGTAACCTGTATTTTTGTGGTGTATGTAGTAGTGTGCATATTTGTAACTGAGGCTAGGATTGAGATGGAGGCAGCCGTGGCCTTAAGTTAGGAACCATCACGGCATTTGCCTAGAGTAGAAACGGGAATCCACGGAAAATCACTTCTGGGATTGTTGCCTCTTTTCAGTTTTGCCTCATGAGGCTGCGTATGCCCCGTTGCAGCCCTCAGACAAGTTGCCACTCCTCGAGATGGTCCGTATAGCCTATACGACGTACAGAGTAGATAGTGGACACACGCAGGAATGAAATTAGTCTGATATTGTTAACTTAAACTGTGTTTAATGATGATCGCCGCAACTGTAAAAAAAATGGCATTTTACCTGAGGGAAGGTTTCAGAAATAATTACCCGAATACATCAGTAGCAATACGGACAGAATAAAACGACAAATTGTTGATAATCATCTTGAGCAATACAACCCCTTAGGCGACCGTTAGACACGAAACCCAGCACAATAAAGGCATCTTAAATCACGTCTCCCACACCAGTAATTTTAAATTCTATATCTCATGTGAAACAGAACACGCAAAGGTTTGCTCATATTTTCGGAACCAGTCATCGGCAATTCCAAATAAAACTAGAAAACACGTAAGCCTCCAGACGATGGTGCGTGTTTGTCCTGCTTTATATGCAAGTGAATAATCTCAACAATGTGAAAAACGAGGTAATCGATTACAATATTCTTAATACATGCAGAACACAGAGAACTTAACTCATAATATTCCTATATAAACTGGTTTCATACGCGTATCCTAATGTATGAAACATATCTGCCTGTTATTTGCACCAGGATGATGGTGATGACGATGATGATTATTGTGATGATTATTGTTGTCATTTTCTTTGTTGTCTTAAGGTAGGTATATACGTTTGGAATGGCATTTTTTTTAACCAAAAACTCAATTATTGTTTTTCAATGTATGGAGACCTTATTTTGTCTGCTTCAAATTAACATATATTTCGTGTCGATATTCGACCTGTTAACACTCTCCACTATCATTTCATTTCATCTGTCATTCATTTAATCATTGCCCTAGAGGCTTCGGCCGCTAGATCGGGGCTTCATTCATTCCATTCCTGACCCGGTCGGTCGACTGGAAGCGGGCTGTGGATTTTCATTTTCATTCGATCTGTAAATAGTTAAAAACTATTTACGGTGGCTTAGCTGCACATGTCTAGGGGACGTGGCTCCACGGCATCTTACTTGCATCTAAATGTCACGTAATATCAATATTAAGGTATGAAAATCATAAAAATGACATATATTAGCTATATGTAAGTGTAGAATCCAGGTATAACACTCCCAAAGAATTACTGTTTTTAGTATGTCTAAAGTTAGTTAATTAATACAACAAGACGAACTACTACAATACTGCAGTAGCAATTTAAATTAACATTGTGGTGTTTGAAGCCATATTTTCAGTGTTGCCTTAGTAAACAAGAGTTTAGTGCTTTTCAGTCGGTCAACACGAATGTAACCAAAAGAGATGGGTTATGCCCTAATCCTGAAATAAATTACATGAGATTAATAAAATACTAGGATGACCAGTTTCGATCGTCAAGCGATCATCATCAGATCCATTACACTTAGGCTATAAAATCTATGTTTGAAATACAGGTGAAAATATTTACAATATGTACAATTATTTAGTTGCAGTATTGGTACTGCAACTGTCAGTGTATGCTAAATGCAGTATATATGATGTTAGTTGAAATGCTAAATGGTGATAGCTATCCGGAGTTTGTACTTTGGAGAGATTATATGGTTGTAAACTATGGTTAAACTATAAAATTGTAGGCTAACTACTTATCTGATTGTCTTCCTTACTACAGCTACTCGCAGTTTTCGTGCTCACTGGAACTCACTGTGCGGTCGACTGCGGTGGTTATCTTAACGACTGGTTTTTCCCTGCCTTCGCCCCCCTGCCCATACGTGCTGTGGGGAGTGATAGCGATGTGTTTATGTGAGGTGTTGCCAACCTAGATAAGATGTATGTTATTGAATGAGGTGGGTCTACAACTATTAAAGACCGTGGATTAGCCCTCGCCACGCGTGGACTATAAGCCATTCGAACTAAGCGTTGACGGTCTTATGAGGACGTCCCGGCACCTTTAATACTCCCGCGAATATGGGCCTTGGTTTATTGCAGAAGAAAAGTACATCGTACACCTGATCCAGATAACATTTACCTATTAAAAAACCCCTAATTTCCCCCCCCCCACCCCTTTTTATCTAGCTTGGCTGTGTCGCTAAATTGTGTCTTGTTTCCGACAGGGTGTGTGTTTTAGTTGCGTGAAGAGGGGTGAGCTCTCCATGAACGTGTGTTCATTTAAATTGTTGGGATTGTTTCGTTTTGCTAGGTGTATCTCGATTGCTTCCTTTATGTCAAGAGCTCTGCCTTTCGATTCGTGATGGATTATTTTAAGGTCCGACTCTATGTTGGTAAAGCTGTGCCCCGCGTCACACATATGTTCGCACACGGCTGAATGTGTTCCGTATCTTATCGCATTCCTATGTTCATTATAACGTGTGTCTACTCGTCTTCCACTCTGCCCGATGTAATTAGCTTGACAATCAGTGTCTTGGCACGTTATAGAATATACCCCTGACCTTGAATACGGGTCACGTTTATTTAGATTACTATTTAGGAGGTGCCTAGCGGTTGTGTTTTTCGTCGTGAAAGCTATCTTTATGCCTTGCTTTTTGAATAGGTTAGTGATTTTATATGTATTCGCATTCACATAGTTGAAACGCGCAACGTGCAAGACACCGATTGTCAAGCTAATTACATCGGGCAGAGTGGAAGACGAGTAGACACACGTTATAATGAACATAGGAATGCGATAAGATACGGAACACATTCAGCCGTGTGCGAACATATGTGTGACGCGGGGCGCAGCTTTACCAACATAGAGTCGGACCTTAAAATAATCCATCACGAATCGAAAGGCAGAGCTCTTGACATAAAGGAAGCAATCGAGATACACCTAGCCAAACGAAACAATCCCAACAATCTAAATGAACACACGTTCATGGAGAGCTCACCCCTCTTCACGCTACTAAAAAACACACCCTGTCGGAAACAAGACACAATTTAGCGACACAGCCAAGCTAGATAAATAAAGGGTGGAAAATTAGGGGTTTTTAATAGGTAAATGTTATCTGGATCAGGTGTACGATGTACTTTTCTTCTGCAATAAACCAAGGCCCATATTCGCGGCAGTATTAAAGGTGCCGGGACGTCCTCATAAGACCGTCAACGCTTAGTTCGAATGGCTTATGGTCCACGCGTGGCGAGGGCTAATCCACGGTCTTTAATAGTTGTAGACCCACCACATTCAATAAAATACATCTTATCTAGGTTGGCAACACCTCACATAAACACATCGCTATCACTCCCCACAGCACGTATGGGCAGGGGGGCGAAGGCAGGGAAAAACCAGTTGTTAAGATAACCAACCACCGCAGTCGACCGCACAGTGAGTTCCAGTGAGCACGAAAACTGCGAGTAGCTGTAGTAAGGAAGACAATCAGATAAGTAGTTAGCCTACAATTTTATAGTTTAACCATAGTTTACAACCATATAATCTCTCCAAAGTACAATCTCCGGATAGCTATCACCATTTAGCATTTCAGCTAACATCATATATACTGCATTTAGCATACACTGACAGTTGCAGTACCAATACTGCAACTAAATATTTGTACATATTGTAAATATGTTCACCTGTATTCCAAACAGAGATTTTATAGCCTAAGTGTAATGGATCTGATGATGATCGCTTGACGATCGAAACTGGTCATCCTAGTGTTTTATTAATCTCATGTAATTTATTTCAGGATCAGGGCATAACCCATCTCTTTTGGGTACATTCGTGTTGACCGACTGAAAAGCACTAAACTCTTGTCTAATTTAAATTAAATTAATTAATTATTGAATTAACTAGCGAACCCATGCGAGAAATCTCGCATGTTCATAAACCACACTTTCCCCAATAGGTTTATAAAGAGAGACTTAAGAAGATAGGTTGTTATGTTTTTATTTCAACCAAATGATTATAGAACACTAATTACATTTGTTAGATTTCCAAGTTCTACGCTCCCTAACATAAGAAGGCAATCACTGAAAATTGGATCATAATAGGCTATCATTCACTGGTTATTCGATATTTATGAAATTATACGATTTGAGTACTCATTCCTTTGATTTACTGTTTCTGAAATCCATGGAAAATGATAAAGGAAAGATCTCAGAATGTTAAAATGACATGAAACAGGATCACAGCAGGCAAAATGTGAAGTAGAAAGCAATTATGGAGCGTATTTTCCAACAGCAACAGTATCTGAAAATCACACACTTCGTACATTTTTAAATGTCATTTTTTAAAGAAATTATAGATATTTATGAAATTAGAGTGCAATTCGTCACTGCTAATGTCTATTTTCTTTCATTTGAATGCTCATTTGTCACGATCGGTCGTTTGTGAGTGCCGCAGAAGGGATCTATACTACTAAAATAATATATACTAGCATTACTCGTCGCGAATATTCTAGTTGTAAAGAGTACACTTAGCAAAATCACAATCATGAATGCTATGACTGATTTATCCTTGGTATGAATAATCAGACTTAATCAATTCAGCTACTGTTGCAGTGGTTAGGGGTTTGTAATTCCTTCATAGGTATATCAGAGCGAAGTTAGTTTTCTGGGAATATCACAGACACTGTTAATTTAAGGGCCTTTAAATGTGGTTTTCGGAGACCCTTTATAGTCGCGTGAAAAAGACCTTTCGTACCACACTCACACGTGAAAATGGCGTGAAAAAAAATCTAGAGTGCCCCTTGATCCCCTTAAGCGCATTATACTGTATGTATTGACGAATTTCACAGATTAATTTGATTCAGTGATAACCTTATAACCGTCTGGAAACTTTCACAGTAATGTAATAATATTGGAATTGCATTGCGTCTTACAGAAATAGATGGACCTGTGAGATTCTGTTACCATGGTTACCTTGTTGCATTCCTTCATTATTTCATTGTAAATATACATGTTTTAAGGTATTTATTTAATTGTGAGGCATTTAAAGAGTAAGTGAGTGCGTTTCGCTTACGCATTGGGTTATGCTGAACCTGTGGGTTCCCCATATGTGTAGGTTGGTGTTAATGAGACCTTATTTTCGGTACAAAACTGGAATGGGACCTCAGCAGAATAATATAGGGAGGAATAATTATTTAGTGTAAACGTTAACCGCTACACAGTGATCATGATCTGATGATGGACACTGGAGGGTCGAAACGTGTGATCCTAAATTGCTCCTTTATTTGTGATAAACTAATTAATAGGCCTACATGAATTTTTTTCCAGGAGAGTGTTTACATCGTGTTGACCGACTGAAGAGCTACAAATGAAAATTATGTAAAAATATTTCTTCAAAAGCAGCTCGGTGTAGAAAATGCCAATGTTGTGGACACGATGTATAAGATAGTACAGTGTAAAATTTGTGAGGTTGAAACAACGTATTTATATTGTTTTATGCGGCTTCGGTGGCGTAGTTGGTAGCATGATGAACTGCTGTGCCCAAGATAGCGGGTTCAAACCCGGCCGAAGTTGTCGAATTTTTTAAGAGCGTTGAAATCCTTCAATATGCTTTCCTTCGGAGGGGAAGTAAAGCCGGTGGTCCTATGTCATGGCATGTAAAAGATCCTTCCTCAGACTAAACTTGTGTGGAGCTAAATTTCTAGGTTAGATTTCGTTGTAACGCTCCAACGCTCACCACTAGTTATCATTGACAACTGGTAGCGGAAGTTGGAACTGCTTGAAATAGAACGGAACTTGTTGCTCACCTTAGGAGCGTCCGCTTGAAGCAGCTACAGCCTCATCGAGCCGAACATGCCCTCGGACACTCCCGGCACTAATAGCCATACGATAAATAAATAAATAAATAAATAAATAAATAAATAAATAAATATTGTTATATGCTAACATGAAAATATCTCTTTATAATCATGTTGCTGTGAAATTTCTAATCAAACAAGAAGTTCCGTGACGAACTTCAGAGCCTGCCTTTCTAAAAATTTAAGATTAATGCCAACGATTAATCTATGTGGCTCTATCTAGAATAATGATGAAATTAAGTTGGCAATATAGAAATTTCAAATTAGTTCGAAATACTGCATACCTGGCATAATGTAGCCTAATGTAGCCTAATATAGCACTTCAGTTGGCAGCCCTGGTGACGGAATATATTCTTAGTTCCATCTCTTAAGGTACAGAATACAAAATTTGGTTGAAGTCCAATGGATAGCATGGACGTTACATGCAGGGAAATATTGGAAATAACAGCGCGCGTAACATCATATTGGCAACACTGTCATGCATGTATTGGTCAGAAAGAATCTGAAATAATACGGTCTATTGTTGTGCCAATTTTGAATGAAATCCATTAGTTAGTATAGAAGTTACATGCATTTTAAAATTGGACCTATCAGCAGGCTTAGATTCATGTTGGCAGCACTGACGTATATTGATTATTCCAAATTAAACTAGATGCCAGGTACTATACGTGTGCAAAGTTTAGAGCTATTGGCTTGCATACTTCCTGATATAATGATACTAGCAGGTACCCGCGGCTTCGCCTGCGATCAAGACAATGGGGACGATGCATTATTGCTGATAATTGGTCTATTCTATTACAGCAATCGCGGCTACAGTTGGGTTCATTCTAATTCTGAATATTCTGATACATACAGTATATTGATATGAGCAGCAAAGTGGGAATTTTATAGAGTTGAGAAAATCAGCAGGGTTCGATGTTACATAATATTAATACATTTTAAAATTACGTTTTTGGTTTTGCCACCTTCTGCTGAGACATAACGATTTTGTTGTCCGGATGCTCGTGAGCACGCCACATACAGTTGCCCATGGGAAAAAATGGTTTTGTCTAAATGTACACGTGCTGCTGTTAAGTGTGTGTCATTGCGCTTTGTTAATAGAAATTGCGAATATTGTTTGAAGAGGGAACTGCACTCTCGCGCACTGGAATGACAAATCTATCGGAATATGGGGAATTAAAAGTATTCTTCCTTAAGCTATTCTGGGTGTAATTTTGCCATACGTATTGATGATTTGAACGTCAACATATCGCTATTAATAGACCTATAGTAAAATATCTCTCACCTTGGCCGCTGATGTACATTATGCAGTCTCTTCCAGTGTTACATCCCAGGGATTGAAATTCTCCAACAACCCTTTTGCCTCACACACCTCTATAAGTAATTAAGATTCCTGATTGTTGTTGTTTGAGTCTTCAGTTTTTTAACTGGTTTGATGCAGCCCTCCATGTCTCCCGTTCCTGAGCTAATCGTTTCATCTCTACATAGCTACCACACCCTACATCCGAGGCAATCTGTTTAACCCTGGTTTACCCATACAGTTCTTGTCCTTGACCCTCCCATCCATAACTAAGCTTGCTATTCCTGGGTTTCTTAATATGTGTCATACCCTCCTATCTCTCCTCTTCATTAGCAGTCGCCATAAATATCTCTCCTCTCCCACTCGTCTTAATACCTCTTCTTTTGTTACCCTATCCACCCAACTGATCATCATTGTCCTGTACCACCACATTTCAAAAGCTTCAATTCTCCTCTTTTCTGCTGCACCATTAGTCCATTAGTCGAACTCAGCAACTTTTCTAGGAATAAGGCGTGCCTTGTGCGGGGTTTCAATGCCCGTGAAAGAGAAAATTCCAACTTTATTGAAATAAGTTTGCCCAATTCATCAGTAAGATTAATTAAGAAAATATTATAATTTAATGTGACAGCCGGTAGAATACGACACATTCGTCTGTGAATATTGGTTGCTAATCACGGTAAAAAACGAAAAAGAGCAGATCAATATTCGCAAACAGAAATATTCAGTTAACAAAAAACAAATTTATAAAGAAAATGAAAGCATACCGTGCAAATTAGAAAGCATCCTAACATTGTAAAATAGCGTAAAGATCCGAAAGCTCGCTCACAATAACCAGCTCAAAGAGTTTAAATTAGACTCAAAATCAGACTCAAAACCATGCTCGTATCCGACCCCAAAAACCACCTCTATAAATAAAATATGTCTCATTTTACGCATATCAATGCGAGGAGCAACGTTCGTGGTTTCCACTTCTACGAACCCCGCGTTTTAAGGCCCTAAAACGAACGGATTTCGAGATATTGCCAGAAAGCTATCTCCGGTCTGCGAAATTGCATCGGTTGCCATAGTAATGTTGATCAGTTTTTCAGAGGGAACACAGTTATTTGGGAATATCTCCGGAACTTAAAAAGTGTGTTTCGGGGTCCCTACAGGACCTCTCGTATCTGGCGGCTTAAAATGAGCTAAATCCGATCTTTGTCCTTGCTCAGTGCCAAAGGGCCGAAAAAAGTCACTTACAAATTGAATTTTCAAAAACCGTTTCTTAGTGAGCCTCTACATACTCGGATCAACCAACTTGCAAAATTTCAGCTTTCTAGGTCTAGTGGTTTGAGCCCTGCGATGGTGAATCAATTTTGGATGCTCAGTGCCAAAGGGCCGAAAAAAGTCACTTACAAATAGAATTTTCAAAAACCGTTTCTTAGTGAGCCTCCACATACTCGGATCAACCAACATGCAAAATTCCATCTTTCTAGGTCTAGTGGTTTGAGCCCTGCGGTGATGAGTCAATTTTGGATTATATATAATAGATGAGACTTTCCAAGTCGATTTGCTCGTAGAAATATGGAATATAGCTCATTTTAAGCGTATCAATGCGAGGAGCAACGTTCGTGGTTGCCATAGTAACGATGATCTGGTTTTCTGAGGTAACACAGTTATTTGGGAATATCTCCGAAACCGTTCATTTTAGGAACTTAGAAAGAGTGTTTCGAGGGCCCTACAGGACCTCCGAGTATTGTTTCTCGTATTTGGCGGCTTAAAATGAGCTAAATCCGATCTTTGTCCTTGCTCAGTGCTAAAGGGCCGAAAAAAGTCACTTACAAATTGAATTTTCAAAAACCGTTTCTTAGTGAGCCTCTACATACTCGGATCAACCAACATGCAAAATTTCAGCTTTCTAGGACTAGTGGTTTGAGCACTGCGATGATGAGACAATTTTGGATGCTCAGTGCCAAAGGGCCGAGAAAAGTCACTTACAAATAGAATTTTCAAAAACCGTTTCTTAGTGAGCCTCTACATACTCGGATCAACAAACATGCAAAATTTCAGCGCTCTAGGTCTAGTGGTTTGAGCCCTGCGGTGATGAGCCAATTTTGGATTAGGCTATATATAATAGATTAGGGTAACTAAATAGAGACCGCATTTATTAACAGTTGGCAGCTCTGGTTGCTCTTAAGAATACGCATAGTCATATCTGTTATGGTACACATAGCACATACGAAATTTGGTTGAAATCCAATTGATAGTATAAAAGTCACATGTATTTAAATTTGGACTTCTCAGCAGGCATGTTGGTAGCACTGACGTATGTAAGTTACTCCAAATTAGTATAGAATGTCCGGTACTATACGTGTGCATAGTTTAAAGCTGTCGGCTTGCATACTTTCTGATATATTGGTATTTGGATAAAATAAATTGGGAGCATTTATTAACAGTTGGTAGCCCTGGTGGATCTTAAGAATACGCTCAGTCATATCTGTTTATGTACACATAGCACATACAAAATTTGGTTGTATTCCAATTGATAGTGTAGAAGTTATATGCGTTTAAAATTGGACCTATCAGCAGGCTTATAATCATTTTGGCAACACTGCCATGTATGGCCTCCTGGAAATTAAATTGAAATATTATCTATACGTGTGCCAATTTTGAAATAGTTCTCATTCATACCTTCCAAGATATCCAACATAGAGCGCAAATTTCAATTGCGATTTTTCAGCAGTTGGTAGCACTGACATCATTTTCAAATACGGCATTGAGTTATTCCGGTATAGATCTTTACTCCTATCTAATATTTTCGATCTCTGCAGCCGCTTAGGAGTTGATAGGGGGCGGCACACACAGCCAGACAGACAGAAGGACAGACAGACAGACACACATTTCCTCGGATCGATCTCATAAGTCTAGTTTTTCCTCATTTTTGCAATAATTTGAAAAGTAGGCTAAAAATTATGTTGTCTATTGAACTTTGTCTATAAGGGTCACTTTATAGACATGGTTATTTTCTAGTCTCTTCATACTAATGTACATTTACATCCTTTTTAGCCTACTTTCGATTTTTGCAAAAAATTAAAATTGACTTATGAGATCAACACAGGGCCAAAAATTGTGTGTCTGTCTGTGTGTCTGTTTGTGTGTGAGTGTGTGTACTCTGAATATATGCCCCCCCCCCCCCTATCAATTCGAACACGGTGAAACTGAATAGAACGGAATTTGGTACAGAGGTAGCACTAGCAGAGGGCACCTCAGGGTCATGTTTTATATCACCACCATCTTGAAGGAAACGTAATGGCGGCCACCCAAATGTTCAAAGCTTAAATCAAATTACGACTAACCTAATCATCCGATCTCTACAAAATTTCTCAACATTATACCTTTATGTATGAAGGATCTTTTAACCAAACTACAAGATCATCAGCCCAATAATTTGTGGATAGCGGCCATGTATGAGTGCAAATCGATTCCCCTATCAATTCGAAAACGGTGAAACCGAATTGAACGAAATTTGGTACAGATGTAGAACTAGCAAGGGACACCTCAGTGTCATATCGCCACCATCTTGACGGAAACGTAATGGCGGCCACCCAAATGCAAAAAGCTTAAATGAAATTACGACTAACCTGATCATCCGATGTATACCAAATTTTGCAACATTATACCTTTGTGTATGAAGGATAATGACCAAACTACAAGGTCATCAGCCCAATAATTTGTGGATGGCGGCCATGTATGTGTGCAAATCGATTCCCCCTATCAATTAAAAAACGGTGAAACCAAATTGAACGGAATTTGGTACAGAGGTAGCAGTAGCAAAGGGCACCTCCGTGTCTTGTTTCATATCACAGCCATTTTGACGGAAACGTAATGGCGGCCACTCAAATGTTCAAAGCTTAAATCAAATTACGACTAACCTAATTACCCGATCTCCACCAAATTTCGCAACATTATACCTTTATGTATGAAGGGTCTTTTGACCAAACTACTAGGTCATCAGCCCTATAATTTGTGGATGGCGGCCATGTATGTGTGCCAATCGATTCCCCCTATCTATTCAAACACGGTGAAACCGAATTGAACGAAATTTGGTACAGATATAGCACTCGCAAAAGGCAACTCAGTGTCATGTTTTATATCGTCGCCATCTTGACGGAAACGTAATGGCGGCCACCCCTATGTTAAAAGCTTCAATCAAATTACGACCAACCTAATCATCAGATCTCCAAATTTTGCAACACCATACCTTTATGTGAGAAGTGTTCTTTGAGCAAGCTACAAGGTCATCAGTCCAAAAGTTTGCATATGGCTGCCATTTATGTGTGCAAATCGATTCCCCCTATCATTTCAAACATGGAAAAACGGATTGAACGACATTTGGCACAGAGGTAGCACTAGCAAAGGGCACATCAGTGTCATGATTTATATCGCCGCCATCTTGACGGAAACGGAATGGTGGCCACCCAAATGTTAAAAGCTTAAATCAAATTACGACCAAACTAATCATTTGATCTCTACCAAATTTTGCAACAACATACCATTTTGGGAAGCATCTTTTGACTGAACTACAAGGTAATCAGCCCAATAGTTTGCTGGTAGCCGCCATGTATATGTGCAAATCGATTCATCATATCAATTCAAACACGGTGAAATTGAATTGCATGAAATTTTGTACAGAGGTAGCACTAGCAAAGGGCACATCATATTCATGTTTAATATCCGTATAACACGTTGTATTTGAACAATTTACCCAAGAGCCTCGGAACTGCATAGGAAAGAATTAAGTCAGCCTTCTGTTTAAGCTACATACAAAACATTTTCTTCGGGAGAAAAAGCACGGAAGCTCACTGGCAAGGCAAAATCCATCACAAAGCAATTTGTTTTGTGGTTTTGAGCCAGAAACCACTGCTACATGTAGTGCGATCAGACGAAAAAAGCAATAAGTCAACGACTTGCTGCCTTTCAGCGCAGTATTCCGTACTTAATGTTGGCCGCACTGCAAGATTCCCGCGTGTTACAGTGCTAATGTAAATTACAATTGTAGAGGGTTTAGGTCGTTTTTATGTTGTCTTTGAACAGGACAAAGAGTTAAAACTTTACCCATGCTTTTAGGAGAAAGTAGGCTATATGTTCTTTACTGAACATCTTGTTAATTACTGCGTCACAGGTTTGGTTGGTTGGTTGGTTGGTTCCTTAGTTTAAGGGCTGCGACATCGTGGTCATGTAGCCCCGTGTCCTTTGGGTGTGTAGAGATGCTGTCTGATAGCCGGTGTTAATTGTGATGACTGTATTAGTGTGTGTTACCTGTTTTTAGCCTATTTTCATTTATGAAAAAAATAATCGGCTTCTGAGATCACCTTTTGTCCGTGTGTCTGTCTGTGTGTGCGTATGTGTGTGTGTGTGATGGTGTGTGTCTCCCTTAATAACTTCTAAACGACTGGAGCGCTTACAATGAAACTCGGTAAGTTCATAGCACTATTCCGGGCAACCCCGACCGTGTCCTTCGAATTTTATGTCTCACCAATCCTACATGGCGGCTGTGCGAAATATTTCACCAGCATTCAATATCTCCTAAAC
Source organism: Meconema thalassinum (assembly GCA_946902985.2). Classification (NCBI taxonomy): domain Eukaryota; kingdom Metazoa; phylum Arthropoda; class Insecta; order Orthoptera; family Tettigoniidae; genus Meconema; species Meconema thalassinum. The sequence goes on from OX336391.1 coordinate 491,496,705, forward strand.
TATTACCGATATCAAACTGGAATATTTTACGGTGATAAAGGAAACGACTAGAAGTTCACCTATGTGACTTCTTAAACCTGGTAAATACAAAACCTACATGGCGGCCAAGCGAAGTTGCGACTTTTAAATAGACGTTTCTCGCGATTTAACCAACCAAACGCAATAAAACTTGGTACATTATACGTTTATACACATTGTAATGTACCGACATCCACCTTCGTTCAATTGTTTTACATAACCTCAAGATGGCGGCTGTGCGAAATATTTCACCGGCAATCTATATCTCTGAAACTATTAGCGGTATCACCCTGAAATTATGTACGGAGATAAAGGGCACTACTGAAAGTTCATCTATAAGACTTTCAAAAAGTGGTTAACTACAAAACGAATATGGCGGCCAAGCGAATTTGAACATTTTAAATAGACATTTCTCGCGATTTAATGATCCAAACGCAATGAAACTTGGTACAGGAAATGTTTATATACATTGTAATGCATTGGTATCTAATTTAGTTCAATGGTTTACATAACCTCAAGATGGCGGCTGTGCGAATTTTAAAAATAAAGTTTTATTTCTTGTGTTATAATCATGCGATCGAAGTGAAAGTTTGAATAATGAACCTACGCAATAATTTTCCTTAAATGGTACACGACTCTATGGCCTATACATATAACAATCCACGTGACGTGATAAGATGTGATATTGGTTCTAAATGGGCCAATACATATAACAATCCATCATGGCGACTATCCGAAATATTTAATATTTAAATGGATCTCAATATCTACGAATCTATTACAGCAATCAAAATGATATTTTGTATGTTGATAGAGGCAATTAACATAAGTAGGGTATATGAAAATAGGCTGTATAGTTCTTCCCGGAACTACTTGTTTTAATTCAAGTATGGACTGCAGATAGTAGTTTCAATTAGTTCCTACTTTTGCTCCGTCCACGACACCTAGCTTGCGGACTGACCTACTAGATGGCATCGCAGTCAGCACCTGGCGGCGGGGTACCGGAATTTTACTTCGTAGAGGCCCAGCCCGTCTCCTCACCCCCACCCCCACCCCCACCACTCTATTTGCGCACCCTAAAATGCCAACTGACTTAACCAGAATTCGATCCTGCAACCTTAAGGTGCGTATACACTAGAGCAGGGGTTCTCAATTTTTTTTCTGTCGCCCCCTCCCCCCTTCTGAAACATGAAATATCAAGTCTCACAATAAGCGATCTCGAAAGAATAGAGAGCGTCCATTCGCGTTTATTAAAGTCCTAGCAGAAGTACCCGCTCTTCGAACGGTCTTCGGTATTAATAACCAGACGTTATCAATTGAGATACTGTTCCAATGGTTAGGGGCTTGTCATTCCTTCATAAGTTTATCAGAACGTAGTTAAGTAGTGGTTTTGTGACAGTTCTAGCGCCACCTCCACCTCCCCACCTCACAAGATGGCGGCGGCGCGATATCTCTCGAACGCATGGTCGGATTTTGACGTATGAGCTGTCATTGAACACGGGCTGATACCCCCTTTCCAATGGACAACATATTTCAACTCTAAAACAAAACCTACCCCTACCAAGGGGTGTTTTTTTTTTTTTTTAGAAAATCTTCCTTTCCAAGTGCAACATGTGAGAGTTTGAATGCCAATATGGAATTAAACGTTGTTCTACACAAGAGACATGTGTTCGGTGGAAAGCCACCATGAATTAACATGCTTGTTTTCTGTTTTTTACGCATGCCCACTCATGGCTTTTGTAAGAGGGTGGGGGAGAGGATCCCTGTGGACGGGTTATTGTTGACGGGTCATTGTTGGTGGGTCATTGTTGACAGGTCATTGTTGACAAGTCATTGATGACAGGTCCTTGTTGACAGGTCCTTGTGGACAGGTCCTTGTGGACAAGTCCTTGTGGACAGGTCCTTGTGGACGAGTCCTTGTGGACGAGTCCTGGTGGACAGGTCCTTGTGGACGAGTCCCTTTGGTCTGATCCCTATGGACCGATCCCTTTGGACTGGTTCCTACGGACTAGCCCATGAATTTATTTAAATTATGTCAAAGGGCCTAACTACATTTTGCATGTAAAGCAGTGTGATGAACTGACGTTGTTCACTAATCCCCCACTACTATAATGGGATAACGATATGAAAGGAAAGTGACGAAATACATGTTAACATACAAGGGATCTAACTTGGTGGATGGATGTGTCATTTGTAGTTGAAAGAGAATAATACATGTTCTTAAGATGTTAAAACTGTGGAGATGGTACGTGCAGTAAACCGACTTGTTACTTCCTGTGTCATATTACAGACATGGCAGAGAGCGCGCAGATCTGTTGCTATGACTAACGCTGCAGTAATTTGAAACCGCAAGTGTTCATGAAGACAATGGGTGATGATCATGCAAAGTTAGCAGTTATTGGATATTACACAGGTGTTCCTTCCGGTGTCATGTTGCTGACATGCCAGAGAGCGCACACTGCTGTTGCTATGACTGACGCTCCAGTAATTTGAAACCCCAGGTGTTGATCAAGACAAAGGGTGATGATCTTGCAAAGTCAGCAGTAATTGGATACCACACAGGTGTTCCTAGTGTACTTTGGACTCTCAGCTGTATTGGGAAAGGAATTGCAATGATCTCCAAAAAACTGCTGACACGAGCGATGAGAGTTTATATAAGAGAGGTGTCATATATTTCCCTACTGTCAGTCTTTATTACTCGCTTTGAGTGAACAGTGCTCTATTACTGCTCAAGAGTTGTAAAAAAGCCTTTTTGGTAGAAAATCATTAAATTATTTTGCATGGTAAGTACTTATTATTAATGGATTGTAGTCATTTATTACTAATTGATGTTGAAGTTATTGATTGGAATGTATTGATTGATTGATTGATTGATTGATTGATTGATTGATTTGTTTACAGATAATTGGGTACCTGTAGGTTACCAGATTCCTACAATCTGTTCATTCAGTGGCAGCAGTTGATAAATTATAAAAAGTGCCCCTCTAATAACTTTCCAAGAGTTAGAGTGATATTTTCCAATGTTCACCACTACATGTCAGTGAAAATGGTATATTTGGAACTACTTGACCATGGTGTGTAAAGCTAATTTTGTAGGTTAGATTTTGATTACCGCTCTATTAAGTCTGAATGCTCATTGTTAGGTGTCAGTGACAGAGGGAATATTTAAAGACTTAACCTCAGTTCACCTATCATGACCTAACTTTACCTAACTTACCCTTGTCACGTGACACGTTTTACAAGTTTAGACTTGCTTTATGACTGGCTATGACGTCACACTTAGCTCAATTAACTGGTGGCTGCTGGTTTCTATCGCGTGACATGTTCTACAAGTTTAGAATTGTTTTAAGACTGGCTGTGACGTCACACTTAGCTCACATAACTGGCGATCGCTGGTTTCTATCACGTGACATGTTCTACAAGTTTAAACTAGTTTTAATACTGGCTATGACGTCACACTTAGCTCACTTAACTGGCGATCGCTGGTTTCTATCACGTTACATGTTCTACAAGTTTAGACTTGCTTTAAGACTGACTATAACGTCACACCTAGCTATTAATTGTATTTATGATTTCTTTCTTTTATAGGTGTTTTTGAAAGTGATTGATAATCATTATGTTCAAGTGTAGTGATTGTAAAAAGCAGTTTTCAAGACCTTACAGCCTTCAACGTCATGCAAGTACGAAACATAATCTTAAAAAGTTTGTGTGCAGTTGTTGTTCTACCACATTTAACAGACAGGATATTTGATAGTGGCTTAAACCCGAAGCAAGCACATAGGTCAAGTGCTGGTCATGAACTAGCGGTTATGGTTTCTCTCATTCACAGGTTTTACATTTGTCAGATACACTAAAAATACAGATGGGATAAATGTATAAAGCCTTTTCATTTCATAGGTCACGTATCGCTTGGTACAGACATCATCATCTTCTTGTGGGTCTTCCACGTGAATAATGCGGTGATGATTAGCGCTATAGCCATCCACCGTAAGCTGAGGCACTTTATCATAAAACTCATACACCTTGTTATCCACATACTTTTTTGTAGTAACGTCTGTAGACACTTGAGGATGTTTTACATGGGTTAACCGCTTTCCTTTAAAGTCATAATCTCCTTGTTTTGTGCGTGGCACTACTGACCTATCCACATAGTGTTTATTAGCAGGATATGTTTCTTGTTTAGGATCATGTATGGGAACAGACCTAGCTTTGACCATCAATGCACGTCCAAAGACATCCATCGAAAACCTGTAGTACGAGTCTACTGTTTCTATGACAAGGCTCGGTGCGATGTATATAGACAGCCTGCTAGCCTCTCTAAGCCTTAGTTGAAATGAAGATAATTAAGCAGCAAGAGTCATTCCCCGTGGGGGACATGGTTTCCCATCTCTGCCCCACATCAAGCGAACAACGTCATGGTTCACTGTTTCCATCTTCCATTCGCTGCAGCATTGTGGGACCTTCCGGCTGTGGAAAGACCAATCTTTTGCTGACACTTATTACAGAGCCCAATGGTCTGTGTTTTCAAAATATTTATATTTTCGCAAAATCTATCTACCAATCCCTCTACGTGTTTCTGGATCAAGTCATGTCTGGATTACAAAATGAGAATATGGGGTATTTTACATTTTCCACGCAAGAAAATGTTATTTAACCGGATGAGGTAAAGCCTGATTCACTCATGATTTTCGATGATGTATCCACTGAACGACAAGACATCATTCAAAGCTATTTCAGCATGGGTCGGCACAAACATATCGATTGCTTCTATCTTGGACAAACGTATTCTAAAATGTCCAAACAGTTGATTCGTGACAATGCCAATGTCATTGTTTTATTTCGCCAGGACGAGAGGAACAGTCGTCATATTTATAATGAACATGTGAATCCGGATATGACCTTTCAAATGTTTACAGAATTGTGGGGCAAGTGCTGGAACACTCAACGTCATGCTTGTTTAGTGATTGACAAACAAAGTGAACTCAACCAAGGGCGGTATCGCTTAGGGTTTGATCATTTTATTGCTATTGAAGGCACTGTGTCATTCCCTCTCAAGTCATTTGTCAAGACAACATGGCGTTAGCAGAGAGTCAATTGAAAAAGCATATTATTAGAGCAAAAAATACTATTCGCCAAATGTTCCGTCAATTGAAACGATCACGTGCGGATCATGCTTTGTTTATTCAACAACATTTAGCCCCTCCGCTAAAAGCCATGTTGAAACCCTCTTTCATGTCATATGAAACGCCACCTACCGTTTCACAAGCCACTCAGACGCACCACAAGGACCCTGAGGAAGAGAAAGAGGAAGAGGAACAGAAAGATTTAACTAGTGTTAGCGAAGTTGAGGATGATGAGGAACAAGTGTTTACGCCTCAAAAAAAGGCATCACTCCTTGCAGAGTTTTTAAGAAAAAAGAAATCCTTGGTCATGGGCGAAACACCTTGCCCTTCCAGATCGTCTCCATTTTCACAACTCTTGGACACCCCTCAACATAAAGCTCGACTGAAAAACATGTTAATAAAATATTATGGATCAACACTGGAACCCTATTTTACCAATCTATTTATTGGAAACACAGATACCACGTATGGTGTTCGCTATGAGGATGATAGTTTTAAAATTGGTGATTCATCGATTAAATTTAGTCGTACAAAAGCTGTCATTAAAAAGATCAACTATAAATTAACACCGGGACTGTTAAAGCTACTATTCTCTCGGACTCCCTCATCCCATGATTTTACTCTAGAGGACCTTGGTAAATATAAATCCATTTTATTGGACACCCATGCCCACAAAAGACAGTAGAATCCCACTCAACAAGTGAATGCCAATATATCTCAAAAATATAAAACCATCATTGCAAAAATGTTGTCCACTAGTCAAAGTGGTCGTCGTAAAGTGTCCGCTTCAGGAGTGACATTTAAACCATTAAAACCCCTTGTGGATGTTACCTACTGGCACAATCCCAATAAACTCGTCCAGCGACTACAGCTGTTGCATGCTTCACGTCAAGCCGGCCATACTGGTCACGATTGGGAAATTCAAGAAATTGAGGAAGAACTTCGAAATGCCAAAATTATTGTTTAAGCCCTCACCTATTAAAATGGGTGTTGCTCACGAGTTGCATCGTCCAGCTAGACGTCACTATCAGCGACTCAAGGTGATTTCCCAGGGTGTGGATGAACTTTGGCAAGCAGACTTGGTTGAAATGATTCCCCATGCTAGCGTTAACGATGGTGTACGCTATATGTTGATGGTCATTGATGTGTATTCCAAAATGGCGTTTGTTGAACCTGTGCGACGCAAGTCTGGTCCACTAGTCACCAAGACCTTTCAACATATTATTCAACAATCCAAACGTCAACCTCAGCTGCTACAAACCGATCAGGGAAAAGAATTTTTCAACAAGGATTTCTCCAGTTTTCTCAAATCTAAGGATATTCACCATTACACCTCGTACAGCAATCTCAAAGCCAGCGTGATCGAGCGGTTCAACCGAACATTGAAACCCCATATGTGGAAAGCGTTTACCGCTCAGGGCACTTATCGCTGGTTGGACTTGTTACCTGAGCTAGTGTCACGTTACAATGACAGCAAACACAAAACCATTGGGACCAAGCCACGACTTGTGACCAAAAATATTCCACAACTGGATAAACTGTTTAACCCCATTAAAAACAGCAGACCCTAAACGTCATCGCCTTAACATTGGGGACCATGTTCGTGTGAGCAAATTCAAGTCCGTCTTCGACAAGGGCTACACACCAAATTGGGGGACTGAACTATTTCGAATTCGTCAAGTCAACCTGAACAGTCCAGTCACCTATTTACTCGAGGACCTCAACCATCAACCCATAAAAGGCAGGTTTTATCTCCAAGAACTCCAAAAGACAGCGTTTCCTAAACATTACCTTGTGGAAAAAGTGTTGAAACAAAAAGGAAATAAACTATATGTAAAATGGTTGGGATTTAGCTCAGCCTTTAATTCTTGGATTAATAAATTACGCCCATCCTGACTCCCTTTCCTGGAACTCTTCACTCTTCACAATGATAGCACTTGAAATATTTTGATATATATCACTAATATTAGTTGATTCACTAACAATTATGTTTTTGTATTAAAGGATTTGATATCCGTAATTTCACCTTCGCTCCCAGTTTTTACATAGAGTCCAAAAAGTTCAAAATTCATTTTAATTGTTTTTTGCTCTAATAAAACATTACCTACCAAGCCAAACACAGTAGGTTGAACATTTTTTAAAATGATTCAATACTTTGAGTTTTTTCTTTACTATAAAGTCTATAACTAGCAATTCGACTCTTAAATGCACTACCAATTTGTTGAGCATTTCCAGAATTTCTTTCATGGCAAGCGTTATTTTTATGATGAATACTGCGTAAATGTCCATGAGTGATTGAAGAAGGTATATCAATATTACATTCATCACAATGTGTTATCGAAGGTTCACCATTCTTCTTTCTTTTTGTTGCACAACTATTTTCACAATCTTGAGAACGTTTACGTTTTTGAGCATCACAATCATTTAAAGGTTCCGTGCTAGTTGATGGTTTTATAGTTATTAATTCCTGTTGTTCGCCATGCACTTCAACCATGTGGGATTGATATCGCTTTACAGCAGTAAAACCAAGATCACAAACTGAACACGAAAATGGTGCTGAACTAACATGTATTAAATTTACATGACGTGCAAGATTATCCTGTCTGTTAAATGTGGTAGAACAATAACTGCACATAAACTTTTTAAGATTATGTTTCGTACTTGCATGACGTTGAAGGCTGTCAGATACTGAAAACTGCTTTTTACAATCACTACACTTGAACATAATGATTATCAATCACTTTCCAAAACACCTATAAAAGAAAGAAATCATAAATACAATTAATAGCTAGGTGTGACGTCATAGCCAGTCTTAAAACAAGTTTAAACTTGTAGAACATGTCACGTGATAGAAACCAGCGATCGCCAGTTATGTGAGCTAAGTGTGACGTCATAGCCAGTCTTAAAACGATTCTAAACTTGTAGAAGATGTCACGTGATAGAAACCAGCAGCCACCAGTTAAGTGAGCTAAGTGTGACGTCATAGTCAGTCATAAGCTAGTCTAAACTTGTAAAACGTGTCACGTGACAAGGGTAAGTTAGGTAAAGTTAGGTTATGATATGTGAACTGAGATTAAGTCTTTAAATATTCCCTCTGTCACTGACACCTAACAATGAACATTCAGACTTAATAGAGCGGTAATCAAAATCTAACCTACAAAATTAGCTTTACACACCATGGTCAAGTAGTTCCAAATATACCATTTTCACTGACATGTAGTGGTGAACATTGGAAAATATCACTCTAACTCTTGAAAAGTTATTAGAGGGGCACTTACCTTTTTATAATTTATCAACTGCTGCCACTGAATGAACAGATTGTAGGAATCTGGTAACCTACAGGTACCCAATTATCTGTAAACAAATCAATCAATCAATCAATCAATCAATCAATACATTCCAATCAATAACTTCAACATCAATTAGTAATAAAAGACTACAATCCATTAATAATAAGTACTTACCATGCAAATAATGTATTGATTTTCTACCAAAAAGGCTTTTTACAACTCTTGAGCAGTAATAGAGCACTGTTCGCTCAAAGCGAGTAATAAAGACTGACAGTAGGGAAATATATGACACCTCTCTTATATAAACTCTCATCGCTCGTGTCAGCAGTTTTTTGGAGATCATTGCAATTCCTTTCCCAATACAGCTGAGAGTCCAAAGTACACTAGGAACACCTGTGTGGTATCCAATTACTGCTGACTTTGCAAGATCATCACCCTTTGTCTTGATCAACACCTGGGGTTTCAAATTACTGCAGCGTCAGTCATAGCAACAGCAGTGTGCGCTCTCTGGCATGTCAGCAACATGACACCGGAAGGAACACCTGTGTAATATCCAATAACTGCTAACTTTGCATGATCATCACCCATTGTCTTCATGAACACTTGCGGTTTCAAAATTACTGCAGCGTTAGTCATAGCAACAGATCTGCGCGCTCTCTGCCATGTCTGTAATATGACACAGGAAGTAACAAGTCGGTTTACTGCACGTACCATCTCCACAGTTTTAAAATCTTAAGAACATGTATTATTCTCTTTCAACTACAAATGACACATCCATCCACCAAGTTAGATCCCTTGTATGTTCATATGTATTTCGTCACTTTCCTTTCATATCGTTATCCCATTATAGTAGTGGGGGATTATTGAACAACGTCAGTTCAACACACTGCTTTACATGCAAAATGTAGTTAGGCCCTTTGACATAATTTAAATAAATTCATGGGCTATTCCGTAGGAACCAGTCCAAAGGGACTCATCCACAAGGACTCGTCCACAAGGACCTGTCAACAAGGACTCGTCCACAAGGACCTGTCAACAAGGACTCGTCCACAAGGACTTGTCCACAAGGACCAGTCAACAAGGACCTGTCATCAATGTCTTGTCAACAATGACCTGTCAACAATGACCTGTCAACAAACCTCTTACAAAAGCCATGAGTGGGCATGTGTAAAAAACAGAAAACAAGCATGTTAATTCATAGTGGCTTTCCAGCGAACACATGTCTCTTGTGTAGAACAACGTTTAATTCCATATTGGCATTCAAACTCTCACATGTTGCACTTGGAAAGCAAGATTTTCTAAAAAAAAACAATTTCACCCCTTGGTAGGGGTAGGTTTTGTTTTAGAGTGGAAATATGTTGTCCATTGGAAAGGGGGTATCAGCCCGAGTTCAATGACACCTCATTCGTCAAAATCCGACCATGCGTTCGAGAGATATCGCGCCGCCGCCATCTTGTGAGGTGGGGAGGTGGAGGTGGCGCTAGAACTGTCACAAAACCACTACTTAGTAAGTTTTCTGGGTTTATCGCAGGCACTGTTAATTTAAGGGCCGTAAAATGTGGTTTTCGGAGACCCTTTATAGACTCCCTAGTTTTGTGTCACACCTTGAGAAGCGCAACGTATGCTTTGGTCGTCCTTCTAGGATAATTTTTATTTTTCGCCTATTTTAGCATGCATTATGAAAAGTTGTTCCTTATACCCACCCTTCTATGAGAAGTACGTTGAAGCGTTTTCTAAATGATTGGGGTATTTACTCATGGTTACAATACCTAATTTTACGATGCTCCAAGCACCCGAACATGCATTATAGGCGTACATAAACATAAAGATATATCAACCACACAGTATCAAACAAAATCATCTTTACGACGAACCCGTTTGTCGACAAAAATATGATTGATTAAAATGTGCTCTCAAACTAAATTCACCTAACGTGTACTTCCTGACGTGAAAATAATATTGAAACCTCATAGACGAAACGCAATATAATGTCAAATTAAAACTGATCCTCACCGTTGTGGAAAGTCCTCATCCCCAGGAAGATCCCTTTAATAAATTATAAAGGCTTGTGGTGCATGAAAATGCGGGATTTTTAGTCTCCAATGGCCCAAATTCCCAAAAACTGCAAAAAACACAATTCCAATTCAGGAATTTTTTGAAAATAATGTTGCTGTTTGGAGATATAATAGACCTTATGTACAACATATCGCATATCGCACGTGTAAGTCACGTGTAAAAATTCTAGGCTACCCCTTGAGCCCCTTAATCGCATTGTTGAATTTTACAGTCTATGTTTGATTCCACGATAACCTTATAGCTATTTGCAAACTTTAACAGAAATTTAATAAATTGAGTGGCATCGCTTCTTACAGAAATAGATGGAAAGTTGGATGTCACCTCTTGAGACACTGTTGTCAAGGTTACCGGCTTGCATTACTTCATTAGTTTCTTGTTGTTCTTCTTCTTTCGGATGGGCCAGCTAAGGACCACGACGTTCAACTTTTAAGCTTGGCGAGGGACTTGATGTTTGCCCAATATTCGCGCATTTTCTGGCAATGTTTCTCCTTCCTCTCTTTTGTCCAGATGATGCAGGTATTCTTACAGGGTGGTCTGTCCTGAAAACTCTTCAGTTTAAGTATCTTTCTGAGATGTGATCGGCTTCTAATACTACTTTTCATTATCTTCAGTTCTTGGGTATCCTTGTTAACTACTGTTAGCAACGGTGTCACGCTCTTTCTCTTCCCCCAGTACTTGAGAAGCCGGTTGGTTAGTCTTGTTGGGTTCATCCATGAGACATGTCCATAGAAAGCCAGACGTCTCTTCCTGGCCACATCTGTGATTTTCTCAGTATATCTATATAGCTCCTGATTTGGTCTTCTTCTGTACTCGTCATCTATTTATTATTTTACCAAATTAAAGAGTGCCATATCCCCTCCAGGGACGTAGGCGACCTGAATAAGAGCCCTTAACTAAGTCAAGGGATCACTAACCAGGCATCCCGAGCCGGAGTTAGCGTGTGGTAGGGTGGCCAGTTCCTTTCCACTCCTCCTCCTCATACCATAGCATATGGCAGGTTCCCATTTTGCATCACGAGGCTGGGAGTCCCCGTACCAGACCATACCAAGATTTTTAAATTCTTGGCAGAGCCGGGGATCGAACCCAGTACCTAGGGAGTGACAGCCAACAATGCTAGCCACTGCGTCACGAGGTGGTCTTTATTAGTTTATTAAATTAAATTAGTTTTCTGGGAATATCTCAGAAACGTGGTTTTAGAGCCTTAAAACGTAGTAGCCTCCGAGCCACCGAGGGGCTGAAAATGAGTTTTGCTCCTCCTTGTACGCCATAATATAATAATAATCATAATAATTATTTAGGGAAAGGGATATAATAGACCTTTACTACCACATCCGTCCGTGTAAATCACGTGAAAAAATTCAAGAGTACCCCTTGACCCCCTTAAGCGCATTATATACGTATTGGTGAATTTTAGAGTTTAAGTTGGTTCCGTGATAACCTTATAGCCGTTTGCGAACGTTCACAGTAATGCAATAAATGGAATGGCATTGCGTCTTACAGAAATAGATGGACTTCTGAGATTGTGTTGCCATGGTAACCGGCTTGCATTCCTTCAATAGCTTAATAAATGAAAATAGTTTTCTGGGTATATCTCAAAAACTGTTGGTTTTAGGACCTTAAAATGTGGTTTTCGGGGCCCGCGGGGCTCCCGAGTTTTGTTTCTCACATTAAGGCGCTGAAAATGAGCTTTGTCTCGTTTTTCTACGCCCATTTCAGCATGAATTTTAAGGGGGTAGGCCCTCTTTTATGAGAGGTATGGAGAAGAGTTATATCAATGATTACGTTCGTGCCTCTGATGGACTCCTGTACCAAATTTTATGTTGATCCACTCAGCGGTTCTGGAGTGATGCGCGTGCAAAGTTGTACACAGACAAACAGAGAGACAAAAATTTTGTTTTTGCACGCAACCGTCATAAACCAGTCTGAAACGCGTTAATAACTCAAACTTCCGTAGAAATTCAGAAAAAAACAGACAAACTTTCATTCTTATAATTATATAGAGAGATTTATTGAGATTTGGAAATATGGACCCTGCAAGATTGGTCTACGAGCAAGCAAAGGAAGCCTTCTCCATTAGAGGACCTCAGGCTGAAAATACCATCTACAGGAGCATCTGCAGACCTACTAGAGTGTAGAAAAGCAAAGAGAAGAGGGATAGTCCTAGACATCTATAATCACTGACGTCATGATGGACAAAACATAGGCGAACGGGAATCAAGAACAAAGGCATATAGTAACGAGACTCGCCATTCATGGCTTTCATCATCATATGATATGCTTCCTGTAACCAGATCTTACCATCCCCGAGTCACAAGTGTGTCTTATTGTGGAACGAACGGTGTACCAAGTAGGCCTACCATACAACGACATGCCGCAAAAGAACAAAATCACTTAGTGATCACAGTAACAATTAATGCCTATTCGGGAGATTCCTTCTTCCTTTATTGTGTGTTAGGTTGTTTAGTTTAGTTGTTTCATTAAAGGGAATCTTTCATTGCCACGGTGGGTGAGTGGTTAACGTGTCGGACTACCAACCCCAAGCTTGTAGGTTCATTCCTGGCCATGGTAAGGGATTTTTGAAAGGCGACAAAAATCACCTCATGCATGTTATACGTTGTTTGCATGTTAATGAACCCATTTGAATTCAGTAGGCCGTGATCATAATGGCAAAATTAATCTCGGGATTTTCCGTCAACACAAAGTTCCTCCATTCTCTACTAGAAAGCGCTATAGTGTCAAGGAGCTTAGATATCTAACCTCCTGGACTTTCATAGTGTTCCAAGGAACGACGAAATTCGACATGCAAGCTGCCCTCTGGGTGTCAAATAACAAAGCTTGCACCTGGCACCCGAGGCTATGCGGTATTATTATTATTATTATTATTATTATTATTATTATTATTATTATTATTATTATTATTATTATTATTATTATTAGTGAAATAAGAACTACTAGCATTACCCGTCGCGGCTTCGCCCGCGAATATTCTAGTTGTAAAGAGTACACTTAGCAAAATCTCAATCATGAATGCTATGACTGATTTATCCTCGGTATGAATAATCAGACTTTATCAATTCAGCTTATGGTGCAGTGGTTAGGGGTTTGTAATTCCTTCATAGGTATATCAGAGCGAAGTTAGTTTTCTGGGAATATCACAGACACTGTTAATTTAAGGGCCTTTAAATGTGGTTTTCGGAGACCCTTTATAGTCGGGTGAAAAAGGCCTTTCGTACCAAACTCACACGTGAACAAGATGTTCAGTAAAGAACATATAGCCTACTTTCTCCTAAATGCATGGGTATTGTTATAACTCTTTGTCCTTTTCAAGGAGTATGATTGAATGTTGGTTGTAGTAGATTGTTGAAATACAACGTGCTATAGGGATATTAAACATGAATATGAGGTGCCCCTTGCTAGTGCTACCTCCGTGCCAAATTTCGTTCAATTCGGTTTCACCGTGTTTGAATTGATAGGGGGAATCGATTTGCACACATACTTGGCCACCATCGGCAAACTATTGGGCTGATGTTCTTGCAGTTTGGTCTGAATATGTTTCCCACATAAAGATATGGTGTTGCAAAATTTGGTAGAGACTAGATTATTAGGTTGGTCGTAATTACATTTTAGCTTATAACATTTGGGTGGCCGCAATTACGTTTCCGTCAAGATAGCGGTGATATAAAACATGACACTGAGGTGCCCTTTGCTAGTGCTACCTCTGTACCAAATTTCGTACCATTCGGTTTCACCGTGTTCGAATTGATAAGGGGAATCGATTTTCAAACAAAGATGGCCGCCATCCGCAAAATATTAGGCTGATGACCTATTAGTTTGGTCAAAGGATGCTCCCTCATTAATGGTATGTTGTTACTATATTTGCTAGAGATCGGATGATTAGGCTAATCGTAATTTGATTTAAGCTTTGAACATTTGTGTGGCCGCCATTACGTTTCAATCAAGATGGCGGCGATATAAAACATGACACTGAGGTGCCCTTTGCTATTGCTACCTCTGTACCAAATTTCGTTCCATTCGGTTTCACCGTGTTTGAATTAATAGGGGGAATCGATTTTGACACAAAGATGGCCGCCATCCGCAAACTATTAGGTGAATGACCTATTAGATTGGTCAAATGATGCTCCCTCCATAAAGGTATGTAGTTGCAAAACTTGGTAGAGATCGGATGATTAGGTTAATCGTAATTTGATTTAAGCTTTGAACATTTGTGTGGCCGCCATTACGTTTCTGTCAAGGTGGCGGCGATATAAAACATGACACTGAGGTGCCCTTTGCTATTGCTACCTCTGTACCAAATTTCGTTCATTCGGTTCCACCGTGTTCGAATTAATAGGGGGAATCAATTTTGACATAAAGATGGCCGCCATCCGCAAACTATTAGGCTAATAACCTACTAGATTGGTCAAAGGATGCTCCCTCCATAAAGGAATGATGTTGCAAAGTTTGGTAGAGATCGGATGGTTATGTTAGTCGTAATTTGACTTAAGCTTTGAACATTTGTGTGGCCGCCATTACGTTTCAATCAAGATGGCGGCGATATAAAACATGACACTGAGGTGCCCTTCGCTAGTGCTACCTCTGTACCAAATATCGTTCAATTCGGTTTCACCGTGTTTGAAATAATAGGGGGAATCGATTTTGACACAAAGATGGCCGCCATCCGCAAACTATTAGGCGAATGACCTATTAGATTGGTCAAAGGATGCTCCCTCCATAAAGGTATGTAGTTGCCAAACTTGGTAGAGATCGGATGATTAGGTTAATCGTAATTTGATTTAAGCTTTGAACATTTGTGTGGCCGCCATTACGTTTCTGTCAAGATGGCGGCGATATAAAACATGACACTGAGGTGCCCTTTGCTATTGCTACCTCTGTACCAAATTTCGTTCATTCGGATCAACTGTGTTCGAATTAATAGGGGGAATCAATTTTGACATAAAGATGGCCGCCATCCGCAAACTATTAGGCTAATAACCTACTAGATTGGTCAAAGGATGCGCCCTCCATAAAGGAATGTTGTTGCAAAGTTTGGTAGAGATCGGATGGTTATGTAAGTCGTAATTTAACTTAAGCTTTGAACATTTATGTGGCCGCCATTACGTTCCTGTCAATATGGCGGCGAAATAAAACATGATACTGAGATGCCCTTTGCTAGTGCTACCTCTGTACCAAATTTCGTTCAATTCGGTTTCACCGTGTTTGAATTAATAGGGGGAATCGATTTTGACACAAAGATGGCCGCCATCCGCAAACTATTAGGCGAATGACCTATTAGATTGGTCAAAGGATGCTCCCTCCATAAAGGTATGTAGTTGCAAAACTTGGTAGAGATCGGATGATTAGGTTAGTCGTAATTTGATTTTAGCTTTGAACATTTGTGTGGCCGCCATTACGTTTCCGTCAAGATGGCGGCGATATAAAGCATGACACTGAGGTGCCTTTTGTTAGTACTACCTCTGTACCAAATTTCGTTCCATTCGGTTGCACCGTGTTCGAATTAATAGGGGGAATCGATTTTCACACAAAGATGGCCGCCATCCGCAAACTATTATGCTGATGGCCTAGTGGTTTGGTCAAAGGATGCTCCCCCTATAAAGGTATGTTGTTGCAAAATTTGGTAGAGATCGGATGATTAGGTTAGTCGTAATTTGATTTAAGCTTTGAACATTTGGATGGCCGCCATTACGTTTCCGTCAAGATGGCGGCGATATAAAACATGACACTGAGGTGTCCTTTGCTAGTGTTACCTTTGTACCAAATTTCGTTCAATTCGCATTCACCGTGTTCGAATTGATAGGGGGGGACAGACATTCAGAGTACACACACTCACACACACACACACACACACACAGACTCGCACACACACATACACACACACACAGACTCACACACACACATACACACACACAGACAGACACACTTTTTTCGCCCTGTGTTGATCTCATAAGTCTACTTTCATTTTTTGCAAAAATCGAAAGTAGGCTAAAAATGCGTGAAACAATTGTAGAGTGCCCCTTGACCCCCTTAAGCGCATTATACTGTATGTATTAATGAATTTTACAGCTTAATTTGGTACAGTGATAACCTTATAACCGTCTGGAAACTTTCACAGTAATGTAATAATTGGAATTGCATTGCGTCTTACAGAAATAGATGGACCTGTGAGATTCTGTTACCATGGTTACCGTGTTGCATTCTTTCATTATTTCATTGTAAACAAGATGTTCAGTAAAGAACATATAGCCTACTTTCTCCTAAATGTATGAGTATAGTTATAACTCGTTGTTATTATCAAAGAGTATAATAGAACTATTCTTTGTTGAAGACCTTAGAAACGATTTACCTCTACCAAACGCCACAACCTAGATAAAAACTGCTACCATCATTGAAGAAAGAAAGATAAGAAGTATATCAAGAATGTTATGGATCTGGAGACATAATCGACCGGACTGGCGGCGTGGCTCAGCGGTAACGTTCTCGCTTGCTGGGCCCTAGGTTGCAGGTTCGTATCCTGGCGCAGTCAGCTGGCATTTGAGGGTGCACAAATGCGAGGGAGCCGTGTCAGTACATTTACTGGCACGTTAAAGATCCCCTTCGGGCCAAAATTCCGGCACCCCGGTGTCTCTAAAATCAGCAGTAGTTAAAAGGGATGTAAAACCAATAACATTATTATTATTATTACGACCTGCCGTGGGCAACATCCAACTTTGAGTTGAGGCATGTCTTTACACGTCTGGTTGTGCATGGCTTTCACAACCCTAATTGAATTAACAAATCTTTCCATGACCCTACAGAGACGTGTGTATACAAACTATGTGGATATTTTCGATAATATAATCCTAACAGAGCGAGTGCATTCTAGCGGCCAGAAGAAGAAACTTTTCAATAAAATCTGGAAGTTACCTTTTTGGCAGCTAGATGTCTCGAGTAAATCTGCTGGCGAATTATGTTTTAATTAAATATATATTTTACACCATAATGTGCACAATATAACGCTTAATAACATTTTCAAGTAACGCAAAATAGGCTGTTACAAACCCTTTAAAATAAAAAGTTAAAATGTATCGTAGTATCATCTTGTCATTCTTCAAATTCGATGCGCATAGAATGATAATGGTATAGTAATCAATGGATCCCCACGTAGACTAGTCGTGACATCTATTGGTGAAATATCGAACAATATAATCCTAACAGAGCGAGTGCATTCTAGCGGCCAGAAGAAGAAACTTTTCAATAAAATCTGGAAGTTACCTTTTTGGCAGCTAGATGTCCCGAGTAAATCTGCTGGCGAATTATGTTTTAATTAAATATATATTTTACACCATAATGTGCACAATATAACGCTTAATTTTAAAACATCTGAGTCATTACAAAACAATAAACATATAACATTTCAAGCAAAAAACCTAGCTCTGATCGGGTTTGAACCATAGGCATTTGAGCGATAGGCTAACGCTCTACCACTGAGCTAATTGTGTCAACGAATATCGTTCTATTTAAAATGACTTACATAGAACTTGTTAGCAAATAATGATTTATACTAAACGATTTCATCACTGGAGTATATTATTTATATATAAAGCATTTCATACAAAGTTTATTTATTTTTTTATCAGTACGCTATATTGCATGCAATACTCAAATTAGTGAAATATAAGTCCGGCACAAGATATCCGCTGCCATCTTGTCTTATTACTGAATCAGGTCAGCTTTTTAAAATCACGTCTGCACTATAGTATTACAAAATAAACTTTTAATTTCGAACGTGCCTCTTCCTTTAGAACAGTTAAAACGATTCTCGGCTCGATAATCGGAACTGGTGGGTCCCATGATATGGATTATAAAGTTTGCATAATTCGCACGGCCGCCATCCTGAAATGGTATGGCGGACGACCTTGTAATTTGGTCACAAGACGCATCCTATACGAAGGTATGTTGTTACCAAATTTGGTAGAGATCGGATGATTTGGTTAGTCGTTATTTGATTTTACGTTTTGAACGTTTGAGTGGCCGCCATTCAGTTTTAGTAAAGATGGCGGCGATATAAAACATGACACTGAGGTGTCCTTTGCTAGTGCTACCTTTGTACCAAATTTCGTTCAATTTGCATTCACCGTGTTCGAATTGATAGGGGGGGACAGACATTCAGAGTACACACACTCACACACACACAGACACACACACACACACACACACACACAGACTCACACACACACATACACACACACAGACAGACACACTTTTTTCGCCCTGTGTTGATCTCATAAGTCTACTTTCATTTTTTGCAATAATCGAAAGTAGGCTAATATACATGTTTTGAGGTATTTGTTTAATTGCGAGGCATTTAAAGAGTAAGTGAGTGCGTTTCGCTTACGCATTGGGTTATGCTGAACCTGTAGGTACCCCATATGTGTAGGTTGGTGTTCATGGGACCTTATTTTCGGTACAAACTGGAATGGGATCTTAGCGGAATAATATAGGGAGGGATCAGTAGCAACCAGTAGGCGTACTGCTTGTAACCCACATCGTACGCTCAACGTGATCAGTGCTAGATCTCCACACAGAATTAATTGCGTGCTCGTTACTTGTCTCAGCTTGTCAGGACCGTGTTTATGGCTGACCCTTGATCACATCCAAGATGCACATTAATTGCCGCAATTGGCTTAGACGGCTTGCAGATTGGCTCGCGCCTTCCAAACACACCAAGGACACAGCTAGATGCGAACTTGGCATAATATTACGGCTGGAAAGATAGTGAACATCCGTTTTAGTGATCTTCAAAGATATGCAAAGGCTTGTGGTTTACAGCTATTGTTGCAAAATTTGTCCACAACTCATCTGTTTATGTATCTTCATGTTGTATGAACTCTGCAATAAAATCCCTGACGTGATAAGATGTGATATTGGTTCTAAATGGGATTTATAGATTTATGGCATGTAAAAGATCCTTCCACAGACTAAACTTGTGTGAAGCTAAATTTATAACTTAGATTTCCTTGGAACGGTCTATCAAAGTTCCAATGTTCACCACTAGGTATCATTGACATCTGGTAGCGAAAGTTGGAACTACTTGAAGTTGAACGGAACTTGTAGCTCACCTATGGGTGTCGGCTAGAAGCAGCTACAGCCTCTGGCGAGCCGAACATGTCTTCGGACACTCCCGGCACTAAAAGCCATACGATAAATAAATCTAAATGGGAAATTATTCATTTTTCTGTTAAATAAATGTAATATGCAGCAATTCTTCTAGGTGTTTGTCGTGTCATTTGCAAGGTTTCGCCTAGCTGTTCATAGTCAGGCTCATCACCGGGCTCTTGGTGACCGTGCGCGGATCACCTCAGGGGTAGTGAATCATGCACTACTTCCCCTTTTATGCAGCCCATTTGCGCTTCTTCATTGCGAGAGCTGATAGCTGTTACAGCTTTTCTGCTTCCTATAGAGCAGTGGTTCTCAACCTCTTTTGTTCACGGCACACAATCCAATATAGAAAGTACCCGCGTCACTTGAACGTACGTGTTGGCAACAATGTGAGAGGGGTTGAGCGCGCGCACAGTTTGTCTTCACCAGTCAGTTGTTTTTAGCCACGCAGTCCTAACGCGTCTGTCTTCTGGCATATTTGGAGGTTTGAAGTGATAGAGGCCATTGTTGTCTAGTTCTATTAAAGAAAGCTTTTCAGTCGGTCAACACGAAATGTGCCCAATTAGGCGGGAAAACAAGTAATTTATATACCCTAAGCTTAAAAAAAATACATAAGATATTTAACACAAAGCTCTTTTTAAAATTTTGAGGTTGATTTTTAGTTTCACACGTGTATGCATTATCCGGTTAATGTGTTTTTTTCCTTATATTTATACTAAGTCTCTAGAGTTCACCACCGATCTTTCTCTGCATAAGGAAGAGCAGCTCGCAGAACTTCAGGCTGAACGAACACTTCAACTGAAATATGGTGAACTACCACTTATCAAGATTTAATTGTTAGCGGAGAAAATGTACCCAGTAATAGCTGTAAAAACAGTTACCCTGTTACATTTTTCCACCACCTACTTGTGCGAGGGAGGATTTTCAGCACTAACCAGCATAAAGAACAACAAACGTGAAAGTCTTCTCTCAGTTGACCAGGCAATACGTGTGTGTTCGTCTTCACTTCCACCACGAATTGAACGTTTGTGTAAGAAGCGACAGTCTCAGATTTCTTATTGATAACTCAAACTTGTTGTATGGCGTAAAAGCAACAAATAACCTGTAAATCAGTTTAAGTTTAGTAACATTACTATCAATATATTCTGTTGCTCTTTTTAAAAATAAATATTAAGTGAAATTACTTCTATTTCTTTTATTAGCAATATCATAAACACTCAGAATTATCGTGGCACACCTGGCTAATCTCGTGCCACGGCATACCGATTGAGAAACACTGCGATATAGGTTTCCAGGAAGTTGGCATATTGTCATGAGGTTATGGCGATTCCTCCACGTGAGACATGTGGATCATCCTACAGTCAGCTCTCAGTTGTAACTGTTTAAAAAATGAAATTGCTTGTTTTGTAAAAGAGTCTTTGGGGATACCTTGCCCGCCCTCTCGATAAGCTGTCTATCTGCCACTGTCAGTACTTGTAACTAGTTCTACATTTCACCCCTAGATGGGTGAAGTGTGACCTTCACCGCCCGGAGTAGAAAGCTGAGGAAGGAGGCTTTGCATCCTCAAAGCACGTGTCTATAGCTCTAGAAATGTATGGGAGCCCCTGAGGGGAAAGGGGCAGGTTTGGTCTGTTTAATGGCACTCTGAGGACGTCGTCTGAGATCCTCAAGTCTCGCTATTGGTTGAATTTAAAACAACGCTACGAACTTATTCGTTACGATTTTGCGCGGACAGAATGGATAGTCTGTTTGCACTGCAGTGTGTGCACATCTTCGGAGTGGTATTCGATTGTATTATGTAATGTGTTCGTAATAGTGCTGTGCGACAGAATAATTAATACTAGCAATAGTGCCCGGCTTCGCCCGGTGGATTTGTTTGTTTTATGGATGATAATGAATACTACTACAGAACTGGCATATAATACTTAAATTAACAGAAAAAGTATTTTAAAAATATAACTTTTTGTGGTGGTGGTGGGGTGATAAGTAGTACATTATATTGGACGTAACATTCAGGTCATTTTTCCGTAATGATAATGACAATAATGAATAGGGAAACGGCTATTTACTAACTACAGTACTGACACATGTAATTTACAAACGAATTGAAAAATATGATTAGAAAGAGGAGTATGTGACATAAAAGACACTGCCTAAGGCCTATGTCTCATTGGCTGTTAGGAAGGAAGAGATCAATAGTGTCGTCTTTTGTCACATAGTGCCATAGGAAAATAATCAGAGCACTTTGGAAAACTTCGGCTGTCCCGAGCTCCTGAAGTAGCAATAGTGTCATTTATCGCCACATACCGTTCAAGGATAAGGATCTGAATAAATGAAAGTAAATTTGAAAGCACCAACGCTTATTGCAGCTGATTGCCTCTATGTACTGCACCAACACTATCGCACTTATACAGAGGCATACAATTTTCATGATAACTGTTTTACGGGGCCTAAGAAATCTTCTTGCAATAATTACTCCCAGTGACTCCAATTTTCTAAGCAGCGCATGTTGTAACTATTTTCGCAATACTGGTAGGGGCGACGTGATGCAGCTCGTATTGCCAGCCAACAATTGACTTATTAAAATATTCGTACAGTTACACTATACGGACATGAATGGTTCTAGGACCTTAAAACGTAGTTTTCAATTTCATTTTGTCTGTTGTTCTAAATGTAGGGAATGGAGAGAATTGTTCAAAATATCAAGTGGATAGTGTTACCCACAGGGTTTCGAAGGGTAAGTACATTAAGTGTGGTTAAGATCGGTGAATCGATGTAGACTTGTGGCAAAGGGCCTAAATGCAGGGAATGGAGTGATCTGTCCGAAATTTCACGTAGACAGGGTTACTCGCAGGTTTCCAAAGGGTAAGAATACTCATTTAGGTTCAGATCGGTGAAACGGTGTAGATTTGTGCCAAAGGGCCTAAATGCAGGGAATGGAGTGGTCTGTCCGAAATTTCATGTAAACAGTGTTACTCGCAGGGTTCCAAAGGGTAAATATACAAATGTTGATTCAGATCGGTGAAACGGTGTAGATTTGTATAAATAACAGACAAACCAACATTGAGCTTTATACCGTATTTACACATGCTAGTGCAACAATCACAATAACGCAGGTTATCACATAAATTCTACACACACACCCATGTACACGGGGCAACATGACCACGATGTCTAAGCCCCGCAAATGAAATATTAACTGTGCATACGATAGCATAGAGAATACTACAGTCCAATACAATCCTTGATTGTCAATCGGTCAGTTTTCCCATGTGTCGTTTAGCAAATTTTACCGGACTATCATGATACAGAGTAAATCGTTGTTGCCTAGTGACAATCTGTCCATCAATGGTACGGCGTTGACTATCATGATACAGTGTTAGTCGTTGTCGCCTAGCGACAATATGTCCGGCATGTTATTAGATCGGTGAAACGGTGTAGACTTGTGCAAAAGGGCCTAAATGCGGGGAATGGAGTGGTCTGTCCGAAATATAACATAGCCTAAACTATTCCTCTTGAATCAGGCTATCATATACAAAACGAATTTTTCGAATCCGACTGGTAGTTCCAGATATTAGCGCGTTTAAACACATAAACACACAAACACACAAACTCTTCAGCTTTATTATATTACTAGCAATAGTGCCCGGCTTAGCCCGGTGGTTTTTTTTGTATTATGCATGATAATGAATACTACTACAGAACTGGCATATAATACTTAAATTAACAGAAACAAATATTTTAAAAATATAACTTTCTGTGGTGGTGGTGGTGGTGGTGATAAGTAGTACAGTATAATGGACGTAACAATCAGGCAATTTTTCCGTAATGATAATGGTAATCGCAACTCCCCGATATATGTAATCTTCATAGACTACTCCAAAGCTTTTGATAGCATCAGCAGATCAACATTGGTAAACAAATTGGAGAGCATATTAGGCAAATCAAATCAGGAGCTCCAAACCATCAAGTCTATCCTTGATGCAAACCATATAGCGGTGTATGATGGCATAACTACATCGAATGACATCATACAAACACGAGGGGTCTTGCAAGGAAACCCGATGAGTCCGGTCTTATTCAACGTCATGACAGCGGATATCGGCAACGCTATAAACGTCAATGTAAAACTACTAATGTACGCGGATGACATGGCCATTCTCTCCAAAAGCCCTAAACATTTACAAACGGCATTAGACGACATCAGGAACTGGGCAACATACAACTGTATGGAAATAAATGGCTCGAAAACCAAAGCAATGAAATTCAGGAGAGGAGGCAAACTTGCAAAGGGGGATCATTTCACTTGTGGCAACTCTCCCTTAGAATTCGTAACAAATTTCAAATACTTGGGGGTCACCCTCCAAACTACGGGAATTACGTTTTCACTACACATACAAGAACGAACAGCAGCTGCAGCAAAAGCAATATATGACATACCCAAATTACAACTACTGTCAGTTTCAACAGCAATGGCACTATTCAAGATCAAAGTCATGCCGACGGCCACCTATGGAATACAACTAATCTGGAACTACCTGACGGTCGGAAATCTAAGAAAGCTGGAAAGCGTTAAATCTAGCTTCCTCAAAAGAGTGTTATCCATCTCAAAATTCACAAGAAATAGTTATGCTTATACCCTTGCACAGGAATCTCTCTTCTTGGATGACATAAAACACTGCTTTAGTTTATCGGAGACACAAGCATATGCAACCTTCATCGAAGAGAGGAGCAGCAAAGCAAGACAGATACCGGAGGGGATTAGAGAAACAGACGCAATGACATCAGACTGCTGGAAAGGACCAAACTTCCAACTCCGACACCTGTACACACGATTTGCAGTACACGGCTTTCATGGAAAGATTTGCACAGTAAGCACCTACCATGATCCTAAGGACAGCTGCATCTGTAAGCTATGTAATGAACGGTGCCCGAAATATCACCTGCAGGAGTGTAAAAATAGGACTGTTTCACTAATTGAGCTATCTAAAGATTGGTGAAATCACGACAATGTAACTTTTCATTTTTATTTTATTTTTTCTCTCAGTACACATTGTGTTTAATAAATATAATATAATGACAATAATGAATAGGGAAACGGCTATTTACTAACTACAGTACTGACACATGTAATTTACAAACGAATTGAAAAATATGATTAGAAAGAGGAGTTTGTGACATATAAGACACTGCCTAGGGCCTATATCTCATTGGCTGTTAGAAAAGTAGAGATCAATAGTGTCGTCTTTTGTCACATAGTGAACCCATCTGCAATTGGTTCAAGCGTCGAATCCATATTTTATATGAAAAAGAAGAGAGGAAATAATGCAGTTTTTAAAATGTATTGGAAAGATTTTAAGAAGTGGGCTGTTATAATGTGATGCAAGAGCGGGTGACCACTAGTCATGCGGACATGAGATCACGCTTGCCTCATCGATAAGGAGCTGGGGCATGATTATTAATAGAACGAGAAAAACTTTCCACGACGAGTGAGGGAGAATGAGTTTCGGAAATAGACCTTACTCAGCTATAAAATGACAACCTTGCAAAGACGCAAGAAGAGAAATAATTAAAATTAAGCCATTTGCTAGCATTTAATTAATGAAATGAACACATCATTGTTGATCATTCTGGAATAGAGATTTTTGTGTGGGGAAAAAGTTTATAATATTTGCACAGGAAAGAACTGCAGACGTGGCATGACGTAGTTAGTTATTCCCCGAGCCCAGAGTTGGGAGAGAGGGAAAAATAAACCTCACCACCCACATATCTGAGGAGCCAAATTAATTAATATCTTGGAATTGTGTGATCGATTTTCTTGATCAAAGAAACCATTTTACGTTTAAAACAAGAGCTTTCACGAGATATATTTTTCAAAATTATACGACAATTACTTCAGAAGTTAGTGCTGGAGAAGAAGCGGATTTGATCGTTTTGCCGCAGATTTGGATAAAAACCCTGGACGTGCCAGGAAGAGCATTCAGTTTACCAAGGGCGCGGGAGCGCATGGTTCTGTTTCAACCATCAAATGCAGTTATTGTCAGCCCACGGGCGTGACACTGTGTCACTATCATCGTTAATACAGTTTCCGACAGCCCGAGGGGGGCGTCCGGCTGTATCAAGTATCATTCAGTCTACAGCGGACCTCGGGCAGAGGCCGTGCTGGATCATCCAACAATTATTCAGTTTACCCGAGACGCCGGAGAGCGGGGTACTGTTTCGCAAAGTATCAGTCAGCCCAGAGGAGCGTGAAGTTGGAGCATCAACTACAAGACAAGCTATAAGTAAACTCCTAGTGCAGGAGTGCTGCATCAAAATACATTCAGTTATAAAAGACGCCGGAGAGCGGGATACTGTGTCGCAAAGTACAACAAGTCATTTTAGTGAGCGCTTAGACGCTGCACTCAGGAACAATTAGCGTTAAAGTTCACTAGTACAGTCAAAGTTTAGGCTGAAACCGGCGATAGGTACTCGAATAAAATAGTTCAGTTAAAGAACCAACGCATCATAAGGTTTCGAAGTACCCAAGGATAGTGAAATAGACAGTTCTATCTACGTTAAGTAACCAGATCAGGGTAGAACGAAATAGTAACGCCTAGTGTTCCTGAATTGAGGGGGCTAGAGCGAAGGACGATAAAAATTAGGAATTGTAGTTCCAGGCGTTGTCTAGGTGGACAAATGAACAGTCAAACATTGGGGAGTACTCCAATAAGCCCCGAATCAAAGTAAGAGAAAGTAATACAAGAAAATTACTAGGTCACCGATATATAAGTTCGAGCGATCAAAATAGTAATACATCAGGGACAGACTTTTATTAGACGAACAAGTTAGCGTCTAGCAAGATACGACATCGTGCAATAAAGTTAAAGAAGCCGATAGTCAAACCCAGAATCAGAAAATTAGGCGTTCCAGTGAGGTTAGTTCGATCGAGACTTTCCATCATCTCCTCAGAGTAGGAAGCCGACGTGCATATAGTGCAACCCTTGGAAACGGGAAAAGAAAAGAAATCACGAGTGTAAGGCGAATAATTAACGCCAGAGTGATAACATTTTTATGTAATGTAAATATAGTGAAATTTTTGAGTGTAATAGTTTTAGTGAAATTGTATTGTGTTAAGTGAAAACGAATACAAAATGGTATTCATTATATTCAAAGTGATTAGGGTACCGTATATATTTTATGTGCTATTAAGAAAGTGTCATTGAGTTTAAATATAACCATGAAAATGGCTTAAGAAGAAGTTGGTGGGTGAAAATGTTCCATCGTTGGAGAATTCGGTCGATGACCGTACAGTCATGTGAGTAACAATTTCATTATTATGTGTTTTGGGAAGATTTGCGTATAAGCCTCATGAGTGAGAGTAGGGATGTGTGATAACAGGTGAAAGAAAGATTGCGCGATCTGAACGATTAATTTGATGGAAATAAAATAAATATGTGAAATATTAATGAATCCCTTGTGGAAAATATTCAGTGGAATATCAGTTTAAAATGGTAAATGATATAAATATGCTAAAGCAAGCGTAATAATAATAATAATAATAATTATATGAATGAATATTGTGATGAATTTTATATGGAAAGTGGTAGCTTCAGAGCTCCTTTAGATGAATTAATAAATGTAGTGAATACATGTGCTTTATGGTAAAAATGATTATTGTTAATGGAGGAAGAAAAATATATATTTTGAGACGTAGATCAAACGTTGATTTGAATTTATTTGGTTCTCTGAAGGCAACTTGGCTAATTAATGTATGAGCGCCACGTCGCGCATTGAAGTAATTTGTCACGCTAGGAATGCGTTGAAATGCTCGGTAAAAGTAATAATGAGGGACAGTTAGTCGTGGTAATGAACGGTTATAAGTCCTCAAAGTTGTGATAGGGATCACGAGGCATTGTGTGTTGTATGTTAAAAAGGGTGCCATTTATGTTGTATTATGAGCTCTGGTAATGGGCGAGGCCTGCCTTAAGTCGCTAATGTTATAAGTCCTCAAAGTTGGGATACTGCTCCCGAGGCATTTGAAAGTATCGAACTCACAGTCGTCCGTGTTGAAGCCCCTTAATATTGATTGTATTATTGAATTTTCTTACCCGCTAATGAGGACACTTCATAATTATACTATACCGAAGCTAAGAGAATAAGGTCTGTAGAACCTAAATATGTTGTTTGTGGTCATTTTTGTATCGTAAGCCTTGTCATTCAGATAAATGCATTTGAAACAGCTGTGTGTAAAAGCTGAGTAACCGGTCTCTTGTGAAAGCGAGACTGTGGGCTCTTCTCTCCATGCAATAAATCAAGCCAAGTAGCTAAGACAGACCCTTACCCTCTTGTATTGCGGTAGGTTGGGGAACGGGATGTCTGAGTCACAGTACACGGAAGTGTTTAAGATTATTTTAACGACCCGGTAGTTGAACCGAGGTTCCTTGACATTCATTATTATCGCTTGCAGAGTTCAGATCGTTGCTTTCTTAAGATATAATTGTCTTTGAAGACAAAATGATAAATCCCTAACTTTATTATTCAATGATTCAGTGATTCACGAGTTTTTATGGAGACATTAAGGTTGTGGGAGTAATCTTAAGTTTGACTTGCTCAGTAGTTTTCTAAAGCTCGAAAATACGCAAATTTTTCCAATCACGGTAGTGAGTTGGTAGCTTGAGAGAGAGTGATGGTAACAGATGAACATTGTGAGAGCCCAAAATTAATTAATGATTAGCTATACTTTGATATTATGATTCAAACCAGATATACTCATGTAAATATTAATTGATGTGTATTTAATTGCTACAGAGTGTATGTAAACTTTACCGAGCCATTTGGAGCTCGTTATTTTGAAGAATTTGAATTGACACCATATGGGAGTGAAACTTGGTTGTAGTTTTGTTGGATTTTAGAAAACCAGTCATTATTATTTTGTAAATGGTTTAACATGAATTCCTTGTTCAACTTTGGACAAGTGTGAAGTGGAGTGTCAGTATTTTTATTGGTTTAATTTTTGTAGCGCCATATTTTGGATAATTAAATGTTTTGATAGTAAGATTTGATTTTGTTTATTTTTGGAAGTGTATCCTATGATGAGTCCAAAGTGTGTAAGTCACAGAGTGGAAGAACAAACCATGAACCCCGATACTCCCGATTGAGCATTGCTGGCAAACTGTGATTTGCATATTTCATTGTTGAAATGGGCACAATAGTGCCATAGGAAAATAATCAGAGCACTTTGGAAAACTTCGGCTGTCCCGAGCTCCTGAAGTAGCAATAGTGTCATTTATCGACACATACCGCTCAAGGATAAGGATCTGAATAAATGAAAGTAAATTTGAAAGACCTTACGCTTATTGCAGCTGATTACCTCTATGTACTGAACCAACACTATCGCACTTATACAGAGGCATAATATTTTCATGATGATAACTGTTTTACGGGGCCTAAGAAATCTTCTTGCAATAATTACTCCCAGTGACTCCAATTTATAATCAGCACAAGTTGTAACTATTTTCGCAATTCTGGTAGGGGCGCCGTGATGCACCTCGCATTGCCAGCCAACAATGGACTTATTAAAATATTCTTACAGTTACACTATACGGACATGATTGGTTCTAGAACCTTAAAACGTAGTTTTCAAGTTCATTTTGTCTGTGGTCTGTGGAGTGGTCTGTTCGAAATTTAGCATAGCCTAAATTATCATATACGAAAAGAATTTTTCGAATCCGACTGGTAGTTCCAGAGATTAGCGCGTTTAAACACATAAACACACAAACACACATGCTCTTCAGCTTTATGATATTAGTATAGATAGCATAGATAAGACTGAGCATAATATCTCAATTTAGCTCAGCTATAATAATTATGTATCAAAAGTTTGGTGCTTTCAGTCGGTCAACACGAATGTACCCAAAAGACATGGGTTATGCCCTAATCCTGGAAAAAATACATGAGATTAATAAATACACTAGGATGACACGTGCTATAGACATGTGCTTTGAGGATGCAAGGCCTCCTTCCTCAGCTTTCTCCTCCGGGCGGTGAAGGTCTCACTTCACCAGTTTCGATCGTCATGCCATCATCATCAGATCCATTACACTTAGGCTGTAAATTCTATGTTTGAAAATACAGGTGAAAATATATACAATATGTACAATTATTTAGTTGCAGTATTGGTAATGCAACTTGTCAGTGTATGCTAGTTGTAGTATATATGATGTTAGGTGGAATGCTAAAATGGTGATAGAAATCCGGAATTCGTCTGTTTGGAGTGACTATATGGTTGTAAAAGTCAACTATGGTTGTACTATATAGTGCAAGCTATTACTTCTGGTTTGGATGTCTTCAGTTCTGTATCTGCGATTATTATCAACTTCCCTCTTGGAACAGTGACGGTCGACTGAATTGAAATCATTGAATGTTGACTCAGTGAGCTGGTTTTTCCCTCCCCCCCCCCCCCCCCCCGCCCCGTGTTCCTGTATATTGTCTGTAATCAATGCATGTGTAATTGTGACCTGTTGCCAAATCTAGATAAGATGTATGTTACTGAATTCAGGAAGTTCTTCAACAATTAAAGACCATGGATTATTCTTTGCCACGCGTAGACTATTAGCCATTCATACTAAGCGCTGCCCCACAATTTTAAGCCTATCATATTACGTCATACAAATTATAAAAATCAGCACTCGCCACTGCGTCCTACACATTATAAAAATCAGCTGCTTTGAAGGCCAACCTCTATAGGGAGGAGAAAAGCTGTAAGAGCTCTAAGCTCTCACAGTAAAGATGCTAACTTGCCTAGGTTTAAGCCCACCCTTCCATACCATGCAACAGTGTAGGAAACACATATCCTCGAACCATTCTCAGCGTAAGGTCCAGGTTTCAGTAGCGGTTAGAGGCCAAGTTCTTCATTTTAACGAATGTGCTTCTCGCATGCTTAATCCTGATCTTGGTCTCTCAGATGTCCGTGCCTTATTATTAATTTTCGTTTTCCAAGCTCAAATATTGAGAGTTATTATGTTCTGAAATGTCAAAATGGACGTTGTGTGCTCAACCACTTTCTTGGTTCATTTTACGTAACCTATTTATATATTATATTTATATTGTTTGTATTTAAATTTTCTCGATCTGACATTTAAATTTATCGCCCACCATGTAGGTTGGTGCGTGTCGTAACCTCACTTTACTTTATTTCTTTTACTATTGGTACTCTTACCTATCAATTCTGTGATTGGTCACTTCCTTCCCTGTTGTCGAGCTGACGCTAAACTCCGTGTCCATCTTGGCATTTCTCCGCCATTCAAGTTCGCGACTAAAAGTGCATTATGTAATGTCCTCATTTTAATGTGGTAGGCACTCGGCCTATCCACATGTGTTAGCTTCTGTTTTTCTTCCGTGTTCGTTCTAGAGTAAGTACATACCGTATTTAAATTTACCTTCATTTAATTGCGTTTGTGCGTCGTTCTCTTTCGAGCTTTGGAATTCTCGTCGCATCTTGGTGAGTTGCAGAAATGTTTAATTGTCTATTATTTTTAATTTCCTTTCCTTCCTTTTCTCTTGACTTTGTTACGCGTGTGTTAACCTTGCCTGGTCGCTTTTCGTTTTTGGATGCGTCTCCTCATTTATGTCATGAGGTCAGGGCTTGATTGAATACTGTAGTGTGATTCCTCCCGCTTTCAATCATGCATTTCCTCACGCTCATATGACCACGTGATGTTTTGGATTTTTGCCGTGTTGTTTGAGTTTTCCATTATGGCCATGTCGGACGTTGCTGTGTTCTTTACGTTCGTTCTGGGCCGGAAACGAACCGGCAATCCACATACTTTGGGACCAGCAAAGCGATATTTAGATCTATGTTGCATCAAGTAGCATCCTCGAGATTATATTGGTGTATCTCGTATTTATTGCCATTTGATTTACGTCCCTGTATCTTTGTTGTTTTCTCCCATTTCTGTAGTTATTTCATGCGATATGGTTCCCAAGTATTCCTTCTTTAGTTTGTGTGTTATATTGTTTGAGGATTTGTCGCTATTTCTGCCTTATTGCGGTATGTACAGAACCCTTATGATACTTATTGTATAATAATGTTTCATGTTAATTTTAGTCGTCATATTTGGAAGACATATTTGGTGCCGTTGAGAAGGATAGTGGACCTGAATATGCTGCAAGTTGTTCGGAGCGGAGAGGCAAGTAAAGCAAGCGAGGTATTAATAGCCAGTTCCTGGAAGTAAGGTACATGAACTTTACGCGTGGCTTGGAGTCTTTGTCAGGACGGGTCATGAGAGAGAGAGAAGGGAAACTCGGAAGGATGAGAGATGGAGATACTCGGTGGCGTCAAGAAGAAGTGGCGAGGTGGTTGTATCCAACGTGCGGAGCTTGTATTTAGCGAATCACAGAGAGATGCCAGGCTGTGGCGCGAAATTGTGCGTGGGTTGAGAAAGTGCGCGAACTGTGTTATGATTAATTGGCCGATCGAATTGAGATCCACTAGGCAGGAATGTGACCTGCGTGAGAAATGATGAAGAATGATACCTTACCCGAGCCGGTAGCTCATCTGCTTCGATTTATAATATTTTTAATGTCCCCTCCACCGAATTTTCAGCAGTTTTGTATAAATGTGTCCGTGATGCTAGTTTGAAACACACTATTTTGAGGTCTCTGAGGAGACGAAGTGCTGCCCGACAACACACTATCTTGAAGTCTTTGAGGAGACGAAATGCTGTCCGACTTAACACTTATTTGAAGTAATTAGGGACGGAGTAATGTCTGTTCGAGTCTCAGTGGAGGCTAAGTTGTGAAGTCTTGTGGACTTATATATTTCGAGTTAGACCGTGGGTCTAATCTACATTAACTGTGTAACTATTTTTCATACTGTAATTATGAAGAGTGCGTGTGTAAATGCGAGTCTAATTAGGATCTTATTGTAATTAGGGAAAGTCGACGGTATAAATTGAAAACGGACTGTGAGTGTAGCTAGTAGCTCATGTTACAATTTTAGCAGGTTATTTAGCACATATTTGTATTGAACATTTCATTTTCAAGAAGGCCAAGATGTCGACAACGTGGACCTGCATTTGGATGGTGACCATGGAATCATCTCTCCAGATGGTTATGGAGGAGTAGAGAGGCCCTGTGGGACCATGTCATGTGAAGTGAGCTGAATCGAGTTGCAAAAGGAATAAGTACCACCTTGAATTATTTTAATCATGTAGTTAGATTTTTGACTGGGAAATGTAAATAGTTTAATTTAGATTTTGTTCGCGTTGTTTCGATTTTTCTGTTGATAGGGTTTGTACCGACATTCATATTTTAAATGTAGAATGTTGCGTGACTATTGTTTGATTTTTATTGTGTAAATATTCCGTGTAATATTAATTCAAGTGCCGCGTGTACTTGAGTGTATAATTTGTTTTTGTGAACATGAGTTACGGATCGTGTGACAAGTGAGACTTTTATAGAGCTTGATTTAAGAATAGAATGGGAGGAACCTTGATATTTTGTGGTAGCTCTTTGGATTAAACAGGCGTAATTTTATTTGATTTAATCTTTTTTTGCCTTTGCAGTCAATTTGAAGAGAGCCGTCTGTTCTCTTGTCTTGTTAAGTAAATTAAATTTTCTGATTTTTTTCTCGGGCGATCTAAGATCTAATGCACTGCATGTGGGTGGAATTTATGATGTATTTCTTTTAGGGAATGTCAAACCCTGGCGGTGCGTTGTGTGTTAATGTGTCATGTGTCAAATTGTGTGATTTTCTGCGCGGAGGAATTTGCTATGGCTTTCCTTGTCTCCTGCTGTATGGGCGTCATATGGTGCTCATTGTGAGACTCTGATCGACCCCGACGAGGTTCTTCAATTCTGTGGGAATTAATGGAACTGATGGTATTCTGTGACACACATGGTATTGCTTCGATTCTTGGCGCTATGCGATAGGCTAGCCTGGGATATTTATGACACACACATTATTTTACTGATTTACAGTACAGAATCTACGATCTTGGTGCATGCCTCAGCGCTGCATTGGGATATCTTTGTTTGCGCACTGGGTTATTGACACTGGCCGGTGAGACATCCACCAGCCGCAGATCTAGATAAGACACGCTAATGAGTTGAGGAGACTAGGTTTCTCGTGATCTAGTTATTGAGTGTGCCTGTTTGGTTGAAACTTTGATAATTTAAAGGGATGTTGCTCACGCACGGGAGGTAATCTCATGTTTCGTTTGAAACAAATTCTTGTTTTGTTGTATATAATTGCCACTGGGCAATGTAATTGTGTTTTATTTTCCATGTAATATATTTGATTTGTTTGTCACCCTGTTATGTGTCCTTGTAAGGTGACAACGGTCATCGGGTGATGTCAGTCGAGATAAGTCACGCGCGTTCGTACTTGTTTTTGATTTATGTGAAGTCCTGATTAGGCATTGTTCGTGTCTTTGAAACCTGATAAAGATTCCGAGCGGGAATCTCGGTTATAACTTTGTAAGGCTAGCGAGTGTCGTGTATTTGTAAATATTTGTTTAGTTGTAGTTGTGTTCCCAGTACCACGTCTACCTTCTCTTATACGGACCCACAGCTTGTCGAGCTGTTGCCTATGATCGCGGGTCGCGTATAAAAAGCACTTATTCTTTTCTTTGTCCTCGTCACATCGCCACACATTATTTGAACTGACCATGGATGGCCTGAAAACTTGTATAATCTCGTCAGAGAGATATTTTAATTGTTAATTTGTTAATGAATTAAGTTGTGGGTGTAATTATGGGAGTTGTTGATTGTTTATTGTTAATTTTTATCTTAAATTAAATTCATATAATTAAATCTTGGCTTAACTTTTCTTTCTTTTGTGATATTTTTACCTATGTTCCTTGTTATGATAAGAAGCATATATTTTTAACAACAACGGTATGGTCCGAAACACTTCCCTGAAAAAGAGTCTCTATACGCTTCTTTACAAGGGTGCATAGAGTACAAAATGTCTTCCCAACATGGGGTTTGTTGTTGTTACTTTGTAGGATGGCTAGCCACCATGGTGCATTGTTGCCTCATATTCATTTTCTGAAAGATGATGCCAGGTAACGCTGGTTGTTTAAATGTAAATTCAGTAAATTTAAGCGAAGTCTTACCGCTATTTGTGACCAAGTAAAATCAGTGAGTTCATTTAATAAGAATAATAAAAAATACGAAACACTGTTGTATTTGATATTTTGATTGATTTTGTGACGTGTTTCGGGCGCCCAGTTTAATTACATTAGAAATTGTTTAACCAATGAACTCAGTATCTTTAAATTCCAAGGAAGGTGATGCCTTAAAATTTTAATTGACACTTGGTTAATTAAAATATTTTATGTAAATTCAGGCAGGTAGGAATTTAAAATCAGATCAATGAGGGTGATTTAAAATTAAAAGTAAATTCATAATACCCAAAGATCCATAGATTGATGTTGTGTTGTTAACGTAAAAATAAATGAATTGGGTATTTTAAAGAGTAAATGTCAAACATATGTGGATGTGCAGCGAACGTCACTAAGTGCATGGTCCCTATTTCTCAAGAGTATATATTTGTGTATTGCCATTGCAACGATCGCTGAGATAAGTGCCCTCGTTGAACTTGCGTCAACAAGAACCACAGAACAGCTGTTAGAGATGAAGGCGAAAATGAAAGACTCTAGCAAGGAACAGTTATCTGAACTAAAAAGCAGAAATTAGTCAGATCTTGGGGGAGCAGTTATCGGCTCAGAAAGACACTACTAATGAACAAATAGTAAAATTGAACAATAATATTACGGGAGAGCTAATTGCACTGTCGGTAGCACAAACAGACTATTTAAACAAAATTACGGCAGATATTAATGACAGTACCAAGAAGAAATTAGACAAACTAGCTCATGAAATGTACGATAATAATAATAATAATAATAATAAGCAATTAGGACAGAGTCAGATTATCGAGAGTAAATTTGACCAGAAACTACTCAAACTGGATGAAATGGTGGTCGCTAAGCTAGAGCAGATTGAGAAGAGGTGTGTAAATAATACGGCAGGAATTAAAATCGCGCAGGATGAGCTACAGGGGAGGTTTAATCAAATGGAGGCCAAGACGTTTAACATACCAGAACAAATTGAAGCGGTCGATAAGAATGTATTGGGTCTTAAGAAAGAAATGGATAGGCTGGAAATCAAGACTGATGATAGGTGGGCACACTTGGAGACGGACCAGCATCAGATAAAGAAATGCATAGCGGAGACTAAAATGCAAATGGAGGAACGAATGGAAGGTAATAAGGTGCAACTTGAGGAACGGATGGAAATAAATAACGTGCAGATTGAGGAACGTCAGGGAAAGATAGAAGCAGGTCAGACCGGATATCCGGAGATGAATGAAGAAAGAATAAAATTAATGAAGGACAGAATTAGGAAGGACTGGAAACAGATGAGCGAAGATACGAAAGACGAAAGATTACTGATGATTAGGAAGCTGGGAGAAAATCAAAATCGGATTCAGGCACTTGAGGAAAGTATTAAGGTCAGGTTCCAGGAGCAAGCGGACATGATCATTAAAAGCGAGCAACGAACACTGGAGCAAGCTAATCAATTTCGTCTGAGCAAATAGAGGGGAAGCCGGAAAGCGTGAGGAGCCTAAGGCTATCGAACTTAGCTGGTGGCACAAGCAGTGAACAGAGTCCTAAGACAGGGGTAAACACAGAAGCATTTCGCGAGTACAGAGGTGGAACATCGACTCCTGTGCAAAACAGCATTAGTCCACAAATAATTCAAGTCATTCGGGGGAACGACTTTAAACCTTCTAAATTTAGTGATGGAATGGGGACTACGCCAAAAGCTTTTCTGCGCGAACTGGAGGAATACTATAATGACCAACAGATTAGCCCCATGAAACAAGTAAGAATGGTAGAAAGATTTTTGCAAGGCTCAAGCTTAATCTGGTTCCAGAGTTTTAAATACACTTTCGAGAACATGGAGCAGTTCAAGGAGGCGGTCTTATAGAAGTTCTGGAGTCCATCTTTACTACAGGGTTTGAGAATGGAGCTATACTCATGAAATTACCACAACACACATCCTACGAAGTTTTCTGATTTCTTTTCACAACAAATGGTGAAAATCAGGGACCTTGACGAACCGCCGTCTGAGGGAAACTCAGTCTTAACGATAGGGAAGCAATTGCCCATGAATATACAGCAATTCCTGGTGACAGCCAACGTGAAAACGGCACTGCAAGCGGAGGAAATTCTCAGACATCTTGATGAGACTAGTTTAATCACACCTCAGGGAAGACAGCAGTGAATAGAGCAAGTTAACACTACAGAGGTAGTTAAGAGCACGAACAACAGTGGTACGAACACTAGGTCCCTCACGACGAACACGCAATTCACGCCGCGGAGGCAAGAGTACCAAGACAACAGGGAACGTTACGGCACAACAATAATAACAATGGAAACTTTCATAACAACCAGAGACCATACCAGAGGGATTATTCAATGTGGCAGGAGAACAGAAGGCAGGAAGGACCGTATCAAAGGAATGGCAAGACGCGATTCTGGAAGGACAGATGGAATAACATGGAATCGGAACCACGGGATGACAGGAATAATTGGAAGGAGCGCTACATGGAGTCACAGAGATATTTAGAAGAACTACATAGAAATGAAGAGACAGGGTGAGAAATGTGGGGTAGAGCCATGGAGAACAGGAAAAATCCCGACAATCATGGTATTGAAGGTTCTGAAAGCCTTCCCAGACAACAGGAGAGACAGAATAATCACGGAGGCGGGAATTCACATGGGGGATTCTGCGATAAAAAAGAAACTAGGAAATCAGAATTAGAAGACGGCCTGAATTTGGAAGTGGCTGAGGACCAGGGTGAGTTCATCATCGCACATATCAAGGAATGGATAGCTTTTCCAGAGGACTGCTTGGAAGAAGTTATTAGGCCTCAAAATTATGTTATCAGACAGTTACCTATAATATATGCCAGGATAGGAGGGTTGAAAGTGAGATGCCTATTAGATACGGGTAGTCAGATCAATCTAGTATATGAAGCCCTGATAAAGGACGTGGGAAAGAATCAGAATGTTCCGCTGATTCCCGTGCCACAAATTAAAGTCAGAGAAGTAATACCTGAAAGAACAGTCGTATGCAAACACCGAGCATATCTGTAGTTAGATATCATGAACCATACTTTCGCACAAACGTTTATTGTCATGGCTAAGATGAACCATAACGTTATTCTGGGAACCAACTTTATATGTGACCATCATGCAGTCATTGACCTTCGCAATAATACGGTGAATTTCAAACAGCTGGAAGAATTGAGCCACGTAGGATTCAACATGGAGGAAACGCCCCCTTGTCGAGAAGCAAGTACCTGGGTGACGGAAACAATAACAGGTGACGTCACGGACGAGACAAGTATGCAGGAGGGAGAGCTTGTTGACGCGGCAGTAGTAGAGATGACAGATCAAGATAACATGCATGAACTGTGGACATTAATGGCAGAAAAGGAAAACGTTGGATCAAAATTTGAAATTTTATTATTGGATAAATTGAAAGAAGCAAAATCAGAGGAACCTAATAGAAGAAAATTAGAGGATATTTTACGTCGCCATAAAGACGTTTTTGACACTATTCCGGGAAAAATCCTAAATTTCCAATACGCTATGCATGTTGATGATTGGACACCCTTTAAGAGTAAATTGTTCGCGATCCTTGAGAAATATCATCCTCAGGTGAAGGACATTACAGATAATCTGGTTGAAGCCGGTATGATAAGAAAATCACCGACTCCGTAGTTGAGTGCTATTTTGGCGGTGGCCAAACCAAATAGTTCCATTAGGCTGTGCCTAGACGCGAGATCTTTATATAGTATGCTTCTGGTCGAACACGATAAAGCGCCACTTATACGTGACGTATTGAAACGATTTAGAGGGAAGAAGATATACAGTTCTGTTGATCTCACCAATAGTTCTCGAATTGGAAGAAAAATCCCAGTTGCTCGCGGGATTTTTATTTGATAACCAGACATTCGTATGGCAACGAATGTCCTTTGGAGTAAAAACGGCAGGCTGTGCGCTTATCAGAGCACTAAATCGGTGTTTACCAGAAGAAGTGAAACATTTTACAGTACGTTACGTGGATGACATTCTCATAGCATCTGAGACAATGGAAGAACATTTGGTAAACTTAAATAAACTCCTGGACAACTTAAGAACGATGTATTTTAAGATCAACGTGAAGAAGTCTCACTTTTTCAAAAGTGAAATCTTATATTTGGGGCATATCATTGACCAAGATGGTGTGAGGCCAAATCCGGCGAAGATTGACGTAATCAAGAATTTCCCAACACCAACCAGTGTGAAACACGTCAGTGCATTTTTAGGAGTTACTGGATTCTTCAAGGAGAACTGTCCCAAATATACCGAGACGGTGGCGCCGATGCAAGAGACACTCAAGAAAAGTAATCGATGGTCGTGCAGTGCGACAGGTTCTTCAAAGCAACTAAAGAACTACTTGAAAACTGCGTGAAACTTGGATATCCTGACTTCGGAAAGAAATTTGTTATACAATCGGATGCATCTCGAATTACAATCGGTGCAATGCTGTATCAAGAAGAACCTGATGATCCCAAGGAACGTTCATATTTGGCATTTACCTGTCGTAAGTTGCGCAAGCATGAAAGGAACTACACCGTAACTGAACTTGAATTACTAGAAATATACTGTATGCCCTGCAACAATGGAAGAAGATTGTTTTTGGCTATTCCATTGTTGTCAGAACTGACCACAAAGCGCTGACTTTCCTCTTTAAAACAGCAATGGTTAGTGAGAGAGTAACTCGTTGGTCCATTTACATCCAAAAATTCGATATCACAATAGAACACTATCCTGGGAAGATGAATGTGATTCCAGACGCCCTGAGTAGGAATCCCGAGGAAGATCACGAGACAGCAGTGGTGGTGAAACATTTAGAACTTACAGCTAAGCATCAAGAATTTTTGAATAGATTGAAGGATATCCAGTTGGAACAGGAACGTGACACTTGGATGTAAATGATGATGAAGTATTTCAAGAAGGAGACACAGCCGGGAACACCTGAACACAGGGAGGCTAATTCAAAGGCTGCAAAGTACAATTATTTCAACAATCTGTTACAAAAATTCATGGATGAGGAACACACATGTTTGCGAATTCTGGTTCCAGCGTCACTACACAGAGGACTAACATGGCATGTCCATTAATGTATCGGACACATCGGAGTAGACAAAGTGGAAGCGACAATAGGAGAATCATTTACTTGGCCGAAAATGCGATCAACCCGAAGCCTTTGCTACCACAGAAACCGTGCGATCTACAGGCACTAGATTGTTTTGGGCCCCTGACGAAAGGAAGACGTGGGTGTAGACATCTTCTTGTGTGTATTGATGTCTTCTCAAAATATGTTGTACTGTGCCCTATCCAAAAGAGCACGTCTAAGCAAGTCTTAAGTAGACTTAAGAACAAAGTTATACCCACACTAGGAAAGCCTGAATACTTACTGTCAGACCATGGGAGTTACTTCACGAGTTCTGTTTTCAAAAAGGGAGTTGAGGAGATGGGAATTAAGCACATTCTATCTAGTACTCGCCACGCACAAGCCAACCCGAGCGAAAGAGCGATCCTTTGTGGAGCTAAGTACTACTGCATTCTGATTCCTGAGGAACATCACAAGTGCGTGGATCGAGTGAGCGACATTGAGATTTGCATGAACACAACCAGACATAATTCTAATGGACAAATCCCTTTAATTGTCCATCAAAACAAACATCCGGAGAGATCTTGGGATAGAGTCATCCAGAGTTCCAAGGATCCAATGATAACGCATGAGCTAAGAGTGCAGAAGACTGTGGAACACATGAGGAGCCAGGCGGACCAAAGTTTGCGCCAAGACAAAGGAAAGAAGTTCCACCGGGAGCTAATCGAAGGCGAGTTGGTCATTGTGAAGAAACCATCTATTTCGGACCCTAAGAGCAAGGTGTTCGCGAAGTTCTGTCCCAAGTATGTTGGGCCGTTCAAGATCATCAAAAACCTGGGTAACAATGCATACAGAATTGAAGATGTGAATTCAGGAACAAAGTCAGTCTTTAATATAGCTAATCAAAAATCATACTATAGGATGGAACCATGGGAGCAGGATGGAAATGCTGTAGCGGCAAACTTGTTAGTAATTTGAAGAAGCACAACGAAATGTACGGGGCTCGGGTAGATTATTAGCTTGGGAATAACCTAACCCCCAAGGGAAGATGATGAAAAAAAAAGGAAGTGGGTTTCGGACCAGAGAAAGAGGATGGATAAATAGGAAGAGAGTTTGACATAAGTTATGACTAAGGGTTCTTTCTCAAATGCAACAAGTGGGTCTAATCTACATTAACTGTGTAACTATTTTTCATACTGTAATTATGAAGAGTGCGTGTGTAAATGCGAGTCTAATTAGGATTGTATTGTAATTAAGGAAAGTCGACGGTATAAATTGTAAACGGACTGTGAGAGAAGCTAGTAGCTCATCTTACAATTTTAGCAGGTTATATAGCACATATTTGTATTGAACATTTCATTTTCAAGAAGGCCAAGATGTCGACAACGTGGACCTGCATAGGGATGGTGACCATGGAATCATCTGTACAGATGGTTATGGAGGAGTAGAGAGGCCCTGTGGGACCATGTCATGTGAAGTGAGCTGAATCGAGTTGCAAAAGGAATAAGTACCGCATTGAATTATTTCAATCATGTAGTTAGATTTTGGACTGGAAAATGTAAATAGTTTAATTTAGATTTTTGTTCGCGTTGTTTCGATTTTTCTGTTGATAGGGTTTGTACCGACTCTCATATTTTAAATGTAGAATGTTGCGTGACTATTGTTTGATTTTTATTTTGTAAATATTGGGTGTAATGTTAATCCAAGTGCCACGTGTACTTGAGTGTATTTTTTTCGAACATGAGTTACGGGTCGTGTGACAAGTGAGACTTTTAAAGAGCTTGATTTAAGAATAGAATGGGAGAAACCTTGATATTTTATGGTAGCTGTTTGGATTAAACAGGCGTGATTTTATTTGATTTTATCTTTTTTTGCCTTTGCAGTCAATTTGAAGGATGATGATGATGATAATTGTTGTTTTAAGGGACCTAACATCGAGGTTGTCGGCCCCTTCAATTTGAAGGGAGCCGTCTGTTCTCTTGTCTTGTTAAGTAAATTAAATGTTCTGATTTTTTTCTCGGTCGATCTAAGATCTGATGCGCTGCGTGTGGGTGGAATTTATGATGTATATTTTTTAGGGAATGTCAAACCCTGGTGGTGCGTTGTGTGTTAACGTGTCATGTGTCAAATTGTGTGATTTTCTGCACGGAGGAATTTGCTATGACTTTCCTTGTCTGCTGCTGAATGGGCGTCATATGGTGCTCATTGTGAGACTGTGATCGACCCCGACGAGGTTCTTCAATTCCGTGGGAATTAATGGAACTGATGGTATTCTGTGACACACATAGTATTGCTTCGATTCTTGGCGCTATGCGATAGGCTAGCCTGGGATATTTATGACACACACATTATTTTACTGATTTACAGTACAGAATCTACGATCTTGGTGCATGCCTCAGCGCTGCATTGGGATATCTTTGTTTGCGCACTGGGTTATTGACACTGGCCGGCGAGACATCCACCAGCCGCAGATCTAGATAAGACACGCTAATGAGTTGAGGGGACTGGGTTTCTTGTGACCTAGTTATTGAGTGTGCCTGTTTAGTTGAAACTTTGATAATTTAAAGGGATGTACTGTACCTCACGCACGGGAGGTAATCTCATGTTTCGTTTGAAACAAATTCTTGTTTTGTTGTATATAATTGCCACTGGGCAATGTGATTGTTTTATTTTCCATGTAATATATTTGATTTGTTTGACACCCTGTTGTGTGTCCTTATAAGGTGACAACGGTCGTCGGTGATGTCAGTCGAGTATAGTCACGTGCGTTCGTACTTGTTCTTGATTTATGTGAAGGCCTGTTTAGGCATTGTTTGTGTCTTTGACACCTGATAAAGATTCCGAGCGGGAATCTCAGTTATAACTTTGTAAGGCTAGCAAGTGTCGGGTATTTGTAAATATTTGTTTAGTTGTAGTTGTTTTCCTAGTACCATGTGTACCTTCTCTTATTTCGACCCTCAGCTTGTCGAGCTGTTGCCTATGGTCGCGGGTCGCGTATAAAAAGTACTTATTCATTTCTGTGTCCTCGTCACATCGCCACACATGATTTCAAGTGAAGAACAGGACCATTGATGGCCTGAAAACTTGTATAATCTCGCCAGAGAGATTTTTTTATTTGTTAATTAATTAACTTGTGTGGGTGTAATTATGGGAGTTGTTGATTGTTTATTGTTTTTTTATCTGAAATTAAAATCATATAGTTAAATCTTGGCTTAACTTGTCTTTCTTTTGTGATATTTTTACCTATGTCCTTTGTTATGATAAGAAGCAAATATTTTTAACGCCAACGGTATGGCCCGAATCACTTCCCTGAAATAGAGTCTCATTACGCTTCTTTACAAGGTTGCAGTACCTATCCTTTCACAATGACACGCATTTCTCTTAATTTATCGTATCGTCATGTTTGTCCGTCCCTTAGTATCTTTACATCGCACGTCTAGTCTAGTCGACTCATATCCTTTCGTTCTGCTTTTCTGTGACCATATGTCTGGCCTCATTTATTGCTGTACTTCAGTACTTATTATGCTATTTTCAATTTTGAAAAAAAAAATAGGCTTATGAGATCACATTTTGTTCGTGTGTGTGTGTGTGTGTGTCCACCTAATAACTTCTAAACGGCTCGAGCGATTTCAAT
Organism: Meconema thalassinum; assembly: GCA_946902985.2. Taxonomy (NCBI): domain Eukaryota; kingdom Metazoa; phylum Arthropoda; class Insecta; order Orthoptera; family Tettigoniidae; genus Meconema; species Meconema thalassinum. The sequence continues at coordinate 491,540,222 of OX336391.1, forward strand.
GAAACTCGGTAAGTTCATAGCACTATTCCGGACGACCCCGACCGCTCCCTTCAAATTTTGTTACGTCTCACTAATACAACATGGCGGCTGTGCGAAATACTTCACCAGCATTCAATATCTCCGAAGCTATTCCCGATATCACCCTGGAATTTTTTACGGTGACAGGCTATGTGACAAGCCGGCTGTAAAAAGAATTTGTCACATCCCCATGACATGCTGTCTCAAGGATCTGAACTAAAGGCTAGGACGTCCCCCAGAAGCGACGCGCGACGACGAGGCCTGGTTGGCACGAGAAGTATGCAAGGGTTACCGACGCACGGGCGGCGACGGTTAAACAAGCTAGCCCCTACATCCCGAATTGCATCACTTAATGTCGGCACTATGTCTGGACGTTACAATGAGCTAGCCAAAGCGCTAGAAATGAGGTGCATCGATGCCTGTGCTGTACAGGAAACACGGTGGAGTGGTGATAAGGCGTACAAAATTGGGTGTGAATACAAGTTGTATTATAACGGTACACGTGGAACTACCAGTGGTGTGGGAATTGCAGTATCAGCACAGTTTGATGGTTCTGTCCCCGAAGTCCAGCGGTATGATGATCGTCGGATGAAAATCGTCTATTTCTCCGATGGAAGAAAAATCCACCTCTTCAGCGCCTATGCTCCTCAGACAGGCCTAACGGCAACGATCAAAGACACCTTATGGGCGTTGCTTGACGAAAAGACCGCTGAAGTGCCCTTAGAGGACTACCTCATAGTTGCAGGCGACCTAAATGGACATGTCGGTCGCTTGAAAGAAGACCATGCCGCCCATGGCGGATTCGGATATGGTGAGAGGAACGACGACGGACTGAGAATTCTAGATTATGCGGAAACCCATGACCTAGTCATTACGAACACATGGTTTAATAAACGTGATTCACATCTAATCACATACTACAGCGGCACAAATACAACACAAATTGACTACATTCTGGTAAGGCGCAAAGACTTTAAAGACGTGTTGGACACTAAAGTCGTCCCTTATGAAACAGTTGCGACCCAACACCGACCACTTACCTGCGAGCCCCGTGTAAAGCCGCCAATGGTCATACAGGCTCGAACAGGACCGGCGAGAATCAGATAGTGGCAATTTTAAGAGAATGAAGAAGAAGTCATTAGACGTCTTACGCTGCCGCCGATTACAACCGTTGAAGAAAGCTGGACAAAATGAAGAAAGCTGTTCACGAAGCCACGCATGCCATTCTTGGACTTACGAAGCCAGGAAGACGTCGGATTGATAAGGACACATGGCTCTGGAATGACGCAGTCAAAACTTCGGTACGCTAGAAGAAGCAGCTTAACCACGAGTTTCTGGAAGACAAAACACCTTCTCGTTGGAATGCTTACAAAATAGCACGCAGGGAAGCGAAGAAGACTGTTGCTTCGACAAAATTGGCTCGGTGCGCAGACCTCTACGCGAAGCTGGACACACGCAAGCGAGAGCGGGACATCTATCACCTCGTCAAATCCAGGCACCATAAATCTCAAGATATCCAACGCTTCTATGGCATCAATGACGATAAGGGCGTTTTGCTAGTCGACTGGAAGAAGGTGAGAGAACGTTGGCGAAATTACTTTGAGAAGGTCTCAACAGAGGAATTCCAGCACAACCAGATACCTGTCGCAACTGCTGTCGAAGGTCCTATCAAACCTATTGATGTCTTAGAGGTTGCAGGGGCCTTGAAACAAATGAAACTAGGGAAGCCAACTGGTCCAGATGACATCGCGGCGGAGCTATGGTGCTCTCAGAAGTGGGATCCAGCGGATTGGTTGGCAAGACTCATCAACCAAATAGTCAAAGAAGGACTAACGCCACTTGATTGGCAACATAGCATCACGATACCTATCTTCAAAAAGAAAGGAAGTCCAGCCGAGTGTGCTAATTAGAGACCAATTCGACTCATCTGTCACACCATGAAGGTCTTCGAGCGCATTCTTGATAAGAGGATACGTGCAATCACCCACCTGACCAAAAACCAAGCTGGATTTGTGAAAAATTTCAGCACATCAGATGCAATCCATGCCACACGGCTTTTTGTTGAAAAGCATCGTGAAAAGAATAAGCCGTTGCACCTTGCTTTCTTAGATCTCGAAAAGGCTTTTGATCGTGTGCCGCACGACTTGATCTGGTGGACTCTCCGACAACATGGCATCCCAGAGTACCTTGTCAACTGGGTAGAGTTGCTCTACGCGGAGCCTAGAAGTTACGTCCAAGTCACCGCAGGAGCGTCGGAAAACTTCCATGTAACAGTTGGTGTTCGTCAAGGTTCGGCCCTGTCACCATTGCTGTTCATTATGGTCATGGACACGGTTACTGCAGATCTACAACAACCGTTACCTTGGACCATTCTGTACGCTGATGACGTTATGTTGGCCGCTCAAAACAAGCTGGATCTCCAACATCAAGTCCAGGAATGGAGTGATCGTTTAAGTCAATATGGCCTGCGGCTTAACAAAGATAAAACAGGATATATGACAACGGATGCTGGAGAAATCGGAACAATCCAAGTCGACGGCGATGATCTGCCTCGAACGACAGTATTTAAGTATCTTGGCTCTACGATAACTGTTGAAGGTCGTCTCACCGAGGAGGTCAACATAAGTATTAATGCTGCGTGGATGAAGTGGCGAACAACGACAGGTGTCATGTGCGATCGCCAGATGAAAGACCACCTAAAATCGAAGATTTACCGCACTGGCATTCGTCCCGTAGCGCTTTATAGTGCCGAATGTTGGCCGACCACGAAGGAAGCAGAACGTCGTCTAAGTGCCATGGAGACCAAGATGCTTAAATGGACAGCAGGCATTACTAGGTTGGATCACATCCCCAATCAAAGAATAAGAGAACGATTTGTTATCACAGCAATCAGTAACAAAATGCGCGAGGGTCGTCAGCGATGGTTTGGGCATGTGATACGGTCAGGAGCGGACACCATTGCAAAACAGGGCTACACACTGGAGGTCGCCGGGAAAAGACCAAAGGGGCGACCGAGACAACGTTGAGCCGATGCACTGCACAGGGATTTGAAAGGCGTCAACCTTCATCCGGACATGGCCCATGACCGAGTAAAGTGGAGACAGCGGATTCAAATAGTGGACCCTGCCACGAGGTGGGACAAACGCTAAAGTAAAAGAAGAAGAAGATAAAGGGAACTACTAGAAGTTCACCTTTGTGACTTTCGAAAAACTGGTAACTACAAAACCATCATGGCGGCCACGCAAATTTGCGACTTTTAAATAGACGTTTCTCGCGATTTAACCGACCAAACGCAATAAAACTTGGTACAGTATATGTTTATACACATTGTAATGCACCGACATCTACCTTGGTTCAATTGTTTACATAACCACAAGATGGCGGATGTGCGAAATATTTCACCGGCATTCTATATCTCTGAAACTATTCAAGATATCACCCTGAAACGTTGTACGGAGATAAAGGGCACTACTGGAAGTTCATCTATAAGACCTTCAAAAACCGGTTAACTACAAAACGAACATGGCGGCCAAGCGAATTTGCGACATTTAAATAGACGTTGCTCGCGATTTAACCAAGCAAACGCAATAAAACTTGGTTCAGTGTATGTTTATACACATTGTAATGCACCGACATCTAACTTGGTTCAATTGTTTACATAACCACAAGATGGCGGATGAGCGAAATATTTCACCGGCATTCTATATCTCTGAAACTATTCAAGATATCACCCTGAAACGTTGTACGGAGATAAAGGGCACTACTGGAAGTTCATCTATAAGACCTTCAAAAACCGGTTAACTACAAAACGAACATGGCGGCCAAGCGAATTTGAAAATTTTAAATGGACCTTTCTCGCGATTTAATGTTCCAACCTCAATGAAATCTGGTACAGGAAATGTTTATACACACTGTAATACACTGGTATCTAATTTAGTTCAATTGTTTACATATCCTCAAGATGGCGGCTTTGCGAATTTTAAAATTAAGTTTTTATTTCTTGTGTCGTAATCATGCGATCGATGTGAAAGTTTGTATAATGAACCTAAGCAATAATTTTCCTTTAATGGTACATGACTCTATGGCCTATACATTTAACAAACCAACATGGTGACCATCCGAAATATTTAGACGGCTCTGAATATCTACGAATCTATTATAGCAATCAAACTGATTTTTCTTATGTTCATAGGGGCTATGAACTTAAGTTCACCTATAGGACTTTAAATATCCTGGTGATCACAAATCCAACATGGCGGCGACGGGAATTATAAATATTCACATGGACGTTTCTCGCAATTTAACCATCCGAGTGCAGAGAAACTTGGTAGAGTATATCCTTATACGAATGTTAATCCACTGGCATCTATTACAGCAATCAAATTGATATTTTGTATGTAGATAGAGGCAATTAACATAAGTAGGATGTAGGAAAATAGGCTGTATAGTTTTTCACGGAGCTACTTGTTTATCATTTGTAATATCTGCTTAATTCTGCCTGTTGTTTCTAACGCCCTTTTCTTTTTAGTATGTACACGTTCCTCTCCGCATCGTCATTTATTTTGAAATACGATCTGAATACATCTTCTCGGCCTGTTTCATCTTCCTTCGATTCATTTGTAGTAGTTGTCTACTCTCAACTTTAGAGACAGAAGGCTCATCTACAATATCTATAAGCAAGAAATTGGAATAGTTTGTTGTGGTAGCAAGGAAGAAACAGCACACATCAGAAAGGGTGTACGGCAGGGTTGTTCCCTTTCCCCATACTTATTCACTATATATGTACAAAAGGCGATCGACCAAGTAAGAGAAGAATTTGCCGCAGGAGTGAATATTCATGGAGATAAAGTTGGCATGATAAGGTTTGCTGATGACATAGCGCTAATTGCAGAAAGTGAAGAAGACTTACAAAAGATCCTGAGCAAGATGGACAAATAATGGAGGAAGAATTTAATATGAGATTAAATACAAATAAAACAAAAAAATTGGTCTGCAGTAGAAATGGCGAAATCCAGACATCAATGGAGTTAAGAAATGAAAAGATACAAGAAGTGAATGAGTTTAATTATCTGGGAAGTAAAATAACGAATGATGGAGGAAGCAGCAGAGAGATATTAAGTAGGATTGCCCAAGCCAAGAACGCTTTCTATTAAAAGGAGAACCTATTTACTGCAAGGAACATAAGTCTTGATGTGAGGAAACAAATGTTGAAGACCTATGTATGGAGCGTCGCGCTATATGGTAGCGAATCTTGGACAATAGGAGAGAGAGAGGAAAAGACTACTAGCATTTGAAACCTGGTGCTATAGAAGGATTATGAAAATCAGTTGGAAAGAAATGGTCACAAATGAGGAAGTCTTTAGAAGAGTGGGAGAGAGAAGATGCTTCCTTAAATATTTAAAAAGAAGAAGGAATCACCTCGTGGGCCACATACTGCGACACAATGGACTGATTAAGCTTATAATCGAGGGAACAGTAGACGGCAAGAATTGTAGAGGAAGACCCAGACTGGAGTACATGAGTCAAATACTGCAAGATATGGGTTGTGGGTTGTGGCTCATACTGTGAACTGAAGAGGAAGACAGAGACGGGAAGAATGGCGAGCTGCTGCCAATCAGCCTCACGGCTGTTAACCACAGAGAGAGAGTCTACTCTCCCGGTTACGTGATAGACAGAGAGATGGCGTAAGTTGTCTTGGTGTTTCGGCTGTGCTATTTCCTCACGAAAAACGCACGTTCGCTCGCACCTCTCTAGGTGACAGTTTGTCATCTTCTCTGCCTAGCACGTAACTTCCACTACGTTTATCATCTTTTGCTCTGCGAGAAGATCGATGCTGTTCATCATCCAATTGAGGGTAAGTATCCTCTTTCTCTTAAAACCTAGGTGGTTTAGTACTATATTCAATCCAATGGCCTATGAGCTACAATGAAGAACCTTTTCTGTACGAGATAACCTTGCAGTACTGTATCTAAACTGTGGCTCCGGCCATGTGGTTCAGTAATACCAACTGACATCGATTGATTGCACCAAGGGTAATTCAATCATTTCATAAATGTATGTGCCTGGCTAGAACAACACATGGTAACTAGAATACTACATGGCGGATATGCGAAATATTTCACCGGCATTCTATATCTCTGAAACTATTAGCGGTATCACCCTGAAATTTTGTACGGAGATAAAGGGCACTACTGGAAGTTCATCTATAAGACTTTCAAAAACCGGTTAACTACAAAACGAACATGGCGGCCAAGCGAATTTGAAAATTTTAAATAGACATTTCTCGCGATTTAATGTTCCAACCGCAATGAACTCTGGCACAGGAAATGTTTATACACATTGTAATACACTGGTATCTAATTTAGTTCAATTGTTTACATAACCTCAAGATGGCGGCTTTGTGAATTTTAAATTAAGTTTTTATTTCTTGTGTCGCAATCATGCGATCGATGTGAAAGTTTGAATAATGAACCTACGCAATAATTTACTTTTATTTGTACATGACTCTATGGCCTATACATTTAACAATCCAACATGGCGACCATCCGAAATATTTAGACGGCTCTGATTATCTACGAATCTATTATAGCAATCAAACTGAATTTTTTATGTTCATAGGGGCTATGAACTAAAGTTCACCTATAGGACTTGAAATAATCTGGTGATCACAAATCCAACATGGGGGCGACGCGAATTATAAATATTCACATGGACGTTTCTCGCATTTTAACCATCCGAGTGCAGTGAAACTTGGTACAGTAAATCCTTATACGAATGTTAATCCACTGGCATCTAATTTATTTCAGTTGTTTCCATAACCACAAGATGGCAGCTGTGCGAAATTTTAAAATCTCCTTGTTACTTCTTGTGTCCTAATCATGCAATTGAAGTTTGAATACTACACGTACACAATAATCTTCATGTAACAGTACATAACTCTAGGACCTACATATATAAAATCCAACATGGCGCCCATCCGAAATATTTAGTCGGTTCTCAATATCTACGAATCTATTACAGCAATCAAACTGATATTTTGTATGTAGATAGAGGCAATTAACATAAGTAGGATATATGAAAATAGGCTGTATAGTTCTTCACGGAACTACTTGTTTTCATTTCATATGATGAAAATAGATTAAAAAGAATGCCAAAGAATTCTCAAGTGATATTGAGAGACAAGTGGTTAATATACGAGCACGTTAATGGTAATGTTTTAGTTCCTTATAGGACTAAATGAAATCGTATTTATTACCCTTTCAAGATTTGATTGCCGGTGTTAGAGGTCAGTGGCGGCTGGCGGTTAATGTACTGGGTGTTTCACTATTTTCATTAAGTCGAATGTCGCAGTTCATAGAACATCACATTGTCATCGGATTGAATGGAGTATAAGGTAGTCTACTTGAAAACCTTTACGAGAACAAAAGAACGTTAGTAATATACGAGGGCGAGTGTCAGAAGTACGCACAAGGCTGTTGACGGAGCATCTTGGATGTCTCCGTCCACTCCTCGGCTCCCTTGTTGCAATCAGCGGGCAACGACCAGCCGAGTTTACTGTTGGGATAGGACTTACTTGGTCTAGCATCTCTGCCATACCCTTCACTATTGAGATCTGGTCGGTGCTTGGGGCTAGCAACGACCAAACGGACGAGCACTCCCAGACAGTCGGCGAGCTTCGCTTTTTCCGACAGTTAGTAACTTACTACAGTATAAGATTTCCTGACTTATTAAAGAACAAAATTATGAAATCCTATACATATAAATGGAAACGTACAGCTTTCATAACTAAAACAAGATGTTCAGTAAAGAACATATAGCCTACTTTTTCTTAAATGCATGGGTATTGTTATAACTCGTTGTCCTTGTCAAGGAGTATAATTGAATGTTGGTTGTAGTAGCGTATTGAAATATGTGTTATACGGATATTAAACATGAATATGAGATGCCCTTTGCTAGTGCTACCTCTGTACAAAATTTCATTCAATTCGGTTTCACCGTGTTTGAATTGATATGATGAATCGGTTTACACACATACATGGCCGCTATCTGCAAACTATTCGGCTGATGACCTAGTAGTTTAGTCAAAGAATGCTTCCCACAAAAAGGTATAATGTTGCAAAATTTGGTAGAATTCAAATGATTAGGTTGCTCGTAATTTGATTTAAGCTTTTAACATTTGGGTGGCCGCCATAACGTTTTAGTAAAGATAGCGGCCTTATAAAACATGACACTGAGGTGCCCTTTGCTAGTGCTACCACTGTACCAAATTCCGTTCAATTCGGTTTCTCCGTGTTTGAATAGATAGGGGGAATCGATTGGCACACATACATGGCCGCCACCCGCAAATTATTGGGCAGATGACCTCGTAGTTTGATCAAAGGTTGCAAAATTTGGTGGAGATCAGATGATTAGGTTGGACGTAATATTATTTAAGCTTTTAACATTCGGGTGGCCGCAATTACGTTTTCGTCAAGACGGCGGCGATATAAAACATGACAATGAGGTGCCCTACGCTAGTGCTACCTCTGTACCAAATTTCGTTCAATTCGGTTTCACCGTGTTTGCATAGATAGGGGGAATCGATTTGCACACAAACATGGCCGCCATCCGCAAATTATTGGGTAGATGACGTCGTAAATTGGTCACAAGATTCTTCATATATAAAGGTATAATGTTATGAATTTGGTAGAGATCAGATGAATAGGTTGGTCGTAATTTGAATTAAGCTTTGAACATTTGGGTGGCCGCCATTATGTTCCCATCAGGATGGCGGCGATATAAAACATGACACTGAGGTGCTCTTTGCTAGTGCTACCTCTGTACCAAATTTCGTTCAATTCGGTTTCACCGTGTTTGAAAAGATAGGGGGAATCAATTTGCACACAAACATGGCCGCCATCCGCAAATTGTTGGGCAGATCAAAACATTCTTCATACATAAAGGTATAATGTTACAAAATTTGGTAGAGATGACATGAATAGGTTGATCGTAATTTGATTCAAGCTTTGAACATTGGGGTGGCCGCCATTACATTTCCGTCAAGATAGCGGTGATATAAAACACGACGCTGATGTGCTCTTTGCTGGTGCTACATCTGTACCAAATTTCGTTCAATTCGATTTCATCGTGTTTGAAAATATAGGGGGAATCGATTTGCACACAAACATGGCCGCCATCCGTAAATTAATGGGCAGATGACCTCGTAGTTTGGTCAAAAGATTATTCATACATAGAGGTATAATGTTACAAAATTTGGTAGAGATCAGATGAATAGGTTGGTCGTAATTTGATTTAAGCTTTGAACATTTGGGTGGCCGCCATTACGTTTACGTTAAGATGGTGGCGATATACAACATGACACTGAGGTGCCCTTTGCAAGTGCTACCTCTGTACCAAATTTCGTTCAATTCGGTTACACCGTGTTTGAATAGATAGGGGGAATGGATTTGCACCCAAATATGGCCAATCCGGAAATTATTGCGCAGATGACCTCGTAGTTTGGTCAAAGGATTCTTCATACATAAATTTGGTAGAGATCAGATGAATAGGTTGGTCGTAATTTGATTTAAGGTTTGAACATTTGGGTGGCCGCCATTACGTTTACGTCATGATGTTGGCGATATAAAGCATGACACTGAGGTCCCCTTTGCCAGTCCTACCTCTGTACCAAATTTCGTTCAATTCGGATTCACCGTGTTCGAATTGATAGGGGGGGGGGGACATACATTCAGAGTACACACACTCACACACAGACTCACACACACACACACACACAGAGACAGACACACAATTTTTAACCTACTTTTCACATTTTACAAAAAATAGGGAAAATTAGACTTATGAAATCGGGCAAATGTGTGTCTGTCTGTCTGTCCTTCTGTCTGTCTGTCCGTCTGTCTGTCTGTCTGTCTGGCTGTGTGTGTGTCCCCCCTATCAACTCCTAAACGGCTGCAGCAAACGAAACAAACATTGGTAGGAGTAAAGACCTATACCTGAATATCTCACGGCCATATTTGAAAATGATGTCAGTGCTACCAGCTGCTGAAAAATCGCATTTGAAATTTTAGCTCCATGTTGGATATCGTGGAAGGTATGAATCCGAGCTATTTCAAAATTGGCACACGTATAGATAATAATATTGCAGTTTAATTTCCAGGAGGCCATACATCGCAGTGTTGCCAAAATGATTATAAGCCTGCTGATAGGTCCAAATTTTAAATGCATATAACTTCTACACTATCATTTGGATTGCAACCAAATTTCGTATGTGCTATGTGTACATAAACTGATATGACTGAGCGTATTCTTAAGAGCCACCAGGGCTGCCAACTGTTAATAAATGCTCTCAATTTGTTTTAATCCAAATACCCATATATCAGAAAGTATGCAAGCCGACAGTTTTAAACTATGCACACGTATAGTACCTGACATTCTATATTAATTTGGAGTAACTTATATACGTCAGTGCTACCAACATGATTCTAAGCCTGCTGAGACTTCCAACTTTAAATTCATGTAACTTCTATACTAATTAATGGATTTCATTAAAAATTGGCACAACAATAGATCATATTATTTCAGTTATTTCTGACCAATACATGAATGTCATTGTTGCCAACATGATTCTACGCGCGCTGTTAGATCCAATGTTTAACTGCATGTAACGTCCATGCTATCCATTGGACTTCAACCAAATTTTGTATTCTGTACCCTAAGAAATCGTCGGGCATATCTTGCAGCTGAGGAGATCATCCATGGTTTGCTCTTCACTGCATTCGCATAGTTTGGAGTCGCATATAAAACCCCACTTTTTCATGTTATTTTTGGAACTGCCCACACTGGACCGCAATCAGTTTAGTGCCTTCCATGTCGACCAATTTTCCTCATGACCTGGAGGCAAGCTTTCAGGTGGTACCATCCATCCTATAGTGCAGTTCGATCTGGAACGCCATGAATTTATTCTGAATTTTGAAGGTGGTTCAGTTAGGCTTTCTGTAGAACGAAGAAAACTTTTTAACGCGAAAAAACTAACGTCGTCTTGATTTCTCCTGTTTTTAAGTTAAAAAAAGGTAAAAATGAACAATTGGAATTTTTCTAAATTCTGTGCGGATTTTCGGAATAACGGGGATCGGAGTAATGGGACTCAACTGAACTTTAATAGTACATTATGAAACGAGCCTATAAGGGCAATAATTAAGACACGAGTATGTTTATAAAACGAGCGTACCGGTATGCGAGTTTTATAATTTCCATACGAGTGTCTTAATTACCATTATAGGCAAGTTTCATACGACTGTTTATGTTCGACGATAGTTATTATAACTATTTTATGTTCGAACATAAATATTCATAAATATCCGTCGAGATTTCGCCTGTTTTATGTAATGAACAGAGCGCATGAGACGCAGAGAATGCCTTGTATTTGACCATGGCCTCCTCGATTACCCTACTATGATACTAGGCCTGGCCGTGAAATTTAAATTAGAAGGCCGTGGAACTCAGCGCATCCAATGATCTAATTGGTCAAACAACTGTTATTTGAGCTCTGATTGGTGGGAGAAACTGTTTCATAATGAAAAACAAGTAGTTCCATGAAGAACTATACAGCCTATTTTCATATATCCTACTTATGTTAATTGCCACTATCAACATACAAAATTTCAGTTTGATTGCTGTAATAGATTCGTAGACTAAATATTTCGGATGGTCGCCATGTTGGATTTTATATATGTAGGACCTAGAGTTATGTAATGTTACATGAATATTATTGTGTACGTGTAGCATTCAAACTTCAATCGCATGATTAGGACACAAGAAGTAATAAGGAGATTTTAAAATTTCGCACAGCTGCCATCTTGTGTTATCGAAACAATTGAAATAAATTAGATGACAGTGGATTAACATTCGTAAAAGGATTTACTGTACCAAGTTTCACTGCACTCGGATGGTTAAATTACGAGAAACATCCATGTGAATATTTATACTTCGCGTCGCCGCCATGTTGGATTTGTGATCACCAGGTTATTTAAAGTCCTATAGGTGAACTTAAGTTCATAGCCCCTATGGACATAAAAAAAAAGTTTGATTGCTATAATAGATTCGTAGATATTCAGAGTCGTCTGAATATTTCGGATGGTTGCCATGTTGGATTGTTAAATGTATAGGCCATAGAGTCATGTACCATTAAAGGAAAATTATTGCTTAGGTTCATTATTCAAACTTTCACTTCGATCGCTTGATTACGACACAAGAAATAAAAACTTAATTTTAAATTTTGCACAGCCGCCATCTTGAGGTTATGTAAACAATTGATCTAAATTAGATACCAGTGCATTACAATGTGTATAAACATTTCCTGTACCAGATTTCATTGCGTTTGGAACATTAAATCGCGAGTAAGGTCTATTTAAAATTTTCAAATTCGCTTGGCGGCCATGTTCGTTTTATAGTTAACCGCTTTTTGAAAGTCTTATAGGTGAACTTCAAGTAGTGCCCTTTATCTCCGTATAAAATTTCAGGGTGATACAGCTAATAGTTTCAGAGATATAGAATGCCGGTAAATTATTTCGTTCATCCGCCATCTTGTGGTTATATAAACAATTGAACCAGGTTAGATATCGGTGCATTACAATGTGTATAAACATATACTGTACCAAGTTTTATTGCGTTTGGTTGGTTAAATCGCGAGAAACGTCTATTTAAAAGTCGCTAATTCGCGTGGCCGCCATGTTGGTTTTGTAGTTACCAGTTTTTCAAAAGTCACATAGGTGAACTTCTAGTAGTTCCCTTTATCACCGTAATAAATTCCAGGGTGATATCTCTAATAGTTTCGGAGATATTGAATGCTGGTGAAATAATTCGCACAGCCACCATGTTGGATTGGTGAGACGTAACAAAATTTGAAGGGCACGATCGAGGTCGCCCGGAATAGTACTATGATCTTACCGAGTTTCATTGAAATCGCTCCAGCCGTGTAAAAGTTATTAGGGGACACACACACACACCTCACACACACACACACACCTCACACACACACACACGCGCACACACACACGGACAAAAGGTGCTCTCATAAGCCTATTTTTTCAAAATTGAAAATAGGCTAATAATGTTATAATGAGCTTCATTATAGTACAGTTTTCTGACATATAATAGTCACGGTCGAACATAATAGTACATTATGCAACGAGCCTATAATGGCTATAATTAAGACACGAGTATTTTTATAAAACGAGCGTATGCGAGTTTTATTATTTCCATACGAGTGTCTTAATTACCATTATAGGCGAGTTGCATACGACTGTTTATGTTCGACGATAATTATAACTTTATTATATGTTTTAACATAAATATTCATAAATATCTATTGAGAGTCAGCTACTTGAATTTTGTGATCGCAGAGCGAGCGTTGGGTATTATATCTCTGTCTTTCAAGATCTTTGAACGACCGATGCATGAGCTCTGTGTGCTTGCAATGCCATATGCAGGCCATTTGTTTACATCTGCCGTCCCCCAGTAATTGTCACCGGAGTCATTTGAAGACAATGCGCTGTGTAGAAATTAGTGTTGGTGATTTTAAGGTACAGTGCTATTTCTTGTTTCATATTCGCCAGTTTATTTACGCGAACATATGGACGGTGCGTATTCCATGTCGGTAATATATTATAGCCTAGTTCGATGTTGTGTTTATGTCCGACATGTTGGATTTTGAGCGCATGCGCGAAGGTATCGTTACCTAATTGGTCAATGAACGAGCTCTGATTGGCTGGAGAAACAAAATCATAATGAAAATCAGTGTTATAATGACCATCATTATGATACAGTTTTCTGACACATAATAGTGAGGGTCGAACATAAATTATTTTTTGAAATCTTCTTAAAATTTATAAATAAAAAGATAAATAAAAAACAATGTATAATTAATAAGTTTTAATACACACATCAAAAAAAGTTTTGCATCACCTCGGTTCCCAGATCTCCGGCATATAGACGTTGACTGTGTATATTGTATCCAAGATACAGTCCCTTTGACTGTTCATAGATGTCACTAAAACTGCTCAAAGATGTAAACAACCATGCATGAGCAGGGCCTATTAGACGGAGGGGATACGACAGCCGATCAGTTCCAGTCATTCCACCAGGACGAAGGTACGCTGCTCATGTTGTCTGTAGATCTACCATGCCTAGAAGGTCAATACCGCAGTTCGATCGCGTCCGCATTGTTACTTTGTGTCAAGAAGGGCTCTCAACAAGGGAAGTTTCCAGGCGTCTCAGAGTGAACCAAAGCGATGTTGTTCGGACATGGAGGAGGTACAGAGATACAGGAACTGTCGATGACAGGCCTCGCTCAGGCCGCCCAAGGGCTACTACTGTAGTGGATGACCGCTACTTACGGATTGCCGCTCGGAGGAACCCTGACAGCAATGCCACCATGTTGAATAATGCGTTTCGTTCAGCCACAGGACGTCGTGTTTCAACTCAAACTGTGCGCAATAGGCTGCATGATGCGCAACTTCACTCCCGACGTCCATGGCGAGGTCCAGCTTTGCAACCCCGACACCATGCAGCGCGGTACAGATGGGCCCAACAACATGCTGAATGGACCCCACGGAATTGGCATCACGTTCTCTTCACCGATGAGTGTCGCATATGCCTTCAACCAGACAATCGTCGGAGACGTGTTTGGAGGCACCCTGGTCAGGCTGAACGTCTTAGACACACTGTCCAGCGAGTGCAGCAAGGTGGTGGTTCCCTGATGTTTTGGGGTGGCATTATGTGGGGCCGACGTACGCCGCTGGTGGTCATGGAAGGCTCCGAAACGGCTTTACGATACCTGAATGACATCCACCGACCCATAGTGCAACCATATCGGCAGAATATTGGAGAGGCATTTGTCTTCATGGACGACAATTCTCGACCTCATCGTGCACATCTTGTGAATGCGTTCCTTCAAGATAACGACATCGCTCGACTACAGTGGCCAGCATGTTCGCCAGACATGAACCCTATCGAACATGCCAGGGATATGTTGAAAAGGGCTGTTTATGGACGTCTTGACCCACCAACCACTCTGAGAGATTTACGCCGAATTGTCGTTGAGGAGTGGGACAATTTGGACCAACAGTGTCTTGATGAGCTTGTGGATAGTATGCCACGGCGAATACAGGCATGCATCAATGCAAGAGGACGTGCTACTGGGTATTAGAGGTAGTGGTGTGTACTGCAATCTGGACCACAAATGCTGAAAGTCTAGCTGTATGATGGTACAACATGCAATGTGTGGGTCTCATGAGCAATAAAACGAGCTGAAATGTTGTTTGTGTTGATCTCTATTCCCTTTGTATTTAACGGTTCCGGAACTCTTGGAACCCAGGTGATGCAAAACTTTTTTTGATGTGTGTATATTGAACCCGCTGAGCTAAGGTTCATGTGATATTTTTTATAACAGCACATTTATGATGGGATATAGTACCTTTGAACACACCCAGAAAGCCACGTGGAGCTGAGAGCTCATGCTATACTCTTTGAAGTAGCGGAGAATCGCACTTTTGACTTTGGTGAAGTCTGTTTATTATTTATCTGAGGTCTTATTAATCAATTTTATCTTTCCACAAGACTCAGAATATTCCATTTCGTCATGCTGCATTATTAAAACATTTTGGAGAATGTTATTTTCGCTTAAGGTAAGGTAATACCCTTGCAGATACGCAAACAGGATTGTAAGTAGTCACTCAACGACTTCGGTTTGACGACCTACTTCCTCGAGTAACCCTGTGCCTTGCACTACGTCTGGAGAATCCGCCCCGTGTAGGCGTGTAGTTACATCCGTCTTGTTAGACGTAGAAAATATCCGCTGTTTAGCGTGGAAATTGTTATCTGTTGCCATCGAGCACGAATACGTTATAATACGAGTGATAAGTAAGAATTGTATAGTGAATTATTTGCACTACATCTGGAACATCCGCCTTGTGAAGGCGTGAAGTCATAGCCGTCGTGTCAGACGTAGAAAATATCCGCTGTTTCAGCGTGGAAGTTACCATCGGGTGCCATCGTGCACGAATATTCCATAAATCACTGTTATTTATGCACAGTGAACAACAAGAAGCATATTGTGATATAATTGGAAAGTATAGCGAATTTTCTAACATTACCGTAACACAATATTTTCATACCCACGTGTTTGTGGAGGGCCGAGAGCCTGGTGAAAAATATAGAGGTAAACGTGTTATAACTACTTTAAATATGTGTGATTATGAAAGTACTGTATATTTGAATTGCCAAAGTGAATTTTTCAATTACAAAACGACGCACATTTCACGGATGCCACGTGATGTAAAAAGTGGCGTCAGTACACGTGAAGAACCACAGAACAGTGCTTGCTCACGTATTATTCGATATCTGCGAAGTAAAGGCTGTGTTATCAATTGCAATTAAAGCCTGCAACATTTACTACGAACATTGTGATTTTTGAAGTGAAAGAATGAACTACTACACGATTTATTCCACCACCCACGTGATGAGATTATTCTACACCATGTTTGAGACCGACATCATGGGCTAATACCATCATGGTATGAGGGTGATGTATCTATTGGAACCAGCATGATGGTGGAGCTTCCAGAACAGCGAACGAGGAGGAAGGAACCCAGGTTGCCATTCCCAGGCATGTCCAGTACATTCACGGAATTATTGACAGGGACAGATCTAACCCTGGTCTTTGGAAGAGTCCAGATGGGAGTCCTGATGAGGACGATGCCGTTCCGGAGAGCCAGAGGTGAATTTGTTCAACCCTTGTCGTTGAACAGAGGGCTGAGTGAGAGCTCCTCCATTTCGTGAGTTTGTGTACACCCTTTCTCGTTCTAGTTTCTGGTGGTATAGTAGGTTTAATGTAGTTTGTGAACCAACCGAACTCAGTGACAGCCATTTTTATAGGTAGGGAATGCAACTAGTCTAATTAGATGTCATTTATTTCAGTTAGAGTGAGACACCCTTGGGTCAGACATTTTGGTCAACCCTGGTGCAGCTTGATGGACGTCGTAGAACGTCGATGCCTATCTTTTGCTAAACGTGACCGTAGTCATTTGAGGCTACTTTGTTTAACCCTATTTGGGGTGATTTTTCAAGTCTTTGCTGACTTTAGTTATGGCAATCAGATGCCATGGTTATATTTCTTTAACTGCATTTTTGCAACCAGTCTTTGTTACACCCCTGACTTCGTTAGAGGAGTCGTATCAGTTAGGTAATCGACTGTAATTACCAGTTTTGTAACTGCATTATATTTCATTTGAGATGTTGCTCAGAAGCCATCAGGTCAAGTGTAGACCGTATAAGTAAAAGGGATGTTTCGTTGTCTAGCATTGAACCCAGTTCCCAACGTATCATTAAGCAGATCCAGAGTGTGGAATCTGCGCCACAATTATTATTTTGTTAGTGTCATGTGAAGACACGTATTTATTTGATGTTGTACAAGTAACTACTGAAGTATTATATCTTTGAGAGCAAAGAGCTCCAGCAATGTGACATTGCTACCATTTAGATGTCTTTGGTTTGAAAGACGGAATTATATTATTGTATTCAGATTTATAGCGTGTTTTTTATAGACGTATTCTTCGAGGCTTATAACCTATGGTAAAGGTTTTATGATGAGGCCAGTTGTACAGTTTTTATTTTGCTTAAATCGCCGGCCTTGATAGTTAGTGTGTGTTGTGTCAGACCGCGCAGGAATGTTGTAGCCTGTAGCGACACAAACTGGTTTGTGACCCAGTGCCCTTGAGAGCACACTTGTATTATGAGACAGAATTACTTTGACGAAGGACAGAATGCTTGTTGTATTCGCTTTTCCTTTCATTGCAATTTAGCTCATGGAACCCAGTGTCCAACCTTGTATCTGATCACATGTTTTTATAGATTGTTTTTTTGTTAGTTAAACGCACTTTTGCGTGTACCGTTGTTGACGTGTACAGTTATGTCAGGTTTTCTATAGTACGTTGTAGGTTGCCCTGTTATAGGAGATATTTATTGTATGAAGGTATTTGTGTGTACCATGTCCGGGATTGTTCCCGTTGACCAGATGTTATGGAGGGTGACTGAGTGTGCAGGCCCATCCCAGAGTTATTGAACGCGAGCTGTGCGCCGCTGGTAACTTGAGTTATTGTGTGTCCGAGTTGTTATTGCTCGTTGATTGTATTCCGACTTTTGAGTTAAGGCTTTTGATGGAGATTGATCTCAGTGGAGACACTCCGTGCCCAGGCTACTGTCAGTATTATTCGCCATAAACCAACGATAAACCTAAACCGACATCTTAATAATAAAACGCATAATTTTGGTAAAACAAAAGCTAACTAACGAATTCTTTCTGTCTAACTTTGTTCTCTTGCATTTGGAACCTGCTGACATGGCCGTGCTAATGAAGGTATTTCCTTTTGAGGAAATGACTAGGACAGCTGACACTTTTGTAGCGACCTGAAGCTTGCTCGAACCTTGAGTTCGTAGCTTGTGGAGTGCAAGCCATGCGATGTTAGACGTAGTCTTTACTACGCAGTCGTCACCATAACTACACACATTAGATGACTATGGCTTACAAAGAGTAAACCAAGGTGCAGGCAGGGATTTTAATAAAACTGTCGTCTCTTTTATTAATTATTTACGATGTACAAGTGTATGAATCCTACATGTTAGCCTTTTGTGTGCTGTTAGGACGTAGTTTCTAAGAATAAATAAATGTTTTTTTACATGGCTGTTCACTTAGCTTTGAATGTAATTGTTTTTTTGTTACGGACGTCATCGCCGTAAATTTTGTTATTAACTGATAGGACATAGCTAGATAAATTAACGTTAAATGTAAATGTGGAGATGGTATCATCCTAACTTAGATTTGTTTTGCTACCCTGTTAAATGTAAATTCAGATATTAGCTTGATCTTGTAACTTGACCTAGGGACTTGCGTCGTACCATTTTCCTAGCGTTGCTGTTGTTGCTTTGTTATTGTGAGATGGATCTTTCGCGAGGGTTTCCCGTAACTTCTCAGGTAGGGACCTGCTCTTTATTTTTGTTTGTTTATTAGCTTGCGGATTAGCCGATTGAAACCCTCCGAACTAGGCTAGGGGCTTGTGAATTTTAACAATAAATTTTCACGGTGTTTTACATAAGTCTGGATGTTTATTTTCTCAGTCTAGTTTTTGAGGTGAACCTTACCTTAGGCAGTCTATGACCATCGTCACCATGTACCACGATCCCTGTGGACTACAGATTCTCGTGCCTCTTTGGCCTATTAGGAAGTTCACCTGATCCTCACGGCAATTATATCCGGCGGATGAGATGTTAGGGAAGTCATTGCGGTTGTTGGCTATCCTGGCAGCTCCACCGACGGTCTCATAAAATGGCGCCCAACTCATGTGCCGACGTTAACGTGGTGACCGTCAGTTCCATGTTATTTAGGAGGAACTTAATGTTGATTAATGGTAAATTGACAGGACTGGGACGAACTTAGAAAGTCGTACTGCAGATCAATTGACCGCATGGCATTCATGTTTGATAGAAGTCCATGGGGTGAGGCTTTAGTGTTAGATAAATGAAGGATAGGATTTTCTTTGATGATGCCTCATCCTGAGTAAATGTAATACTTTGCTTTGCTCGCCGTTGTCTTTGTAAATGTAGAAACACTTAGTTTGCATACTCCAGCTGTACTCGTGATATTTATATAAATGAAGCAAGCTTTATACCACCAAGTAACTAATCATAGCTGTAAGTTCCATTAGATATTGATCCCTCACTTTCTCATATATATTTCTTGTCAATGGATGAGGAAACTATTAGTCGTGTGTTTGGGGAGATGATGGCAGGTGTTAATGCCAACCTCCAGCAGATTACTGCTGAATTAGGTACTGTAAGGACTGATTTAGGTGATGTAAGAGGTGATTTAGGTGAAGTCCGAGGTGACTTAGGTCAGAATACCCAAGCTGTCAACAATGTTAGACAGGACTTAGAAGTCAACACCCAGTCGATTAACAATGTCAGTGGTCATGTGGACCAAGTTAGTCAGGAAATTAACAATGTTAGACAGGACTTAGAAGTCAACACCCACCCAGTCTATAAATATTGTAAGTGGTCATGTAGACCAAGTCACAGAGTCGATCAATAATGTTAGGGCTGATCTAACGCAGGTCAGGGCCGACATGGACGCATATAGAGTCGAAGCTAGGAATGATCTTACGGCAGGTTTAGCGGCTGATAGGGTTGATGGCATACGACACCATCAGGAGGCTAACCAGCGTATAGATTGCTTAACCGACCAGATGAATAGAGCTAGGGAGGATGTGCAGACCCGATTGGAAGAGCACACAAATCAAATTCAAACGACCATAAACAGAGTCCAGATAGATATGAGAGCCGACCTGGAGCACACTTGAGAAGAATTTGGGACTCGATTGACTCACGTCGAGGGATTTATGGACACCGTGAAAAAAACATGGCAACCATGAATATTGGATTGATTTTGATGAGAGGTGCAGCCAATGCCGTGAATAACAACGTCAAGACGATCGTCGACGGCATGATAGAAGTCAAGGACGAATTAAACACCAATAGGAGGAATACTACGGAGTTGACAGAAACCGTAGCAAGCCTGCGTGAAACAGTTGACGTTCATCGTGAGGAACATAAAATCGATCTCATGTTATTAAGGGGTGACCTCAACGAACTCAAGACCACAATGGAGGCCAAGGTAGCCGAGGTCAGAGATGATGTTGGAAAGATACAAGACAACGTGTCGAAAGTCGAAGGAGAAATCGATTCCTTACAGAAACGATTCGAGGAATTCGCGGTAACCGAGAGGTTAGACCTTAGCTATAACCTGAGGACGGCAATACGCGAAGTTGACACGAACCTCAAAGGAAAAGTCGATAGAATCGAGCTACAACTCAACGACTTAGGTAACAAAGTCACAGCTAGGACAATCCCAGGACTCGAGGTTATAGAGAGACGTCTCGACAGACTTGAGACGCTTCCTAGAGAGAGACACTTACCCTCACAGATGGGAGAATCTCAGGCGACACCCGTATCACAATCCGCAGGGATGATGCCTACTCATTTCCAACCCACCGCACCTATAGAACCGCAACCATCCCAATTCACTGGTTCAGCGCAAAGTCAAACCTTAAACGTGTACGCCCATCCTTTTCAACCAGCACCCAATCGACTTAGTCATGAAACGAATACACCTACGCATAACTACGTGCAGAATTCATTTAGACCCGCGCATACGCAGGGAAATGTAACTATTATCCGTTCGAGAGAGGAGCAACCAGCTCGCTTCTCAGGAACTGGAAGTGGTATTACTCCAGTTGAATTTCTGGCCAACGTAGAAAGCTACTTGAGAGACACCATGGTAACTCCGGAGAGGGAGCTCCGAGTTATAGAGCGTTTGCTTGAGGGGCAAGCCAGCACCTGGTTTAGAACCTTCCGATACTTGTTTATAGGCTACCAGGATTTCAAAGAAGCCTTGTTAAGAACTTACTGGTCGAGCGACATCCAGCAGAGCATCAGAGCTGAGATGTACACTCGCCGATATAGCTCTAATACTCCAACGCGTTATGCGAACTACTTCGCGATCCAGCTTGCGAAACTTCGTTGTCTTCAACCCCCATTGTCTGAACAAGACTTAGTAAACACCATCGTTTGGCAATACCCTGCAGACGTGCAACGCGTATTGATTGCTGCAGGAGCATCCACTTTTCAGCAGTGTGACCAAATCCTGCGACGGTTGGATGCAAACACTGAACAGTACCCGACACACCGTCAGCAGAAGGCTGACAGGCGTGAGGAGAGACATGTCAACTTAACTACTGTCGACAAAGTGAGCCAGACGCCACAGCAGACGCAAACCCAAGAGAGCTCTGGACAAAGTAATAATTATAACTATGGTAGAAGAGAATGGAACAACCCTCCATATGCTAGGGACCAGCGAGATGACCGTCGTAGTCACTGGAACCGGCGCTTCGACCGAGGGACGAACGACGACCGACGTCACGAAAACGACCGCCGAGGGAATAATGGTCGAAACCCACAGCACGGAAGTATCCGTAGGGACTACCGTTACAGTAGAGGGTATAACAGAGATGGAGACCCCAGAAACCAGCCAGATAGAGATTGGAGAGGAAGAGCACGGAGAGCCGTGAGTATCGTCAACAACTCAGAGAACTCCAAATCCGAGAAGAGGGAGAACAGAACCCGACTTTGAGGGAAACTAGGAATTCGG
Organism: Meconema thalassinum; assembly: GCA_946902985.2. NCBI lineage: Eukaryota > Metazoa > Arthropoda > Insecta > Orthoptera > Tettigoniidae > Meconema > Meconema thalassinum. Next base: position 491,562,495 of record OX336391.1, read on the forward strand.
CGCAGGAGACGGAGCAAAACCAGCCCGGTACTTCTCGCCAGGACAGAAAAAAACGCCGAAAAATCAATAGATTCTTGCCCGGTTGAGCACCGAGTAACTGCCACCATATTACTCTGGGAGCCAATCCAGGAAGACTTGTTAGACGAACGACGAACGACGAACCACAACTACGAATCGACGCGTCTACCGAAGATTGTAGCCACCCTGAATGGATGCAACGTAGTCATTCTCATCGATACCGGGGCGATGATAAGTATCATTTCCGCCGATTGCCATGCCAGACTGAAAGTAAACTCTGAGGTGACAGAGCTGCCAGTTTCTGCTGTAAGAGTCAGAAGAGTCATACCTGACCGTGTTGTAACGTGCAACATCCAGATTCTATGCACTTTGAAGATTTCGAGCCACGTGTACTTGCACGAATTTCTTGTGATGAAAGGCTTGCATCATGATGCCATATTGGGTGCAGACTTCATTCGGAAGTATGATGGAATCATTGATATGGGACGTAATACGGTAGAGTTTAAGCCGAACGAACCCATCCAGATGAACTTAGTTGAAGAAGAACCGGAATTCTTATCCGAGGTCGACGTTGTCGAAAATTTAAATGGCAAGAAAATTGAGAAGACACAAGATGCCGACGAAGAGGTAGAACCATTATCAGCACCCATACGAGAGAATCTAGATGCAATATTGAGCGAATACAGGGATATATTCGACACCACACCTGGTGAGATATTGGACTACGAGTACGATCTTGTACTACTGGATGATTCCCCATTCCAGAAGAAGATTTATCCTATCGCAGAGAAACACCGCGAGGAAGCTGCTAAGAAGATCCATGAGATGGAAGCAGCAGACACAATCAAGAAGTCGTATCCGACAGCCTTTGAATAATGGAAGTTATGTAATTGAAGACATTAGGACAGGAGAGCGCATTGGAACGTTCAATGCAGCTAATCTAAAAAAATATCACTCATGAATGAACTTTAAGTCAAATAAAAATGTCGTCCCAACATTTTATTTGAAACGACGGAGAGGCAGATGAACCCGCTGAGCTAAGGTTCATGAGATATTTTTTATAACAGCACATTTATGATGGGGTGTAGTACCTTTGAACACACCCAGAAAGCCATGCGGAGCTGAGAGCTCATGTATACTCTCTGAAGTAGAGGAGAATCGCACTTTTGACTTTGGTGAAGTCTGCTTATTATTTATCTGAGGTCTTATTAATCAATTTTATCTTTCCACAAGACTCAGAATATTCCATTTCGTCATGCTGCATTATTAAAACATTTTGGAGAATGTTATTTTCGCTTAAGGTAAGGTAATACCTTTGCAGATACGCAAACAGGAATGTAAGTAGTCGCTCAACGACTTCAGTTTGACGACCTACTTCCTCGAGTAACCCTGTGCCTTGCACTACGTCTGGAAAATCCGCCCCGTGTAGGCGTGTAGTTACATCCGTCTTGTTAGACGTAGAAAATATCCGCTGTTTAGCGTGGAAATTGTTATCTGTTGCCATCGAGCACGAATACGTTATAATACGAGTGATAAGTAAGAATTGTATAGTGAATTATTTGCACTACATCTGGAAAATCCGCCTTGTGAAGGCGTGAAGTCATAGCCGTCGTGTCAGACGTAGAAAATATCCGCTGTTTCAGCGTGGAAGTTATCATCGGGTGCCATCGTGCACGAATATTCCATAAATCACTGTTATTTATGCACAGTGAACAACAAGAAGCATATTGTGATATAATTGGCAAGTATAGTGAATTTTCTAACATTACCGTAACACCACATTTTCATACCCACGTGTTTGTGGAGGGCCGAGAGCCTGGTGAAAAATATAGAGGTAAACGTGTTATAACTACTTTAAATAAGTGTGATTATGAAAGTACTGTATATTTGAATTGCCAAAGTGAATTTTTCAATTACAAAACGACGCACATTTCACGGATGCCACGTGATGTAAAAAGTGGCGTCAGTACACGTGAAGAACCACAGAACAGTGCTTGCTCACGTATTATTCGATATCTGCGAAGTAAAGGCTGTGTTATCAATTGCAATTAAAGCCTGTAACATTTACTACGAACATTGTGATTTTTGAAGTGAAAGAATGAACTACTACGCGATTTATTCCACCACCCACGTGATCAGATTATTCTACACCATATTTGAGACCGACATCATGGGCTAATACCATCATGGTATGAGGGTGATGTATCTATTGGAACCAGCATGATGGTGGAGCTTCCAGAACAGCGAACGAGGAGGAAGGAACCCAGGATGCCATTCCCAGGCATGTCCAGTACATTCACGGAATTATCGACAGGGACAGATCGAACCCTGGTCTTTGGGAGAGTCCAGATGGGAGTCCCCGTTCCGGAGAGCCAGAGGTGAATTTGTTCAACCCTAGTCGTTGAACAGAGGGCTGAGTGAGAGCTCCTCCATTTCGTGAGTTTTCATACACCCTTTCTCGTTCTAGTTTCTGGTGGTATAGTAGGTTTAATGTAGTTTGTGAACCAACCGAACTCAGTGACAGCCATTTTTATAGGTAGGGAATGTAACTAGTCTAATTAGATGTCATTTATTTCAGTTAGAGTGAGACACCCTTGGGTCAGACATTTTGGTCAACCCTGGTGCAGCTTGATGGACGTCGTAGAACGTCGATGCCTATCTTTAGCTAAACGTGACCGTAGTCATTTGAGGCTACTTTGTTTAACCCTATTTGGGGTGATTTTTCAAGTCTTTGCTGACTTTAGTTATGGCAATCAGATGCCATGGTTATATTTCTTTAACTGCATTTTTTGCAACCAGTCTTTGTTACACCCCTGACTTCGTTAGAGCAGTCGTATCAGTTAGGTAATCGACTGTAATTACCAGTTTTGTAACTGCATTATATTTCATTTGAGATATTGCTCAGAAGCCATCAAGTAAAGTGTAGACCTAATAAGTAAAAGGGATGTTTCGTTGTCTAGCATCGAACCCAGTTCCCAACGTATCATTAAGCAGATCCAGAGTGCGGAATCTGCGCCACAATTATTATTCTGTTAGTGTCATGTGAAGACACGTATTTATTTATTTAATGTTGTACAAGTAACTACTGAAGTATTATATCTTTGAGAGCAAAGAGCTCCAGCAATGTGACATTGCTACCATTTAGATGTCTTTGGTTTTAAAGACGGAATTATATTATTGTATTCAGATTTATAGCGTGTTTTTATACACGTATTCTTCGAGGTTTATAACCTATGGTAAAGGTTTTATGATGAGGCCAGTTGTACAGTTTTTATTTTGCTTAAATCGCCGGCCTTGATAGTTTATAGGCCCGGGAGGCTGTACCCCCTGAGAGCCACCCTCCATCTTCTACTAAAACCCACCCCAACTGGCAAACATCATAAGACCAGAACATCACCTTCACACGGCAAGAGGCGACCACCCAGCTCGGGAGGTTAGCCAACCACTTGCAACACATTCATAAACATTAACACTACAACTGACTGGGGCAGCTACGTCAATGGAATGCTGACTAAGCAACGACAGGAACTATAAGAAGGAAGGCCTTTTTGGGGCATTATCTGTCATACAGTGTGTGTCGCCGAAGGTCCTGCTCCAGCTACCATCATCAGGTGAGACACAGCAAGTGTTCAGAAATCCTTTACTTTGTAAACACCCATCCACAATCTTGTACACTTAACTTGTATCAGTACTTACATTCCCTTAAAAGGGACTTACAATTTCACAATCACTGACCAATAAACACATGGTCAGTAAACTACACTTGTCTTGATAATTACACGCCTCTTTACATCCTCATACCCTTCCTGACTCTCGTCACGATTGACCGTGACCATAGTAGCCAGTAATCGCTTGCTCAGGTTTCATTGTGCTTCCCGCACGCGACTGCATAGCAGCGAGCCGCTGACATAAGCACGTCTATTATATCACTCACTCCGTCCAGCTGGCAGGCCGGCATATTAGCCTGCACTCAGAGGTTCATCCCCTAGTAGACTCTTGCATCTTTGCAGGAACACCCCTTAGCATTTGAACACCAAACAACACGCTACACTGGTAAGCTCACCCAGCTACGGGAAGCTACCCTCTCCTAGGAATCACCTTCCAAATTAGTACAATAACATAAGTGTTTTAGCCCTAACTACCCCGCCCCCCCAACTAAGGGATCTAAAACAATAGTTAACGTGTGTTGTGTCAGACCGCGCAGGAATGTTGTAGCCTGTAGCGACACAAACTGGTTTGTGACCCAGTGCCCTTGAGAGCACACTTGTATTATGAGACAGAATTACTTTGACGAAGGACAGAATGCTTGTTGTATTCGCTTTTCCTTTCATTGCAATTTAGCTCATGGAACCCAGTGTCCAACCTTGTATCTGATCACATGTTTTTATAGATTGTTTTTTTGTTAGTTAAACGCACTTTTGCGTGTACCGTTGTTGACGTGTACAGTTATGTCAGGTTTTCTATAGTACGTTGTAGGTTGCCCTGTTATAGGAGATATTTATTGTATGAAGGTATTTGTGTGTACCATGTCCGGGATTGTTCCCGTTGACCAGATGTTATGGAGGGTGACTGAGTGTGCAGGCCCATCCCAGAGTTATTGAACGCGAGCTGTGCGCCGCTGGTAACTTGAGTTATTGTGTGTCCGAGTTGTTATTGCTCGTTGATTGTATTCCGACTTTTGAGTTAAGGCTTTTGATGGAGATTGATCTCAGTGGAGACACTCCGTGCCCAGGCTACTGTCAGTATTATTCGCCATAAACCAACGATAAACCTAAACCGACATCTTAATAATAAAACGCATAATTTTGGTAAAACAAAAGCTAACTAACGAATTCTTTCTGTCTAACTTTGTTCTCTTGCATTTGGAACCTGCTGACATGGCCGTGCTAATGATGGTATTTCCTTTTGAGGAAATGACTAGGACAGCTGACACTTTTGTAGCGACCTGAAGCTTGCTCGAACCTTGAGTTCGTAGCTTGTGGAGCGCAGGCCATGCGATGTTAGACGTAGTCTTTACTACGCAGTCGTCACCATAACTACACACATTAGATGACTATGGCTTACAAAGAGTAAACCAAGGTGCAGGCAGGCATTTTAATAAAACTGTCGTCTCTTTTATTAATTATTTATGATGTACAAGTGTATGAATCCTACATGTTACCCTTTTGTGTGCTGTTAGCACGTAGTTTCTATGAATAATTAAATGTTTTTTTTTACATGGCTGTTCACTTAGCTTTGAATGTAATTGTTTTCTGTTACGGACGTCATCGCCGTAAATTTTGTTATTAACTGATAGGACATAGCTAGATAAATTAACGTTAAATGTAAATGTGGAGATGGTATCATCCTAACTTAGATTTGTTTTGCTACCCTGTTAAATGTAAATTCAGATATTAGCTTGATCTTGTAACTTGACCTAGGGACTTGCGTCGTACCATTTTCCTAGCGTTGCTGTTGTTGCCTTGTTATTGTGAGATGGATCTTTCGCGAGGGTTTTCCGTAACTTCTCAGGTTGGGACCTGCTCTTTATTTTTGTTTGTTTATTAGCTTGCGGATTAGCCGATTGAAACCCTCCGAACTAGGCTAGGGGCTTGTGAATTTTAACAATAAATTTTCACGGTGTTTTACATAAGTCTGGATGTTTATTTTCTCAGTCTAGTTTTTACGGTGAACCTTTCCTTAGGCAGTCTATGACCATAGTCACCATGTACCACGATCCCTGTGGACTACATATTCTCGTACCGCTTTGGCCTATTAGGAAGTTCACCTGATCCTCACGGCAATTATATCCGACGGATGAGATGTTAGGGAAGTCATTGCGGTTGTTGGCTATCCTGGCAGCTCCACCGACGGACTCAATATAAAATTTGATTTAGTCCAATCAGGAAAAAGAACAATATCAATGCCGTGCTCGTAAGTATTAACCACTTGTATCGATTACTTGTTAATCATGCAGAAGAAGACCACACTGTGGATAAAACTAGTACATTAAATAACTTCTAGTACTTAGCTTATTCAGTTTTGGTGGATCACTCTTAATACCATTGTGTGTTTATTAGTATATTTGTCAATAAGAACCAATATTGATTTAAATATTAATAACGTCATACCAATACAAATAATAATAAATACTACGAAGCCCTAGATCAATGGCTACGATTGCCAAGATCAAGACAACCAAGTCTCAGGTCAAAAGCCTCGATGATCAAAAATCACACTGATCAGATTAAAGGCACCATAACCGAGATAATAGAAAACCACGATGACAAGTTGCTGACTACGAAGTTTCAGGCTACGAATACTACAATCAATAGCCACGATGCTACGAAGTCTCTAATCAAAGGTCCCGATGACGAAGATAAAAGCCACGATGACCAAGATCAACGCAATGATGATCAACTTCGATACCACAAAACATCAGGGAGCTATAAATCATTGTTACAAAATCATTCAGTTCAGTTGTTAAATAACAGAAACCAAGCAGTAAGCGCCAGTTGGTAAATAATAATCAAGTGCCAGGAGCTACTAAGGGGCACTCCTAATCGTCCCCTATTTTGTTCAATCAGAGACGCTTTAAGAAGCAGAATGTGTTTTTATCCTTGATGTCCTTACACTTAAAATCTCTACGTTGTTCCGAACATTGATTAATAACGCACATTCCATCCAAAGATAAGCGCTTTCACAACTGATTAATGTCGGTCTTATGCAGGGAGATTCTTCTGCTGGAGCGGGCCCAGCGGTCAGCTACCAGGCGCGCACGCCTTCCGCCAGTCAACCGAACTCGGACCGCAGTGCGCGCAGGTAAAAACTGCAAAAAGAATTATAGGTCCATTTTTAGCCTATTTTCAATTTTGAAAAAAATAATAGGCTTATGAGATCACCTTTTACCCGTGTGTGTGTGCGTGTGTGTGTGTGTGTGAGAGGTGTGTGTGTGTGTGTGTGTGTGTGTCTAATAACTTCTAAACGCCTGGAGCGATTTCAATGAAACTCGGTAAGGTCATACCACCAGTTTGGCCGACCTTGACCGTGTCCTTCAAATTTTGTTACGTCTCACCAATCCAACATGGTGGCTGTGCGAAGTATTTCACCAGCATTCAATATCTCCGAAACTATTCCCGATATCACCCTGGAATTCTTTACGGTGATAAAGGGAACTACTAGAAATTCACCGATGTGACTTTCGAAAAATTGGTAACTACAAAACCAACATGGCGGCCACGCGAATTTGCGACTTTTAAATAGACGTTTCTCGCGATTTAACCAACCAAACGCAATAAAACTTGGTACAGTATATGTATATACACATTGTAATGCACCGACATCTAACTTCGTTCAATTGTTTACATAACCACAAGATCGCAGATGTGCGAAATATTTCACCGGCATTCAATATCTCTGAAACTCTTAGCGGTATCACCTTGAAATTTTGTACGGAGATAGAGGGCACTACTGAAAGTTCATCTATAAGACTTTCAAAAACCGGTAAACTACAAAACGAACATGGCGGCCAAGCGAAATTGAAAATTTTAAATAGACCTTTCTCGCGATTTAATATTCCCAACGCAATGAAATCTGGTACAGGAAATGTGTATACACATTGTAATGCACTGGTATCTAATTTAGTTCAATTGTTTACATAACCTCAAGATGGCGGGAGTGAGAATTTTAAAATTTAGTTTTATTTCTTGTGTCGTAATCATGCGATCGAAGTGAAAGTTTGAATAATGAACTTACGCAATAATTTTCCTTTAATGGTACATGACTCGATGGCCTGTACATTTTACAATCCAACATTGCGACCATACGAAATATTTAGACGGCTCTGAATATCTACGAATCTATTATAGCAATCAAACTGAATTTTTTAATATTCATAGGGGCTATGAACTTAAGTTCAACTATAGGACTTTAAATAACCTGGTGATCACAAATCCAACATGGCGGTGACGCGAATTATAAATATTCACATGGACGTTTCTCGCAATTTAACCATCCGAGTGCAGTGAAACTTGGTACAGTTAATCCTTATACGAATGTTAATCCACTGGCATCTAATTTATTTCAATTGTTTCCATAACCACAAGATGGCAGCTGTGCGAAATTTTAAAATCATGTTTTTACCTCTTGTGTCCTAATCATGCGATTGAAGTTTGAATGCTACACGTACACAATAACCTTCATGTAACAGTACATAACTCTAGGATTTTTTTTTTAAATTTTAAAATTTTATAATTTTAAAATTAAGTTTTTATTTCTTGTGTCGTAATCATGCGATCGAAGTGAAAGTTTGAATAATGAACCTACGCAATAATTTTCCTTTAATGGTACACGACTCGATGGCCTGTACATTTTACAATCCAACATTGCGACCATACGAAATATTTAGACACATATATAAAATCCAACATGGCGACCATCCGAAATATTTAGTTGGTTCTCTATAACTACGAATCTATTACAGCAATCAAACTGAAATTTTGTATGTTGATAGTGGCAGTTAACATAAGTAGGATATATGAAAATAGGCTGTATAGTTCTTCAAGGAACTACTTGTTTTTTCGTGAAACTATTAACTATGCTCGATACGTTCAGGTTATTTTCAATAACTTCAATGTCCAGTTAACAGATAGGGAAAGATTGTACTTTTTTTTCTTCAGCAAGACGGTGCAACTACGCATACTGCGCACAATTCATTGGACGCAATAAGTGCTGTGTTTGATGACAGGGTGATTAGTGCTGGATTGTGGCCGCCTCGAAGCCCGGACTTAACACCGTGTGAGTTTCATTTGTGGGGTAGCTTAAAAGACAAAGTGTATCGGTCTAATCCCCGTACCCTACAGGAGCTGGAGAACAATATATGGCAGCAGATATCTCTCATTACGGAAGGAGAATTACAACGTGTAAACACTAATTTATTTACACGATACAACGCCTGTCTGTCAGCTGAAGGAGAACTTTATCAGCATCTTCTGTGAAAAGAAAAGATCTTTAATCATGATTTGCTGGTAAATTTACCATTAATTAATGTGCTACGTTACGGTTTTATCATTTCAAATGATCTTGTCGACTTCGTCGTTATGCTTAGGTCTACCGTTATGCGTTACGGTTACGGCGTGTATGACGTCATCTAGTTGTTCAGTGCATATGCACCGAGTCCGAGTTTACTCCTGGGGTCTGGCGTTATGTGATACGGAGACGGCGAGTGCGTGACGTCAGACAGGAGTACAGGGTGAGTCCTAAAGAAGTGTGGAAGATGTCAGACAGGAATACAGGGTGACTCCTAAAGAGATGTACACGATGTCAGATAAGAATATAGGGTGACCCTTAACGAGGTGTACAAGATGTCAGAAAAGAATATAGGGTGACTCCTAAAGAGTTATACAAGACGTCAGATAAGAATACAGGGTGACTCCTAAAGAGATGTACACGATGTCAGATAAGAATACAGGGTGATCCTTAACGAGGTGTACAAGATGTCAGACAAGAATACAGGGTGACTCCTAAAGAGATATACAAGACGTCAGATAAGAATACAGGGTGACTCCTAAAGAGATGTACACGATGTCAGATAAGAATACAGGGTGACCCTTAACGAGGTGTACAACATGTCAGACAAGAATACAGGGTGACTCCTAAAGAGTTATTCATGACGTCAGATAAGAATGCAGGGTGACTCCTAAAGAGGTGTACACGATGTCAGACAGGAATACAAGGTGACTTCTAAGGAGGTGTACAAGATGTCACACAAGAATACAGGGTAACTCCTAAAGAGATATACAAGACGTCAGATAAGAATACAGCGTGACTCCAAAAGAGGTGTACAAGATGCCAGATAAGAATGCAGGGTGACCCCTAAAGAGATATACAAGATGCCCCATAAGAATACAAGGTGACCCTTAAAGAGGTGTCAAGATGGCAGAGAAGAATACAGGGTGACTCCTAAAGAGGTGCAAAAGATGTCAGAAAGAATACAGAGTGACTCCTAAAGAGGTGTACAAGATGTCAGATAAGAATACAGGGTGACCCTTAACGAGGTGTTCAAGATGTCACACAAGAATACAGGGTGACTTCTAAGGCGATATACAAGATGCCAGATAAGAATCAGGGTGCCTCCTAAAGAGGTGTGCAGGATGTCAGAGCAAAATACAGGGTGACACTTAACGAGCTGTACAGTATGTTAGATTCAATTCAAATACAAGGTGACCCTTAAAGAGGTTTGAAAGATATCAGATTCAAATAATGGGTGACCCTTAAAGAGTTGTAAAAGATGTCAAACTCAAATACAGGGTGACCCTTAAATAGGTGCCCGCGCGGGAAGCTTAAGTTAATGGGTAATGGAGTCTGTTGAAAGAGCCCTCCTGAGCCTTTCTAACATGTGTAGCATTTGTAGCATGCGTCATTTGAAATGATATAAACTCTAGTCTCTCAGACTGACTGTATCTTTTTACCTGCGCGCATTGCGGTCCGAGTTCGGTTGACTGGCAGAAGGCGCGCCTGGTAGCTCGCCGCTGGTCCCTCTCCAGTTGAAGAATCTCACTGTACAAAGTAATGCATTTGCATTCTTAACTTTTCCCTCCACTAATGCACCACTTAGAGGCTAAAAAGTAAGCCGACATAAAGAGCTATAATAAATCGCTCACTGCCCAGAAAATGCAACTTTCAAAGAATAAACGACAGGGGAAATGATTAGAATGTTGGTAGAAAAGTTACCGCACTACATTGTAAAAATTTAAGTGGTGCGTAGTGCAAGGCTAATGTTGGGAGCAACAAATAAATAAGCCATTACCACATTACATCTGCCACGCCCTTCCCACTTTATGGAAAGTACATAAAAAGTGTGCCAAGTACTAATGAATGTTCCTCGCTAACTGCCAGAACCTGTTATGGAAGTGAACAAGCTACTGTCCTACTCCCATACAGGGCTTCCTAAATGGACTGCAACCACAGTATTAACACAAAGTTGCACTTTCTTGCAAGCTCTGTACAACCATAAGTAGAGTTGATAAACTACGACACGGCCATATAATAACGCCCACGAGATGGTGTAAATTCCACCACTAAATAAAGTCCGCCAAATCGATGAGTAAGTCCACGTAAGGGGACATTATCTTCACAGTAAACCCTGCTTTTAATAATACCCAGTCTTTTTGACAGCGCGCAACCAAATAAGTTCCTTTTTTCGCGCGACTACTCAGGGGCTAAATCAATTGAATTGCACTTAGTGAGCAAAAGGCACGGGAATGATTATTTATTTATTTAGCGTATGGCTTTTATTGCCGGGAGTGTCCGAGGACATGTAGCTGTAGCTGCTTCTAGCGGACACTCATAGGGTGAGCTACAAGTTCCGTTCAATTTCAAGTAGAACCAACTTTAGCCACCAGATGTCAATGATACCTAGTGGTGAACGTTGGAACTTTGATAGAGCGTTCCAACGAAATCTAACCTAGAAATTAAGCTTCACACACGTTTAGTCTGTGGAAGGATCTTTTACATGCCATAAATCTATGGCATGGGACCGCCGGCTTTACTTCCCCTCCGAAGGAAGGCATACTGAAAATCCGACGACTTCGGCTGGGTTTGAACCCGTTATCTTGGGCACAGCAGTTCAGCATGCTACCAACTATGCCACCGAAGCCGCTACGGGAAGAATAGTCCCATTAGAAAATGTGCCATGTATGACTCCTGAGCGTTACGGCTAGCTACAGCGGAGCAGAGGATTCTGTCACAGACACGAGTGTAGTGAAGCAGGCAACACGTTGCGAGTTAACCGACATTGAACGTGGGATGATCATCGGCGCACGGCGCATGGGTCATAGCATTATGGAGATAACACGCGGTTTCGTGTTTCTGAGATCAACAGTGTTGAGAGTGGATCTTCAATATCGCAGAGATAATGTTACAATCCGCGTAAACCGCCGCACGGCATGACCACAGGTGTTTAATGAACGGACATCACGTCGCCTCAGCAGAATCATACGGGGCAATCGAAGGCTACTGTGAGTCAGATCATCGCCGAGTTGAATGTTGGGAGTCATGGCCCCATTTCTACCAGGACTGTAAGGAGGCACCTCTACCGCATAGGCTTCACTGTATGTCTACCTCTTATTATTCCCGTTTTCCAACGAGCTCGGGGATGAGATGCGTTGGAAGTGTTTGTGCGTGGAAGGTTTTTACGGCCTGATGACCTCCCTGACACCAACCTCATGAGAGGAGTTATTGAGAGATGAAATGAATGAAGCGTGTTTTTTTAATGCAGCCGATGGCCATGTACCTATTTTTTGAGGACAGGTCAGGGAAGGGATATTGGAAGGAAATCGACCTATTGAAAGGAACCGTTCCGGCATTTGCCTGGTGGTAAAAATAGGATACCACGAAAACCATTTTCAAGAAGGCCGAGGTGGGATTTGAACCCATGCTCTTCCGATGCCAGTGAGGCACGAGGCCACCGTGGCCGGTAATGATGGCGAATAATAATAATATTAATAATAATATCGTATGGCCTCGGGTGCCTGGTGCGAGCTTTGCTATTTGGCACCCAGAGGGTAGCTTGCATGTCGAATTTCGTTGTTCTTTGACTATGAAACTCAAGGAGGTTAGATGTTAGATATCTAAGCTCCTTGAACACTATAGCGCTTTCTAGTAGAGAAATGAGGAACTTTGTGTTGGCGGAAACTCCCGAGATTAATTTTGCCATTATGAACACGGCCTACTGAATTCAAATGGGTTCTTTGACATGCCAACATCGTACGACATGCGTATCGTATTTTTGCCGCCTTTCAAAAATCACTTACCACGGCCAGGAGCGAACCTGCAATCTTGGGGGTTAGTAGACCGACACGATATCCACTCACCCACCGTGGCAAGCTAATGATGGCAAATGAAACTGGGCAAGGATGTGGAAGGAAGCGACCGTGGCCTGTCAGATGGTACCGTCCCAGCATTTGCCTGGAGTTGAAAATTGGGAAACCACGAAAAACCATTGCAAGGCCTGCTGATGCGACAGTGAGGCTCGAACCCCCGAGTCTGCCGAGTCAGCAGAGGGCTTGGCCACATGACCTAACGCTCCGCTTTAGCGATCGTAGTCTCCACTGTAGTTACCGCATAGGCTTCACTACCCGAGATGGGACTATCCTTGCCATGACTGTTGCTCACTTAGAGTTTTCTGCTTAACTCTTCGTTAGATGCGCCTTTACTCCTGACGCGAGATCCTGCGTGTCGAGAAAGACACTGGTGCTAGCAGCGGCGTAGCGCCCAAAGAGTTTAACACATCTACCTTTTTTAACGTATTTGATAATCACGGGATACGAGACAGCCTATATTACTTCACGACAAGTCTTAATTATCTCAACTAAGGTATCCTCCGTATCTAATAAATGCAATACCCGCATTCGGGACTTCCCGACCTGCTCTTGTGTTATCGCTAAATGCTAGTCAAGTGGCGGTAACTAGTCCCGCTCTACGCGCAAACAAAGCTCAATGTACATAATTAATTAATTAATTTTCTTCTCCTTCTTCTTCGTGAATGGGTCTTTTAGGACCACAGGGAATCAACTCTTCTTCATCATCTTCCTTTTAACCCAGTATTCCTTCATACGCAACGAGTGGGTGTATTTTCGTTGCTCGGACCATGTAGGCCTATGTTGTTTTGTCATTCTCTCTGCTTCCTCGAAACCCCTTGCTATCATTTCAAATGATCTTGTCGACTTCATCGTTATGCTTTGGTCTACCGTTATGCGTTACGGTTACGGCGTGTATGAAGTCATCATGTTGTTCAGTGCATATGCACCGAGTCTGAGTTTACTCCTGGAGTCTGGCGTTATGTGATACGGAGACGGCGAGTGCGTGACGTCACGCAGCCTAAGTTAATGGGTAATGGAGTATGTTGAAAGAGTCCTGGGGCCTTTCTAATACGTGTAGCATTTGTAGCATGCGTCATTTGAAACGATATAAAGTCTAGTCTCTCAGACTGACTGTATCTTTTTTGTGTGATTTTAGCCTATTTTCAATTCTGTAAAAATAGACGTATGGGATCACCTTTTGTCCGTGTGTGTGTGTGTGTGTGTGTGTGTGCGTATGTGCGAGAGCCCCCCCCCCCCCCCTTTAATAAAATCTAAATGGCTGGAGTGACTTCAATGAAACTCAGTAAGATCATTGTACTATATTGTCCGACCCCAGTAATGCCCTACAAATTGTATAACGTCTCACCAAACCAACATGGCGGCTGTGCGAAATATTTCACCGGCATTCTATATCTCCGAAACTATTACTGATATCACCCTGAAATTTCGTACGGTGATAATGGACACTACTAGATGTTCATCTATGTGACTTTCAAAAACCTCTTAAGTACAGGACGAACATGGTGGCCAAGCGAAGTTGAAACATTTTAATAGAATTTTCCCGCGATTTAACCATCCGAGCGCAGTGAAACATGGTACAGCAAAGGTTAATAAGTTACACAGAGTAATGCACTGACATCTAATTTAGTTCAATTGTTTACATAACCGCAAGATGGTGACTGGGCGAAATTTTTAAATTAAGTTTTTATTTATTGTGTCCTAATCAGGCGATCCAAGTCAACGTTTGAATAATGAACCTACGCAATAATCACCATCTAATAGAGCATAACTATATGGTCAACATATATAAAAATCCAACATGGTGACCATCCAAAATATTTAGACGGTTCTCAATATCTACTAATCTATGACAGCAAACAAACTGAAATTTTGAATGTTCAGAAAGGCTATTAACAGAAGATAGCCTATGGGACTTTTAATAACCTGGTGAGCACAAACCCAACATGGTGGTGACGCGAATTTTAAATATTTACATGGACGCTTCTCGCGATTTTACCATCCCAGTACAATGAGACTTGGTACGGTAAACGCTTATACAAATTTTAATCCACTGACATCTAATTTATTTGTTTTCATAACCATAAGATGGCGATTGTGCGACATTTTAAAACCTCGTTTTCATTTCTTGTGTCCAAATCATGTGATTGAAGTTTGAATAATACACCTACGCAATAACCTTCATGTATTCTAATAGTATATAACTCTATGGCTTACATATATAACAAGTAGTTCCGCGAAGAACTAAAGCCTATTTTCATACTTACATTAATTGCCACTATCAACGTACAAAATTTCAGTTTGATTGCTGTAATAGATTCGTAGATATGAGAACCGACTAAATATTTCGGATGGTCGCCATGTTGGATGTTTATGTATGTAGCTCTTACAGTAATTTACTGTTACATGAAGGTTATTGTGTACGTATAGTATTCAAACTTCAATCGCATGATTAGGGCACAAGAAGTAAAAACGAGATTTTAAAATTTCGCAAAGCTGCCATCTTGTGGTTATGGAAACAATTGATATAAATTAGATGCCAGTGGATTAGCATTTGTATAAGGATTTACTGTACCAAGTTTCACTGCACTCGGATGGTTAAATTGCGAGAAACGTCCATGTGAATACTTATTCATCGCGTCGCCGCCATGTTGGATTTGTGATCACCAGGTTATTGAATGTTCTATAGGTGAACTTATGTTCATAGCCCCTATGAACATTAAAAAATTCAGTTTGATTGCTTTAATAGATTCGTAGATATTGAGAACCGTCTAAATATTTCGGATTGCCGCCATGTTGAATTGTTATATGTGTAGAGTCGTGTACCATTAAAGGAACATTATTGCGTGGGTCCATTATTCAAACTTTCACTTCGATCGCATGATTACGACACAAGAAATAAAAACTTAATTTAAAATTCGCACAACCGCCATCTTGAGGTAATGAAAACAAATGAACTATATTAGATACTGGAATCACGCACAGAAGATCAACCTACAGAGGGGAGTGCTGATATTGATAACGATGACAATTATGATGGCTGTGAAGATAATTAGTTAACTGGAATGTTTAGCATCCAATAAAGATTTGTACTATGTTGGGATTAACATAATAAATAATCTTATTCATTTGAGGATTAAAATATTGTTCATTTTTGTATTCAACTAAGATTTTGGCAAAAAAAAAGTCCAAAGGTTTTTTTTTTTTTTAGGTTTTCTCAACTATCCCTTAAAAAGATTTCCTTTATGTGCAATGTAAAGCTGTTAGTGAGAAAATAGTAGGTCCAAAAGCACTTTTTATTTCATTCAGCACAAATTGGTGTAGGTTTTTTTTCCCTGAACAATTTAATTTTTGGACTTATGTTTTGCTTGGAATGAACCCTTCAAATCATTACTCTTTTTTTTCAATCACTCATCCTCCCAGCTCCGGCTTCGCACACGGACACTGCGAGAGATCATTCCCCACCGTCTAAAGGTCGGTGTCTGGGTGCTGAACACACTTTGTCATCAGATACAACTGGGGAAGGTGACAGGCCGATCAGCCAGGTGACCACTAACTTAGGCCTAACTAAGGAAGAGTCAGGGAAGGGATTTTAGACGGAAGTCGGCCGTGGACCTGTTGAAAGGATCCGTCCCGGCATTTGCTTGGTGGTGAAAATGGAAAACTACGAAAACCATTTTCAAAACTGCCGAGGTGAGATTTGAACCCACGCCTTCTCGACCCCAGCGAGTCACGAGCTAGTGTGTTAGTTCTCTCGACCACCATGGTCCGTCAGTACTGTAATACCATTAATATACAGCATAAAAGTGCATCATTCTCACAAATTCACACCATTGTGCATCCTTTTGTTGTTGTTGTGGATTCATTTAGGGGCTTTGTGACATCGTGGTCATGTAGGAATTTGTGGAATTTGTCTTATAGCCTGTGTTGTTGTGATGACTATATTCGTGTGTCTAGTTATAATTCAGGTGAGGATTGGGAAGGAGGCGGCCTTAATTTAGAAACCATACCCGTATTCGCCTAGAGTAGAATTGGGAAACCACGGAAAACCACTTCCAGAATGGTTGAGGTGGGAATCGAACCAACCTCCGATCAATTTTGCCTCACGAGCCTCAGATCAGAATAGCATTTCTTGGCAGCGCCGGAAATCGAACCCGGTCCTCCGTGGTGACAGCCAAGAATGCTAGCAACTATGCAACGAGGCAGCATTGTGCATTTACACGGAAACACTAAGCATTTGATTCGTTAACCATAAACGCGTTCAGTGTGTGATTTTGTTCCCCTAAGTTTGATTGCTGGGAGTAGTTGTGTTTTGTCAACATCAACTCACAAATGATACATGACGTGACGTCTGAAGCTGATGAAAGGTCCTCTGATTTATAGCCTGTCTGGATTGCTTGGCCAGACTACAGTACATGCTCCATCCTCTCCAAATTAAATCAACAGGTTGAACAAAGACCAATTGCCGGGTCGCTCTTCTCCCAGTGCACCATTGAGAGCATGTACATCAACCACTTATTATTGTAGGGTCGTGTTCAAAGTAGACAAAAGCTCCTGGGTCACATGCACGTTAATTGATTAATTAAATAACCCCACGACGTAGCTGTGCTCGTAAAATCACGCACTACGACTACTGTGGAGTGCTGTACCAAGTCCGAATCCCCGCGCAGACTGTGGTCATTATGGGTGCATTATTCTCCCAGTTTTAATGTTGTTGTTTTTTTCTCTTCTTTCCTGTCCACCTCTCTTGGTCATCTCTTGTTCTCTTCCGACCCCAACGGTTTTAGGGTATCCGAGGCCTAGGGATTCTTTTCCTTTCCCGCCTTAATTGGTCCTTCTCTCATCTTTCATGATATCATCCTTCTGCGAGGGGTCAGCCTCCTTTTTCTTTTCATGTTATCTCCTGCCTTCTGCTCAAGGCCCTCAGGGAGGCAGGGTGTATGTAGCCCCACCACTTATGGTGCACCCTGGATAGTGCTACACCTTCAGGGGCTCACGACTGGTGAGTTTGTGAGTTGGCGACCCCGAGGGATTCATGAGCTGGGTCCGATTTTCCCTCTTTTATCCATCACCTGTGAGGTGGACCCTCTCCTCTTTCACGTTCCTATCTGCCTTTTATGGCTCTCCTTCCTTCCAAGTCCATCAATCCGCATTCTTCGAGGGTTGAGGGCATTTCTTTTCCTCCTGTCCTTTATTTGCCTTATTATCCTTTTGATTTTCATTTTTTTTCTAGTACGTATATAAGTTAGTAGTTAGTTTTAGTTATAGTTTACATTTCATTATCATCTTCACCATCACCCAAACCATTAGGGGCCGATAACCTAGATGTTAGGCCCCTTAAAACAACAATTATCATCATTATTATCGTTAAATCACGCGCCACGACTACTATGGCGTGCTGTACCAAGTCCGATTCCCGGCGTAGACAGTGGTCATTGTGGGTGCATTTTTCTCCCAGTTTGAATACTTTTTTTTTAAATTTTGACGATGTCAAAATGTAAATATTATATGTCAGAAAACTGTATCATAATGAGGCTCATTATAACACTATTTTTCATTAAGAAACAGTTTCTCCCACCAATCAGAGCTCAATAAATAGTTGTGTGACCAATTAGGTAAGGATAGCATCGCATGTGCGCTGACTTCCACGGCCTCCTATTTTAAATTTCACTGCGTGGCTAGTGTCAAAGTGGGGTAATTGAGGAGGCCATGGTCAATTACAAGGTATTCTCTGCGTCCCATGCGCTCTGTTCAGTACATAAAACTGGCGAAATCTCGACAGATATTTATGAATATTTGTGTTCGAAAATAAAATAGTTATAATTATCGTCGAACATAAACAGTCGTATGCAACTCACCTATAATGGTAATTAAGCCACGAGTATGTTTATAAAACAAGCGAAGCGAGTTTCATAATTTCTATTGCCATCATAGGCTCGTTGCATAATGTACTATTTTCAAATGGCACTCAGACTATCGGGGTCCAGTTTAGCAAAAACAGAAAATTCAGCTATTTTTCCAAAAGCTAGAAGACCCGGAAAAGTGTCAAAATGCGTGTTTTGACGAACTCTATAATATTTAAAATTTTGAAAATCACTTCCGGCTTAAATGATATTTTGAAAATGAAAACATGCTAACAAACGCTAGTTTTTAATATGGAACTTGTTGTACAGATTTAAATGAAATTAAGGTTTACCGTACTTATTTTAATCCATTCCTTGATTCTTTATCTTCAATTTGAGGCAAGCAGATTATTGAGTTTCACAAAACGGAAGTAGATATTCCGATTTTGAATTGACCAAGTGTGGATCAATACTAGCGCTCGTAGTGATAAATTTAGTGAACTACATACGACAAAGGATGTGGTCTAACGCTAGGTCTCCATGACTTGCCGCCAACACGTAAGAGGAGTTTAGTTAATACACCAAATATTCGAAAGTGGAATAATAACAAGAAGTTCCGTGACGAACTAAAGAGCCTACTTTTCTTAAAATTTAAGATTCATGCCAATGATTAATCTATATGGATCTATCGAGAATAATGACGAAATTAAGTTGCTAATATCGAAATTCCTAATTAGTTATAAATACTGTAGGCCTATATCTGGCATAATGTAGCCTAATAGAGCACTACAGTTGGCAGCCCTGGTAACTGAATATATTCTTAGTTCAATCTCTTAAGGTACAGAATACAAAATTTGGTTGCAGTCCAATGAATAGCATGGACGTTACATGCAGTTAAACATTGGATCTAACAGCGCGCGTAAAATCATGTTGGCAACAATGTCATGCATGTATTGGTCAGAAATAATCTGAAATAATATGATCTATTGTTGTGCCAATTTTGAATGAAATCCATTAGTTAGTATAGAAGTTACATGCATTTTAAAATTGGACCTATCAGCAGGCTTATAATCATGTTGGCAGCACTGGCGTAGGCCTATATTAGTTACTCCAAATTCATCTAGAATGCCAGGTACTATACGTGTGCAAGGTTTAGAGCTATTGGCTTGCATACTTTCTGATATATTGATATTAGGGTAACAAAAATAGAGATAGCACATATTAACAGTTGACAGCCCTGGTTGCTCTTAAGAATATGCATAGTCATATCTGTTATGGTACACATAGCACATACGAAATTTGGTTGAAATCCTAATGATTGTATGGAAGTTACATGTATTTAAAATTGGACCTCTCAGCAGGCTTAGAATCATGTTGGTAGCACTGACGTATATAAGTTACTCCAAATTAATATAGAATGTCAGGTACTATACGTGTGCATAGTTAGCTGTCGGCTTGCATACTTTCTGATATATTGGTATTTGGATAAAATAAATTAAGAGCATTTATTAACAGTTGGCAGCCCTGGTGGGTCTTAAGAATACGCTCAGTCATATCTGGTTATGTACACATACAACATACGAAATTTGGTTGAATTCCAATTGATAGTGTAGAAGTTATATGCATTTAAAAATTGGACCTATCAGCAGGCTTATAATCATTTTGGCAACACTGCCATGTATGGCCTCCTGGAAATTTAACTGCAATATTATTATCTATACGTGTGCCAATTTTAAAATAGCTCCCATTCATACCTTCCATGATATCCAACATGGAGCTCAAATTTCAATTGCGGTTTTTTAGCAGTTGGTAGCAATGACATCATTTTCAAATATGGCCGTGAGATATTCAGGTATAGATCTTTACTCCTACCAAATTTTGTTTCGATTGCTCCAGCCGTTTAGGACTTGATGGGGGACACGCACACACAGCCAGACAGACAGACAGAAGGACAGACAGACAGAAGGACAGACAGACACACATTTGCCCGATCTTATAAGTATACTTTTTCCTCATTTTTGCAAAATGTGAAAAGTAGGCTAAAAATAAATTCAGCGACGAACCTGGAACGAGTCGGCAAAAAGATGAAGACGTTGTAATCATCTACAACAACAAAGTCAACCCCTGGCACTACAGCCCATGAAGGGCCTAGGTCTACCAAGCGACCGCTGTCCAGCCATTTGGCCTGTAGATATTGGGGTGACGCATGATCAGCGCATCGGGTCCTCTCGGCCGTTAAGCTTGGCTTTCGTGATCGGGGCGCTGCCTCACTGTCAGACAGCTACTCAATTGTCCTCACGAGGCTGAGTGCACCCCGTTCCAACCCTCACGTCAGATTTAAAATCCCTGACGGAGCCGGGAATCGAACCCGGGACCTCCGGGTGAGCGTAAAGCGCACCAACACCACAGGGCCTGCCTCTGAACGATCAACAACTGCAAATGAAATTACTTCAAAGAAACGCAAACCTCGTCAGCAGAAGATGGGACTAAAACGGGGTACACTCAACCTCATGAGGCAAAACTGAGAAGAAGCGAGTTCGATTCTCACCTCAGCCATCTTGGAAGTGGTTTTCCGTGATTTCCTACATTTACTTCTGGCGAATGTTGGGATAGTTCCCAAATTAAGGCCACTGCTGCCTCCCTCCAATCCTTATCTGAATTACAACTACTCACACTAATACAGTACGGGAATCGTACCCGGGCCACCGTGGTGACATCCAAGCGTGCTAGCCACTACGCAATGAGGTGGACAGCCAATTTGTCTGATAACATGCGTAATTGTAGTGTTATTGGTACTGCAGTAGTGAGTTTAGCCCACTTCCTTTTGAGGCTAGGTCATGGGATTACATGACAGTTCCCCACATTGACACTTCCACACACTGCCCAAAATACTGACACTTCCCCACAGCTCTTGGACGCGGCTACCTGTTTAATGACTCAGAAATAATCTCGACTGACAGTTCCACACACATCCCCCCTCCCCTAAGGCTATAGGCTTCAGCGATCATCGTTACTGCCGCACCAGTGACAACGCACCTTAATAAAATAATCCTCTGAAACGAAGAAAAGCGCTCGGTCTATATACTTCATTACTAACGGGGTCTCGAAAATATCATTGTGATGTAGTGTAATTTCCATCAAAAGAAAATAAATGCAAAGTCTGATTTCCATCACACTTTATCCAGGCTGTGGACTGGCAAAATAATAACAAAACCGATCATTTCGGTGTTGTTATCATTTAGGCGTGTTTAAAATCAGCTTTCTAGGCCTCGTCAGTTGTTTTGTATTTTTATTCATTTTTAGCCTATTTTCATTAAATGAAAAAATAGGCTTATGAGATTACCTTTTATCCGTGTGTGTGTGTGTGTGTGTGTGTCCCTAATAAATTCTAAACGACTGGAGCGATTTCAATGAAACTCGGTAAGATCATAGCACCATTCTGGCCGACCCCGACCGTGCCCTTCAAATTTTATTGTGTCTCACTAATCCAACATGGCGGCTGTGAGAAATATTTCACCAGCATTCAGTATCTCCGAAACTGTTACCGATATCGCAATGAATTTGGGTACGGTGATAAAAGGCACTGCTAGAAGTTCACCTATGAGACTTTCAAAAACCTACTGACTTCAAAACCAACATGGCGGCCAAGTGAAGTTGAGACTTTTAAAAAGACTTTTCTAGCGATTTGACTATCCAAATGTAATGAAACTTAGTACAGCAATTGTATTGTTTTAGTACAGCCGCGGGTACCTGTAATTATAAATGTTTATACACATTGTAATGTATTGTAATGCACTGGAGTCTAATTTAGTTCAATTGTTTACATTACCTCAAAATGGCGGCTGTGCGAAATATTTCACTGACATTCTATTTCTCCGAAACTATTACAGATATCACCCTGAAATTTTGTACGGTGATAAAGGGTACTATTACAAGTTTATTTATGTATCTTTCATAAACCTGTAAAGTACAAGGCGAACATGGCGGCCAAGCGAAGTTGGAACATTTTAATAGACTTTTCTCGTGATTTAACTCTCTGAGCGCAGTGAAATGTGTTACAGTAAATGATTTTACATATTGTAATGCACTGGCATCTAATTTGGTTCAATTGTTTACATGACCTCAAGATGGCGGCTGTGCGAAATTTTAAAATTAAGATTTTATTTCTTGTGTCGTAATCATGCGATCGAGGTGAAAGTTTGAATAACGAACCTAGGCAATAATTGTCCTTGAATGGTACATAACTCTATGGACTATACATAACAATCCAAAATGGCGTGCATCCGAAATATTTAGACGGTTCTCAATATCTATGAATCTTTTACAGCAATCAAACTGATTTTTTGTATGTTCATAGAGGCTATGAACATATGTTCACCTATAGGACTTTCCGTAACCTGGTGAGCACAAATCCAACATGGCGGCGACGTGAATTATAAATATTTAAATGGACGTTTCTCGCGAATTAACTATTCGAGTGCAGTGAAACGTTGCACGTTAAATGCTTATACAAATGTTAATCCACTGGCATCTAATTTATTTCAATTGTTTGCATAATCACAAAATGGCAGCTGTGCAAAATTTTAAAATCTCGTTTTTACTTCTTGTGTTCTAATCATACGATTGAAGTTTGAACACCACACGTACACAATAATCTTAATGTAATAGTACAAAAATATAAATCCAACCTGGCGACCATCTGAAATATCTACGAATCTATCACAACCTTCAAACTGAAATTTTGTTAACATGAGTATGATATATGAAAATAGGCTGTATAGTTCTTCACGGAACTACTTGTTTTTGTTTGTTTATGTTGCGTGGTGGCGTGCAAAATGCGGTGTAAACGAAACAAATATATAGTTTATCTACTTGCACGATACATTTTTAAAGTGTGCTGTATTATACAGCTGTTAAATATCAGGGGAAGATCTTACGCTACACTTATACTTCAAAGACTACTATGGGGAGGAGGCTTTGGAAATTTCTCAATTTTAAATTACTAGTACTTGTACTTGTACCCATAATAGCTGAAGAGTATCAAACCATTTTTGCCTCAAACCTTATACAGTAGTTCAGTAGTTAAAGAATATAATATGTGATTCCAGAGATATTAAAAGTGCTAAACAACAGTAGACCAAATTTCAACTTGATCGTTTTCATAGTAGCCTTGGGGGAGGGGGGAGATGAGTGTGTAAATGTCAGTCGACGTTATTTCTGAGTCATTAAACAGTTAGCCACGTCCAAGGGCTGTGGGGAAGTGTCAGTATTTTTTGCGGTGTGTGGAAGTGTCAGAGTGGGAAACTGTCCGGACACCAGGATTGGGAAGGATGCGGCCGTATCCATAAGTTATTTAGCACCCTAGCAATTAAAAGAGTGACATCGGCTTTAAATAGCATCAAGAAAAAATTTCTATTACAAGGTTTAGGTCAGTCAGTTTCTATAAAATTTACTTATGGAGGCATAATAAGGCTGTTTCCAAATTATCGATAGAATAATTGTTCTCAGAATCGAGCTCAATGGAGGTAGCCTTACGAACGCAGCCCGCTCCACGAATCGTGTTCCTTCCTAGCGGCAAGTAATTCCTCATTTAGCCGATAGCTGTCGCTAGATGTACTATGTCACTCCACTGCTGACATCCCTGCCTACACAGCTATGAGTGCTAAGACACATGGATTCTCCGGGCCTGGGCCCTCCCCAAAACGTTTGACTTAAGACAGGTTGAAGCAGTATATTTCCAATATGATAATATTATCATGATTTACTGTATATGATGATGGGGATGATGATGATGATGATGATGATATTAGGGCCCGGATGGTGATGGCGTAAAAATGTTTAAAAAATGCACTTCAACTTTTCAAAAATGACTGTAATAAATTAATTAAAAATTCGAAAAATGCACTATAAAGTGGAGAAAATGAAAAGCACGAATGTGTTTATCGCGACCGATATGTTGCGTTACAGTAAATCGTCTTTCAGCAGCTACTTTAGTTCCACAGTTTGCAAAACAATATGCTTTCATCGGTAGAAAACACATTGTACCAAATTCAGATACTAGTTGTTTTAAATGCACTCACACACTCGGTTTTATTTTAGGCATTTTGAAAGCGGCAATGAACGATATATCTCGCCGTGAACTATGCGGAACTGAGACAAGAATATACACCCCTTCCCCTTTCTACCCTGCCACTGCTGACCTTGGTCAACATAGCAGGAAACATTCAATTCCGCAAATAACTGGTTTGCGACGAAAACAAGAGGATCTGTATAGGCCTACCTACGCTACCGTTCTTCTGCATCCAAGATAAATATTTTTCTACTAAAAATTTTAAATGATCTTGTATCAGCTACTAGCTTCTTCTTAACTCTGAGAGACGTAACTCGCTCATATAGCCTAAAGCTGTGACATGACTAAATTCGAAATAAATGACCTTAAAAGGCCGATTTCTCTAAAATATGACCAAAAAAACTACCAAACTTGAAAAAACGCTCTTAAAATGGAAACATAGCAAAAAATGCAAATAGATGCAAAATAAAAATGACATATTTGAAGACAGGGTGGCCCGTCCGGAGTTTCTATGTATTTCGGTTGGTTGGTTGGTTCTTAAGTTTAGGGGCTGCGACAACGCGGTCATGTAGCCCCGTGTACTTTGGGTGTGTGAAGAATGTCTGATAACCAGTGTTAATTGTGATGACTGTATTAGTGTGTGTTATCTGTTGTTTTAATTTTTAGTGCTGCAACTTAGAATTTTTCAAATAGTTCCTACTTTTGCCGCCAAGCGCCACCATCAACTTCTACTAGGTCAAGTTCAGAACTTAGCTACTAGACGCCACCGCAGTCGGCTCTTGGCAACGAACGTAGAAACCTAAGAGCGTTGTTTACGTTCTTAACCTATCCAATTTAGCTTCACACAGGTGCAATTAGTGGAGGGTTCTTTAACAGGCCATAGATCTATGACATGGGACCGCCGGCTTTACTTCCCCTCCGAAGGAAGGGATACTGAGGGATTTTTAACTCTCTTAAAAAATCCGACGGCTTCGGCCGGTTTGAATTCGCTATCTTGGGCATAGAAGCTCAGCATGCTACCAACTACGCCACCGAAGCCGCCTTCTATGTACTTCAGTAATGTTTTAGACAGCTCAGTAAAAAGATGACATGTCATCAACATCCAGGCCCTATTTGATATTAATAATAATAATGTCGCCTCCGTAGCGTAGCGGTCAGCATGGTTAGCTGCCGCCTCGGAGGTCCTGGGTTCGATTCCCAGATCTGCCACGAAATTTGAAAAGTGGTATGAGGACTGGAACGGGGTCTACTCAACTTTGGGCGGTCCAAATGAGTAGAGGGGGTTCGATTCCCACCTCAGCCATCCTCGAAGTGGTTTTCCGTGCTTTCCCACTTCGTCTTCGGGCAAATGCCGGGATGGTACCTACTGTAAGGCCACGGCCGCCTCCTTCCCTCTTCCTAGCCTAACCATCCCAATCTTCCATCCCTTCCGAGGCCTCTGTTCGCTCTGCAGGTGAGGCCGCCTGGGCGAAGTGCTGATCACACCTCCCCAGTTGTATCCTTCCCGACCAGATGTTCCAAGCTCCAGGACACTGCCCATAGAGGCGGTAGTAGTGAGTTCCCTCGCTGAGTCCGTGGGAACCACCAACCTAGAGGGTAAATTGACTTAATAAAAATTTAAAAAATAAAAAAAATCATAATACGTTTCAGAATTGATGATATTTAATATTTTATAGAATGCAAGTACATTTCCCATTGATAGCAAAATGTTAGTTGATATCCGTATTGATAGATGTATTCTAAGTGTAACATATACGCCAATGAATAGGCTACTTGAATTATATACACTGTATTATAGGATAGGTACATGTTTGACCTGGCATTGAGGTCTTCCACAGCCTAATTAAGAATTAAAATACTAATGATGTGTTTAAGTCTAACGATGAATGTTTTAAAAGAAAAAAATATAGGATAATTGATATTAAAGGAATTAAATACAATAGTAAAATGGAAATACGACTTAAACCAAATCAAGATTCGAAAAACACACCAACTGGTTGGTACCTGAAAACAAAATTTACACACGATATTTCGAAAGATCAAGATGTATTTAAGATTTAATTTTACTCATTTAAGGACAACTCAGTTAACGTATTTATTGACAGTCTGCACTTGTTATTTGATTTTCTATATTAATTTTTGGAATTTTTGATGTGATGCCCAATATTTTAATTAAGTTCATTTAATTACATTGTAAGGACTACACTTGCTATTTAAAAATTACTTGATTTTCTATCTGTATTTTTGGAATTTTTTAATGTGAAGTCCAAAATTATATTTTATTTACATTTAATTACATTATAAAGATATCAATTTTATTAACTCTGAACTGCTGTGCCCAAGATAGCGGGTTCAAACCCGGCTGAAGTCGTCGGATTTATTAAGAGCGTTAAAAATCCTTCAGTATGCCTTCCTTTGGAGGGGAAGTAAAGCCGGCGGTCCCATGTCATAGATTTATGGCATGTAAAAGATCCTTTCACGGCGGATTGCGCGCAGGTGGAAACCATAACAAAGTGCATTAATTAATGATAAATTCACCAGCAAATCATGATTAAAGAACTTAGCTATCCACAGGAGATGCTGAGAATGTTCTCATTCAGCTGACAGACAGACGTTGTACCGTGTAAAGAAATTAGCGCATATACGTTGTGATTCCCTTTTGTTGTGAGGGATATCTGCTGCCGTATATTGTTCTCCAGCTCTACTAGAGTACGGGTAATTGAACTGTACACTATGTATTTTAAATGAACCCACAATTGAACACAAAATGGGCTTAGGTCCGTGATTCGATTAATTACATTAAACACGCAGGGAGGCGCAGGAGTAGCTACATAATGTAACGATGTAGCTTCCAAAGTTACTGACTCTGTCAGCTGAAGGAGAACATTTGTAGTATCTTCTGTGAAAAGATAAGTTCTAAGCTTTAGCTGGTGACGTGAGGTCATCCAGATTCCCAAGAAATTAAAAAAAACATATGTGCTTCTTTAATTAAATCTTGCAGCTGTTGTTTATGTTACCTTCTTATCTATGCGCTGACACTACACACCCTCGTTGATGAAAGTTTATTGACTTAATGACTTTAATGACCCTGGTCAGCTCGCCTCCGCCGCGCACAACCCTGCGGCCTGAGCTCGGTTGTCTGGCGGAAGGCGCGTGCGCCCGGCAGTCGGCCGCCGGTCCTGTTCCAGCAAAATAATCTCACTATATATTTTAATTCGAGTAGTGTTTGGCGAATATTTTGAACTTAAGAATTAATATTTTACTGCTATACAATACACAATTAATATTTTAGCGTTCAGTCGGTCAACACAAAATAATTCCAATTACTGGAATATGTGAAAAATAACCTGTAATAAATTACATGTGATTAAGATTTATATATATTGTTACTGACTATTGAACAACGGGAAGAAGAAGAAGAAAACTAAAGATTATTCATATGTAATTTATTTCAGCTTATTTTTCACATATTTCAGGTTTTTTTTCGTGTGGCCTCCTGAGAGGCCGAGTGCAGGTCTTTCAAGTCGACGCCCGTGGGTGACCTGCGCGTCGGGATGAAAGATGGAACGGGTGAAGATGATTAAAATTGGGCAAGGATGAGGTAGGAAGCGGCAGTGGCCTATCAGAAATTACCGTCCCAGCATTTGCCTGGTGTTGAAAATGGGAATCCACGGAAAACCAATTCAAGGACAGCCGACGGTGGGGCTCGAACCCACGCGTCTACCGAGTCAGCAGAGAGCTTGGTCCCTTGACCTAACGCTGCGCTTAAGCCAGCGTAGCCGGTGTCTTCTTGATTGCGGTCATTCCAGATTGCGTTCACCTCATTAGTAGTCCAGATTGCGGTCACTTTCATTTTAGGGAAGAACTATAAACATTCCAGCGTCCAGATTGCGATCACTTTTCTTGGGAGACCGGTTCGGTTGTAACTCCCCTGGGGATTTCCTCACCTTTCACTTCCACCCCTCTTTGGTCCTAGTACTCAACATTACTTTTAAGAGACGAATTTTTCGAGGTAATGAAAATAATGTTTTTCACGATATAGAGTAACCTATTATAAAAAAAATAGATATCTCGCGCCTCAGATGGTAGAGGAGGGGAAGAAATTACAAATTATATCCTGTAAGTATAAAATTTCCCGTTACAACAATTTTGTTGAAAGTGAAGGTCGTTGATTCCGATCCTCAAACGTTTCTATTCTTGAGACTGAAAATGTTATAATCATTGCTTTACGAGGTGACGTCAGATTGGGAGGGGACTTGATTTCTTTAAGTGAAGTTTTGAGGGATGTGCTCAGCTGAACACTGAACTGTATACTTTGTTTAGTTAGTGACGTATTAGTTTCCCCTTGTTATCCACAAAACTTACGGAAGGTATGAATCAGTCGGGAAGAAACAAGAACCAAGGACCGATCTCCCGAGAAAAGTGATCGAAATCTGGACGCTGGAATGTTTATAGCTCTTCCCTAAAATGAAAGTGACCGCAATCGGGACTACTAATGAGGTGAACGCAATCTGGAATGACCGCAATCAGGACACAACCGCCTAGCCACTACTGTTGGCACATATTCCAGTAATTGGAATGATTTTTGTGTTGACCGACTGAAAGCTATATTATTTATTGTTAATAAGACAACACTGAAAATGGCTTCAAAGCTATCTTTATACATTATACACCAGGCCACGGTGGTCGAGAGCATTACTGCGCTAGCTCGTGCCTTTGTGGCATCGGGAGAACATGACTACGAATCCCACCTCGACCCTCCTGAAAATGGTTTTCTTGGTTTCCCATTTTCACCACCAGGCAATCATCTTAAGCCAAATCCCAACAAGACTCAAGTATGTGCATTTCACTTAAGAAATAGAGAAGCTCGGCGGGAACTGGATGTTATATGGCAAGGCAAACAACTCCAACATTGTCCAACACCCGTGTATCTAGGTGTTACTCTTGACCGAACACTGTCCTTCAAGAAACATTGCCATAAGACCAGGCTGAAAGTTAGTTCACGGAACAATATTTTGAGGAAGCTCACAGCCACCACCTGGGGGGCAAGTCCTCACGTCCTAAGAACTTCTGCTCTTGCTTTGTGCATGTCTGCTGCAGAGTACGCTTCACCTGTGTGGAGTGCATCCAGTCACACCAAGCAGATTGACAATGCCATCAACGAGACCATACGAATCTTGTCGGGATGTATGAAGCCTACTCCAGTCGACAAACTCTACCCGATTGTTGGGATAGCTCCCCCAACTATCAGAAGGGCTGTTGCTGCTGATGCAGAGAGGGCGAAGCAGATTACTGATCCCCGTCATCCACTGCATAATCATCAGGCTGTTGTCCGTCGACTGAAATCAAGAAAGAGTTTCATCGCCAGGACTCAACCACTGGAGGGAACATCGGATTCTAACCGCATCTCCAGGTGGAAGAGCAAGCTGCCGCCGGATATCCCTGTTAAGGAAGAGCTAGCCCCAGGAAATGACCTGCCTTGCCCTGTTTGGAAATCACTTAATCGTCTCAGGGTAGGCGTCCCTCGTTGCAAGACCAACATGCAGAAATGGGGTATCCTTCCAGCTGATGGAGACACGTCCTGCGAGTGTGGAGCAACACAAGACCCAGCCCACCTGCTCATTTGTCCACTACTAGAACAACCCTGCACTACCCAGGACCTGATCGAGGCAAACAACAAGGCCATCGGAGTTGCTACATTCTGGAAATGATCGGACACGGAAATGAATGAATGACCACCAGGCAAATGCCGGGACGGTTCCTTTCAACAGGTCCATGGTCGGCTCCCTTCCAAAATCCTTTCTCCGACCCTTCCTTAATTGGTCTGTCACCATCCCCAGTTGTATCTGCTGGTAAAGTTTGTTCAGCTCCCAGACACTGTCCTTGAGACGGTAGAGGAATGTTCCTTCGCAGAGTCCGTAGTTGAAGCCTAGCTGGAAGGATAAGGTATTTAAAAAGACATTATACAATAGCATGAGTGAGAATTATTTTTATTATTACTAGTATTACTATTAGGGAGCAAGCCTCCGTGGCTTAGGCGGCAGCAAGCCGGCCTCTTACCGCTGGGTCCGTGGTTCAAATCCCGGTCACTCCATGTGAGATCTGTGCTGGACAAAACGGAGGCAGTCAGGTTATTCTCCGGGTACTCCGGTTTTCCCTGTCAAAATTTCATTCCAGCAACACTCTCCCCTATCATTTCATTTCATCTGTCATTCATTTAATCATTGCCCCAGAGGAGTGCGTCAGCCTCGGCTGCCGGCACAGTTCATACCCTCGCCACTAGATGCGGGCTTCATTCATTCCATTCCTGACCCGGTCGGAGACTGGAAGCAGGCTGTGGATTTTCATTTTTCATCACTATTAGGGAGTGAGATGACACATTGGCTCATCTGTTTGGCTTTCATCCGAGCGTCTGGGGTTTGAATCCCGATTGCAGCAAGGTAGAATTTTCGCCTGATAAACCATGTGATGTCAGGAAGGGCATTCTGCCTTAAATTGCCAGCAAAAAAAATGAGCAAGGTCGACACTGGTCACACTATGCAATTGAACGTTGTCTAGATAAAGGTAGCAAGCGCCAATAATAAAAGTTCTGAGGGGAAGCATAAGACGATTTCCGGTCACCATCTCACTGACTTAGATAAACAAATAGGTCCTACTTGCAATTGAAAACGAAACATTGTCTATTCATTCACTTACTATGTTACAAATACAATTTGAATCAGTTGGTAGCATTGGGGTTGTTTCATTCAGGGACTTGGATATCGTGGTCATTTCAGCCCCGTGTATTAGAGTATAGAATATTGTCTGATAATCTGTGTTATTGTGGTGTGTTGTAGGGTGTGTATTTGTATTTGAGGTTGGGATTTGGAAGGAGTTAGCCGTGGCTTAAAGTTAGGAACCATACCGGTATTTTTCTGGAATAGAAGTGAGAAACATTGAAAAGCCACTTCTCGGTTTTACCTTAATAAGCTGAGTGTACCCTGTCTCAAACTTCAGACCACAGAACTGGGAATTGCGCCCGGATCTCTGGGATGCTAGCTTTCACATATCAGTGCTCCAGGTGGGATAATTTGTTGATAGATAATAATAAACACAACGTTACAAACCTTTTTACTATATCCTAAATATTATTCTAGCTCAGGCATACGTCCTAACATCCATCACCATTCACACGAGTCAGTCAGAGGTATTTAACAGGTAATCTTGGTAGGCGACTTTACATTTCTTTGTTGTTTTAGAATTTATGTTATCGGATGGAGTTGAATGCCAGATCCGGGACCCAGAGTAGTAGTGACTCGCTGCGTGACGTAGCGGCAATGTTCTCGCCTGCTGTTCCCGAGGTTGCAGGATTTAATCCTGGCGCAGTCAGTTGGCATTTGAGGGTACGAAAATGCGAGAGAGCCGTGTCAGTAGATATACTGGCACGTTGAAGAGCACTCTAGGGTCAAAATTCCGGCACCCTGGCGTCTCTGAATGTGGCAGTAGTTAAAAGGGACGTTAAACAAATAACATTATTACTGGTATTATTATTATTCGTAGTAGCTTGCCACGGTGGGTTAGTGGTCAACGTGTCGCTCTACTAACCCCAAACTTGCAGGTTCGCGCCTGGCCGTGGTAAGTGATTTTTGAAAAGCGGCAAAAATTACGATACGGATGTCATACGATGTTGGCATGTTAAAGAACCCAGTTGAATTCAGTAGGTCGTTTCATAATGGCAAAATTAATCTCGTGAGTTTCCGCCAACACAAATTTCCTCATTTTTCTACTAGAAAGCGCTATAGTGTTCAAGGGGCTTAGATATCTAACCTCCTTAACTTTCATAGTGCTTCAAGGAACAACGAAATTCGACATGCAAGCTACCCTCTGGGTGTCAAATAACAAAGCTTGCACCCGGCATCCGAGGCCATACGATATTAATTAATTTTTAATTATTCTGAGTAGTAGTAGTAGTATAGTGTAGGCTATTGGTTTGAGGGAAGGGTTGGGAACGATCTCGGCATTTATCATGTGTAAAAGCAGGTAACAACGGGAATCCATTTCTAGGACAACTGAGGCTGGAATCGAACCCACATCTTTCCAGTGTTGCCTCACGAGGCTCAATGCATTTCATCCTAACCCTCACACTAGAATCAGACTGGATTCGAACTCGGAGAAAAGGAGTGACAACCAATAGTGCTAACCGTTACACCAGGAGGTGGTCAGTCTTGGACCGAAACCTTGAAACAACAACAACAACAACAACAATAGCAACAGATGCGGCTTCGGTGGCGTAGTTGGTAGCATGCTGAGCTTCTATGCCCAAGATCGTGGGTTCAAACCCGGCCGAAGTCGTCGAATTTTTTTAAGCGTCAAAAATCCCTCAGTATGCCTTTGTTCGGAGGGGAAGTAAGCCAGCGGGCCGTTGTCATAGATTTATGGCATGTAAAAGAACCTTCCACTAACTACAATTGTGTGAAGCTAAATTTCTAGGTCAGCTTTGTTTAACGCTCTATTATGTTCCAACGTTCGCCACCATGTGCCGGTTGCGGTGGCATCTAGTAACCAAATTCACAGCTAGGTGTCGTTGACGGTAGCATTTGGCAGCAAAAGTAGAAACTACTTGAACTTGATCGTCTGCAGTCCTTACCTGAATTACAGATAACACACACTAATACAGCCATCGCAATTAACACCGGTTATTAGACAGATTCTACACACACCCAAAGTACACGGGGCTACATGACCGAGTTGTCGCAGCCCCTAAACTAAGGAACCAACCAACCAAAAACAACAGAGTAAGAAGTGTAATAGTATAACAATAATCTATTTGTACTTGGAAATTGTATGCCATCTGAAGGAACATCAACTACGTTGGAGATCATTGAAAGTCCCTCACCGTCCTTGAATGGTTTGCAACATTGGAGAATGTCATTATTCAACTGCTTGCTTACTTCATAGGTACTTCCAGTGTCCCTTTCCGTGCAGGTGAAACTTGAAGTTTATTTCTGATCGTTCGTGACCTCCTTTGTACCTAGCTTATGCAAGACTAGCGAAAACAAGTCTGGTATCACCTCACTGTTCAACGGTCGCGTTGTAGAGATTCGTTTCCATTTAAACTCTCTGAATCTCTAGCATTCTAGTGCTTTCATTATACATAGATGTCCACCTTGTGCCATAGTGACTAGCATTCTTGGCTGACAACCCGGAGGTCCGGGTTTGATTCTTGGTTCTGCCAAGAAACATATTTTGATCTGAGGGCTGGAAAGCCATTCACTCAGCCTCGTGAGGCAAAACTGAGAAGAGATTGGCGTCTATTCCCACCTCAGCCATCCTAAAAGTGGTTATATTTTGTTTCCCACTTGTACTCCGTGCGAATACCGGGATGGCACCTAAATCAAGGCCACTGCCGCCTCCTTCCCAAATTCTAGCATTCCTTATAAATATACAGACACTAGTACTGCCATTACAATAAAACAGGTCATCATACAGATTTTACACACTCCTAAGGAAAATGAAAATCCACAGCCTGCTTCCAGTCAACCGACCGGGTCAGGGAATGGAATGAATGAAGCCTCCATCTAGCGGCGAGGATATGAACTGTGCCGGCTGCCGAAGCCTGTCGCACTCCCTTGGGGCAATGATTCAATGAATGACAGATGAAATGAAATGATAGTGGAGAGTGTTGCTGGAATGAAATTTGTGACAGGGAAAACCGGAGTACCAGGAGAAAAACCAGTCAGCCTCCGCTTTGTCCAGCACAAATCTCACATGGATTGACCGGGATTTGAACCACGGACCGAGCGGTGAGAGGCTGGCGTGCTGCCGCTTAAGCCACTGAGGCTCGTAAGGAGTCGTGATAAATAATAATAATAATAATAATAATAATAATAATAATAATAATAATAATAATAATAATAATAATAATAATAATGACCTATGGATAAACTGGAAGTAAAAGAAAGATAGATCGTTAAAAACCTTCTGCAGGCCTATGCCTCCCTTCGGAGGGGAAGAAAAGCGGCGGGCCCCTGTCATAGATTTGTGGTATGAAAAAGAACCTACCACTACAAATGGTAGTGTGTAGCTAAATTTTCAGGTTATTTGGCTAGAAACGCTCTATCGAGTACCAACGTTCGCCACTGGGTGTCAGTGACGTCTGGTAACCAAAGTTGGAACTACTTGAAATTTAACTTGCTCATTCATCTTCATTCATTTCATATCATGCACATGCGACGGTACTTGTAGCTCACCCCATGGGTGTCCGCATAGAAGCAGCTACAAACTCTGGCGAGTCGAACATGTCCTCGGACACTCCCGGCACTGAAAGCCATACACTAAGTAAATAGGAATCCAATGATGATGCGGTCTGAAATGCGGTACCATTCTGGTGTATTCCTGGAGTAGCGGTGAAAACAGTGGAAAATCACTCCTAAGGCATCCAACGTTTAGAATGAAGCACTGGATAGATAGGGATATTCTTCTCTCTTTCTGTTGCACGTGAGACATGTATGACGCTGTCATTTTCTAGCAATCCACTGTTGCCATATCAGTCGAAACTTTTTCTTTCTTGAAAGAAAACAGCATATTCGGGCAGAACTACGTTTTGCCGATCTTTTTTGTCCTATATTAGAACGACGTAAACTTGATAGAAATGCTAGAAAAATTAGATATCCATATTAAAAAAAACTATAAACTGAGTCCCCTTTTCAGTAAAATCGATCTTATATCATGTTGCATTGACTTTGTGATGCCTATTTTTCACACACGTGTAGCTGAATGTGCCGTCTTGATGATGGACTATTGAAATATTTTATACTGGCAATATTACAATTTTCATGTAGGTAAAACTTCTGAATATTCTCTCATAACCGCATAGCAGCATTGAAAAAGTTCGTATGCTGCCAACTTTTCTATTTTTAAAGATAACCATATCATGTCAGTTTGAGAGTTGTAGAGGAATGTTGGAAGAAGTTTTCTACCTGCTTACCCAGAGTGTAGGTTTAATTGTTTACACAGGCCGGGCTGTTGATTGACCGCGGATTATAAAAATGAAGTTTCGAAGGACAGCGGGGTGCAGATTGCTACTCACAGCTTTATTACTGTGCCCTTCGAGCTTGTATTTCAGTAGTTCAGCTGTCTCTATCTTGAGTGTGTGTGCAGCAGTTCTGTTAGATTTAGCGTGTTGTATTTTACTTATTTCACGTACAACAATGGATAGTTTTGTGAAAAGAAAGCGTGGTCAAGTGCTCAGAAAGAGTGAAAAACAGGTCGTAATTAATGTGTTCAGTTATTTTAAGAATCTTAAACCCAACGAAAGTATAAATCATGAAAGGTAAGCCAATGAGGAGTATTTTCTTTAATAACGTACTTCATCTTTAACTGCAGTCGAAACTTCACCCATTTCCTTGTGCTTGTACTTTATTAATTTTATTTTGATTGTTTTCTTTATGTCGCATTCAGCATAAGTTATAGTTAATTTAATTTCGTTGTATGTGTTATGTTAGCCTACTATTAGTATTATTATCTTCTTCTTCTTCTTAGTCGATGACCCTCCAGGTTGGTGGAACTCACGGACTCAGCGAGGGAACTCACCACTACCGCCTCTACGGGCAGTGTCCTAGAGCTGGGAACATCTAATCGGAGT
Organism: Meconema thalassinum; assembly: GCA_946902985.2. Taxonomy (NCBI): domain Eukaryota; kingdom Metazoa; phylum Arthropoda; class Insecta; order Orthoptera; family Tettigoniidae; genus Meconema; species Meconema thalassinum. The sequence goes on from OX336391.1 coordinate 491,598,906, forward strand.
GGATACAACTGGTGAGGTGAGATTGGCACCTCGCCCAGGCGGCCTCACCTGCAAAGCGAACAGGGGCCTCATGAGGGAAGGTACTGGATGGGCAGGATGGATAGGCAAAGAAGAGGGAAGGAGACGGCCGTGGCCTTGAAGAAGGTACCATCCCGGCATTTGCCTGAAGACGAAGTGGGAAACCACGGAAAACCACTTCGAGGATGGCTGAGGTGGGAATCGAACCCACCTGAGGCTGAGTAGACCCCGTTCCAGTCCTCATACCACTTTTCAAATTTCGTGGCAGAGCCGGGAATCGAACCCTGGACCTCCGGGGCGGCAGCTAACCATGCTGACCGCTACGCTACGGAGGCGACTAGTATTATTATACAGTACTTAATTCAAGTCTTCGTCACTGCACAATCATTGAATGTGCGGAAAGTGTACGCGAAGCGCTTTGTACTGCCTCCTCTCATGGAGTGGCAACCCTGTCGAAACGCGCCATAAGACCAATGCTTCATTCTAAACGTTGGATGCCTTTATAGGATGGTTTAGGTGGGAATTTAACCCACTATTTATGAGTTTTCCCTCAAGGCTGAACAAACCCCGTTCAACCCTCGATTTAGTATTACATTTCTGAAGTCCACTTCATAGCGTAGTGGCTAGCACTCTTGGCTGTCAACGTGGTGGCCCAGGTTCGATTTCCGGCTCTGCCAAGAAATTTAATTCTGTTCTGAGGGCTAGAACAGGGTACACTCAGTTTCGTGAGGCAAAACTAAGAAGAGGTGGGTTCTATTTCTACCTCAGCTATCCTGGAATTGGTTTTCCGTGGTTTCCCACTTCTACTCCAGGCAAAGGTTGGGATGGTACCTAACTTAGGGCCAGGGCCTACCCAAATCCTACCTCAATGAAAAATACGCACACTAGTATAGACATCACAGTGGCACATGTTATCATACAAATTCTACACACAACTAAGTACACGGTTCTATATGACCACGATGTCTCAAAGCCCCTAAAGAATCAACAATAACAACAATTTCAGAAAACATTCAGATTTACTTTAGATGTAGGAGTTGTTGTTTCTTTTGGAGCTTTGCGACATCGTAGTTATCGTGTACTTGGGTGTGTGTAAAAGTTGTCTGATAACCTGTGTAACTGTGATGTGTGTACTAGGAAAGATTTACTTTGGATTAGGCCTATGTAGCATTAGTATTGTGAGAGAATCGTTTGCGATCGTATGACCACATGCTACGAAGAAACAGTTCTTCAGTTGTGAGAAGTGCATTTACCTTTAGTCCAGAAGGCCACAGACCACGACGGCCGCCAAAGAAGCGCTTGCTCGACACTCTTCGGGAGGATATGCATGTGGAACAAGTCTCTCCTGAAGGCACAGGACCGCATCAAGTGGAAAGGGAAGTGGAGAACAGCAGTCCCTGCTATTATGCGGGATAAATGCTAAAAAGAAGTAGTAATCGTAAAAGAAGCAGAAATAATGCGAGACAGTGGCGTGACTAGGATTTGCTTCTGGAGGGGGATCAGCGGAGTCAAATCTGAACTCATTGTGTTTGTTGTGTTCTACTTTTTTTTTCTTCTTTTTGTTTGTTTGTTTGTTTGTTTGTTTGTTTTTGGTTTTGTGTTTGTTTTCCGCTTTTGAATATTTTTTTGATCTGTAATATCTTTCCACTCGGTTGCTGGATATTTTTGTGGCAGTGATTTTGAAAAATTGGACGGAAGTGATTCGGACGGAAGTGTGGAAGACGCACTGCCAGCTGGATCGCATCCCTCCTGGCAGTGGTAAGAGGAATCAATGAGCGCGTGGTGTCGGAGATTTGTACCATGACGCACTGACGGCCATGTGGAATGTATATCACATACGGATTGTTTCAAGGTTTGGAGGCGCCATTACAGATATATCTACAATAAATCGTCTTCAAGTTGTCGTTCTTTCGTGTAAAAATATTCATTATATCATATTTGCTGAACACAATTTTGATTTATTAAGAGTCTGTTTTTCAATCTCTGGATAAAATTGATGGGCATCCACTCCCCCGAGTAACTTTGCTCAACACTTTCATACTGAACGGTAAATGCTCATGCGAACTCCGGTGTCAACTGATTGAAACACAAACCACATGTTAAAAGTCTTCGTATCAGTATTTAAATGATGATATGCTTTAATATGAAACATTGTAACTAGTCGGAAAAGCCGGTATTATGTTTCTGCACAATGGCTATTCAGATAATAACCCATAATGCGGTAATGCAGTGATCAATGTAATATATTTATTTATTTATTTATTTATTTATCAATATGAAGGAACACAGGCACCAGCCCAAATACATTCCTTCTTGACATTATCTGATTAAATAACAACATGTATCAGTGGAAAATATAGAAAACAGATTACACAAATTACACAAATGAAGAACAGAACATAAATACTACAAAGGAGATCGTGAAAATATAAACCATAAAATGAAAACAAAACTGAACAAAGTAGAAAAAAAGAATATAAAAAAATAAAGGAGAAAAGAGTACCCAGTATTCAAGGAACAGCTGCTTTTACTTGTTTATTGAATAAGTTAGCGCCAGCGAATAAATCTACTTGAACATCAATTGAATTATAAAATGATAATATTTTAACTAAAGGCGAATTAGAATGGTGAACACTTTTAGATCTTGGGATGTGAAAGAGTGCTTGCTGTCGAGATCTTACTTGTGGTACATGAAAAGTGATGAATTGAAATAATTCTTGGCAGTCAACTTTTCCAGTTAAAATTTTCCTCAGCAGTTGCAATGAACTTAACGACCTTCTACTTTTCAAGGACTTGAAATTGAACAAATTTCGTAAAAACTGAGTCGAAGTATCAAATGGACAAAATACATTGAACGTCTTATAATACATGTATCTTAGAAATTTATTTTGCACAATCTCAATGTGATGAATTTGATCTTTATAAAAGGGATCCCAGATTACTGCTGAATATTCTAACTTGCTTCGAACTAAACTTTCATACAACTTAACAATTACTCCAGTTTTAGTAAATAATTTGGAGTTTCTAATGACAAAACCAAGCATCTTGTTGGCCGAACTAATTATATTTGCAATATGGTTATTAAAGGTTAATTTGCTGTCATAAATAATTCCTAAATCATTTATCGACGGTACAATTTCGAGTGCTGTTTCTCCAATACAATATTTAGGATTTATATACTCCTTCTTCCTTGTAAATACCATGACTTTACATTTTTTACATTAAGGACTAAATTATTACTAACACACCAAGCTACAATATTATTAACATCTCTCTGAAGGTCATTCTCGTCTCTCAAGTTGTATATGGTCTTATATAGCTTTACATCGTCAGCAAACAATAAGCAGTCAGAGTAACATAGAATATTAGGCAAATCATTAACCAAAATTAGAAATAGAAGAGGCCCAAGATTAGATCCTTGTGGGACACCAGAAGAACTAACAATATTACCTGAAATTTCACTTCTGAAACAAACAAATTGCTGTCTACATTTTAAGTAGGAGCATAACAATTGAAGTAATGGTTTAGCAACACCAAACTGGTACAGCTTTGTCACCAGAATGTTATGGTCTACTTTGTCGAAGGCCTTTTCTAAGTCCATGTATATCACGTCAGTTCTTCTATTGGTATCTAATGCATTGTAAACCTTTTGAGTAAAACCCAGCAAATTTGTAATAACTGATCTGCCGGGCATAAAGCCATGCTGATATTGTGAGAGCTCAACCTTAATATGATTGTAAATCTTAGAATATAAAATGTGCTCAAATACTTTTGCTATAGCATTTATCACTGAGACAGGGCGGTAGTTCGATATCATTTCAGAGTTGCCTCCCTTTAGGATTGGAATAATTCTAGACATTTTCCACTTTCCAGGAAAGCTTGACGTCTTTAAAGAAAGATTAAAGATGAAGGCCAACTGAGAAACCAATAAGTCCACACAGCCCTTGATTATGTAAGGTGGTATGCCATCAGGCCCACAGGATTTCTTAGGCTTTAATTTTCTATTTATAGTTGTTCTTACTTCATCCACCGTTATGTGAGTCACGTTCAGCATATCAACCCTGGGCAAAACAGGAAATTCATTCAAAGACAAATGATCCACGTTATAAGTAAAATTCGTTTTGATATATACTGAAGAGAAATACTCAGCAAACCCATCTGCAATACTTCCAGCTGTATAATGATTTCCGTTTAGTATAAATGTGTAGTCGCGTGTACGTGATTCCCGCTTACTTTTAACATACGTCCAAAACTGATTAATGTTATTCTTAACTCCATTTTCCAGACTATGAATGTAAACAGCATAAGCCATTCGTAATTTTGTTTTTAGTTCCGATCTAAGCTGTCTAAATCTTTCATCATAATATTTCGAAAAACGTCTTTTTGCAGCACACTTTTTCTTAATTTTTATGGTTTGGATAATATCTCGTGAGAACCATACTGGATATTTGGATTTTTGAATGAATTTCTGCTTAGGTACACAATTTTCAAAACATTTGTAGAATGAAGAATAAAAGAAATCAACAGCATGATCAACATCCTTAAATGTGTACAGTAAACTCCAGTCTAAATCTCGTATGTTGCAATAGAGTCTCAAAAAATCAGCCTTTTTGAAGTTGTAATATTCACGATTAATTCTAGGAAGCAATGGAACCTTTTTAATGGGTGGTATTGCTAAATAAAGTGCAGGGTGATGTAAGTCTTCAGGTACCAACGGGAATTCTTCGTGCTTTAAATCAATTTGAATATTACCTAAAACCAAATCCAATGTCTTGAAATTAGAATTTTGAATATTGTTGTGCGATGTTAATCCAAGATACGAGATGAACTGGAATAAACGACGACAGACCGTGGCCCCTTCATTAAAATTATAACCGGCGTTGCTAATTTCAGGTACGTTGAAATCGCCCACAATCAGGCAGTCAGATGTTATAAGACTATCAACGTTTTCAATGTAATTAAAGTATCCTTCATATACAGAGAGTTTAGAGGAGGGGGTAATGTAAACAACATTTATGAATAATTTACGAGTATGACCCTGAATATAAAGAGTTAAGGATTCGCAGTGTTGTTCATTATAGATAGAACATAATTTGTATTTATACCCCTTCTTGACTGCTACGGCTACTCCTCCACCTCTAGACTTCCCAGATATAAACATATTCCTATCATTTCTGAACATTACATAACGATCATCGCATAACTCACTATCCATAATATCCTGACCCAAGAAACTCTCTGTTAATACAATTATATCATAGTCACAACAAAGTAGATTTTTAAGAAACACGTCAGTTTTTGTCCTTAGGCCCCGAACATTTTGATAATAAATGGACAATTCATTTACAGACATTAGTATACAATAAAAAATATAGTGAATAAAAAACTGATATAACTAAATATAAATCAATAATCCATACCAAAGTATTAAGAGGAGCCAACGGACTATTAAATACATTTCTGTGCCAGTACATCGAAATCACAACTTACTCAGGTCCTCGTTAGTACTGATGACATGAATTGGACTCCCTTCTAATTTCCTAATCATGATCTTTCCACTTCTACTAACCCAAAGGTATTTATAGCTCTTTTCCCGCTGCAGTTGCTTAGCCTTTGCAAATAAAACTCTTCTAGCTGGGGCAAGTGATTGATTAATATATATTGGGCTGGAAGTTGACATACCAAGGTGTGTTGTAGAAAGGGTCCGCTTAACCTTTCGTTTGGCAAGAAATTGCTCCTTGTGGGTCCTTCTAACAAATTTAACAATAATTCCTGAAGTGGGACGATTGTGAGCCTTTTTCAGACGATGACAGGCATCAATCATGTCCTCCTTCAAATCTAAATCTAAAGCCTTGCCTACATTAATGACAGTCTGTACGACATCTTCATTAGGGGACTCTGGAACACCAAATATTTCCACAGTGTTTGACCTTGAATATTGCTCAAGGTCATCACACCTCGATGCAAGATTATTTGCTACATTCGTCAGACGTCTGTTTTCTGATACTAAATTGTCTACGATTGTTTGTTGTCTATCAATAATTTCCTGCTGTTTACTGATAAGTTTGCTACTTTCATCCAATCTGTCATGACAGACATCAATAGATTTCCCCAGTTGCCTCTCAATGTCAGTAGTAGACTTGTTTACACTGTCCAACTTATCCTGCATAGATAGTAATAGTTTGTATATTTCACCAACAGATGGCACCACGGACGCTGGCTGGTTTTCACTATGTAAACTCTCACGCCTCTTACTATAGCACTGTTTACACCTCCATAATTGGCTCTGCGATCGCATATACTCTACATCCGCTTCTTTGAGATTCACACATTTACTGTGAAACCAAGATTATTACATTCACTGCACTGAATTTTGGCTGTTACGTCTTGTCTAGGCACTGCCTTTGAACATTCCAAGCAGGTACTCATCGCTACACTCTTTGGATATACAGTATCGACTTGAAAGGCAAAGATGTGACAGTGAGGATACCCCTATACTTCAGTTGAATTAGGTAGGTAATACTGGTGTTCTAGTGTTTACATGCACATAACGACTATAAAAACTGCTCAATTTGGCAATTATGTGAATATCTACCGGTTTACATTATATATTAAATATTCCTGAGTAACTTACTGCACTCGTAGACACATGTTTAAGTCGTTCCACTTAAAAATTCACCAGAAACAACTCTATTTACACGGAGCACAAACTGACCCGACCGCCTTACACCGGCTTTATTTATGATTTTATACGGGAACTGGGTTAGCCTTTCGTGGACCACTATAGGAATTCCCTTTACTGTCAAGTAGGCGTATTCATAACTAATTAAAAACTCAATTTCACGCAAGAACATTATCGAAAAATGCAAAATATTAATGGAGCATAAAAATTACTTCCATATTATTACCGGCACGTGAAAATAAGTAACCTTCTTGTACCATTACTCTAAATGGCTGTGGTTGTAATGGCTGCGTGGATAGCCCCTTGGTCTGCGAATCATGAGGTCTCAGGTTCAAACCCCAATCCCGGCAATTATTTTTGCTACCGGATTATCGATTTAAACGATATCTGTCATAACATTATGCGTCATTTTAACAGAATCTGCATGAAATTACGATTTATCTAATTTTAATTACAATAGTTTGCATCAGCAGGAGTTGGGAAATTTGATTGTATTGAACATTATTTCTAGTAGTCGTCGCCTCCGTAGCGTAGCGGTCAGCATGGTTAGCTGCCGCCCCGGAGGTCCTGGGTTCGATTCCCGGCTCTGCCACGAAATTTGAAAAGTGGTATGAAGACTGGAACGGGGTCTACTCAGCCTCGGGAGGTCCAATTGAGTAGAGGGGGTTCGATTCCCACCTCAGCCATCCTCGAAGTGGTTTTTCATGGTTTCCCACTTCGTCTTCGGGCAAATATCGGGATGGTACTGCCCCCGTAAATTGAATTATATTGAGACCACGATGGCTGTATCGGCAAATATGAATAAAGTTATGGATGTCATAGTTGTGACGTGTATATTCATGACGTAGGCACGGATGACGCAGATTTCATGCAAGTAGGCTGGTTGAGCTGAGATTCTTGGTGACGTCATGAGTTTGTTCGAGAAAGATCTGAGATTTACGACGCAGTCGCAGGAAACAAGGTATCGTGCTAAGGAAGAAGTTACGCTATTGGAGGAGAGACTCGAACCAATGAACGATAGTTTGGAAGGAAGACGGAGATTGCTGAAACTACGATATTTGATTACTTTTGGCATGCAGATTTGTGGAAATCTATTTTCAGTTATGGCATTGATTTGGAATTTTGAAGAAATTAATTTTGAGTTTTTGAAATTTGAAAATCCGTCAAGTATAGCCAAAGTTAAAACTTCTAGCAATGACGGAGCAACAGGCTATGGAAGGGATGGATACGCCCCTTAAGAAGTTGATAAAAGGTCGTGCACAGGATAGAGGAGCTCTCATATATCTCATATATCTGATATTCTGATAACGCATATATATTTCTGATGTCAGATAGTCATTGTCGAGTGAATAAGTGAAGCAAGTTGTCTTTAGCGTGTGGTTAAAGCCCGGCGCATCGAACGAACACGGAGCAGTTCCATTTTACGCTGTTCGAAACTAGGTGAAGTTAAAACGCTCACATTATCGTTTCTACCAGATAAGATATAAAGAGTTAACTTCTGCCTTTATTATAATTCAATTGGGCAGTACAACATTGAGGTGTGTAGAAGATTTGAACAATTTCACAATTATATTTTGAAAGATATTGGCATTTTAAGACTGCAGACAAAAGTGATTTTCTCGCCACCTGAGAGGCACTTTTAAAATTCCACATTATACACTACGGCTGACACGTATATCGCAACCGTGATCTTGGAGCATACGTTTGGTAATACAACGATACATTCTATTATGGAACATTATAATCTTGCAGTGCTTTCAATGATTATAACAGAAGTTGAGATGGAAGGCTAAGGCTTTAATGCAATTGGGACATATATCGATGGAGTGAAGTAACAGCATGGAACTTCGTTAATCGTCATTCTACAAAAGCGAGCATGTAGTGAACATCCAACTACACTCATGCATCGTGAATCCATCGCTGAATTATATCAAATGACAGTGGAAATATCATCATACACCACGATTATGAATATTTCTGCGGAAATAATTACAATAAACTTCATGGCGAATTACGACTGGAACTTCAGGGAACTTTCAAGAGAGGCCAGGGAGGACCCGGCTCACAAAGAAGAATTTTGCCAGAAGGATGTCTTTCGTATACATGGAGCAGTGCAATTTCCGGAGGAGGAAGCAGTTCGATTCTCCAAGGGCGCTGATTCCAGGTTCGAGGTCGGAGCACATCTTCACGCTGGTGAAATGGAACCAACAGCAGTTTTCTTTGAAAACTTTCCTCTAGAACTTCAATCAACAGATAAGGTAGTCGTGAACGTTTCTTGTATTATTTGAGTCATGTAGCGATATCTGAGCAACCATTTTTTCCATATTTTTTGTCCTATCTTTTGCCCCATTTTCTTGATTAACATTTCTGTACTCAGTACACTTCGATGATTTATGCCTTTTTCTTCGATTTGGTGAGACATTGTTATGTCATTGGCATACTTAAATAATTTTGGATCAGTTGAGACTGATAATTTAGATTCTTTCAATAATTTGCATATTTTTGTAGTCACGATTTGACTGTAAAGTTAACGATTGCTATGGCAGATTTGAATTCAGACAGCGTGTCATTTTATTAAAGTAATTCTATTCAGTAAATTACTTTGACCAATTTTCTGTCATCCTCAAGAAAGAAGAATGATTAAATGACTTTAGAGCGTTAAAATCTATTACGTTATCGACGATCTTTGAAATACTAGTCGTCTTATGAACATGATTGCAACATAGACATTTATCATTGCATTATAGACAATTTTATGAAATATGAACTTTGATTACGATTTATTGAATACACTATAGTAATGAACATTTGATAGGAGTTTTTCTCAATTATAGATTGGAACAATAATGTTTGCATTCCACAGTCTAATTGTATTCTATTCGACTATTTATGCAGTTTAGATGAACTTTGATTGAAGATAGTATTTTTTAATGCATTACTTTGAAGATATTAATCTCAATTTTGATAGACCAGGGAGGAGTGTCTAATCGTATTTGCTATTAAATTTATTTGTGATTGGCAAATTTTTACTTCATATCGATTCATGAATGAAACCCACGAAGGTTAAATAATAACAGACATTAATACAATTGATGAATATAAGAATTTTTGAAGAGGAACAATGGATGTATAATCGTTAGTTCAGTGGACCTGTAAAAGTCGCTGATGAGTAATGCCCTTGAATAATGAATTAGGTTCCCACAGTAATAAATGAAGTTGTTGAATTTATGAGTGGAGGTTTTTGTATGTAATTTGGAAGATTTTGATGCCATATATATGAAGATATATGATGAATTCTGGGCCAATTTTTGAACAGTTTTGTGCGTTTTGAGCGAAGTATTTTTCCGCTGAATGTATTGTCCTGGTTCTTTGAAAGTTATTCATGTGAAGATACTGTTAAAGTTAACAAGAGTGTTAAATAATTTGAGATGAAGATTTTGAATGGAGGTTACCGTCACAAATATTAATAATAATTATTAAACCTTATTAAACCTGAATTTGACAGTTAAATATAACTAACCTTCTTTGGTCGATTATATCAACACAATTTGAGTAATTATCAACCGGATAAACGTGTGGTTTAATGTATTTCTTGTATAAATAATATAAACAATATTAATATTGTAAATAATTTTGTAAATATCTTTGATAACAATTTGTAATGAAAGGGATTAATAGAGGCGTGTATAATATTTTCAATGGTCGTTTGACATTGTTATAAACAATTTATTAGTGTTATAAATAATTAATGAACTTTTGTTATTAACATTTGGAGTTTGGTTTTTATACTCTAAACAACGCTAATTAAACAAGTGGATTGAACAATTAAACATGATTTAGGATTATTAGAGTATTCCACTGGTGTTTGAATGGAGCATTTAAAAGATTTACGTGATAATATTTCAGTTGAGATGTGGACATTTAACGTGTTTTGAAAGGAGAGCTAAGCTCTGATGGAACTCGCATATGCTAGGGTTGAACGGACGGGTGAGTCCACTTTGACGATGCAGGTGTATTGCAGCTGGCGCGGACAACTGTATGATAGAGGCCAAGGACGTTTACATAATAGCCTTGTGGCTATAAATAAAATGTGAAGTATATAAACACGCAAACCAATTGATATGTGTCTCGTCCCAAATCCCGTTTCCATTCCAAGTGCATTATTATTTTTACGTTATTTTGAGCTTGAGAAAGCTAAAACATTGTATGTAGAGTATAACAGTCCTACAGGAGGACATGGTTATGTGGTCGATGGCTTCTGATTGCCACGTGGAGTTTGTTGTTTTATTTTTGTTAAATTCATTCTTTTTGTGAAATAAATTATTGTGCTGTTTAAAGTTTCTCGTCTTCGTTACGGTTCATTTTAAATATCATGGTGGAGGTTATTGTGAGGGCATACTTTAAGTGATCCAGTTGACAACCCAGTCCCCGAGATAAATTTAAGAGGTAAGTAAAGGTAAGTATGAACCCCCGTATATTTTGGTGTGTTGCACAATAATTTCTTGTTAACTATTGTGCTCTAATCTCGATAGTATCTGTCAGTGCCATTTTCATTGATGTAGCTGTGCCGGTGCGTTTGATTATTGGCAATCCGATTGAGGGGGCGGATATCTGACAGCCTACTATCCGGATAACGGGGACAGTAGGATTGCCGCCGCAATTCGGTGGGGCTCGATTGACAACACTGGATTACCAGGTTGAACGCCAGTAGAATTGGCACAATCGAAGTTTGGAGTGCTTGAATAACATTGGATTACCAAGTTATTGCAGAAGAATTGACACCGCAAATTTTTGTGTGGAGTGTTCGAATAACATTGGATTACCAAGTTATCGATGTCAAAGGGTTTGTGAAGACTCAAATAAAGAGGTTGATTCTTTGTTAGATGTCTTGGCCAATTGTAGAATTTGAGAGTGTGATTATATAGGAATAAAATGTTGTGTTGTATTAGGAAAATTACACTCAGAAAAGATCAGATCTTATACAACTTGAGAGAGGTTAAATAGGCTGGAAACTTAGAAAAATCGCCTATGATCTGGAATCTTATTTTATTTGACCGGCTTATGACATGGGTAGTCATATTAAAGATAAAATTAAATTATTTGGATTGTAAATGTAAATTATTTGTGTTAGGATATTTTAAAATGAACCAAAGAAACTTGAACATTTCTTGAGTTTATTTCAACATGAAGTGTCTACGAAGGTTAATTATAAGGTAATTATAAGTTAGATTTAAGACAGAAAATTGCTCAAAATTTATATATGGTGAAAAATGTTGCTCAGATGTTGTTATTTTGCTCTGTTTGATGTATGTCCCTAAAGCAGTTTATTATTGAAATATTATTGAAATGGCAGATGAGAGTCGGAGAATGATGTTGGAGGAGATGAAAGCTAGCATGAATAGCAGTATGAAGCAGATGATGGAGGAGAATGCTAGTAATATGTCTATTAGAATGGAGGAGATGGAAGCTAGGAATGCTAGTAATTTGTCTATTAGGCTGGATGAAAGTTTGAAAGTTCTTCAGACCAGTTCTGCAAACCTAGAAAATAATGTGTCGCGTTTACAGATCAATACCCAGGGAATCGAGAATGCTGTAACTGACATGCGCACAGACGTGTCCAATGTCCATAAAGATTTATCCAATGTGCATAAAGATGTGTCTGATGTTAAAATTGATATTTCTAAGGTACAGAAAGATCTTACCATGTTGAATCTTGATGTTGCCAATGTCCGGGGTGATATTTCATGTGCTAGAGCTGAAGTAATTGTTGTTAGGAATGATGTTGCTACTGTACAAGACAAAGTAGAGGAAATTCAAAGAGAGGTTAGAAATGCTCGAACTGATGTGTCAAATGTTCAAGTAGACATCAATAATATTCATTCAGATGTAAATGATATGCAAAGCGATATCAATAAAATACAAGTAGAAGTCAATACTGTTTTTGTAGACATTGCTAAAGTTCAGACTGATGTTAACAAAGTTAGGGAAGAAATTGAAACTTCAAAAACACTTTGTACTCGTAACATTAGTGCATTAACAACTCGATTAGTTGACGAGTCTGTTAGGACAACAGCTTCTTTAGCTGGTTTAAAATACGATGTAGAGGTCATGAGAACCCAAGTATTAGATCACAATCGTTTACTTAAGGAAGACATTGAAGTAGATATCGCGGAAATGTTAACTGCAAATGTAACGGTTTGGAAAGATGAATGGAACAGGTCAAGTGGGGAACATGTCGATCAGATTCAGGAGCGAATTGATAGAAAACTTGCCAGTACACAAGTAGACATTAATAATGAAGTAGTTCAGATTAGGAAAGACTTGAATGTAAGGATGGATTCGCTATCCGAAAAGCAGGTAGAGGATAGAACTCAAATGGGTCAGGACGTGCAAGCATTAAAAACTGCGTTAGAGGAACAGATTCATAAGGTTGTCTCTGATGTTAATGAAACTACGAGCAAACTGCAGAATTTGAAACTAGGAGAAGCTAGCATGATGGAAACCTATAAGGAAGAGTTGATTAGGAAAGTCATCACGGAAATCACAGACAAGGATATGGAAGGATTGACTGGTGAAGAGGATATAAATTACGTAAGAAGATGTAACCTCGCTACAGAAGAGAGAGATATTAGTCCTGAAGAACGTATATCCAGATTCAGGGAAGAAGAAGAGGATCGAAATATTGAACCCGAATGGAAGTATCGTGATAGTGGGAAACATTATATGGATTCATATCCGAGAAATGTGACAGTCATCCGGAATTTTGAAGACAAACCTCAAAAATTTAGCAACACTGATAGTCTCACACCGATCGAATATATCAGGAATCTTAAAGACTATTTCATAGAAGCCCACATTCCTAGAGAGAGAGAGATGAGAATCGTAGAAAGATTTCTAGCTGGAGGACCCCTTGAATGGTTTAGAGCATTTCGGTACACTTTCAGCAATTTTGACGAATTTGCAGAGGCACTGATAAAACGATTCTGGTCAATAGAAGCTCAGAATTCATTAAGAGCTGAGGTATACTCGAGGTAGTATTCAGGTACTCTTCCAACACGGTACGCTGATTTCTTCACGAGTCAGTTATCACGCTTGAGATTTTTGCAACCCCCATTGTCAACAGAGCAGTTGATAGATGCGATTTCACGTATGCTGCCTGTGGAAGTAAGAAGACTGATCATATCGTCAAATATCAGAGATTTGACCAGTATGGACGAATTATTGAGAAGGCTTGACTACACGAGTCCAATGCCAAATTTGGTACAAAAAGGTCAGAGGCACGAATTCAAAGACGTTAATACGGTCTACATGGATCAAGTGCAGCAAACTGATAAGCCTGAGGAAAAAAAAACTGAAAATGTAGGTCCGCACAGGAATAATTATTTCCGCAACAACAGATCCCAAGGTTACCGTCCATATCAGCAAAGACGAGGCTGGAATAATAATAGAGGGAATTACAACAACGGAAGAGGTAGATACTATAACAATGGTTATAATAGAAACTACAATCGAAATAACCAGTATCAGAATCAGAATCAGAATTCTCAAGGTCAGGTCATGACACCCGACAAGTATCAAGAGAGAGAGAAAGAAAGTCAGCAGTATCTGAAGGAATTACGAGAAAAGGAAGCTGAAAACCAAAAGAAAAGACAGGATGTAGTGATCGATCCTGGTCCCTCTACAAGTCAGCACAACTTGGAAAACAGAAATACAGGACAGAAGAGAAAGTAGAAAGGAGAGAATACATTAGCCACACACAACCCAGAGAAGAAGAGACTTATGATTAAGGAACATAGAAGAAATATCATACAAGAGTAAGCCAATAATAATTCAATTTCGTGTTCAAGTGAATTGAGATATTTATAACACAGAGTTTAAAAACAATTTGCAACTGTTTTTAAAACGTGGTGAAGGGAGAATGCCCCCGTAAATTGAATTATATTGAGACCACGATGGCTGTATCGGCAAATATGAATAAAGTTATGGATGTCATAGTTGTGACGTGTATATTCATGACGTAGGCACGGATGACGCAGATTTCATGCAAGTAGGCTGGTTGAGCTGAGATTCTTGGTGACGTCATGAGTTTGTTCGAGAAAGATCTGAGATTTACGACGCAGTCGCAGGAAACAAGGTATCGTGCTAAGGAAGAAGTTACGCTATTGGAGGAGAGACTCGAACCAATGAACGATAGTTTGGAAGGAAGACGGAGATTGCTGAAACTACGATATTTGATTACTTTTGGCATGCAGATTTGTGGAAATCTATTTTCAGTTATGGCATTGATTTGGAATTTTGAAGAAATTAATTTTGAGTTTTTGAAATTTGAAAATCCGTCAAGTATAGCCAAAGTTAAAACTTCTAGCAATGACGGAGCAACAGGCTATGGAAGGGATGGATACGCCCCTTAAGAAGTTGATAAAAGGTCGTGCACAGGATAGAGGAGCTCTCATATATCTCATATATCTGATATTCTGATAACGCATATATATTTCTGATGTCAGATAGTCATTGTCGAGTGAATAAGTGAAGCAAGTTGTCTTTAGCGTGTGGTTAAAGCCCGGCGCATCGAACGAACACGGAGCAGTTCCATTTTACGCTGTTCGAAACTAGGTGAAGTTAAAACGCTCACATTAACGTTTCTACCAGATAAGATATAAAGAGTTAACTTCTGCCTTTATTATAATTCAATTGGGCAGTACAACATTGAGGTGTGTAGATGATTTGAACAATTTCACAATTATATTTTGAAAGATATTGGCATTTTAAGACTGCAGACAAAAGTGATTTTCTCGCCACCTGAGAGGCACTTTTAAAATTCCACATTATACACTACGGCTGACACGTATATCGCAACCGTGATCTTGGAGCATACGTTTGGTAATACAACGATACATTCTATTATGGAACATTATAATCTTGCAGTGCTTTCAATGATTATAACAGAAGTTGAGATGGAAGGCTAAGGCTTTAATGCAATTGGGACATATATCGATGGAGTGAAGTAACAGCATGGAACTTCGTTAATCGTCATTCTACAAAAGCGAGCATGTAGTGAACATCCAACTACACTCATGCATCGTGAATCCATCGCTGAATTATATCAAATGACAGTGGAAATATCATCATACTCCACGATTATGAATATTTCTGAGGAAATAATTACAATAAACTTCATGGCGAATTACGACTGGAACTTCAGGGAACTTTCAAGAGAGGCCAGGGAGGACCCGGCTCACAAAGAAGAATTTTGCCAGAAGGATGTCTTTCGTATACATGGAGTAGTGCAATTTCCGGAGGAGGAAGCAGTTCGATTCTCCGAGGGCGCTGATTCCAGGTTCGAGGTCGGAGCACATCTTCACGCTGGTGAAATGGAACCAACAGCAGTTTTCTTTGAAAACTTTCCTCTAGAACTTCAATCAACAGATAAGGTAGTCGTGAACGTTTCTTGTATTATTTGAGTCATGTAGCGATATCTGAGCAACCATTTTTTCCATATTTTTTGTCCTATCTTTTGCCCCATTTTCTTGATTAACATTTCTGTACTCAGTACACTTCGATGATTTATGCCTTTTTCTTCGATTTGGTGAGACATTGTTATGTCATTGGCGTACTTAAATAATTTTGGATCAGTTGAGACTGATAATTTAGATTCCTTCAATAATTTGCATATTTTTGTAGTCACGATTTGACTGTAAAGTTAACGATTGCTATGGCAGATTTGAATTCAGACAGCGTGTCATTTTATTAAAGTAATTCTATTCAGTAAATTACTTTGACCAATTTTCTGTCATCCTCAAGAAAGAAGAATGATTAAATGATTTTAGAGCGTTAAAATCTATTACGTTATCGACGATCTTTGAAATACTAGTCGTCTTATGAACATGATTGCAACATAGACATTTATCATTGCATTATAGACAATTTTATGAAATATAAACTTTGATTACGATTTATTGAATACACTATAGTAATGAACATTTGATAGGAGTTATTCTCAATTATAGATTGGAACAATAATGTTTGCATTCCACAGTCTAATTGTATTCTATTCGACTATTTATGCAGTTTAGATGAACTTTGATTGAAGATAGTATTTTTTTTACTGCATTACTTTGAAGATATTAATCTCAATTTTGATAGACCAGGGAGGAGTGTCTAATCGTATTTGCTATTAAATTTATTTGTGATTGGCAAATTTTTACTTCATATCGATTCATGAATGAAACCCACGAAGGTTAAATAATAACAGACATTAATACAATTGATGAATATAAGAATTTTTGAAGAGGAACAATGGATGTATAATCGTTAGTTCAGTGGACCTGTAAACGTCGCTGATGAGTAATGCCCTTGAATAATGAAGGAGGTTCCCACAGTAATAAATGAAGTTGTTGAATTTATGAGTGGAGGTTTTTGTATGTAATTTGGAAGATTTTGATGCCATATATATGAAGATATATGATGAATTCTGGGCCAATTTTTGAGCAGTTTTGTGCGTTTTGAGCGAAGTATTTTTCCGCTGAATGTATTGTCCTGGTTCTTTGAAAGTTATTCATGTGAAGATACTGTTAAAGTTAACAAGAGTGTTAAATAATTTGAGATGAAGATTTTGAATGGAGGTTACCGTCACAAATATTAATAATAATTATTAAACCTTATTAAACCTGAATTTGACAGTTAAATATAACTAACCTTCATTGGTCGATTATATCAACACAATTTGAGTAATTATCAACCGGATAAACGTGTGGTTTAATGTATTTCTTGTATAAATAATATAAACAATATTAATATTGTAAATAATTTTGTAAATATCTTTGATAACAATTTGTAATGAAAGGGATTAATAGAGGCGTGTATAATATTTTCAATTGTCGTTTGACATTGTTATAAACAATTTATTAGTGTTATAAATAATTAATGAACTTTTGTTATTAACATTTGGAGTTTGGTTTTTATACTCTAAACAACGCTAATTAAACAAGTGGATTGAACAATTAAACATGATTTAGGATTATTAGAGTATTCCACTGGTGTTTGAATGGAGCATTTAAAAGATTTGCGTGATAATATTTCAGTTGAGATGTGGACATTTAACGTGTTTTGAAAGGAGAGCTAAGCTCTGATGGAACTCGCATATGCTAGGGTTGAACGGACGGGTGAGTCCACTTTGACGATGCAGGTGTATTGCAGCTGGCCCGGACAACTGTATGATAGAGGCCAAGGACGTTTACATAATAGCCTTGTGGCTAGAAATAAAATGTGAAGTATATAAACACGCAAACCAATTGATATGTGTCTCGTCCCAAATCCCGTTTCCATTCCAAGTGCATTATTATTTTTACGTTATTTTGAGCTTGAGAAAGCTAAAACATTGTATGTAGAGTATAACAGTCCTACAGGAGGACATGGTTATGTGGTCGATGGCTTCTGATTGCCACGTGGAGTTTGTTGTTTTATTTTTGTTAAATTCATTCTTTTTGTGAAATAAATTATTGTGCTGTTTAAAGTTTCTCGTCTTCGTTACGGTTCATTTTAAATATCATGGTGGAGGTTATTGTGAGGGCATACTTTAAGTGATCCAGTTGACAACCCAGTCCCCGAGATAAATTTAAGAGGTAAGTAAAGGTAAGTATGAACCCCCGTATATTTTGGTGTGTTCCACAATAATTTATTGTTAACTATTGTGCTCTAATCTTGATAGTATCTGTCAGTGCCATTTTCATTGATGTAGCTGTGCCGGTGCGTTTGATTATTGGCAATCCGATTGAGGGGGCGGATATCTGACAGCCTACTATCCGGATAACGGGGACAGTAGCTACTGTAAGGCCCCGGCCGCCTCCTACCCTCTTCCTAGCCTATTCATCCCAATCTTCCATCCCTTCCCATCCCTCACGAGGCCCCTGTTCGCCTTGCAGGTGAGGCCGCCTGGGCGAAGTGCTGATCACATCTCCCCAGTTGTATCCAACCTGACCAGATGTTCCAAGCTCCAGGAAACTGCCCATAGAGGCGGCAGTGGTGAGTTCCCTCGCTGAGTCCTTGGGAACCACCAACCTAGAGGGTAAATTGACTAAATAAAAAAAATCTATGTCGCCTCCGTAGCGTAGCGGTCAGCATGGTCAGCTGCCACCCCGGAGATCCTGGGTTCGATTCCCGGCTCTGCCACGAAATTTGAAAAGTGGTACGAGGACTGGAACGGGGTCTACTCAGCCTCGGGTGGCCCAAATGAGTAGAGGGGGTTCGATTCCCCCTCAGCCATCCTCGAAGTGGTTTTCCGTGGTTTCCCACTTTGACTTCGGGTAAATGCCGGGATGGTACCTTCTTCATGGCCACGGCCCTCTCCTTCCCTCTTCCTTGCCTATCCATCCTACCCATCTCTTACCTTCCCTCATGAGGCCCCTGTTCGCTTTGCAGGTGAGGCAGCCTGGGCGAGGTGCCAATCCTACCTCACCAGTTGTATCCCTTCCGATTCGATGTTCCTAGCTCTAGGACACTGCCCGTAGAGGCGGTAGTGGTGAGTTCCCTCGCTGAGTCCGTGGGTTCCACCAACCTGGAAGGTAAACGACTAAAAAAAAACTAGTAGTCTATAGATAGGCTAGAGATTATGGTTTCATTCCTCCTCTTAATTTACAATGTAATATGTGATGTTTGTTCAAACAAGTGTGACAGTAGCATATCTCCAATTCAATCTATACATTCATCATAGTACCAGTATGAAAGCATGAAAGCGGAGTGTAAATTAACATTTTAGGAATGTCCAAGTGTGTAGTATAGGAGTAGGGTAACATGTCAAATGACTTCACATACATTTCATCTCAATTTCATAGTAGGATAAAATGTCAGATGTTACACGTCATATACGACTACATAAGGCTCGTATCTACAAAGGTGCTGGTGACGAGGACGAATACGAGGGAGGTGAAGATGGCTGTTGTCACATTAACAACTAGTGATGCAGATGTACTCTTGAAGTAAGATCATATTCAAATAGGATGGGTCAATTGCAGGATTAGACGGAGGATCATGTTATCTCGCTGTTACAGATGTCTGGAGTATGGACATGTCGCTAGTAAGTACAAAGGCACTGATCGAAGTAAACTTTGCTACAATTGTGGAGGGACTGATCACAAAGCTAGAGGATGTACGGCCTCGAAGAAATGTGTTCTTTGTGAAGAGCGAGGTTTTAACAAAGAGTATTTAGCACATGCTGTGGGATCTGGCCAGTGTATGGTCTTCAGGGACGCTTTGGACAAAGAAAAGGCTCTGAGGTTCAAACGATTTGTGTACTTGAAGCCAACCTACATGGAAGTAAAACAGCCGATGATCTGCTGTATCAGCTAGTTGCAGAGAAGCAAAGTGATCTCTTGTTAATCAGTGAACAGTGTAAAGAAAAAGATAGTTGAGTACAAGTGTCCTAGCATAATATGGTCCTAGCCTGAAGTAATGTGTTAAACGGTTCCAGGCTAGGTTCCAGAAGTAACAGGGGGAGTTTTAGTCGGTAGTCTGCCAATCAGGAGCCCGACACTTTGTGCGTAAATGCATTCCCCCCAAAAAATGATGATGAAGATGATGATGATGATGATTATGATCAGTTAGAAGATTGGGACATCTTATTAGGACTATATTCTACTTTTTAAAAGCGGAAATCCAACCCAAGCACAGCCGCCTGGAACTACTACACTTACGCTACACATACCACGCATTGCAATTCATATTCAATCTAATTTATAGAAAAGTAACCTCAGATCCTAGAGCTGAAGGGTACAGCATCAAGACATATGTGATATGGAACCCCGAAAGATGGATATGAAGATACCTAGTTCTTCGGAAACTAATAGATCTGAGATTGGAATAAACACAGGGAGTCAAAAAGGTTCGGATAGGAAAGATAAAAGTGAAAACGTGACGCACAAGTATGTGAAAAACATGCCAAATTCAACTAGATATCCTACGGTTGTCATCCACGTCTCTTCAGTCCGTGAAGGAAGAAGTAATTTTTGATGTAAGGTAATGTTATTTGGATTTGGTCAATGATGCACATAAGTAAGAGCACCGAGACATGCGAACAATGCAGGCACCTGTTGCACTTGCTTAAATGTTTATGAGAGCAGTAAGTTATCGACCATCTGCTGCTTCAAGTCAGCTGTTGTAGGGTGGAGCAGGAAGACAGCAAATTGTTACGCCTACAGCATTTAAACAGCTTTCTTGTGCAACTCGAGCCAGCTTCGCTAGTGCGTAACATCGTGCCATTTCCTTGACATGGGGATGTCTGAGTGCTACCTTCCGGAAAGGGAAGAACTTATCCGTGATATGAGATGTCTTAGTGGTGTCTTCCCAGACGGGAAAGATGTGTGGAGGTGTCTTCCAAGAAGGGAAGAAAATACTGTATCGTGATATGAGAGGTCTGAGTGGTGTCTTCCAGAGAGCACAGAAAAATCGTGATATGAGACGTGTGAGGCGTGTCTTGCAGAGAGGGAATAACATATCGTGATATGAGATGTGTGAGTGGTGTCTTCCAGAGAGGGAATAACATATCGTGATATGAGATGTGTGAGTGGGGTCTTCCAAAGAGAGAATAACATATCGTGATATGAGATGTGTGAGTGGTGTCTTCCAGTGAGAGAATAACATATCGTGATATGAGATGTGTGAGTGGTGTCTTCCAAAGAGGGAAGAAAATATTAGTGATATGAAATGTCTGAGTGGTGTCTTCCAGAGAGGGGAGAACATATCGTGATATGAGATGTGTGAGTGGTGTCTTCTAGAGAGGGAAGAAAAATCGTGATATGAGATGTGTAAGTGGTGTCTTCCAAATAGGGAATAACATATCGTGATATGAGATGTGTGAGTGGTGTCTTCCAAAGAGGGAATAACATATCGTGATATGAGATGTGTGAGTGGTGTCTTCCAGAGAGGGGAGAACATATCGTGATATAAGATGCGTGAGTGGTGTCTTCCAGAGAGGGGAGAATATATCGTGATATGAGATGTGTGAGTGGTGTCTTCCAGAGAGGGAATAACATATCGTGATATGAGTTGTGTGAGTGGTGTCTTCCAAAGAGGGAATAACATATCGTGATATGAGATGTGTGGGTGGAGTCCTCCAGAGAGGGAATAATATATCGCGATATGAGATGTGTGGGTGGTGTCTTCCAAAGAGTGAATAACATATCGTGATATGAGATGTGTGGGTGGAGTCTTCCAGAGAGGGGAGAAAATATCGTGATATGAGATGTGTGTGTGGTGTCTTCCAGAGAGGGAATAACATATCGTGATATGAGTTGTGTGAGTGGTGTCTTCCAGAGAGGGGAGAACATATCGTGATATGAGATGTGTGTGTGGTGTCTTCCAGAGAGGGAATAACATATCGTGATATGAGTTGTGTGAGTGGTGTCTTCCAGAGAGGGGAGAACATATCGTGATATGAGATGCGTGAGTGGTGTCTTCCAGAGAGGGAATAACATATCGTGATATGAGATGTGTGAGTGGTGTCTTCCAAAGAGTGAATAACATATCGTGATATGAGATGTGTGGGTGGAGTCTTCCAGAGAGGGGAGAAAATATCGTGATATGAGATGTGTGTGAGGTGTCTTCCAGAGAGGGAATAACATATCGTGATATGAGATGCGTGAGTGGTGTCTTCCAGAGAGGGAATAACATATCGTGATATGAGTTGTGTGAGTGGTGTCTTCCAGAGAGGGGAGAAAATATTAGTTATATGAAATGTCTGAGTGGTGTCTTCCAGAGAGGGAATAACATATCGTGATATGAGATGTGTGAGTGGTGTCCTCAGAGAGGGGAATATCATATCGTGATATGAGATGTGCGAGTGGTGTCTTCCAAATAGGGAATAACATATCGTGATATGAGATATGTGAGTGGTGTCTTCCAGAGAGGGAATAACATATCGTGATATGAGATGGGTGAGTGGTGTCCTCCAAAGAGGGAATAACATATCGTGATATGAGATGTGTGAGTGGTGTCTTCCAGTGAGAGAATAACATATCGTGATATGAGATGTGTGAGTGGTGTCTTCAAGAGAGAGGAGAACATATCGTGATATGAGATGTGTGGGTGGCGTCTTCCAGAGAGGGGATAACATATCGTGATATGAGAGGTGTGAGTGGTGTCTTCCAAAGAGGGAATAACATATCGTGATATGAGATGTGTGGGTGGTGTCTTCCAAATAGGGAATAACATATCGTGATATGAGATGTGTGAGTGGTGTCTTCTAGAGAGGGAAGAAAAATCGTGATATGAGATGTGTGAGTGGTGTCTTCCAAATAGGGAATAACATATCGTGATATGAGATATGTGAGTGGTATCTTCCAGAGAGGGAATAACATATCGTGATATGAGATGTGTGGGTGGTGTCTTTCAAATAGGGAATAACATATCGTGATATGAGATGTGTGAGTGGTATCTTCCAGAGAGGGGAGAACATATCGTGATATGAGATGTGTGAGTGGTGTCTTCCAGAGAGAGAATAACATATCGTGATATGAGATGTGTGAGTGGTGTCTTCCAGAGAGGGAAGAAAATATTAGTTATGTGAAATGTCTGAGTGGTGTCTTCCAGAGAGGGCAGAATATATCCGTGATATGAGATGGATGAGTGTGTCTTCCAGAAAGTGAAGAAGTAAGGACACATCTTGATGTAGTTGGTTGTCGCCCCGGACGGCTTTGTTGAATTCCCGATTCTGGCAAGAAATCTATTTCTGGTCTGAAGGTTGGAAATGTTACACATGAAATGACCACGATGACACCCAGGAATAGTAAAGTTAGTTTTTGAAGGAAGGGTCGAGGATAAGGACTATAGGGGTAGACCAAAGTTGAGTTTTTCTAGGATGTAGGATGTGGTAGCTATGTTGAGATGAAACGATTAGCTCAGGACAGAAAGGTATGGAGCACTCCATCAAACCATTCAAAAAGACTGACTCAACATGTTTACCTATTACATGGACTGGATGTCACCGCAGAGGCCCCGGTTCGATTCCCGTCTCTGCCAAGAAATTTAATTCTGGTCTGAGGGCTGGAAAGGGGTGCACTCAGCCTCATGAGGCAAAACTGAAAATAGGCGGGTTCGATTCCTACCTCAGCCATCCAGGAAGTGGTTTTCCATGGTTTCCCACTTCACCAGGAAAATGCCGGGATGGTACCTACTTTAAGGCCACGGCCGCTTTCTACCCAAATCCTACCTCAATTACAAATACACACACTAGTACAGACATTACAATGACGCCGGTTATCAATCAAATTCTACACAAACCCTTGTAAACGGGGCTGCGTGACCACGGTGTCGCAAGGCCCCTAAAAGAATCAACAACATATTACATAGATGGGGAGGGGCGACAAAAATCAAGGCAGTGTTCCCACAATTGAGTAGTGATCTGGAGCACATGCACATAGAAGGAGATGCCATTGAACTCTTAACTGTCCAATGTGTGATACACAGTCCAGTCACTCATCGGGAGCAAGAAATGGTTTCGTTTCCCAAGTGTTTCTTCTTAGCTGCCCCAGCTGCTTTCAATCTAGAGCTGCCATGAGAAATAAAATTGAATACAGTTCAAGTGTGCGCAGCTTCCCTGCTCTTATCAGCTGTTTATTAGTGTTAAATACTCGAGCCAGCAAGCGCAACGGCAGAGCCATCTACAATGATAAATAATATTTGGCGTGGCAAGAGCTTGGATAGGTATCCGGTTCTGGGGGACCACGTGCTTCTACCGGGAGAACTGGTGGTGGTGTACAGACTTGGTTAAATTATTAGAATATGCTGTAACACTGGAGGACACCTAACTCCAGGGGGGGGGGATCTTAGACTGCTGAAATTAGCCAAAATACCTTTGTTAGAGATGAAAATGAAAACTGGAAATGATGTAGTAATACGAAGGTGGATCGAAAAATCTGTGTCTCCTCTTTTTTTTTTTTGCCAAGAAAGAGATACATATAGGTTATTACTAATATGTGTACTGTTCTAAGTACCTTACAGTATTTGTCCGCATAGTCGCCACATTTGTTCAGACATTTGTCACATCTCAGCATTAAATTTGAGATGCCCCTGTGGTAGAATTCAGCCGGGAGACGGTGAAACCATTGTCGGACTACTTTTTTGGCGCCATCGTTGCCCTGCCAGGAACTTCTTCAGTGGACCATGACAATGCGTGATCACACGTGGCAACCAGAACAGCCAACAAGCTCCGTCCATTTCACTGGGAGAGTCTGGACCACGCAGCAGACAGTCAGTACCTCACCCCCAGTGATTTCCTCGTTTTTGGTCCGCTGAAGAAGTTCCTGGAAGAACAGCGATTAACGTGCAACGATGATGCCAAGACAGCAGTCCGTCGATGGTTCCACAGTCAGCCGGCTGAATTCTACCTCAGGGGCATCTCAAATTTAGTGTTGCGATGGGACAAATGTCTGAACAAATGTGGAGACTATGTAGAAAAATAGTTTTTTTGTCGTGTGACCTCCTGAGAGGCCGAGTGCAGGTCTTTCTAATCGACGCCCGTGGGTGACCTGCGCGTCAGGATGAGTGATGGAATGGATTAAGATGAAGGAAACTGGGCAAGGATGTGGAAGGAAGCGGACGTGGCATGTCAGAAGGTACCATTCCAGCATTTGCCTGGTGTTGAAATTGGGAAACCACGGAAAACCATTTTAAGGACGGCCGACGGTGGGACTCGAACCCACGCGTCTACCGAGTCAGCAGAGAGCTTTGGTCCATGACCTAACGCTGCGCTTTAGCCAGCATAGCCACTGCTGTCGGTGGAAAAATAGTGTAAGGTACGTAGAACAGTAAGTATATCGAATGGCATTCTTACCCAAGATCTACAGTTGGGAAGTAACACCTGAAGATCGATCAATGAGATCGGGGAAAGGATGGACGGAGAAACTTCGAGTTTGACATAGCGAAACGATGAAGGAGTTTTGGAAGAACAGCAGAAGATCATAATTTGTTTGTTGTATTTGATCCTATGGGTCTAAACAACTTAAATAAATAATAATAATATTATTGGTTTTGCGTCCCTTTTAACAACTGTGGATTTTAGAGACACCAGGGTGCCGGAATTATGCCCCGAGCCCATAAATCTACTGAAACGGTTCTCTCACATTTATGCATCCTCAAATGCCAACAGTCTGCGCCAGGATTTGATCATGCAACCTTGGGCATAGCAGACGAGAACGTTACCGACGCCCTACGCAGACAGTCAGGGTCTACATGACCATGCTGTCGCAAAGCCTCTAGATAATCAACAACAACAATAATAACAGCAACTCTTCTCACGAGCCATCTCCGTGTATTGCACACGTAGGACTGCCGGAGGGTATTTGTTATTGTTGTCGATTCATTTAGGGAATTTGTGACATCGTAGCCATATAGTTCTGTGTTATTGGGAGGGTGTCGATCTATCCGTAGGCTATATTTATTCGTAACTAGGATTGGACTGGGTAGAAGGTGGCCATGGTCTTAAGTTTGTAGACCCTTCCATTCCGACATTTGTTTCGAGCAAACGTTGGAAACCATCGGAAATAACTCTCAGGACGGCACGTCCATTTTGATGTTTGCAGGCCAGAAAACCAACTATTTCCAAGTGATAAGGATGAGGGCTATATATTGTGCCCGTTTATACGGAGGATGCTCAGCCAGCACTCCGCTTTTGCTACTGCGGTATTAGGGCGTGTAACGTTCCCTCCACCACTGACTTAACATCCGATATGGAATACTCAAGGTTCACAAGGATTAGATGAAAAACTCAACATTTCAATTTTACATTATTTATTTCATAGAAGAAAAATAGATTCACTCAAAACATATCAAAAATCAAATCACTTGGCATAGTCTCTTCAAGTGTCACTCAAAAACTAAGAATCACTATTTAAAAATTCATCAAAATTCACTATAATATCACTTCATTATTCCACGAACTTTGTAACTACTTTGTCTTGCTTAAATTAAATTATTACCATTTTTAGTATATTTCACTCAGGCGTCGAGCGCGCCTATCATTTAAGTCATATAATCTCTCCAAGGCTTTGGACATTTACATTCAATTCATTTGCCCTTCAGGGTTTCTTTGTGTTTATTAAACATTATTTATTTGTCATTTATTAAGTCCTTTGGACCTTAATAATAATTCTCCACAAAGCCTTAGATTTTAAACATTTAAAATACTGTACAAGAACATGCCATGTCTGTGGATCGAACCCTTATTCCACCAGTTACTTTCCATGCATCAGGTGATTTTTCCTCAGCATAGTACCATGCACTGTGTTATTTTTATAGTGGGATCTTAATTCATATTAAAACTACATTGTTTCATAACCCGTTATTTCATTCTTTTTGAGGAAGAAATCCTTTTATCAACAATAAAAGTATTTGACAAAATCCGTCAAAATCTATGTAAACACTTCAAACTTATATTCTGGAGAACGGTCTCAATCCCAGCATTATGATTTTATAGGTTATTTTGAGCTTGCACCTTTTAATAAAAACTTTCATATAGTGCCCTCTTTATTATTAGTCTTTGCTAGACCCTACTTGACAGCAGAACTCCTTTAATTTCCTCTCTCACTCCCTCACTACGGCAGGTCAGGCTCTAACGGCTGCCCCCTCATCCTGTGACACTTCACTTGATTTATGACGTCTCGCCGACCGCCATGCATTACAATGTTATTTACTATTTAACCACATGATTCCCAAGACTTACATTCACTTCTAAAGCGGCTATTTGTTTCGGCTTTTAATATTATTATTATTATTATTATCATTAACATTTCGTGTCTTCAGAATATTTGTTACTTATTTCGAAGAGGATGTATAATAGTTGATTACACCAACCTTAATAACAACTTGTATGACGTCTTATCACAACACTATATTTATAACAATGCCTTATCGGACTTAGGGCCTACTTGCATATTTCACATACGACGCTTTATTTCGACGATTATTGCCCACAATATTTTTATTATAACAATGCCAGGCCAGGAACACTTATCCAATTTGGCGGGACTCACATGTAACTATCATTTTCGACGCTTCAATATGGCAATATTTTTGTGGGAATTTCACCTACACAATATAACACGACGTTTTCATACAACAACAATACATTAATGGGAATCTTTCATCCACAATATTTCGACGATACTCTCCATCTCCCGAATAAATATATCGTGATTAACGCATATTTATTAGCTTGAAGCTGTAATATTAAGGACACAAATGGAAAGCCTCTAACAGATAGGGAAGAAAAGGTTGAGAGATGGAAAGCTTACATAGAAAGTTTGTATAAGGGAAAGGAGATTGAGAATCATGTAATGGAAAGGGAGGAGGAAATTGATGAGGATGCGAAGGGAGATTTAATATTGAGATCAGAATTTGATAGAGCTTTGGAAGACTTAATCCGGAACAAAGCACCAGGCATAGATGATATACCGATTGAGTTGCTACGCTGCATAGGAGATGAAGGTCTGATCAGGTTATTTCACTTGGTGTGTAGGATTTATGAGACAGGTGAGGTCCCCCCTGATTTCAAGAAGAATGTAATCATCCCTATACCAAAGAAACTGGGAGCTGACAGATGTGAAGATTACCGTACAATCAGCTTGATTACTCATGCTTCAAAGATCCTGTCTAGGATAATTTACAAGAGGATTGAAAGCCAGATAGAAACGGAGTTGGGTGAAGACCAGTTTGGTTTCAGGAGAAATGTAGGAACAAGGGAAGCTGTACCCAAGTCTTAGGCTGATTTTAGAAGGTAGAATAAGGGAAGATAAGAGAACGTTCATGGCTTTTGTAGACTTAGAAAAGGCTTTTGATAACGTTGATTGGACTAAATTGTTTGACATTTTGAAATCGATTGGAATAAAGTACAGGGATAGGAGGGTGATATACAATCTATACAGAAACCAGACAGCAGTCATTCGAGTTGAAGGACATGAGAGAGAAGCTGGTATTCAGAAAGGTGTAAGGCAAGGCTGCAACTTATCACCCATACTTTTCAATCTTTACATTGAACAAGCAATGAAGGAAATTAGAGAAAAATTTAAAGTGGGAGTGAAGATTCAAGGAGAAATAATTTCAACTCTGAGATTTGCTGATGACATAGTCATCTTGGCCGACAAGCCTGAGGATTTGAATGAGTTTTTGAATGGTATGGACTCCATCTTACAGAAAGAATTCATGATGAAAATTAATAAATGTAAAACAAAAATACAGGAATGCAGCCGAAATAAATCAGAAACCTCTAGGGAGATCAAATTGACAGGTGAAAAGCTGAAGGAAGTAGATGACGTCTGTTACTTAGGAAGTAGAATAACCAGTGATGGACGAAGCGAAGAGGATATAAAAAGTAGGTTGGCCCAGGCAAAGAAAGCTTTTCTACAAAAAAGGAATCTGCTGACATCGAATATAGATTTAGGTATTAGGAAGTCATTTTTGAAAGCCTTTGTCTGGAGCGTGGCGCTCTATGGAAGTGAAACTTGGACTATTGGTGCAGCAGAAAAGAGGAGAATTGAAGCATTTGAAATGTGGTGTTACAGGAGAATGATGAAGATCAGATGGGTAGATAGGGTTACAAACATAGAGGTATTAAGACGAGTGGGAGAGGAGAGATGTTTCTGGCGACTGCTAATGAAGAGAAGAGATAGGTTGGTAGGACACATACTACGACACCCAGAAATAGCAAGCTTAGTTATGGAAGGAAGGGTCGAGGACAATAACTGTAGGGGTAGACCAAGGTTAGAATATGTTAAACAGATTGCCTCAGATGTAGGGTGTGGTAGTTATGTAGAGATGAAACGATTAGCTCAGGACAGGGAGGCATGGAGTGCTGCATCAAACCAGTCAAAAGACTGAAGACTCAAACAACAACAACATGTATTTTATTATTAGGCCTTTTCGGCAACACGATTTCTTGCTTGGATATTTACGGTTTATTTAATCTCTTGTATAATCTTTCATTTATAGTAGTATGATAGCCTGCAATAATACATTTTCCTTTGGATGTTTTATTCACCAATTACTTTAGAGATTTATAGATTGATCATTTTGACAACAATACGTCAAGATATTATTTATTTCGTTCCGTTTTTATTACTTGAGTTCCTTATTACGATTTTTACCACCACTTTATTTTTAAAGTATAACAACTCGATAATAGTTATTTTTATTATTATCATCTCAGATTTTCAATTATTTTTATTACAACTTTTAGTTATTTGCCATTTAATTATATGGTATAAATCAAACTATTTTTATTTTTCCTTATCATAACGACTTTTAACGATTTCATTATGGTGCGTATTTATTTCATAACCTGATTTATCTGTGGCAAAAATGCTAAGCCATTTAGGTTATTATTTCGATTCCTTCGTCCAAATCATTTATTACTTATTATTTCATTTCTTGGGTTTCCATTACTTTATATTTACTGATCCCATTAGTATATTTATTTCTGCGAGGTCATTCTCGCAGTTATTCATTATTATTATCCCAACATTTCAATTATCTTAGTGCATTCAACTACCCAGTGAATCAATCGTTAAACTCCCTAGTCAACGACTGACTTCACTGGGTCAGTGCATAGCACAGCTGCAAATTTTAATGAAAAATCATGACTCACCCGTGTGTTGCTCTTGTTTCATTCTTAGAAGGGTTCACCCATCTAACGGCATATCTAACACTCTTCCATTGCACTTTCTTTCGTGAACTGCATTTCACTTAGGCCCAATCGACCTTCACTTATATTTAAACACATTATTATTCAATAAAACAAGCCTCCGTGGCTTAGGCGGCAGCACGCCGGCCTCTCACCGCTGGGTCCGTGGTTCAAATCCCGGTCACTCCATGTGAGATCTGTGCTGGACAAAACGGAGGCAGGCAGGTTTTTCTCCGGGTACTCCGGTTTTCCCTGTCAAAATTTCATTCCAGCAACACTCTCCACTATCATTTCATTTCATCTGTCATTCATTTAATCATTGACCCAGAGGAGTGCGTCAGGCCTCGGCAGCCGGCACAGTTCATATCCTTGCCGCTAGATGGGGGCTTCATTCCATTCCTGACCCGGTCGGAGACTGGAAGCAGGCTGTGGATTTTCATTTCATTATTCAATAAAAACACTGTATTAACTCTAAAAATATTTTTTTTAAATTATTTACACTGCACTTTCTTCACCATATCTCAGTGATCTTCGGCACTTCCTATCGGTGATCGACGCCCTGATGAGATCCCAAGACCCTGCATTGGACGCGTGATAACTCGAACAGCTCCTAGTTCTTCACTGGATTTAGTGTCTGCCCTTTTCTTTTAACAGTCTATTTCGGCCTCTCTTATCGTTTTTTAACCGATTAGCATCTTTCACTTGCCCTACGCTTACGCGGCGGTCTATCGAACCTGCGGCCCTCCTACTTCTTGACCGTAATCTGTCCTTTTTATATACTGAGCAAGATTTTTCTTCTTTCTCTTACGAGAATGTTTTTCTGGCTACGTCCCTGTTTAACACACTGTAGCTTCGCTAAAGTTTACTGAATATGCTTTGGGTATCGAACCCGTGTCCATTTACTTGAACTTTTTTGATTCCGTTCCAATATCTGACCCTTAATAATGTGGTTACTTTACTTTACTTGATTTTTCACGAAGACCTGTCTATAGTCTCGAACCGATGACTTCCAGCGTAATGTCTCTACTAATCTGGACTGGTGTTTTCTAGCTGACTAATGTTCTAGAATTTGACGCGGCG
Source organism: Meconema thalassinum (assembly GCA_946902985.2). Classification (NCBI taxonomy): domain Eukaryota; kingdom Metazoa; phylum Arthropoda; class Insecta; order Orthoptera; family Tettigoniidae; genus Meconema; species Meconema thalassinum. The sequence continues at coordinate 491,630,351 of OX336391.1, forward strand.
CAACTTATTTTGTCACGGTTTCCGGGTAGCGTAAAATTTTTCTGATCTAGCACAAGTGCTTTAGTGATCACTTAAAAACAACAGTACATTATGATGTGACGTATTTATATTACTACGCACATACGAACTTTTGTTGAAACCGCGGATACTGACGATTTGTTAATTTGACTTAACACGATCCACTTTAGCGGTTGGTGACGACTGAGTTACTCGATGGGACATCTCCATACAGGAGTGTGATGAGTTTTTATCAACGTGATGACGAACTTCCGTCCAGGCAGACTATAATACTGCAGACTATAATACTATGTACTGTATGAAATTGCGCAGAGCCTCTCCGGGCTTGACTGAACTGCGACTGATGTGATGCAGCGTTCCTGCATTTGGTGATACAGCGTGTAGCGCATCTACGCTTACTGATAAATTATTGTACATATTGTAAATACTATCATCCATACTTTCAGAAATACTGTAGATTTACCAGCCTAAGAGTAATGGATCTGACGATGATCGTTTGACGATCGAAACTGGTCATCCAAGTTTATTTATTAATTTCATGCAATAGCTTGCCACGGTGGGTGAGTGGTTAACGTGTCGGTCTACTAACCCCAACCTTGCAGGTTCGCTCCTGGCCGTGGTAAGTGATTTTATTTTGACAGGCGGACAAAATTACGACACGCATGTCATACGATAGTGGCATGTCAAAGAACCCATTTGAATTCAGTAGACCGTGTTCATAATGGCAAAATTAATTAATCTCGAGAATTTCCGCCACCACAAAGTTCCTCATTTTTCTACTAGAAAGCACTATAGTGTTCAAGGAGCTTAGATATCTAACCTCCTTGACATCCATAGAGCTTCAAGGAACAACGAAATTCGACATGCAAGCTACCCTTTGGGTGTCAAATAACAAGCTTGCACCCGGCACCCGAGGCCATACGATATTATTATTATTATTATTATTAATCTCATGTAATGTTTTTCATGTTTAGGGAATAACCCATTACAATTGGGTACAATCGTGTTGACCGACTGAAAAACATTACATTTAGATTACTAAGGCAACTCTGAAAAATCGCCTCAAACACCATAATCCTCGTAGTTTACATTGAACCGATTAACAGCTCCACGACAAGACACAAGACGGTGGTTTTAATTTAGGACATTCTGTATATTTTTCGACAAAATGACCAAAATTCGATTTTCATCTCCATACTTTCCCCTTAGACAGGAGTAACAAAATATAATTGGACATCCCAAATCTACTTCAGCTCGAAATCACCTTTATAAATAGCCTATGTATTTTATTTTTCAAGTCTGCCTCGTTCGTTAGTGGCTAGCAGTCTTGACTGTCACTCCGGGGTTCCCAATTCTATTCCAGGCTCTGCCATTAATTTATTTCTGGTCTGAGGGCTAGAGCGGCATACACTCTGCCTCGTGAGGTAAAACTGAGAAGAGGTGGGTTCGATTCCCACCTCAGTTATCTTGGAAGTGGCAAATGCAGGGATGGTTTCTAACATAAGGCAACGACCACCTCCTACCCGATCGTCACCTGAATTACCAATACACACTACTACAGACACCACATTAAAATAGGAAATCAGAAAAATCATACACACATTAAAGTATACGGGGCTAAATGACAATCTCTACAAGAAAGTCCCCGATTCTTGGATGTAACGGGTAATCTCAAGAACCGCTGGATGGATTTTGATGCGGTTTTCACCATTCTTTAAAGGATTTCTCGAGGAAGGTTGCTCTAGAAAAAGATTCATTTGTGACCAAAGGAAGCCAAGCAGTAACGATTTCAGTGAATCGAGTCGAAGAAAAACCTCCCATCCGTGCGCCTTTTAGTCTTACGCTGGATAAACCGTAAAAATATCTATATGCTATGAGTGTTAAAATTGTTAAGAATAAAAGGTTTTACAAAATAATCCCCGACAGCATTTTTCTATCTTTAATACGCCACCCACTATAAGTGTTTTTACGTCTTCATTTCTTCCAACAACCTCCATTCAGCGGAAATTTCAATTACTAGCTTCAGAGCGAGTTTACGAGCTAGCGAGCGAGTTTATCACCCCACTTCGGCCAGCATCACAATGTCGAGTCGTGTCGAGTTAGGTCTTCAGAGAAGAGTATATGTGTTGGGAGTATCGCTGTTCCCCTCGTCTTTTCTGAATTGCACCTGGTGCCTGCCGTCCGTGCGCCTTTTAAGCTTGCGCTGGGTAGACCGTTAAAGATACCGGGTGAAGCCATGGCGGGTTGCTAGTAATGTATAAACCAAAACGAGAAATCAACATTTCTCTTTTTAAAAATTATATTTTGATTTCGTACTGTTTCCTCGTAAAACGTAATCAACAAGACTGCATGCTGCAGTAAAGGTAGTCAATCATTAACTGGCAACTGGTGGTAGTAAAACGCCATTATGACGGAAAAGAAATACCGGTAGTGTACATGTTTTGTGTTATTATAGGCTACAGGTAACAAAACCTATTGCAATCATGTTTCCGTAACACGAGAAAACCAGTAAGACCCGTATTCATTTCTTAAAGCTGGATGCTGTTAATGCAGTGGTAAGAAGATGCTGGGATAATTATTCAGCTTAGTCACCGGGATTTAAATGCCGAAACTGGCGCCTAACTGTCCCGACTTAGGAACCTCTATCTGGATCGACCGAGATTCCTGAATGGTATTTGAGTGGTACCGGTTCTTAATATCTCCTCAGTTGAGATTAATGTTGTCTGATCTATCGTCTTGACTTGCCATTAAAGCGAGGGATTGGCGAATCAGAAATTTGTTGCCACTTTTTCATGATGAAACTGGCTTATGACTGGTGACTTATTTAAATGTTCTGTAGACTTACTGATGGCGGCTTCGGTGACTTAGTTGCTAGCATGCTGAGCTTCTATGCCCAAGATCGAGGGTTTAAGCCCGGCCGAAGTCGTCGGATTTTTTAAGAGCGCTAAAAGTCCCTCAGTATGCCTTCCTTCGGAGGGGAAGTAAAGCCGGTGGACCAATGTCATAAATTTATTCACACTCTTGTGTGAAGCTAAATTTGTAGGACAGATCTGATGAACGCTCTATTAGTTCCAACCTTCGCCGCGAGGTGCCGGTTGCTGTGGCATCTAGTAACTAAGTTCACAGCTAGGTGTCGTTGAAGGTAGCATTTGGTAGCAAAAGTAGGAAGTACTTGAAAAGGCTCGTCTGAGTCCTTACCTAAATTACAGATAGCACACACTAATACAGCCATCACAATTAACACCCTGTGCCCGTTTCTCCAATGGGACAGGCGATCACCCGGCCAACATCCCGGCCCCATCAGAAGAAACAGCCAAGGGAGTGGATAAAAAAAATTAGGGCATGAATCTTGGTTCATACAGACAAGACTAAAAGAAATGCTCCAGCGAGCCAGAGACAAAGGGTCTCGGGTCGTTTACGGGTTGGGATGGCAAATTGACTGAACCAGGATTCAAATGCAAATTCCCTAACTTGAATTGACAAACAGAGAAGAAAGGAAAAGCTCTCGTAAAATCCCATCTGCTCCTTTATTGGCCAAAGGATAGATAAATATGCAACCTGCCTATCACGCACGAGTATAGAGTTAGGGTGGGACAAAGTCCGAGAAAAAAAATAAAGTTCATAGTCCCTAAACAAACAAACAAAAATTATACTTATTCAAACTCGTGGGTGTCCTCTCTTAAAGTTCCGACAAGGAGATCGACTTTCAAAAAACTAAGTTAACCTTAATTTATCGGTGCACACGCATGTAAACATCACTAGCCACTTATCACAAAGTTCACCTGCGGCCAAAACTCTACGAAAATATTGAATATCTATGTATATTACAACTGTCTACCCTTATACAGCAATGGACGGATCTCCTCTATCGAACTGCAAATTAATAACTAAAGAGCATCCTATTACATCAAATAACACTCAAACATCAACTCAGCTTCACATAATATGGCATTTCAACAATTAATTATAACCTATCATAAATTATTAACACGCACAGATTGTGCTTACATATTTACACTACTAATTCTTATTATTATTACTGATTTAACTTCGCCTTTCCAACAACCTTGATCCACACTGTCATATTTGTCATTGTTATTAAATTATAGCATTGTCTAATGTTTATGAAAGGTTAAGAACCTCGCAATAAGGCGCCCTAGCGTATTTCATTCTCACAACGAACATTTAATCGCAACCCTTCCGTCGAACACTCTGTGTGAGGATCCGAACAATTTGACTGTCGAGCGCACTATCAATTACACCCCTGCGCTATTCAATATACAACTCATCGATAAACGTAGCACGTTCGTCAAGAGGACCCTGTCCTCACAAATTCAATTCAACGGTCATACGTCACCCCGTGAATAAACTCATCATATATGACGGAATAATACCATATCTAATTATCACATTAACTTTACACAACATCATTACAAAAAAAAATCATGCATTATTAGCATGTCTCAAGAACCCACACTAACAGAGCGTATCAACTTTATCGGGACCACGAGGTCGTATGATAATATGGCATCCTATCCAAGGAACCTTATTCGACAATCTCCTACCATATTCATTTTGCTATAATTCTATGCAATCCGTGACAAACCTTTCAGAATAAAATTCATATAATGACCTCGGAAATCGAAATGCTAGAATCTCCCAGCAAAATGGGCATCTCATATTATCGTTACCCAATTTCAACTTCTTCTTCTTCTTCTTATTATTATTATTATTATTATTATTATTATTATTATTATTATTACTCAGAGAATAAACGTATGTCTTACTCCTACCATTGATGCTGTTAATTTATGTAAGTCAAACGACCCGAAAAGAAAAGACAAAAAAAATCTGTACAACCCTATGAGAAAATGATGCTCTTGTTCAATCTGGAATAAATGATTATAAATGGCGTTAAGTTACACGATCTCAGGTTATCTCATGGCTCGGCTTTCCGAGGTAGAAGTTCTCTTCTTCCTGATGAACAAGGATGGAAATGAAACGTTTTACTTTAGATCCGGTGTCCTCGGAAACCCCTGGCGTCGGCGTCGGCGTCGTCTGCGACATTAGGGTGGCGTTGTTCCTCCGGCGTCTCCGCGATGTGGTCTCCCAGCGTACTGGTAGAGGTATACGCCCCCGGCACCTCTCGATCTCCTGGCGACGCCCATGTCCGCCCACTGGTTGCCCCCGGTCACCTTCAGCAGCGGCGTCTCCTGACGTCCCAACCATGGTCCACTCGTCCATCTCGTTGAGACCGTTCACCCCATTATGGCCCCTTTAGAGGTTCAGTGCAGCATGATTTGCGTATTAATATGCATGTTGATTCCCAGAATATTTGAGTCCATGGTTATTAAGTTCATGCCGCCGTGTGGCAATATTACATTTCACTATATCAGAGCACTTTCACGCCCACGCACTATAGCGTCTAGTTCATGGTTCACTTGAATTATATGTATTCACTTTCCTCAACCAGTGACACACTTCCTTCCACGAGGAGCTATTTCGAGCTGGCCTTGACCGACATATCAAGTTGCTTGCGGCCTGCAGTCTTCCAACACAAGCTTAAAGTAGATGTAGCCTTCCCTGTTGCATTCTCACTGCGTCTCTTAAAATGCCGCACTGCTATGCTATTTTCGAATGGATGTCTGTTACAATATAGGGCCTCGCGATAATGCTTCGCCTCGACTATCGTTATTATTGTTCCTTCCCTGATACTCGTAATGTTAAACACCTCCTGGTATTCATCTTTAATTAACATAAATTGTCGGCATGAACGGACCTTCCTTTATCAGTTATGACTATTTCCTCACATACTAGCGAGTCCGATATCGTCTTGAAATTCACACTGTTCGACAAACAAACTGACATACTTCACTGTAAACAACTCACTGGCACTACATGCACGTTAGCTTCATGCTTCATGGCCTGCTGGTCACTCACGAAAACCATTCAAGTTCCCGATGCAAAATTACTGTCTACGTGACATGGGCTACTCGTCCGTGCTCCGCTGTATAACATACTCGTCCACGCACTATTGACTCACTGAACATTCCGGAACTGCGTCCTCCTTCGAGAAAAAGAAAGTGGAAGGGGTTGGAACCTTCTGGAGCATTCCCCTACTCTCGCGGTTGCCTCGCCGCGTCATGACATGACGTCATACTGACATTCCGGTCTCCTCTCGATCTCCTGTCATCCGGGGCCGGTAATTGATCCTGACTGGATCGGTCGCATCTCTCCCGCGGCCTTCAAAATATAAGCGGTGGGAACATAGCTTATATTTTTCCTCAAGTGATGCATGTGAACGAGCCTTTCAGTCATCTCCTCAATGCTGACTAACGGGCTTGCCTGTGATACTTCCGCAGATTCGCGGCATCTCTCGATGTCTTTCCGTATAGCTCGGCCGCGACCCTGCGAACGAGAATCCCTATAGGCATTCTGTCTCTGATAATATTGATTTGACTGCCTTCGCTGATATTCACCATATCGTCCCTTCGTATTGTTGAATCGGGATCTCCTACGCTCTTCGTATGGTTTATTCCTCCATCTGGGTCGCTCGTCTGTTCCACCGTAGCTCCTATCTCGGCTCCGATAGTACCCTGTGTCTCTTGGCCTGTCCGTCTCCCGCGGCGTTCGCTCTTCCGTCTGCGCAATTTTGTCAATCACGACCGTGTTTACATCTCTATTTTCCTGTCGTCCGGACCTCGCCTGTAACTGTGCGCTAGTGTGGTCAAGTTTTCGAAGAATCTCTTCACATCCCTCTAAAGTCTCGGCTCCTGACGCTATTACACTCTTCTGGACCTCTACAGGTAACTGTCGTGTAATGGCTTGGACCAATTCGTCCTCCGGGACTGGTGGAGTCAAATACTGCAGCCTGGCGAGTTGCGATGCGAAGTACCCCGCATACCTAGTCGGATTGGACGTCGCATACCGTTTAGCGTATAGTTCCGCCCATATGTTCAATTGTTCTTCAGGGCTCCAAAAGCGTTTGATTAATAATCGTTCGAACTCGTCCGTGCTCGTGAACGTGTATCGAAATGCGAGAAACCAAGTTAATGCTGTCGATTCCAGGGACCTCTCAATAACTCTTAGTTCCCTCTCACGTGGTATCTTATTTTCCGCCATGTATTCACGGACCACCCTCATAAATTCGATAGGTGTGACGTTATTAGTCCCATTGTTCCCCGAGAATTTCCTCGGCTGGTGGTCTATACTTCTAATGATAGTCAGGTGTCCCGCGGGATTTGTACTCTGTATTCTCGACGTTGCAACTACCTCTCCCGCCTTTCTAGAAGATGGGGCGTTTTCACTTTCCGTCCCGTTAAGAGGTGGCGTGTTTTCAATTTCGGACCATCTAACCCTTTCTGACTCCGATTTGTCTTTTATCTGCGTCATTTCCGCCTCTAAGTTGCCTAATCGAGTGAGTTGCCTTCCCTGTTGAATAATGATCTTCTCCTCCAACTCAACAATGGAAGTGTGGATAGATTCTCTCACATGTTCGAATAATGTCGTTTGTGAATGAGTGATTTTCCTGTCATACGTGTCCTGGAATGATTCAACCTGTATCTGCATGTTTTTCACGTCCTTCGCAACCACTTCTTTCCAACCTGACACGTCCTGTTTCAACTTATCCAGGGTTTCCTCCTTAGACTGACCAATTTGCTCAATTTTTGCCGTCAAATCTTGTCCCATGCCTTTAATATTACTGTTCAACTTCTCCTCAAGTCCTTCAATATTCCCCCGAAGCGAACTCTGAGTATCCCTGATTTGCCGTGCCATAGAATCTTTGAGCTCCGCGGTGAGCACTTGGAATGTAGTTTCTACCTTTTTATCGAGTAGATTAATCTTATTATCTATAGCCTTTCCTGATAGCCTAAGATTACGTTCTACAGCATCAATGTTTTTTCTGCAAATGAGATTCTTAACTTTTAAGATTAGATCCCATGACTTCTAATAAGTCGGTTCTGAGATCATCAACTTTATCACTAACATCTTTTTCTATTCCTGCTATTTGAGTGCCGACACCCTCTTGTGCCCTCTGTACCTCTGCTATTTGAGTACCGACACCCTCTTGTGCCCTCTGTACCTCTGCTACTTGAGTACCGACACCCTCTTTTGCCCTCTGTACCTCTGCTACTTGAATACCGACACCCTCTTGTGTCATCTGTAAGCGATCCATATCGCTCTTCATGTGTGTCTTAATTGACCCAACACTATTCTTAACATTATTCATTTCAGTGGTTAGACCATTTAATCCATCTTGGATTTGTTTTAATATATCAGCTATATTTTCTGCGGTTACTACTTGTGACATCTTACATTACAACTTAAATATAGGGGCCTACAGGGGAATGTAGGTCGTCGAGTATAGCCATGACCTGAGATCGTGTACCAACCCTGTCAAATGGTTCACTAAAGGCTCAGTGTGATACGAGGTTAATTTTACACAAGAATTACACATGGCAAGCATCGCGCCCCCATCAAAGGCACGAATCTGACCACACAGTATACTCCCATCACCACAACAAATGATTGAGTAAAAAAAACATGTCCATGACGGAGACGAAACACACCATCGTCGTTGAGCCAACACGTTGGCGGCGCCACTTCCCCCTCCCTGTGCCCGTTTCTCCAATGGGACAGGCGATCACCCGGCCAACATCCCGGCCCCATCAGAAGAAACAGCCAAGGGAGTGGGTAAAAAAAATTAGGGCATGAATCTTGGTTCATACAGACAAGACTAAAAGAAATGCTCCAGCGAGCCAGAGACAAAGGGTCTCGGGTCGTTTACGGGTTGGGATGGCAAATTGACTGAACCAGGATTCAAATGCAAATTCCCTAACTTGAATTGACAAACAGAGAAGAAAGGAAAAGCCCTCGTAAAATCACATCTGCTCCTTTATTGGCCAAAGGATAAATAAATATGCAACCTGCCTACCACGCACGAGTATAGAGTTAGGGTGGGACAAAGTCCGAGAAAAAAAATAAAGTTCATAGTCCCTAAACAAACAAACAAAAATTATACTTATTCAAACTCGTGGGTGTCCTCTCCTAAAGTTCCGACAAGGAGATCGACTTTCAAAAAACTAAATTAACCTTAATTTATCGGTGCACACGCATGTAAACATCACTAGCCACTTATCACAAAGTTCACCTGCGGCAAAAACTCTACGAAAATATTGAATTTCTATGTATATTACAACTGTCTACCCTTATACAGCAATGGACGGATCTCCTCTATCGAACTGCAAATTAATAACTAAAGAGCATCCTATTACATCAAATAACACTCAAACATCAACTCAGCTTCACATAATATGGCATTTCAACAATTAATTATAACCGATCATAAATTATTAACACACCCAGATTGTGCTTACATATTTACACTACTAATTCTTATTATTATTACTGATTTAACTTCGCCTTTCCAACAACCTTGATCCACACTGTCATATTTGTCATTGTTATTAAATTATAGCATTGTCTAATGTTTATGAAAGGTTAAGAACCTCGCAATAAGGCCCCCTAGCGTATTTCATTCTCACAACGAACATTTAATCGCAACCCTTCCGTCGAACACTCTGTGTGAGGATCCGAACAATTTGACTGTCGAGCGCACTATCAATTACACCCCTGCGCTATTCAATATACAACTCATCGATAAACGTAGCACGTTCGTCAAGAGGACCCTGTCCTCACAAATTCAATTCAACGGACATACGTCGCCCCGTGAATAACCTCGTCATATATGACGGAATAATACCATATCTAATTATCACATTAACTTTACACAACATCATTACAAAAAAAATCATGCATTATTAGCATGTCTCAAGAACCCACACTAACAGAGCGTATCAACTTTATCGGGACCACGAGGTCGTATGATAATATGGCATCCTATCCAAGGAACCTTATTCGACAATCTCCAACCATATTCATTTTGCTATAATTCTATGCAATCCGTGACAAACCATTCAGAATAAAATTCATATAATGACCTCGGAAGTCGAAATGCTAGAATCTCCCAGCAAAATGGGCATCTCATATTATCGTTACCCAATTTCAACTTATTATTATTATTATTATTATTATGTCTCAGAGAATAAACGTATGTCTTACTCCTACCATTGATGCTGTTAATTTATGTAAGTCAAACGACCCGAAAAGATAAGAAAAAAAAAATTTGTACAACCCTATGAGAAAATGATGCTCTTGTTCAATCTGGAATAAATGATTATAAATGGCGTTAAGTTACACGATCTCAGGTTATCTCATGGCACGGCTATCCGAGGTAGAAGTTCTCTTCTTCCTGATGAACAAGGATGGAAATGAAACGTCTTACTTTAGATCCGGTGTCCTCGGAAACCCCTGGCGTCGGCGTCGTCTGCGGTATTAGGGCGGCGTTTTTCCTCCGGCGTCTCCGCGATGTGGTCTCCAAGCGTACTGGTAGAGGTATACGCCCCCGGCACCTCTCGATCTCCTGGCGACGCCCATGTCCGCCCACTGGTTGCCCCCGGTCACCTTCAGCAGCGGCATCTCCTGACGTCCCAAACATGGTCCACTCGTCCATCTCGTTGCGACCGTTCACCCCATTATGGCCCCTTTAGAGGTTCAGTGCACCATGATTTGCGTATTAATATGCATGTTGATTCCCAGAATATTTGAGTCCATGGTTATTAAGTTCAAGCCGCCGTGTGGCAATATTACATTTCACTATATCAGAGCACTTTCACGCCCACGCACTATAGCGTCTAGTTCATGGTTCACTTGAATTATATGTATTCACTTTCCTCAACCAGTGACACACTTCCTTCCACGAGGAGCTATTTCGAGCTGGCCTTGACCGACATATCAAGTTGCTTGCGGCCTGCAGTCTTCCAACACAAGCTTAAAGTAGATGTAGCCTTCCCTGTTGCATTCTCACTGCGTCTCTTAAAATGCCGCACTGCTATGCTATTTTCGAATGGATGTCTGTTACAATATAGGGCCTCGCGATAATGCTTCGCCTCGACTATCGTTATTATTGTTCCTTCCCTGATACTCGTAATGTTAAACTCCTCCTGGTATTCATCTTTAATTAACATAAATTGTCGGCATGAACGGACCTTCCTTTATCAGTTCTGACTATTTCCTCACATACTAGCGAGTCCGATATCGTCTTGAAATTCACACTGTTCGACAAACAAACTGACATACTTCACTGTAAACAACTCACTGGCACTACATGCACGCTAGCTTCATGCTTCATGGCCTGCTGGTCACTCACGAAAACCATTCAAGTTCCCGATGCAAAATTACTGTCTACGTGACATGGGCTACTCGTCCGTGCTCCGCTGTATAACATACTCGTCCACGCACTATTGACTCACTGAACATTCCGGAACTGCGTCCTCCTTCGAGAAAAAGAAAGTGGAAGGGGTTGGAACCTTCTGGAGCATTCCCCTACTCTCGCGGTTGCCTCGCCGCGTCATGCCATGACGTCATACTGACCCTCCGGTCTCCTCTCGATCTCCTGTCATCCGGGGCCGGTAATTGACCCTGACTGGATCGGTCACAACCCGTTATCATACAGATTCTACACACACCCAAAGTATACGGAGCTACATGATCGCGTTCTCGCAACCCCTAAACTGAGGAACCAACCAACCAGCTTTACTGGTTTCAAAAATTCTGTATTTGTACAATATTCGTATGAACTACCGTCAGTTCATTTTTAAATGTACGACCTGCGGGTCGAAATCTTATAATCGCTTGATGGGCGTGTTTTCCGTTTGAGCATGGTGTAGCGACTAGCGTTCTTGGCTGTCACCCCGAAGGTCCGCGTTCGATCCGCGGCTCTGCCAAAAAATTTAATTCTGATCTGAGGGCTGGATTGGGAGATAAAACAGAGATGAGGTGGGTTTGATTCCCATCTCAGTCTTCCGTGGTTTGCCATTTGCACTCCAAGCAAACGCCGGGATGGTAGACTACCTAACTTAGGCCACGGCCGCCTCCTTTCCAATCATCGTCTAAATTACAAAGTCACAAATTACTATTACTACTACAGACACCACAATGTCAAGGGTTATCAGAAAATGTCTATACATGCACAGACCTACTGTCGACCAAAATATTATGTGCACTCGACTTTGAAGGTTGGATGTGAAGTAACCAATAGACCTACATTAAATCCAATCACATCATCATTTTCGTCGTTCTATTTTACGTTAGTTCATGTAGGTTTGGAATTTTTAATTTATATTCTAATATTTTGTTTATCGCAGTGCCCATTTTTAAGCGTATTTCAACCATGCGTCACGTTTAAGAATTAGTATCTCACAAACCCGTCATCAGATCGAATCTAAATTTTAACACGATATACATTGGAATGCTGGATAACTGGTTTATTAATTTCAAAATTTTGTGTCACCAAGAAGCAAAGTTGTTATCATTTTTATAAGGTAACTGTTTCTCGATTCGGGGTGTTCGGAAAATGTAGTTCTTGGTCGCATTGTAATCCTCATACATCAGAAAGGTATGCTGTTTGACTGTGAAACACGTAAATTAATTCACTTATTTTATATCGGTTTGTATTTGTACGGGGAAATAAGGCATGGGTCACCAGCTAATCACTCCGGGAAATGGTGTACAGCGTTGTTGAGTTGCAGCCCATCACTTCCGAGTGAGGCGCGCCATGACGCGTCATGGGCTACATCTTGGCAACGCTGTACAGCTTTCCCCGGAGCGGCTAGCTGGTGAACCATGTCTTATTTCCCCGTACAAATACAAACCGATATATAATAATTGAATTAATTTACGTATTTCACAGTCATACAGCATTACGTTTTGATGTATAAGGATTACAACGCAATCAAGAACTACATTTTCCAACCACCCCGAGCCGAGAAAAAGTTACCTTACAAAAATAATAACAACTTTGTTTGTTGGACACACAAAATTTTGAAATTAAGAAAAAAACAGTTATACAACATCCCAATGTATATTGTGTTAAAATTTGGATTCGATCTGATTACGGGTTTGTGAGATAATAATTCTTAAATGTGACGCATGGTTGAAACACGCTTAAAAACGGGCACTTTTTGTGTTCCAACTGCGATAACAAATATTAAATATAAATTAAAATTCCAAACCTTCATGAACTAACGTAAAATAGAACGACGAAAATGATGATGTGCTTGGATTTTATGCAGGTCTATTGGTTACTTCACAAACAACTTTCAATCGAGTGCACATAATATAAGTACTCGGGGCTAAATGACCACGATGCCCAAGCCCCTCTAATAAGTCCTTACTGTCCTACTAGCGGCTTCTGTGGCGTAGTTGGTAGCATGCTGAACTGCTGTGCCCAAGATCGCGGATTCAAACCTGGCCAAAGTCGTCGGATTTCTTAAGAGCGTTTAAATCCTTCAGTATGCCTTCCTTCGGAGAGGAAGTAAAGCCGGTGGTCCTATGTCATAGATTTATGGCATGTAAAAGATCCTTCCACTAACTAAACTTGTGTGAAGCTAAATTTCTTGGTTAGATTTCGTTGAAACGCTCTATTAAAGTTCCAGCGTTCACCACTAGGTGTCAGTGACATCTGGTAGTGAAAGTTGGAACTACTTGAACGGAACTTGTAGCTGCTACAGAGTCTGGCGAGCCGAACATGTCCTCGGACACTCCCGTCACTAAATGCCATACGCTAAATAAATAAACTGTCCTACTGCAACCTTTATATTGAATTTTATGTTCGACCCTCACTATTATGTGTCAGATAACTGTATCATAATGATGGTCATTATAACACTGTTTTCCATTATGATACAGTTTCTCCAGCCAATCAGAGCTCGTTCATTGACCAATTAGGTAACGATAACTTCGCGCATGCGCTCAAAATCCAACATGTCGGACATAAACACAACATCGAACTATAATAAATTACCGACATGGAATACCCACCGTCCATATGTTCGCGTAAATAAACTGGCGAATATGAGACAAGAAATAGCACTTTACCTTAAAATCACCAACACTAATTTCTACACAGCGCATTGTCTTCAAATGACTGCGGTGACAATATTACTGAGGGACGGCTGATGTAAACATATGGTTGCATATGGCATTGCAACCACACAGAGCGCATGCGTCGGTTGTTCAAAGCTCTTGAAAGACAAAGATATAACATCCAACGCTCGCTCTGCGATCACAAAATTCCAGTAGCTGACTCTCAACAGATATTTATGAATATTTATGTTAAAACATATAATAAAGTTAAAATTATCGTCGAACATAAACAGTCGTATGCAACTCGCCTATAATGGTAATTAAGACACTCGTATGGAAATAATAAAACTCGCATACGCTCGTTTTATAAAGATACTCGTGTCTTAATTATAGCCATTATAGGCTCGTTGCATAATGTACTATTATAACCTACTATTGGACACATTGTTTGAATCTCTCCACAATCTGTGTGAGTTAAGAGGAACACCTGCTGTTAATTGTTTTCCTCCAAATTCGCGTGCTCCTCCCACTACACCCTGTTCCAATTAGCCTCGTGGCGGACAGGTGTTGGAAGACAGAGGTGACTGACCTCAACAGAATATTCTGCACATGCTATTTGTTGGATACACAAAGACCATCGGTCACAGTTCTATCTTACAGCTGTTTCTCCCCGTCCAGGCAGTTTGGTTTCGACTCCTGACTCTCATAGAGAAATTTAATCATGGTATAGGGATTAGAGCCAGCCTCATGGCGTTGGGGTGGTGCGCCTGCCTCGCACTCAGAGGCCCCGGGTGCGATTCCCGGCTTCATCCAGGATTTTAGAAACTGACGTGAATCTGTCATGAGGGCTGGGACGGGGTGCACTCAGCCTCGTGAGGACAATAGGAGTAGCTGTCTGACATTGAGGCAGTGCTCCAGGCATGGAGACCAAGATTAATGGCTGAGGAGACCCGATGCACTAACCACGCGTCACCCCAATACCTGCAGCTCGAATGGCTGGGGAGCGGTCGGTTTGTACAACACCACCTAGATAACAGGCCTTTGCATTCAAACAAGATGGCGGGCACTGTAGGCAGAGCTGCTGGAGCTCGCCGCAGGCCATGGCCCATATGACGGGTTCCTTCCAACTGATACATAGTAGTCGGCAGCATTTTTAGGCTATTATGATGACTTCATCCTTCTTACCTTTACTTACGTAACAAACAAATATACTAGGCCTACTGAATAAGCTTCTTCTCATCCTTCACCTGAAAATGAAACCTCACGGGAAACTAGGTACCGTACCGTAGGAAAAAATGAAACATACACTATTTTACTGTTTCTGGATCAATTTTATGTCAACAGTTCACTGGCCACAAAACATAGCGCTAAATTAACAGCAGTAAAATATACGCATTTGATACAGTTATGTTCAATATTTGCATAAGATCAGGTTTTTAGCTAGATATCTAGACTTGACATGTAACTGTGTCTTCTTCACGAAAACTTCCGGGTACACATTTCATCATTTAAATTATAGATTTACTATTATGATAATGCCATCAGCCACAGTCAGGGGCGTATATACAATTTTATTTCGGGGGGGGGGGGGGGGCTGGCT
The DNA here is from genome assembly GCA_946902985.2 of Meconema thalassinum. Taxonomy (NCBI): domain Eukaryota; kingdom Metazoa; phylum Arthropoda; class Insecta; order Orthoptera; family Tettigoniidae; genus Meconema; species Meconema thalassinum. Next base: position 491,645,955 of record OX336391.1, read on the forward strand.
ATCCTGGAAAATTGTGAGTATTTTCAGGGGATTGTCACCGCAAAATCCCAGAAATATCAACCAATAACTTAGAGCATATAACGTTGTGTAATTATTTTAGATAAGATTCAAAGTTTATATAGCCTACAATTACTGGCAATACAAAAAAAGTAAAATACAACACAACACACAAATAAAATTTTATACTTAATGAATTTTCCATTATGATCTATGGAGTATGAATAGCAAATATCTAAATATTTGTCAATTTACTAAGCAGAAAGGTAAACTGTTTTTTTTTTTTTGTTTTTTTTACAAGTTGATAATTTATTTCTCAAATGTACCGTACTGTGGAATTCACAGTTTTGCCTCACAAGTCTGAGTGTACCCCGTTCCAGCCCTCAGACTAGAATTAAAATTTCTTTGGGGAGCCGGGAATCGAATTTGGACATCCGGGGCGGCAGCCAAGAATGCTAGCCACTACACCACGAGTTAATCTAATTTCAATCTTAATATTGTTTATAACTTAGCCAATAAGTTAAGATTAGGGTACAACCGAATTTACAATTATTTTATGCTCTTACCAAAGCAACAGTTTCTTAATTTGATTGGCTTTTTTCTAGTAATTTATTGCACATCATACCTGTCACCTACAAATATGAGGTGTATATTTTATTATTTTCATTTTCATATCCAGAGCATCCTAAATATTTACATACACTGTGAGTGGATGCAAAGTTGAGCATAAAATACCCTTAACACAGCAATGTCTCTGCTAGTTTAAAATATATAGTAGGCTATTCACATAAACACACAATGTCACATCAGATCCTTTTCACTCAGGCTATTAATCCATGTCAAAACTAGTCATCTAAGTGCATTTATTACTCTCATGTAAATTTTTTTCAAGAGTAGAGAAACACCCATTACAATTGGATACAATCATGTTGACCGACTGAAAAGCATTAAATTTTGATCCAATAGCTGTTGAAGCACAATGACTACATTACTAAACCAAATATTTTTATATGTGAGGTATGACTTTCTAAACCATAACAAAAGGCACTCATTTGAGCTTGAAGATATTTGAAATGTCATTGGACACATGGGGGGAGAGGCCGACAATCCTGTATAAGTTATAGAGACAATGAAACTTTAACACAGTGGATGGCTTTCGAATATATTGAGGCTGTAAGGCTACAAAGGGCGGAGAAATGCGACAGACAGGGTGAGAGGAGGAGAGACTGTTCATAATAGGCTATTTCAAGACTTTCAGGATAACATTCTAATATTTGGTGCCACAAAAATGGTGTCCATACAACTTGAACTTTTCGAAGTCATTTTTCAATGTTGCATTCATAATCTAATGAATTAATTGCATTTTAGTTGCTCCACATGTTAATTGGCCCAATTAAATTGGTCGGGGAGTAAAACGTAGGACTATCGACTCACAACTTTCTGTCAATGTGGAAAAATTATTTGGATTAATTATACACTTAAGTGCTTAATTAATCCAAGTATTTTTAGAGGTCCTGTACGCAAGTGTGAATTGAAAAGTTTTACTCCTCGCCCAATTTAATTGGGTACAGAGGGACACTGGGACTGAGTTATTGTCAGAAATTGCAAAAATATTGATTTTTTTATTCTTTGGTATAATTATGCCCCTGACTCCAGCGGACAATTTAGTGAAAGTCTTTTCCAAATTCCGCCATATTTAAAGGCCCAGCGAATTCTTGAAATGTCTAGTGCGTGGTATTTGAACGCCTCCTATTCATGGACTTTCATTGAGGCGAGTATTTCTGTACTTATTTTCCTAATAAGGAGCTCAGAAAAGCAAGAAAGAGGGTGTTAACATATGGTGCTGGGCAGTTTTAGCTGACAAGGCAAGCTGATAACTAAAAAAATATGCATGGGTTTATAAAAGTGCATTTATCTGAGCTTCCCATTTTTTGGAACAAAATTCACCCCATATGCATCAGACTTGTGGCTATAATGTAGCAAATTTTTATACATATTCTATATTAATGCATCCATAAGCACAGTGATTAGTTTTACTGTAGTATTCATAGTTTTGCCATTAAAAATATTTTAATTTTCAATTAATGGGATAAATAAATTGTGAAATACTGTATGTTAATTTATATCTCAACAAATATTCATATGAACTTAAAACCAATCACTAGGATTGCTTCCATACTAAATATCTATATGGGAAAGTCATGATAAATGACCTACCTCTATCCGTTTAACGCAAGGATCATTTTCAAAATTTGCATATTTTCATATTCAAATAATCGTATCTCCTAAACGGTTAGAGATAGAAAAGTGTAAATCAGAAGTCTAGTGTATATTACTATTAGAGTGCTGTGTGTAACATTATAACAATATTCATTGATAATTACCTAAAATTGAAAGCTGATAACCAAAAAATATGCATGTTTTTATAAAAGTCCATTTATCGCGGCTTCCCATTTTTTGATACAACATCTGGTCCTTGCGCATTAGATTTGCTGCTATAATATTGCAAATTTGTATTCATATTCTATATTAATGCATCCATAAGTTCAGTGATTAGTTTTACTGTAGTATTCTTAGGTTTGTCATTAAAAATATTCTAATTTTAAATAATAGGCAATTAATGGAATAAAAAAAATTGTGAAATGAGTTAATTTATATCTCAACACATATTCATATGAACTCAAAACCAATCACAAGGATTGCTTTCATACTAAATATCTATATGGGAAAGTCATGATAAATGAGCTACCTCTATCTGTTTAACGCAAGGACCGTTTTCAAAATTTGCATAATTTCTATATAAAAATAATCATATCTCCTAAACGGTTAGAGATCGAAAAGTGTAAATCAGTAGTATAGTGTATATCAGTATTTGAGTGATGTGTGTAAAATTAGAACAATATCCATTGATAATTACAGAAATATGAAAACTCAGTCCCAGTGTCCCTTAACATGAAGACCGACTGAAAATAAATTCACTTATTAGACTAAAAAACAATAAAATTGATTTCAAATTTCATAAGCTGTCAAGATTGTCTGTTGACATACTTGCTGAATGGATATATTTATGGTGTGAATAGTGGAGTAGCTGAATCTAATAAGAGTACATAATTAAACAGTTGCATCTTCTCATCGGAAATAAGTATGACAACCTGAAATTTGACAAACATGATCCAAATATTTACTTGTGCCATCTCTTGATGATTGTAGTGTTTTTGTGTCTGTCGCACAGGCTGGAGCAAAATGTGGCTTTTCACTAATGTCTCATTTCATTCATGATTGCGATTATGTGGAAGCTACCAAGGTATGGCTGGTGCCATGTACTGAGTCAGTACATCAGTACTGACACTAACTGTACTCAAGTTGTACAGAGGAACCTTGCCTAGTATGTCTCATCGTAGTGCTGCTTTGTGGGTTTCTATTAGCATAACTTACAGTGGTGCTTGTTGAGGATCCAACCAGCCTTTGGGCTGACTATTAACAGAGAGATCAAAATGTACATCTGCCATAAAATCAGATTTGACACATAAATGGCTGGTATTCAAAAGCCATTTTCAAGTTGGGTTTTGTATTACTACCAGAAACAATGTGGCATATAGAAATATTCTAAAAGCCTAGCGGGTGGATCACAGTTATGTAGCTGGAGTATCTATCTATTTTTGGTACGGTGATTTTGGAAAAACAGGCGCTCCAGTTTTATTGGGCGATTGTTAATTTCAGGCACAGTAACAAAAAGTGAAAAACAAAGTACCTTGGAAGACAGATACGGTAGCTGGGGAACCACAATGTGCTATATTGGATTCATTTAAAGGCCAACTGCAATGATCGCATTTAAAATACTGGAGTAGAGGAATATTGAAAATGATTTTGAACACAACAGAGGGACTGAAGTGGGGTACTGATTCTTGTTGACAATGCATATTATAAAATTAGGCTAACTTTTGTAAAAATGTGATTTGTAATTATAACAGTGACAGGATGCACCTTTTGTCATTAAATATAATATAACATATTTTATAATTAGGCTACTAGGCAGGCATGAATTCTTCACTCCTCAGTTCAAACATGACAACTGAAAAACTCTGGATGAAATAGGTATTATTCTAGAAAATATTTACAAATATCACAGGAGAAGATTGAATTTTAGGTACGGTAGTTATTGTTGTTTTAAGGGGCAGAATTACGAGGTCGTTGCATTTTATTTGAATGTCTTTTCGATCTTAAATCCAATAGATGGCTGATGACATCACATTGTTGACAGCAACATCTCGATCAGCTGACTGCAGGGAACTGCGGTGGTTTGGAACACTGAAATACTACACGTGATGATAGAATTGGGCTATTTAAAGTGAGTTCTATTCATTACTAACAAGGGGAGGATACGATGCATGGGTCACTGATTCGAACCATTTTAGTACACGTGTAGGGCATGACCAGGTGTTGCTCTCACGTCACAGTACAGGCGCAGTGTGGCAATGTGCACTCTATTGTATTTATCCTCGAAGGAATGTCTCAACGCTTATAGAAAATTGTAGATTTCTTTGAGAATGTCGACTTTGGTAAAGAATTTTTTTTCTTACAATAATTGTTCAGTAGGATGTTGGTGGATACCCATACCACTTTCTTACAAACATTTTCTACAGTGTGTCCTTTCATGCAAATATCAGGCTCCCACAAAAGTTCCATGGAACGAACAAATTGCATTGTAATGTTACTCACAAGCTCCCTGTGGTTCTCAACTTTAAGAAAATCAGATTCTAGGTCACCACACAACTTTAAAACTATTAAGTAATTGTGAACAACAACATTTACAACATACATTTCTGGGACTAAGAGCCTACCTCTGTCCTTATCCCTGATCAAATGGTATGCCTCATCATCAAGGTCAATAAATTCACTGGTACAAAGAATTTCCTTGCAATGACTACATTGTAATCGTTTAGTCACACTATAACAACAATACCCTGCCAAGTACACTAGAATAGGGATATCATCCTTACAACCATCAAAATCTCTGTCATCTATATATATACGGTCAATGAATTTTTGCTCATCAGTGGGAAACTCAGGAGCCTCTGAGGTAGGTTCACACAATTCATTTATTTTAATTTCACCAAATAAGTTGGATTTGATCTTTAGGGACATGGATGATTGAATCCTTAGCTTGTGTTCTACTTCATACACCTGCCTTATTGAAATATTGTACTGGCCACCTGCCAACTGCCTGTATTTGCCAAACCTTCCCTCTAATACATCAGTCTGAAACTTCCCAAACAGAACATAAGAGAAATTTAGAGTTGACAAGCAATAATCTTTCAACTTTAACAAGCCTTCTGTTGTCAGTATCATGGCAGCCATTGTCTCAGAGGACAATGACCCTTTTACATTTAGTTTTTTCCACTTATTTAGCCACTGCAAGAATTTATGTAAATAATTAACAATTTCAATAGAATCTGATGACACTGGGCACATGAGGATATTGTTGAGTCTTGCTCCTTTACCGGGAGTTCTTACATTTACTATATTCCACCAATTTAACATTAGTTCAATATACCAGGCAGTTTGTTTATAATGCAATAAGTCACCCTTTTCCCCCATAACTTTCAACCCTTCAATGACATTTTCATTAAAAACCTGAAGAACAAGTTTTACATTTTGCCGTTCAAGTGAAGTAGGGCATAAGGCCTTTACAGAGAGACCGTAGCCATACTTCACCAACTTATCATGCTCTATATTTTGCAATTTCTTCACAGAGCAAAATGAGGCTTTGTGTACATCATTGCTAACTGGGTCAAAATCAGGATAGTTCATGCACATACCTTCATCTTTTTGGTTCAACCAGTTGTTTCTGACACACTTAAGCAAGTGGACAGAGTCAAATACAAAGAAAAGAGGCCTTGTTTCATCGACAGGATGAGGGTAAACACACTTCAGTTCTTTCTGCGGTGAAAACTGCTGCATACATTTCCTATTTACAGAACTGTTGTCACTTACTACACAAACCACATGAAATCCTATTTCTTCCAAGCCAATAATAATTTTCTTCAGTATACAGTGCAACTGTTCCCCAGACATGGATTTCACTGGCAGTACATGTACCATTTCCTTAACATCTGACAGTAGACTAGATATCATGAAGCAATAGGCACTTGTTGCCAGTTTCTCGCTGTTGAAAGCTTTTCCAACAATATTACCACCTTTGTAATCCATCATTGGTTTCACATACACTTCATCCATCATGAGTACAACAAATTTATCACATTCATTGCCAGAAAATTTGTTCTTTATATAGTTCAAAAAATTCTCCTCGTGCTGCTCCACTCGAGGATCTAACCTGAATGTAGAACATAGCCTCCTGATCGTGCATGGATGGGGCAACACTATTACATTTAAATGTCTCAAGTACGCATAGCTGTGGGGCGAGATTGATTGTAGCATTGAACACAAAATCAGAAAGGAAGGGCTATAAACTCTCTTTTGCCCAGACCAAAGTCTAATTTGCTCTGTAACAAATTCAATATGTTCTACTAAGTCTGGGTTTGATAAGCTTACAGATTCCAAAATGTTCGAAGCTAACGCCAAGATTTCAGAGGAACTATTTTTTTTCTCGTCCCCATTAAAATTGAGTGTATCCAAACGTTCAAGGATGTTTCTAATGTCAGAAATGTTCATTACAATATTTGGGAACAGGAAATCACCTATCCTGTCTAACTTAACTTCCTTGTAGTACACTTCTAACTGTAATGATGCTGCAATCACTACACTACAAATAACCTTAGGCATAGGACAGAAGGTGATGAAAAGAATTAAAATGTTGTTGTCCTTAGAAATTACACTCCATGACTCTGGTGTATTGAGAAGTCCTATTTTATCATTCAGTTCCTCGAAGCTGGAAAATGACAATGCCTCATTTTGCAGATTAAACTCTGCCTCACTTTCTTCAATTGCAGTCTGCAGGTTCCTATTTTCTCTCCTAGCTCTCTTCTCCTGAGGGCTGTCTCTGTAGGACTTTGGGGTACTTAAATACTCTGGGCAATTTGGTAGACGAGATGGAACAGCACCAGGTTTAAGTCTTGGCACTTTTAATGGGAGTGTAATCTCTTGGCCATCTTCACAATTGAATACAGTATTCTGTCGAATGTCTTGAGCATTAAAATGCAGTTCACAAACCTGCAATTTGCAAAAGAATCATACTGAGTAACATTCATTGAAGTAAAGTGTATAGGCCTACCGATAATTAATCTTACATTCTGAGCTACATCGTCACAGTGGGCTCTTTGGGTCCTAGTGAGATAACTGCTGCACTTTCCAAGTGATCTAGGAATGTATTTATTATTACTCAATGTATTGAGAAATATCTTAGTGATATGGTTCATGATAACTGACCAAATTTCTTAAAATTCAGCAGATAATTCCATAAAAAGTTGTATATTGGACAAGAAATTGTTATGAATATGCAAAGAATACAGCTTATCATCGAAGTAGCCTACACACCTGGGTATATTTAGGGAAATAGTAGTGATTTCTGGCATGTATAGAGTAACTTAGCCTATATTTAAAAATATCAATTGCCAACCAAGGTATAAATACGGTACCGGTACTGTAAATCATGGAGTACCATAGGCTAGCTTTTTCTAGGCCTACTCTTTCGTCTCGAGTACTATATGGTACCGGTATCAGAAGATTAGTTTTAGAACAAACTATTGAGCTACAGGTCTACTTATATTTTATATCTTGCTTTTAAACAGTTACCTTCACTGGGGAATTTCCTATTAAAACATCTCCGCTGGGAGCAATAAAGGGGTTAGGTACCTACTTACTCAGGAATCTGAGCAATTTGTGGTGCATATTAAATGACTTTCCAGTGAGGCCAGACTCAATTATATAAATCATTAGCTTTGAACACCGATTCTCAATATGCATGCATTAAAAATAAATCTATAATTATCACACTAAAACATTTTCAGTACGGTATTTGATCACATGTTTAATTCGTCCATGCACAACAAACTTGTCTCGCATGTTGGGAGATTCGTTTATTAATTATTTAATGAGGAAACACCGTTCATTATTATTATTTGAAACTTAGCCTAAATGCAAAGTATTGCTCCAACTCTAACCTTAAAATGACTAGGCTTGGTCACCTACGTGTTGCTTGCAAGGCAATGAAATAGTTCTTAGAATTATTTATAGCAGCCTAGGTGATTCTTTACATTATTAAGCTTACCGGTGTATCGGCTATTTATGTGGTACGGTAGGCTAACACTGCTTAGATAATTAAAAAACGTGTACCGTATTGGTAGTCTACTTACCACAGAATGTTTCGTTGGTACGAAGTTTTCTCGTTTAATAGCTGATATCCAAAGTTTCTTCAAATTCTCTTCTTCGGGGAACTTAAACACTCGAACTTTATTCTCATGATCATAATTCCCCCTGCACTTCGGCACACAACACTTGTAAACCATATTTTACAGCAAAAAACTGAATAAATCGCACAAAAACAACAACAAAGGTATGATTACAAACTTCTGCCTTCGGTATCCGCCATCTTGCTTATTTTCAATTCAGTGCAAAGGCCTGTATATAGGTGGTGTTGGTTTGTAGGCCTTGGGACTTCATGGGCTGTAATGCCACGGGGTTTGGGTTTTATAGGGATTCGAACAGGGGGAAAAAATGCACGGGATGACAAAGTGAACGTGATCTTAATGAAACTTGGTATACTTGTTCGTCTGCATCAAACAAAATATCGGTGATGGTAGTTAATCCACCAATAACCATTGAGATTCAAATTGAACGAGTTTTGTGATGAAGATCATTGATTGATTTAGGGGCTTTGTGACATCGTGATCATGTAGCCTCGTGCACTTGAGTGTGTGTGAAATTTTTAGGATAAACTGTGTTTTTGTGATGGTTGTATTCGTGTGTGTATTAATTTGTAATTCAGATGAGGTTTGGGAAGGAGTCAGCCGTGGCCTTAACTTAGGAACCATCCCGGAAATTGCCTGGAGAATAAGTTGTAAACCATACGGAAAACCACGTCCAAGATGGCTGAGATGAGAATCGAACCCTCCTTTCTCAGTTTTACCTAACGAGATTGAGTGTACCCCGTTCCAAACCTCACGCCAGAATTAAAATTTCTGGGCAAAGTTGGGATTGGAACCAAAAATTCCTGGCCGAAAGCCAAGAATGCTAGCCACTACACTACGAGGCGGTCTATTGTCGATAAAGAGTCCGGCATTGTGCTTATTTCCTCCTAAACTGTGCGAGCTTAAATACGCTCGTGTTCCTCATAGTATTAGCCAAGCTGTATGGTCAATATTGACGAATGGACACCCGGAGTTCCGGTTTCGATTCCCGGCTCTGCCCAGAAATTTTAATTCTGGTCTGAGATCTGGAACGGAGTACACTCAGTCTCGTGAGGTAAAACTGAATGTTTCGAAAAGGCCAATATCCGCACAGCATTTGCCTTCTCATTGGAGCTACCCGTATTTCTACTTCTCGGCTTTAATTCGAATGTTTCGAAGAGGCCAATATAAACATATGATAACAGTCGCCTTCCTGCTGCAATTCTCGATTGCCTGCTACTCAGCCTTAATTCATATATTTTGAAGATGCCAATATGCGCAAAGCAATTGCCATTATCTTCCAGCTACCGATTATCTGTTCTTGGATTTGATTCGAATATTTCCAAGAGACCAATATAGGCACAACAGTTGCCTTTTCCCGGAGCCTACCGATTAACTATTTCTTGGCTTTGAATCTAATGTTTGGAAGAGTCCAATACAGGCACATCAGTTGCCTTTTCCTGGAGCCTTCAGATTAACTATTTCTTGGCTTTGAATCTAATGTTTCAAAGAGTTCAATATAGGCACAACAGTTGCATTTTTCCTAGAGCCTTCCGATTAACTATTTCTTGGCTTTAAATCTAATGTTTCGAAGAGTTCAATATAGGCACAACAGTTGCCTTTTCCTGGAGCCTTCCGATTAACTATTTCTTGGCTTTGAATCTAATGTTTCGATTAGTCCAATATAGGCACAGCAGTTGTATTTTTCCTAGAGCCTTACGATTAACTATTTCTTGGCTTTGAATCTAATGTTTCGAAGAGTTCAATATAGGCACAGCAGTTGTATTTTTCCTAGAGACTTCCGATTAACTATTTCTTGGCTTTGAATCTAATGTTTCGAAGAGTTCAATATAGGCACAACAGTTGCCTTTTCCTGGAGCCTTCCGATTAACTATTTCTTGGCTTTGAATCTAATGTTTCGAAGACTTCAATATAGGCACAACAGTTGCCTTTTCCTGGAGCCTTCCGATTAACTATTTCTTGGCTTTGAATCTAATGTTTCGAAGAGGTCAATATAGGCACAGCAGTTGTATTTTTCCTAGAGCCTTCCGATTAACTATTTTTTGGCTCTGAATCTAATGTTTCGAAGAGTTCAATATAGGCACAACAGTTGTCTTTTTCCTAGAGCCTTCCGATTAACTATTTCTTGGCTTTGAATCTAATGTTTCGAAGAGTTCAATATAGGCACAACAGTTGCCTTTTCCTGGAGCCTTCCGATTAACTATTTCTTGGCTTTGAATCCAATGTTTCGAAGAGTTCAATATAGGCACAACAGTTGCCTTTTCCTGGAGCCTCCCAATTAACTATTTCTGGGCTTTGAATCCAATGTTTCGAAGAGTTCAATATAGGCACAACAGTTGCCTTTTCCTGGAGCCTTCCGATTAACTATTTCTTGGCTTTGAATCTAATGTTTCGAAGAGTACAATATAGGCACAGCAGTTGTCTTTTTCCTAGAGCCTTCCGATTAACTATTTCTTGGCTTTGAATCTTATGTTTCGAAGAGTTCAATATAGGCACAACAGTTGCCTTTTCCTGGAGCCTTCCGATTAACTATTTCTTGGCTATGAATCCAATGTTTCGAAGAGTTCAATATAGGCACAGCAGTTGTCATTTTCCTAGAGCCTTCCGATTTACTATTTCTTGGCTTTGAATCTAATGTTTCGAAGAGTTGAATATAGGCACAGTAGTTGCCTTTTCCTGGAGCCTTCCGATTAACTATTTCTTGGCTTTGAATCTAATGTTTCGAAGAGTTCAATATAGGCACAGCGGTTGTCATTTTCCTAGAGCCTTCCAATTAACTGCTTCTCGGCTTTAAATCTAATGTTTCGAAGAGTTGAATATAGGCACAACAGTTGCCTTTTCCTGGAGCCTTCCGATTAATTATTTCTTGACTTTAAACCTGATGTTTCGAAGAGTTAAATATAGGCACAGCAGTTGCCTTTTCCTGGAACCTTCCGATTAACTATTTCTTGGCTTTGAATGTAATGTTTCGAAGAGTTCAATATAGGCACAGCAGTTGTCATTTTCCTAGAGCCTTCCGATTAACTGCTTCTCGGCTTTAAATCCAATGTTTCAGGAGGCCAATATACGCATAACATTTTGCCTTCCCTTCTAGCACCCGATTGGCTGCTTCTCGACTTTAAGTGTTATTAAAGATTATTACTTTACTTCATTACAAAAGCAATAAAAAGATATAGAATAAATCTGACCACAAAGCTGAGATTGGTGTGAGAAATGGAGCAGGTGGCAAGCCTGCATCCCCAGACCCTTACGCTTTAATGAAGGCAATTTAGGAAGGAAATCAGCTGCAGGCCCTGCGGACAGGCCTATGATGGATGGTAATGGAATGTTGACAAAATACAGCGGGAGCAGGCGTGATTTAGGACCTCCCATCGCCTCCTCTAACGAACCATTATTGGACCTATTCGATAGCAGTTTCTTTTTCTTTCATATCTAAGTATTATTGTATGACTTGCAAATCAGAAGGACGGCTGCAATTCTGAGTTCATCGTATATGCTGTTGTTGGATAAAGTATACCAAGTTTCAGGTGCGCGTGTAGAAAGTTACTGGTTTGAATCATAGAAATCACTTTCGAGAATAAATTCTCTTAAGATTAGCCGGCCCAGTCTATCTTAGTTCCTTTTGCAAAGAACTATGTCCTAAGAATCTCATAATTGTTTTATACATTGTGAGTTGATAAATACGAGTGCTTCTTATCCCCCCACCTGTTCTTGATATGTTAACTTCTAAACAAATAACAAAATTTATACAAGATATCCAGTAAATATTATATAGCCTACTTTCTCCTAAATGCTTGGGTATAGTCATAACTCTTTGTCCTTTTCAAGGAGTATAATTGAATTTTGGTTGTAGTAGCCTGTTGAAATATAACGTGCTATATTATACGTTGATTGATTGAATCCTCACCTGAGTTATAAATACACCCACTAATACAGCCCTCACAATACCACAGGTTATCACCCGACTACACTGAGCTACGACCATGATGTCCAAGACTCTACCTCTGTACCAAATTTAATTCAATTCGGTTTCGTTGTGTTTGAATTGATAAGGGGAGACTGGTATACACACTCACACACAGACAGACTGACAAACTTTGGCCCGTGTATATCTCATAAGTCTACTTGCATTTTTTGCAAAAATTGAAAGAACAGTGGCTAAAAATATCGCCAGCTGAAATGTAGACACGTGTGCCTCGCAGTGCAGTGGCTAGCAATAAAAAGGTATAAAATTAATCTGACCACAAAGCTGAGATTGGCTTCACCTACGGACTCGGCGAGGGATCATTCTTCTTCCATTACAAGGACGGTGTCTGGGAGCTGAACACACTTTGTCAGCAGATACAACTGTGCATGGTCACCCAGGCAACCGCTAACTTCGGTCTAAATAAGAAATGATCAGGAAAGGGATTTTGAATAATGTGGACCTATTGAAAAAATAAAGTCTCGTCATTTTCCTGGTTGGTGAAAATGGGAAACCATGAAAACCATTTTCATGATGGCTGGTATTAATATCCGGGTTTGATTTCCGGCTCCCTCTGATCTGAGGGCTGGAATGCGGTACACTCAGCCTCATGATGCAGAGCTGAGAAAAGGTATAATAACCGCAATGAACAGATCAAGATTATCGGTTGAACTTTCTATATTCTTCAATATTATATTGTCGCGACGGCCAACGCTTCCTCATTCGATGTCAACTAAATCTGCATGCGATTGATACTCATCCCTCGAACAAGTGTTTCCCTGACCCTTCCTTAATTAACACTTCCCATGTCCTTTCCGGAATATTCAGCGCTAATACCTTAGAATTGCGTGTCGTTTACGATATATTCCGCAACGTAATTCCCCGGGTCAGGTACGGATCATTACGTAGGCTATCATAAGGTTACATTTAATTACAGTAGGTGGCAGGAAGGTATTAGATAACCTTCACGAACGACAACTGAATTCGGAAATAAATACGTTAATCATTTCATTTTACATTTTTCAGGATTAGTAAGATCCATACTTGAATTTGACAGTATTAGCTGATGTGCGGTGTAAACAGTGATATATCAGGCTCGTACTGTAACTTCTGGGGTACAATGAACCGAACCCGAGTACTGAGCCATCCCAAAATAATGTATAGTCTATATTCCTCATTTTCGTGTTTTTTCGTTTTCATCCATTTCATATATGGGTTTCATCATGTCATTTCACGTAAATTTAGATTTTATTAATTAAGAGTGGGTTTGATTTCATCCATATAGCCTTATGTCGCAACTCCCTCGGCACAAACCAGGCTCCACATCTAACACAATGAAATAACATGAAAATTATATAATGGGATGGTGAAAACATATATGTAATGTATGTTTTCACCATGGTTTCCCTGAAGTAATTCATATTGTGCTCTAGAAAGTAATCACAATTAGCAAGTCTCAAACATTCTCTTAAAAAGATTTGAAATGTAGATCTCTCAGAGAATACTGTAGTTCAACGTATTTCCGTGACATTGAAAAGGTTAAGTTAACGGTCACCTGGGTGATCGGTGTCACCATCCCCAGTTGTATCTTCTGACAGAGCGTGTTCAGCTCCCTGACAACACAGAGTCCGTAAGTGAAGCTGAGCTGGGAGCATAAGCATTTTTTTTAGCCTACTTTCGATTTTTGCAAAAAATGAAAGTAGACTTATGAGATCAACACAGGGCGAAAAAAGTGTGTCTGTCTGTGTGTGTGTGTGTATGTGTGTGTGTGAGTCTGTGTGTGTGTGTGTGTATGTGTGTGTGTGAGTCTGTGTGTGTGTGTGTGTGGGTGTGTCTGTGTGTGTGTGAGTGTGTGTACTCTGAATGTCTGTCCCCCCCTATCAATTCGAACATGGTGAATGCGAATTGAACGAAATTTGGTACAAAGGTAGCACTAGCAAAGGATACCTCAGTGTCATGTTTTATATCGCCGCCATCTTGACGGAAACGTAATGGCGGCCACACAAATGTTCAAAGCTTAAATCAAATTACGATTAACCTAATCATCCGATCTCTACCAAATTTTGCTACAACATACCCTAATAAAGGAAGCATCCTTTGACCAAATGAATAGGTCATTAGCCTAATAGTTTGCGGATGGCGGCCATCTTTGTGTGAAAATCAATTCCCCCTATTAATTCAAACACGGTGAACCCGAATGGAACGAAATTTGGTACAGAGGTAGCAAGAGCAAAGGGCATCTCAGTGTCATGTTTTATATCGCCGCCATATTGATAGAAACGTAATGGCGGCCACCCAAATGTTCAAAGCTTAAGTTAAATTACGACTAACATAACCATCCGATCTCTACCAAACTTTGCAACAACATACCTTTATGGAGGGAGCATCTTTGACCAATCTAATGGGTTATTAGCCTAATAGTTTGCGGATGGCGGCCATATTTGTGTGAAAATCGATTCCCCCTATTAATTCGAACACGGTGCAACTGAATGGAACGAAATTTGGTACAGAGGTAGTACTAACAAAAGGCACCTCAGTGTCATGTTTTATATCGCCACCATCTTGACGGAAACGTAATGCCGGTCACACGAATGTTCAAAGCTTAAATCAAATTACGACTAACCTTATCATCCGATCTCTACCGAATTTTGCAACAACATACCTTTATGGGGGGAGCATCCTTTGACCAAACTAATAGGTCATCAGCGTAATAGTTTGCGGATGGCGGCCATCTTTGTGTGAAAATCGATTCCCCCTATTAATTCGAACACGGTGCAACCGAATGGAACGAAATTTGTTACAGAGGTAGTACTAACAAAAGGCACCTCAGTGTCATGTTTTATATCGCCGCCATCTTGACGGAAACGTAATGGCGGCCACACAAATGTTCAAATCTTAAATCAAATTACGATTAACCTAATCATCCGATCTCTACCAAATTTTGCAGCAACATACCCTTATAGAGGAGGCATCCTTTGACCAAATGAATAGGTCATTAGCCTAATAGTTTGCGGATGGTGGCCATCTTTGTGTGAAAATAAATTCCCCCTATTAATTCAAACACGGTGAAACCGAATGGAACGAAATTTGGTACAGAGGTAGCACGACCAAATAGCATCTCAGTGTCATGTTTTATATCGCCGCCATATTGATAGAAACGTAATGGCGGCCACACAAATGTTCAAAGCTTAAGTTAAATTACGACTAACATAACCATCCGATCTCTACCAAACTTTGCAACAACATACCTTTATGGAGGGAGCATCCTTTGACCAATCTAATAGGTTATTAGCCTAATAGTTTGCGGATGGCGGCCATCTTTATGTCAAAATTGATTCCTCCTATTAATTCGAACACGGTGGAACCGAATGGAACGAAATTTGGTACATAGGTAGCACTAGCAAAGGACACCTCAGTGTCATGTTTTATATCGCCGCCATCTTGACTGAAACGTAATGGCGGCCACACGAATGTTCAATGCTTAAATCAAATTACGATTAACCTAATCATCCGATCTCTACCAAATTTTGCAACTACATACCTTTATGGAGGGAGCATCATTTGACCAATCTAATAGGTCATTCGCCTAATAGTTTGCGGATGGCGGCCATCTTTATGTCAAAATTGATTCCCCCTATTAATTCGAACACGATGGAACCGAATGGAACGAAATTTGGTACAGAGGTAGCACTAGCAAAGGGCACCTCAGTGTCATGTTTTATATCGCCGCCATCTTGACTGAAACGTAATGGTGGCCACACGAATGTTCAATGTTTAAATCAAATTACGATTAACCTAATCATCCGATCTCTACCAAATTTTGCAACTACATACCTTTATGGAGGGAGCATCCTTTGACCAATCTAATAGGTCTTTCGCCTAATAGTTTGCGGATGGCGGCCATCTTTGTGTCAGAATCGATTCCCCCTATTAATTCAAACACGGTGAAACCGAATGGAACGAAAATAGGTACAGAGGTAGCACTTGCAAAGGGCACCTCAGTGTCATGTTTTATATCACCGCTATCTTGACGGAAACGTAATCGCGGCCACCCAAATGATAAAAGCTAAAATGTAATTACGACCAACCTAATAATCTAGTCTCTACCAAATTTTGCAACACCATATCTTTATGTGGGAAACATATTCTGACCAAACTGCAAGCATATCAGCCCAATAGTTTGCAGATGGTGGCCAAGTATGTGTGCAAATCGATTGCCCCTATCAATTCAAACACGGTGAAACCGAATTGAACGAAATTTGGTACAGAGGTAGCACTAGCAAAGGGCACCTCATATTCATGTTTAATATCCCTATAGCACGTTGTATTTCAACAAGCTACTACAACCAACATTCAATCATACTCCTTGAAAAGGACAAAGAGTTATAACAATACCTTTCATTTAGAAGAAAGTAGGCTATATGTTCTTTACTGAACATCTTGTTTAAATAGTACATTATATTATATACTGTATACATGAAACCATGGAAGGCAACTGGTCCAGATGACGTCCTGGCGGAGCTATGGTGCTCTCAGAAGTGGGATCCAGCGTATTGGTTGGCAAGACTCTTCAACCAAATTTTCAAATTAGGACGAATGCCACTTGATTGGCAACATAGCATCACGATACCCATCTTCAAAAAGAAGGGAAGTCCAGCCAAGTGTGCTAATTACAGACCAATTCGACTCCTCTGTCTCACCATGAACGTCTTCGAGCGCATTCTTGATAAGAGGATACGTGCGATCACCCAGCTGACCAAAAACCAAGCTGGATTTGTGAAAAATTGCAGCACAACAGATGCAATCCACGCCACATGGCTTTTAGTTGAAAAGCATCGTTAAGAGAATAAGCCGACGCACCTTGCTTTCTTAGATCTCGAAAAGGCTTTTGATCGTGTGCCGCATGACTGGATCTGGTTGACTCTCCGACAACATGGCATCCCAGAGTACCTTGTCAACTGGGTACAGTTGCTCTACGCGGAGCAAAGAAGTTACGTCCAAGCCGCCGCAGGAGCGTCGGAAAACTTCCATGTAGGCTAACAGTTGCTGTTCATTATGGTCATGGACACGGTTACTGCAGATCTACAACAACCGCTACCATGGATCATTATTTACGCTGATGACGTTAAGTTGGCTGCTCAAAACAAGCTGGATCTCCTCGAACGACAAAATTTAAATATCTTGGCTCTACGATAACTGCTGAAGGTCGTCTCACCGAGGAGGTCAACGTAAGAATTAATGCGGCGTGGATGAAGTGGCGAACAACGCCAGGTGTCATGTGCGATCGCCAGATGAAAGACCACCTAAAATCGAAGATTTACCGCACTGCTGGTCGGCAGTTGTGATATCTACCTCCGCCTTCCGGCTTGTCGAAAGGTGTTTTTGATATGTAACATCCTTCCACTCGGTATCTGTATATTTTTGTGGCACTCGGTAGGCTACCTGGACATTTTTGTGTGAATGATTTTGGAAAAGAGACGGAAGTGGATGGGACGGAAGTGCATGGGACGGAGACAATAAGCGCGCGCGGTGGCGGAGGTCGGTACAACGACATACTGTAAACCATGTGACTATGTGGAATGTAAATCGCATACGGGTTACCTCAAGATTTGGAGACCCCATTAAAGAAATCCCTACGAAGCATCATCTTCAAGTTGTCGTTCTTTGGTGTGAAAATATTCATTACCGGTATATCATATTTGCTGAAAACAATTACGATTTATTAAATCTTCATACTTTTGCTGTATTCTTATTTAATGTAAGTACTCGATACCTCGAGTGCTATATCGCATCAACCAACACTCCAAACAACGTAGGAATTTAGTATATTAACACCAACTACTAACAATAATTGAAACTTCGTTGGTCTAAACGCATCACTGGGAGAAACGCATTTAATATACCTACTGCACACCTAATTTTTAATCGCGCCTATACTTGGCAGTGCGCTATATCGGCAATAAGAGGCCATTTTCAATAACACCGCTGGCATGGGTCCACTAACTGGCCGGTATAAAGCGCAGCTCGCATCAAGTAGGCAGTGGATTGCTCCCGTATACAGTTGCAGCTATATGCCACTACTGCAGATGCATTGGAGAATCCTTTCATGTTTGCTGGCACAAGGTAGCCCTATGAGTTCATTCTTTAAACAAGATGTTCAGTAAAGAACATATAGCCTACTTTCTCCTAAATGTATGAGTATAGTTATAACTCGTTGTTATTATCAAAGAGTATAATAGAACTATTCTTTGTTGAAGACCTTAGAAACGATTTACCTCTACCAAACGCCACGACCTAGATAAAAACTGCTACCATCATTGAAGAAAGAAAGAAAGAAAGAAAGAAAGATAAGAAGTATATCAAGAATGTTATGGATCTGGAGACATAATCGACCGGACTGGCGGCGTGGCTCATCGGTAACGTTCTCGCTTGCTGGGCCCTAGGTTGCAGGTTCGTATCCTGGCGCAGTCAGCTGGCATTTGAGGGTGCACAAATGCGAGGGAGCCGTGTCAGTACATTTACTGGCACGTTAAAGATCCCCTTCGGGCCAAAATTCCGGCACCCCGGTGTCTCTAAAAGCAGCAGTAGTTAAAAGGGATGTAAAACCAATAACATTATTATTATTATTATTACGACCAGCCGTGGGCAACATCCAACTTTGAGTTGAGGCATGTCTTTACACGTCTGGTTGTGCATGGCTTTCACAACCCTAATTGAATTAACAAATCTTTCCATGACCCTACAGAGACGTGTGTATACAAACTATGTGGATATTTTCGATAATATAATCCTAACAGAGCGAGTGCATTCTAGCGGCCAGAATAAGAAACTTTTCAATAAAATCTGGAAGTTACCTTTTTGGCAGCTAGATGTCTCGAGTAAATCTGCTGGCGAATTATGTTTTAATTAAATATATATTTTACACCATAATGTGGACAATATAACGCTTAATAACATTTTCAAGTAACGCAAAATAGGCTGTTACAAACCCTTTAAAATAAAAAGTTAAAATGTATCGTAGTATCAACTTGTCATTCTTCAAATTCGATGCGCATAGAATGATAATGGTATAGTAATCAATGGATCCCCACGTAGACTAGTCGGGACATCTAGTGGTGAAATATCGAACAATATAATCCTAACAGAGCGAGTGCATTCTAGCGGCCAGAAGAAGAAACTTTTCAATAAAATCTGGAAGTTACCTTTTTGGCAGCTAGATGTCTCGAGTAAATCTGCTGGCGAATTATGTTTTAATAAAATATATATTTTACACCATAATTTGCACAATATAACGCTTAATTTTAAAACATCTGAGTCATTACAAAACAATAAACATATAACATTTCAAGCAAAAAAACTAGCTCTGATCGGGTTTGAACCTTAGGAATCTGAGCGACAGGCTATCGCTCTACCACTGAGCTAATTGTGTCAACGAATATCGTTCTATTCAAAATGACTTACATAGAACTTGTTAGCAAATAATGATTTATACTAAACGATTTCATCACTGGAGTATATTATTTATATATAAAGCATTTCATACAAAGTTTATTTATTTTTTATCAGTACGCTATATTGCATTCAATACTCAAATTAGTGAAATATAAGTCAGGCACAAGATATCCGCTGCCATCTTGTCTTATTAATGAATCAGCTGAGCTTTTTAAAATCACGTCTGCACTATAGTATTACAAAATAAACTTTTAATTTCGTACGTGCCTCTTCCTTTAGAACAGTTAAAACGATTCTCGGCTCGATAATCGGAACTGGTGGGTCCCATGATATGGATTATAAAGTTTGCATAATTCGCACGGCCGCCATCCTGAAATGGTATGGCGGACGACCTTGTAGTTTGGTCACAAGACGCATCCTATACGAAGGTATGTTGTTACCAAATTTGGTAGAGATTGGATGATTTGGTTAGTCGTTATTTGATTTTACGTTTTGAACGTTTGAGTGGCCGCCATTCAGTTTTAGTAAAGATGGCGGCGATATAAAACATGACACTGAGGTGTCCTTTGCTAGTGCTACCTTTGTACCAAATTTCGTTCAATTCGCATTCACCGTGTTCGAATTGATAGGGGGGGACAGACATTCAGAGTACACACACTCACACACACACACACAGACTCACACACACACATACACACACACAGACTCACACACACACATACACACACACAGACAGACACACTTTTTTCGCCCTGTGTTGATCTCATAAGTCTACTTTCATTTTTTGCAAAAATCGAAAGTAGGCTAAAAATGCGAGTAAGTAATATGGAATTATTCGAATAACATGTCAGATGTTACACATCATATGCGACTACAGCAAGGCTCGTAATTTTTTTTATATTTAATATTTTAATCAAACTCAAAATTTCAAACAATGCTATACTTATTGTTCATCCTGTGTAGGTTTTTCTCATATCACTGTACTCAATTAAAAACATGGATGCTGCAAATATTCCGCATATTTTAAGTCACAATGCGAATGATGCCAGAGGCTTCTTGTTATCGTCTGTTGGAACAGTGCTCACTGCGTGTGGTCGTGTGGTATCAATTACATGGAGTTTATCAGAGTTCATGATGTCATAACATAACCTAATTCCATAAGACAGCTCTCCTTTTAACTTCCGCTACACAAGGGAAATAAGATAACACTAGCAGCCGTTGGATACACAGCCGGGGTTCACAATTCATAATATCATACCGCCATACCCTGGGCTAAGATCAACCGTCTATTATCTAGTTCATTTCTAATAAAAGTGCAGAAAATATAGGGAATAAGTTTGCATTAAATGTTAAAGTCTTTGTGCGTTTTCTGCTTTGGTTGGTTGGTTCCTTAGTTTAGGGACTGCGACAACGAGGTCATGTAGCGCCGTGTACTTTGGGTGTGTGTAGAATCTGTCTGATAAACGGTGTTAATTGTGATGACTGTATTAGTGTGTGTTATGTGTTTTAAATTCAGGTGAGGACTGCAGACGATAATTTCAAGTACTGTAGTTCCTACTTTCGCTACCAAATGCTGCCGTCCACGACACCTAGCTGTGAACTTGGCTAATACTAGATGCCATCACAACCAGCGCTCGGTGACGAACGTTGGAACTTAAGAGCATTAATCAAAACTAACCCACAAATTTTGCTTCATACAAGTTTTGTAGTTAGTGGAAGGTTCTTTTACATGCCATAAATACATATGACATGGGCCCACCGGCTTTATTTCCCGTCTGAAGGAATGAGGGATTTTAACGCTCTTAAAAAATCCGACAACTTCAGCTGGGTTTGATCCCGCGACCTTCGGCATAGAAGCTCAGTATGCTACCAACTACGCCACCGAAGCCGCCTTTCTACTTCAGTAAACGTGGATCATGCACAAGCCGGTTATGGTTGGAATTCCACAGAGGCCTCCAACATTTTTAATAAGGAAAACCACTTTAAGGAGAACTGAATTGAATTTGAATTTATTGATAAAGAACTGCCACTGAGGCTAATGAGCCCCTTTATGTAACGTATACATTGTTCTGGCTTGAAGTATTGTAATTAGAAACTTATTTATTTATTTATTTATTTATTTGTTTATTTATCGTATGGCTTTTAGTGCCGGGAGTGTCCGAGGACATGTTCGGCTCGCCTGAGTATGTAGCTGCTTCCAGCGGACACCCTAAAGGGTGAGCTACAAGTTCCGTTTAATTTCAAGTGGTTCCAACTTTCGCCACCAGATATCAATGATACCTAGTGGTGAACGTTGGAACTTTGATAGAGCGTTCTGACGAAATCTAACCTAACAAATTTTGCTTTACACAAGTTTAGTCTGTGAAAGGATCTTTTACATGCCATAAATCTCTGACATGGGACTGCCGGCTTTACTTCCCCTCCGAAGGAAGGCATACTGAAGGATTTTTAACGCTCTTAAAAAATCCGACGACTTCGGCCGGGTTTGAACCCGCTATCTTGGGCATAGCAGTTCAGCATGCTACCGACTACGCCACCGAAGCCGCTAAGAAACTAAACCTAGCTTAACAACTAATAATACAATATATAAATGACACGTATAACTAAACAAGCCAATTAGCAAATATATCATATACAAGATAAATAATATAAATTAGAATATAGTAATTAAATAAATTACCTACCTATTGTATTATCAATTCTATTGTAAATACAAATTACTGCATGTTAAAAAAAGACTACAATTTTTATGTTGTTGTTTGAGTCTTCAGTCTTTTGACTGGTTTGATGGAGCTTTCCATGTCTCCCTGTCCTGTGTTAATCGTTTCATCTCTGAGGCAATCTGTTTAACATGTTCTAACCTTGGTCTACCCCTACAGTTCTTGTCCTCAACCCTTCCTTCCATCACTAAGCTTCCTATTCCTGGCTGTCTTAGTATGATAACATGACAGTTCCCTACACTGACACTTCCACACACTGCCCAAAATACTGTCAATTCCCCACAGCCCATGGACGTGGCTACCTGTTTAATGACTCAGAAATAATCTTGACTGACAGTTTCACACACATCCCCCCCCCCCCCCCCCTAAGGCTATAGGCTTAAGCGATCATCGTTACAGCCGCACCAGTGACAATACACATTAACATAATACTCCTTTGGAGTGAAGAAAAGCGCTCGGTCTATGTACTTCATTACTAACGCGGTCTCGAAAATATCATTGTGATGCAGTCTAATTTCCATCAAAATAAAATAAATGCAGAGTCTGATATCCATCACACTTTATCCAGGCTGTGGACTGGCAAAATAATAACAAAACCGGTCATTTTGGTGTTATCATTTTGGCCTGTTTAAAAACAGCTTTCTAGGCTTCGTCAGTTCTTTGTTGTTGTTGTTTTTTGTGTTCAATAATAATATTAACCTAATCCATTTTCTGTGAATAGGCACTGCCTAAAAAAACCTTTTTTTTGTCATTTTCGAACGTTTTCCGAATGTTCTCAATCCGTCCGTCCAGTTTGACATATTTTCGTCTTCTGGTTTTTCCTTCCATGTTGAGTTCGGCCTTTACAAATGGGCAGTTTGTCTTCTCAGCTTCCGTCTTTAACACTTGGACCTCTTTTAATTTGGGGTGAGGTCTCCCGACAAGATTGTTGAGTCGGTTGTTCCAGCCCTCAACAGCATTCGTTGTCCTGTGTCATACTTGGAATGTCTTGGTTATCTAGCCAGTTGTCAACGAAGTAGTCAAAAAACTGGCTAAGTTTGGGACTTTCTGGAGCTTGAGAGTGTATTTCCACCCATCCATCGAGCACATCTTCAGGCTTTAAAAACGCAGGTGCTGCGCACATACGGACATGAAGGCTGAGTTCGTTATTCTCTCGGCACTCTACCGACAATCCGAGATCCTGTACTTTACACCATAAGCATTTTGTCATGTGAAAATGACAGCCATGTATTTGTGTTGTTGGAAATACGTCTTTCAGAGAATAAATTACAGCAGCTTCAAAATCCACATTTATGTCCTCAACTTGTTCGTTTTCATAGTACCTAGCCTTGGTGGTGGTGGGAAGATGTGTGTGGAAATGTCAGTCGAGATTATTTCTGAGTCATTAAACAGGTAGCCACGTCCAAGGGCTGTGGGGAAGTGTCAGTTTTTTTGTAGTGTGTGGAAGTGTCAGTGTGGGGAACTGTCCGGACACCCTTAGTATGTGTCCTGCCAGTATGTGTATTCTCTTCATTAGCAGTCGCCAGAAACATCTCTCCTCTCCCACTCTTCTTGATACCTCTTCGTTTGTAATCCTATCTACCCATCTGATCTTCACCATTCTCCTGTAACACCACATTTCAAATGCTTCAATTCTCCTCTTTTCTGCTGCACCAATAGTCCAAGTTTCACTTCCATAGAGCGCCACGCTCCAGACAAAGGCTTTCAAAAATGACTTCCTAATACCTAAATCTATATGAATCATGAAATGCTCTATTATTAATACAAGTACGAGAATGGCATGGTTACTTGAACTACTATCTATCCCACAGAAGTTGTATCTTGTGTACTAAAAATATTCTAAATAGCTGTATGGCACGGATATATTTTCAAAAATTTCGATGAACTATTTATATGTTTTATTTGTAAGCATATTCGTGGATTACGAATTCAACAACTGCTAGCGAACTGGTCAGAACATGTAAAAACTATTTGTAAAAAGATCTATGCAACACTCTATCCTCTGAAGAAGCATAGGGACATATTGCCGATAGACTTGAAGGCCAAACATGCACAGGCGCTGTTGCTTCCACTTCTTGATTATTGCGATATAAATCTTGTTGACGCTACGGATCAGCAAACAATGAAACTTCAACGGGCACTGAACTCTGGTATACGATTCATCTATAACTTGAGGTATGATGAGCATATTACTCCCTTTTATCAGACATTCAAATCGTTAAAACTCGGAAGACGCAGGATCTAACATATCCTAAATCTTATATACAAGTTACTGGCCCAAAAATCACCACTGTACATCTCCCATACATTTAAGCTGCTCTCATCTTTCTATGGTAACAATACGCGTTCTGGTTCCTCCCTTGCTATTCCCTTATTCCCTGCACCAATCTTCCTGCTTTAACAAATCGTTTGTGTTCACGGGTTCAAGGCTGTGCAATTTCCTACTAGTCAATGTCAGGAATGTAACTTCACTCAAGAAATTCAAAACAGTATGCCACGACCATCTGATGAGTACTGCTGACTGACTTGTGTGAATGAGTGTGTAATTGAAATTACTTCCGTAATGTAAATTTGTGTTTTGTATCTGAAAACTCTAATGTAAAAGGTTTCAATGTTGCTACATTTTAAAGTAACAGCACAATATGTGGATAAATGTAAGAGAGAGCCATGAGCCCTAACTTCGCCACTCAAGAGACAAAAAATTATTATTATTATTATTATTATTATTATTATTATTATTATTATTATTATTATTATTATTATTATTATTATTATTATTATTTGCGAACACTGGGTCAATGTGAACGAACGAGGGAGAAGGCAGTAGAAATAACGTGGTGCATAGAAGACCGAAACGATTATAAATAATAATAATAATAATAATAATAATAATAATAATAATAATAATAGACGGTCCCAGGAATTAACCTGGGAGGAGTCCATGTGGCTCTGGGCAAATGGGAGTGAAATGCGTCGTTGCCTGTCATCTGCAACCATAACATATTGGATTCAGCAAGAGAATCCAACTAGCCTCTTTCACTCCAACTCCGGCACATAACCTACAAGAGGTGCCCCTGTTAAGCCGAGCAACTCAGTGGAAGGTTGGGTAACCAATCCCAGCGGGAAACTGGGTCGGCGAGCCGATCAGTGCTGGGGGCTCCAAGGCTCACAACCTTGGTAGTACCCTGGTCGGTGTGAAACATCACTGACCCCAAACTACAGTTTTTCAACTGTTCAAAGCATGGAGGAAAGTTCAGCAAAAGCTACTACCCCAGGTGGTAACCAATCCACCTTCGCCTTGAGCGAAGCATGCAGGCCTTCGGAATCTGGGGAGCCTGCGCCGACATGCATGGAGGTATCGGAGACTCCAGGAAAGATCCAACACAAACGCCGGAATTTCTTTGCTACCTTTAACACGAATTCCCTTCGGAAGATTGGTAAATTGAAACAACTAACTGATTCCTTATCCCAACATCAAATCCTGATTGCAGCAATTCAAGAAACGAGATTCACAGATGAACAAGCCTTTGAGTCAGAAGGCTACAGAATTTTTAAAGGTAAAACTGGTAAACGTGTAATAAAAACAGTTCCCAACCTTGGCACAGGATTCATCGTCAGTAGGAAGATTTTGGATTCAATAATTGGCTTCAACTCGCCTAGCAGTCGAGTTTCAACTCTCTCCTTCCGGAGCACAAACAAAGTTTATACTGTTGTGAATGTCCATGCGCCAATCAATCAAGCGAATAAGAGAGACCCGGAAGGAACGGATAGATTCTGGGAAGACCTTGAAGATGTTCTCTGTAAGATTCCAGACAAACACACGATTATGCTTCTTGGAGATTTCAATGCACAGCTGGGTAAGGAAAGAAAGTTCCAAAACATTATCGGAAACTATCCAGCTCACCAGAGAACAAATCGCAATGGTGAGAGGCTCGTAGAACTATGTAAGGCTTTCAATCTTGTAATAAAATCCACAGCGTTCAAACACCTTCCGAGAAAACAGAAGACTTGGACATCTCCGAATCCAAATCTCGGCGAATTTCAAATTGATCACGTCGCTATTGCACGTAAAGCTCAGAGAGAAATACAGAATGTGAAGGTTCTAAGAAATGCCAATCTAGATTCGGATCACTATCTATCCAAAATCAAAGTTAAGCTGATTCCGAGAAACACCAGAAAGGCCGTCTTAAAAAAGATCAATCGATTTGATACGGAAAAACTACGATTGTGCCCTAAATTTACTCAAAAACTAGAATCTTGGAATCCCGAAAACTGGGATGAACTACAACAGGCCTTGGTCACAACAGCACAGGAGACAGTTCCACTGACGAAGTCAAAGAAACATGCGTGGTGGAATAATGTATGTGATTCAGTGGTAAAGCAAAGACAACTTGCCTGGCAGAAATGGAACTCGGGAAAGAACCAAGAAAATTGGGAAAACTTCGTGAACGAGAGACAACGCGCTGCAAAAATCATCCGCAATGTAAAACGTGCCTACAACAAGAGCCAACTAACTCAAATTGAGCTAGACTTTCAGAGGAACAACACAAGGGACTTCTACAGAACCTTCAAACGCAATCTAAGCAAATACAATCCTCCGAGTCTACAGTTCAAAGACTCAAATGGGAGACTAGCTTACAGTGAGAGAGAAAATTGCCAGATTCTAGCGAAATACTTTGAATCCCTCCTTAATTGTGAGACTCCCAAATCCACTTTCTCATTTGAAGACAACGTACAAGTCCACCCAGATTCATCCCCTCCAACGAAAGAAGAAATCAAACAGATTATCCAGTCACTTAAGAACAACAAGGCACCAGGTGAGGACTCGATAATCGCCGAATTGTGGAAGTATGCGGGTGAAAAGATGATTGATAAATTGACTGACATTATCAAGGAGATTTGGGAAACTGAGAAACTTCCACGTGACTGGACTTCTGCCTTGATTCATCCCCTGCATAAGAAAGGTGACAAAACGGACGTTAACAACTACCGCGGCATTTCCCTCCTACTGATAACTTACAAAATTATTTCAAAAGCTCTGCAGATTAGGGCAGAACAACAACTTGATCCACAATTAGGAGAGTACCAAGGAGGGTTCAGGAAAGAGCGCTCATGTGCAGAACAAATTATGAATCTGAAATCCATCCTTTTCTATCTGAAGCAAAGGAACAAGAAATTTGTGGTAACCTTCGTCGACTTCAAGAAGGCCTATGATTCGATTGATAGAATAGCTCTTATTCAAATTCTAAAGGAATTTGGATTGGATAATAAAACCAGGGCAATCATTCAACAGACCTTAGCTAACACCACCTCCAGAGTCAAGTTCAGAGGAGAAATTTCGGACTCTTTCGAAATTAAGACAGGAGTTAGGCAGGGAGATGGGCTTTCACCCCTGCTCTTCAACTGTGCACTGGAAAAGGTCATCCGCGAGTGGCGCAAAGAAATGAACGATGGGGTCCAAAATGGAGTACGACTGGGTTACAAGAACATGAACCTTTCTATTGATTGCCTCGCTTTTGCAGATGATCTTGCAATTTTCTCCGACTCTTTAGACATGGCCACAAAACAAATTAACCAGCTGCAGGTACAGGCAACAAAAGTTGGTCTTCAGATCTCTTTGGAGAAAACACACTTCATAACTAACATCAAGCCAGCACCAAGGGAGCTAAAAGTAAACCAGGGGAAAATCAAACGGACAGATAAGTTTAAATATCTTGGCGAGTGGATAGAACCCAACGTATGTGAGAAAGAAACCTTCACTTCGCGCATGAACAAAATGGAAATGGCGTACCAACTCACCAAGGACGTTTACAACAAAAAGTCAATATCCCTGAACGCAAAACTTAGGCATTATTGCACTGTCATACGACCAGAGGCTCTGTACGCAGCGGAATGCCTCACCATGAACAAGAAAGGCCTGGTAGAAAAATTGGAGATCAAGGAAAGAAAGATCTTGAGGAAAATTCTTGGCCCGATTAAAGACAACGGTGAATATAGACGACGGCATAACTATGAGCTGTATATTCATGTCCAGAAGATCTCTGATGTAATGAGGAAAAGGAGGATTGCATTTTATGGCCACTTGCTTAGAATGAAACCCACACGATTGACAAACCGGATCTTTAACTATTTTAAAAATAAGAAGACCAAGCCAGCCTGGTTCGAAGAGGTGGAACGTGACCTGCAAGAGATGGAAATTACCTGTGAGGATATTCAAGAACGCAATCCCCTCAGGAAGAAACTACACGACCACCAGGGTTTTCAAGAAAAACCGAAGTTGAAGACGGGAAAGATGTGGACGGAAGAAAGAAAAGAGCAACACCGGCAACGTATGAAGGAACACTGGGCAAACATCAAAGCCCAGAGAAGCCAGTTGAAATAACGTGGTCCTTAGTTGGCCGATACGATTAAAGAAGAATAATAATAGACATAAGAGAAAGACAGATCTTGAGAAAAATCCTAGATCCAATCAAAGAAAATGGTGAATTTAGAAGACGACAGAATCATGAACTCTATTCTCATGTAGAAAAGATCACGGACACCATTCGTAAGAGAAGGATAGTTTTCTATGCCTACATTGCTCGTATGAGTTTAACAAGGTTGAGCAATAGGATCTTCAGTTTCCGTCTTAACAAGAAAACCAAGGCGGCGTGGTTCACCGAGGTAGAAAAAGACCTGCGTGAACTGGGAATAACCCAGGAGGATTTCCAGAAACGTGTTCCACTAAAGTTGAAACTCCAAGAACATCATGGATTCCAAGAAAAGCCTAAACTGGCAAGACATGGACTGGGGCGAGGAAGGAATAGCATAGGAAACGAATGTGGGAATACTGGGCGAACGTTAAGGCATGAAAAAGGGCAGTTGAAATAGCGTGGTCCGTAAATGGCCGAAACGACAGCAAGAAGAATGATAGAAGGTGGGGTTCAGGTAACCAAAATGGCCGATGAGGTTTTAAAGAGCCCTGCCCTAGACTACTTGCGGCAGCGACAAAATGGTTAATATATCGAATGTGTACAGCGAAGGTTCTGCACAGGAAACAGTGTTGGGCAGCAATAGCATAACCCAGCCCGAACACAGTAATTAGCTTCAGTGCATTTCCCTGAAACTGGCTATTTGCCATTTTGTGCCCTACTTCTGGGATATTTCTATAATTAGAATAATTAGTACTGTGAAAGTATGCATTATAATTCTAAATGGTTGGCTCTCAATTATACGTTCTGTTTATATCCGTAAAATACCGGAAATAAATGTTTCACTGTAAGAGGAAGTGCGGAAGTTCACTGTCATTTCACGACTGTTTGGGGCATAACCTACAATAGTTATTAATATTATTATTATTAATATTACTATTATTTCCCATAGAGGGAAGATTGAACAAAATGGATTGATATGGTATGGACATGTAAGAACGATGGAAGTGCCAGGCAAACGTTGTTGTTCATTCTTTTAGGGGCTTTGTGGTCATGTAGGCCCGTGAACTTGAGTTTGTGTAGAAGTTGTCTCATAACCTGTGTCACTGCCATGTCTGTCCTCTTGTTTTACTTGTAATCGAGGTAGGATTAGGATAGGAAGCAGCCGTGGCCTTAAGTTAGGTAACATCCCGGCATTTGTCTGGAGTAGAAGAGGGAAACCATGGAAAGCTACTTCGAGGATGGCTGAGGTAGGAATCAAACCCACTTCTTCTCAGTTTTGCCTCACGAGGCCCGTTTCAGCCCTCAAACCAGAATTAAAATTATTGGCAGAGCTGGGAATCGAACCCGGGTCTCCACGGTGACAGTCTAGGATGAACCACGAGGTGATGAGGGTGGGCTGGAGTCTACCTGTGATTAGCGTGGACAAAAATATCGACACGGATATCCGGTGGTTACCATGGCAACAAGTATTCGTCATCAAGGCCTATACATTCTACTTCAGTAGAGACATATATCTATAATGTTGCTATAAGAGCATAATGAATGTATTACACCACTCAGTCGCGAGATTGCACGAAATCGTAGTGTTAGACTAATAAAAGTCTCTAAAGTTATTAAAAGTCACTCCAATTTTCAGCTTCTTTTCTTCTGGCGTCTCCAAGTGACATTTTAAAAATCAGTGCTACCAACATAACATTGTAGTGTCAACAAAAATCCCTAAAAAGTTAGACTACTTAATTCAAATTTCTTCGAAAGTGTTATTTTAAGTGCGCGAGTGAAGGCAACACAGCTGTAAAGATGGACCATTACTATGCATCACATCAAATTTTACCACATAATAAAAATAATAATAATAATAATAATAATTATAATAATAACAATAATAAAAAAAAAGATACGAGCCTTACAGTAGTCGCATATGATGTGTAACATCTGACATGTTATCCTACTCGTAAACTACACAGCTTGGACATTCTTAAAATGTTAATTTACACTCCATTTCCATACTGGTACTATGATGAATTTATAGATTGAATTGAAGATATGCTACTGTCACATTTCTGGCGCAGCGGTCAAGCTGTTAGTCTCTCATCAAGGTAGACCGGGTTTGATTCCCGGTCAATACATGTGAGATTTTCGAATTGAAATGCCATGTCCCGTGGTTCACATTCCACGTAAAAGGGAGGTACCGTGGATCATGATCGTGAGATTAACGGACACGCAAAACTACAAGCTTCCTTCCTTCCTTTTACATTATTAATTCATAGTAACAAAGTGACACACATCGTCGACAGTACTCTCAAATACTGTGAGCACATTCCTCAGTAACTATAACATTCATTATTCTCAAGGCTCTCATACAGTTCGTCGTAAACAATCAAAACATGGCTTCCTACAATCATGAAATGACCTAGTCTCACGTATTATGAAAATACAGCTTTTATTCCACTCATAATAACATTCTGTTATGCATTTAATATTTGACTACTCACCCACAGCTTGACAATAATGCCGCTTAAATGTCATTTGTCGTCTTTGTCCTACCCCATGTGATATTCAACCTTGAACGTGAAGCTTCATAAACTGCCCAATGACAAATGAACGTCGGTGAAACATTTGCCACTGTGCTCGTCAAACCAGTGCCTGCTAAATGCACTGCCTACTGTATTGCCATAACATTCTCGCGCTACAGAGCACACACTGCCTTGTTTCCAATACACACATTTTCAATTGTACATCCAGCTGGCAGTGCGTCTTCACTTCCGTCCGATCCACTTCTGTTCGATCCACTTCCGCCCGATTCACTTCCGTCCCCAATTTTCAAAATCACTCCCACAAAACTATCCAGGAACCGAGCGGAAAGATGTTACATATCAGTAATAATAATAATGATAATAAAATATCCATGATTGTTATTTCATTGTAGAGATGGAACTCTAACTTTATATTATCCAATTCTTCCTCTAGTATGAAGGTTAATGGTATGTCAGTAGTTAATAGTATTTTTAGCAGTAGTAGTACTTTACTTTCGTTTATTTAAATTTCCATTATGACCAAATCATTAGAGACAGATGACCTTGATGTTACACCTCTTAAAACAACAATTAGCACCATTCAAGGAAATGGGATTCCTATTATATGCCTCCTAGCTAAAATAATATCGTGACTTCGTCTACCCCACACAACCGACCAAGGCGCCTGTGATCTGACAATCTGTTTGCTGAATGGAAAATATCAAGGTTACATAGAATAAAGGAAGACACTTCCCGACCACAGCGACGCTTCAGTTCCCGCCACTTGTTTATTATTTCTTCATTTAGACCAGGCATTCCTTCTGGCAGGCAGCAACAGCTGACGGCTCGAACACCTGGACGGCGACACCCCGAGCCTGACAGCTGGCCAGATTTGTTTCCCGCCAAACACACACCTGTCTCCATGACGCCAGCTCCCGGCGATCAGCTGAGATTATGATCCACCTTGCACAGGAATGTATTGCGATATTAATGGAATCTCTAGTTTATTAGTCCGTAGTGGCTAGCATTCATGGCTATCACTGCGGAGGCTCGGGTTCGATTCTTGGCTCTGCCAAGAAATTTAATTCCGGTCTGAGGGATGGAACGGAGTACACTCAGCCTCGTGAGGCAAAAAATAGAAGAGGCGGGTTCCATTCCTACCTCAGCCATTCTCGAATTGGTTTTCCATAGTTTAACATTTGCCACGTGGGTGAGTGGTTATCGTGCCGGATTACTAACTCCAAGCTTGCAGGTTCGCTCCTGACCGTGGTAAGTGATTTTTGAAAGGCGGCAAAAATGACGACACGCATGTCATACAATTTTGGCATGTTAAAGAACCCATTTGAATTCAGTAGGTCGTGTTCATAATGGCAAAATTAATCTATGGATTTTCCGCCAACACCAAGTTTCTCATTTTCCTACTAGAAAGCGCTATTAAGTCAAGGAGCTTAGATATCTAACCTCCATCACTTTCATAGTGATTCAAGGAACGACGAAATTCGACATGCAAGCAGCCCGCTGGGTGCCAAATAACAAAGCTTGCACCCGGCACCCGTGGCCATACGATATTATTATTATTATTATTATTATTAAGGCAAATGCCAGAAAGGTAGCCTACCTAACTTAAGGCCACGGCCGCTTCCTACCCAAATCCTGCCTCAATTACAAACATGCTCAAGTCTGTTCGCCGAGTCGAGATAGTGGAAGTAAACACACTGTACACGTGATTGCAGGGCTGCCCGCAAGGGGTGCATAGAGCTGTGCCTGTTGAACGTACTCCAACTTCAGTGCTGTGTTTAGCCTACATGTGAAGCGGGCTGACATATCGGTTACATGCTACAGCGCGGTTTATGTATCTTTCGTTTATGTATTTAATTAATTAATTAATTCGTTCTTAACTGCTTACTAGCAGAAGTACCCGCTCTTCGAACGGTCTTCGGTATTAATAACCTGACGTTATCATTTGAGCTACGGTTGAAATGGTTAGGGGACGTGTCATTCCTTCATAAGTTTATCAGAACGAAGTTAGTTTTCTGGGTATATCGCAGACACTGTTTATTTAAGGGCCATAAAATGTGGTTTTCGGAGACCCTTTATAGACTCCCTAGTTTTGTGTCACACATTGAGAAGCGCAACATATGCTTAGGTCATCCATCTAGGATATTTTTCATTTTTCGCCTATTTTAGCATGTATTTTGAAAAGTTGTTCCTTATACCCACCCTTCTATGAGAAGTACGTTGAAGAGTATTCTAAATGATTGTTGTATTGACTCATGGCTACAATACCTAATTTTACGATGTTCCAAGCACCCGAGCATGAATTATAGGCGTACATAAACATAAATATATATCAACTACTGAGACCTTATGGCATATTGCATATCCATCTAGTCTCAAGTTTATGTTTCCAACATTAATTCTATAAGCAGACCGGCACAGCAAATACAGAGTACAGAGGCGGCAAATACTTTTATTGGAGATGTGCAGAAACGTGTACGAAGAATAGCAGGAGGGATGAGTGGTCATAAATGCACTTAGCAGGTTTCCAGGGAGTGCCGAGGGTGTACGTGTACCGTGAGAAGACGAGCGAGGGTTAGGACAGGCAGGTCGTTGAACGCAAGAATTTGTGCGGGAAAATTGCAGTTTGGCAAGGTCCCAGCTTCAAGTTTTGGTACCGCCCAAATGTGACCTACTTAAGAATTAATGATCGGAGAGCAATGAGAGTTGCATATATGGAAGCGGGAGACTCTCAACCTCCCAGAAATGTAATTTGATGCAATTTGGATGTAAGGCTGATTTAATTCAGTATAAAATGCCTGATGTGGGGGCGTTTCAGCGTCAGCC
This sequence comes from Meconema thalassinum, assembly GCA_946902985.2. NCBI lineage: Eukaryota > Metazoa > Arthropoda > Insecta > Orthoptera > Tettigoniidae > Meconema > Meconema thalassinum. The sequence continues at coordinate 491,680,224 of OX336391.1, forward strand.
AATGAGAGGATAAGCGTCACCAAGCCGTGTGTGGCGCGTAAATTGGCAGACAATAAGGGATGATTACTGAGTTCATTTGATAAGTAGCCCACGATCGATTCTTGGAAAGGACATCACCAATGAGACATTGAGATTACGACGAGTTCAGTGATATAAGTCAATTCGGGACAGAGATATTATTTTGGAAATAAATCTCATATTTCCCCCTCCTACGACCAGTTATGCCTCAAAAACTTAAATAGCTCCATCTGGGAGAGTGAAGTCAGTCGATTTTGTGATTCTGTCACGGACGCTCCACGTCAGTCGAGTTCGTGATTTGGACTCTGTTATTTTACATGTCCAATGGTAAAAATTGAGACAGTGTGGCGCTCTTTTGAGATCATGTCTAGATACTATAGCATACGAGTGCGAGTTCTTGTCAGTGGCGAGATAAGACATTGATATGCGCGCTAGTTCGCGAGTGCAAGTTCGGCTGAGAGATAGGCTAGCCATTTGCGCTAGGTAAACATATAAGTTGTGTCGATAGGAGCTACGGCGGACAATCTGGATGAATTGAGTAGTTCAGATGGTAGCTATTTAGGAGAATGATAGGATTATCGGCTCGGAACAGTGAGTGCGAGTTACTTTCTTGTATGCCGCATTAAGTAATTGTGTATTCTGTGTTCATCGTTACCACGAGGTACCCGAAGCAAGAAGAAGCTGATGCTGAGATTGGAACAATGGGAGGATCTTCAAACGTGGATTTCGTCATGTGTGAAATGATTGCGTGGACCAAAACCGTGGGGCACGCTGCAATGATGGAGAGGATCTGGGACCCAGGAATAGTGATAAGTACAGCAAATTATCTTGCATAATTTAGTTAGGGGTGTACGGGTCAACATGAGTGCAATGGCAGTGTACATATTCATTTCTTAATGTTAGATGTGTTTTTGTTGCTGAGGTTGTTGTGTTTGTTGATACAACGTGCGTGTAAATATGTATCGTGTGGTCAAGGGTTTCAGTGTAGTTTGGGGAGAGTAACATTCAGGGGAAATCTGGCCATCAGCTTATGTCACTGTAAATACATTTTCAGTCGGGAAGGTGGGAAAGAGTTTGTACAGTGGTCGTAAGCAAACCAGAGCATATTGAATATATATTTTTTTTTTTTTGTGGTAAATCAGGTTCGTGGATCGCCTGTGGTAAGTTCTACCAGGTATTGTTCTTTTTGCAATCTTCGATCGGTGACGAACAAGGCAGGCAAACCCGGCGATTTGAGGTATATAAATTGGAATATGACTGGATGTACTAATGCATATCGGTAAGTCGTGGATGCTGTGCCCACGTGTGTTTGGTTGAGTTCGTGGAGGATGGTACCCACCCATATTGGTAAGTTGTGGATGTTCAAAACCACGTAAGTATTTTGATAATTCCGTGGACGAGGTAATTCCCACGAGCTAAAAATCACGGCCGTGATGCTGGGGTCGGTCTGACGCCCACAGGCAGCGTGCTAAGTGATGATTCTGCGAGGCTTGTTGAATTGAGCCATATTGGGCACGTGCATCAGTCAGTACACGTCAGCTATGGATGTAGTGAAAGCAGGTAGCCACTCCTCGCCGCGGGGTGTTTTGCTTGGCCTTGAGTCTGTCCGAGGTTATTTGGTAAAAGTTAAATGGCTGGTTTGTTTATATATTTAGTTAGTGATTCTGGGATTCGGGTTTGTTGTGCTTTTGATTTTATTGTGGACCCACTGGTGTATTCTTGGAATACACGGTAAAATAGAGTATTCTTTTTAATGCTCTTTGCTTGTTCATTTCATCCTTTTTCTCAAACACCAACAGTGATCTCCTAGTTTCTCTTTGGTGGTCATGTCTCTTATGTCATTGTGAGTCTGTTCTAGATATATATCTTCCATGACCCACCTAGCGTCATCTAGCAGCGAATCTCTGAAGCTCCTCAATTCTTCCTGGTGCAAGAGGACTTCCTTTTCCATCTGGCCACCAGATCTCGTTGCCATCGCCAGCTATTATCTCTGTGATCAAGAGAACTTCGTCTACTCTTTCACCCACCAGGCTGTGCTAGTATCGCCTGCTATCAACTCTTTGAAGACCATTTCCTCAAGAGAATTTAAGTTTACAATATTGGTCATGCTTATATGTTCTCCTTTTGTCTCCTACCCCCACTCTTTTCCCTTCCTTGGACCCTCCGCGCTTCGCTGAGTGGGTCTCACTTGTAAGTCGGCAGTTGACTCGGTCAGTCAAGGCTCAACTAGAGCCAGTCTCCTCAAACCAAGAGGCACTCTCTACGTTCTACGCCATGTTGGCACATTAAGTATTCGTCAAAGGGAACTTCACCTTCGACATGCAACCAAGATAAGTACAGACTTAAGGTTTTAACCTCATCTTCATCAGTTTTATTATCTACATGCTTTTATTGATCATTCTATAGACAGCGTGAGAATACTTATTTGGGGCGGTAATCATTCTTCGCGGGATTTGCCATGTTGAGCTTTTGTCTGTCTAAGCCAACCTTAATAGAAAGTAGCTTTTCTTAAGCTATTTAAATGAGAAATCTTCTCACCGCGTGGGATATTATCTAATACCCGCTGTCTATAAATTACCAAGCTAGTTCCTCCGCTGGATTATCTTTGGCCCCATTCTTCTATTAAGATCGTTCTGGAACCTTCCAGATCCTGTACTTTATCTACAAGTCCTGCCGTCATGTATTTTTCACTCACTTGTGAGAATACTATTTAAAATTGAAGAATCTCACTTCTGAATTAAAGCTCAATAGCGAATTTTCTTCCACCGTTGGAATGTTCTATGGCGCATTTAATTGTAATCCACAACTTTCTCAAGCAATAGACTTTCGCCTATCTAGTGCAACCAGTCCTTTTTCATCATTGCAATAACTTTCTTTGCCATAAACTTTCGTGTTACTACAGTGAATTTTTCATCTATTCAAAAGACTATAGTGATAACTAGTGCTTGTTCAACTTTTCTACCGCGTCGCGATCGTCCGTTTACATTAAATAAGGCCATGAACATTGATCCTAAATCCCAATTGATCTTTCCTAAACCTTCTACTAACAAACCATATTAATAAAATTGTAACTCTAAATCATTTTTCTATGAGGTGTCACTCTAACGAAGTGCCCTTCCATTTTGCTTGTTTATCATTAATTAATTTCTGCATAACTACGTGTTTTATACACGTTTCAAGCTTATATTGTTTCTACCCTATAATCAGGGAAAACAATTCTCTCAACTCATGAGTGAGTTATTTCTAGGTCTCACGAAAGGGAAACTGCCCCCATTTGGCTCGTGATTCCTACTTAAACATAGGAGGTCGAGAACCTTCCTTTTGACTTTCTCATCAGGTTTCACAGTAAGTGACCTGCTCTTATTTGTATAATAACCAACAGTAATTCTGTATAAATATAAGAAGTTATAGGAACTTCTCCTTCATTCTACCCGCTTTCTTTTTTGTTATTTTCGAAGTTGTAACTTTTTCTAAAATAGTTACCTGGAAATTTCTTAAAGTACACTCCTTGTACTCAATTTAATGTTTAAACTTTAATCACTTCATTCGCCTTTTTTTTTTCAATCTTACAAAGATTTTAGTACATATATAAGGTTTGAAACCTAAAGAATTGTTAATTGCCTGGAGCAAACTTTAAATGTTAGGAGGTCTGCGACCCCAAATTGTTACTAAAAATTGAAACTATATACTTGTCAAATTTATTAGACTCTTTTGCATTGTTAAATAAATTAAATATTTGTTTTTGGATTTATCATTTCTCTAATACAACGGTTAGGCAAGATCCTGTCTTCCTTGGCTCTCCCTACTCAATGCCATTAAATCTATTGATAGGGTTTTCACCACTCGTTGCATTTGAGCAAGAACTCTTAGTGGTAATCTCGTTAAAGTTTCTCTTAGCTTTAATAGCTAATTCTAACTGTCCAGTAAGGCAAGTATAGCTCGCTACGCCCGCTACCTGCTTGTGGAGATCCTCTCCGAAAACGTATGGTTGGTTTTCCAAAAGATAAGTGTTTCTCTTTGTCTAATCTTTTAGCCGGCTCCTTGCTGAGTAAAAGCTTAGCCATTTCCAAATGCAACCATTGGTTCACTTACCAAAATTACTCCCCAAGGTATAATTTTTATCACTATCCTTCTTGGAAGCACTTGGTCGCTTTTTCAGGAACTCTATAACTTCGAAAACTGGAAATACCAAACCTGATTCAAATTATTGGCATTCTTCGAATTACTTTGCAAAAACGAATTTCTTTGAACAGACATACAATAAATCTGTTACTCTCAGTCTTGCCAGACCATCACCCTTCCCCATAGTAGGCATATGCATGCTTGAGAGGGAATATGCTAAAGCCTATCTCTGGCAAACCGCCCAAGTCCTAGCTGCGGTTCCCGTCAGCTTCGACCAGGTCCTTACCCACTTTAGGTATCAGAGAGCGGATTTGCGGTGGCAACCGCCTCTAAGTGCATTTGAAGTTAAATTCATAACTTTTGTGGGACTCTCCTCCTATTTTTCTATCCTTTTTCTCCAGTCCGAAACCTACCTTCTCTTCTTAATCATCTTCCCTTGGTGGTTAGGTTATTCCTCAGCCAATAATCTAGCCAAAATTTTGGTGCCGAAACCCGGGAGAGTCCATTTGTCATTTTTTTTTGTTTAAAAGATTATTTGAGAATACCTTGCAAATTATTAATATCTGCTTTGAATCTTTCAGCTATAACTACATCATGCAAAGCCTGTGAAGGGGAAAGAGGCCGCTCCTGTCTCCCGTGGTGTGTCCCTTTCTTTCAACTTATTTGCTGCTGCCAGCTTGACAGCATTTCCAAGGTTCCACAGTTTCGTGAGTTACATTTCAATTTATTTTCTTTGACATGGCTCCTACTGAAAAGGATAAGGATGAAAAACTTACTTCTAAACGAGCATCCTATAAAGGGCAAATTACCCGATTCAGAAAGTACATAAAAGAGTTAGATCCCTCAGAAGCTCAATTAGACTTGTTGAAACATCGTGTAAGGGATTTTGAACGTTCTTATGAGAATTATTGCAACATCCAAACTGAAATAGAAACTTGTATGCTCAATCAAACCGAAGATCGAGTCGAAGTAGAAAACCAATATTACGAAGGCATAGGTTCTGCTTTCCAAATAATACGCCAACTCGAAGAGGAGCAGAAAAAGGACGCTTCTGTTCTTGGTTCCCTTCACGAACCACAAACTTCTTTCCGTGATGGTACTTACAAGCCCAAACCAATTTTACCTAAAATTGATTTACCCCATTTCTCTGGAGATGAATCTACTTGGGATTCTTTCTATGAATTATTTTGCTCCCTTGTTCATGACAATGAAGACATTCAAGTCATTTACAAGTTTCATTACTTGAGATCTATCCTCCGAGGTCAAGCTTTGCAGTTAGTTGAAGCACTCCCTTTAAGCGCCGAAAATTACCCCATTGCCTTTAACTTATTAAAAGAAAGATATGGAAATTTACGGTTACGTATTCAACGCCATATGAAGGCTCTATTCAACCTACCTGCGTCACAGCACAATGACGTCACTAGTTTGCGTACTCTAGTTGACACTACACAACTTCACGTTAAGGCTCTGTCCCAATTAGATCAACCTACTGAACACTGGGATACTTTCCTAATACATTTAGTGGTTTCTAAAGTTGATGCTGCTACCCTCAAAGCTTGGGAAATTGAACTTTCTAAAGAAGACGACTACTCTTACGAGCATTTAGTCACTTTCATAAACGCTAGATGCCAACTCTTAACCGCTCTAGCTAATCAAAGTGAACCCTCTTCCCCGAGTTCCAAATTTGAATTAATGTCTATCAAACCTAAAAGTGAACGCTTAGCGTCTAATACCCAAAAACCCGGGTCTAGCTCATCTAAATTTAAATCAAACACTACTGGTTACCCAACTAGGTCTAGTGAACGTCGTGTTGCTAGCTCTATTGTTTTAAACACTCAAAGCGAACCTCGCAAGAGTTTAAACGAACCTTTCAAGTGCATACTTTGTAAAGATCCCAATGCCCTATACCTCTGTAAATCCTTTAAAGAAATGTCAGTCGACGACAGAAGAAAATTAGTTTCCCAGAACAAACATTGCTTCAATTGCCTAGCGCCTACTCATTCTGCTTCTAATTGCAAGTCCACAAGACTTTGCTACCATTGTGAAAAGGCTCATCACACTTTGCTACATCGTCATGATCAGGCAAGGTCATCGACAGCATCAACTTCTCCGAAAAATGATAGTGCTAACAGTTCTAATGCTTCATCGTATATTCAAAATGCCAAGTCCATTCGCAGTGCTCAAGTATTGTTGTCTACTGTCCAAATCGAAGTTCAGGATAACTTTGGCAACTGGGTCCGTGCACGCGGTCTTCTAGATTCAGTGGCAACTCATGATTTTGTGTCTAATTCCTTGATTAGAAAACTAGGCCTACCTGTAAACCCCACTTCTAATAACGCGTCGGGCATCAACAGCTCAAAATCGCAAGCTTTACAATTCTCAAAGCTAACCATAAGAGATATTTGTCATAGAAACAACTTTCATAAACTTAATTGTCTAATTCTCAATAGCATTGGAGAAGACACTCCAAGTCACTCTGTGGATATTTCAGGGTTAAACATTCCCTCGCATTTAAGGCTAGCCGATCCTTTGTTCAACATGCAAAACCCTATTGACATACTCTTTAGTGCCAATGTTTTCTGGAATTGCCTTCGTAAACAGGTTCGCAAGTTATCCTCAAACGTGGTCGCCAGAGATACTAATTTTGGATGGATCGTCACAGGTCAACTTCCCCATTATTCTCCCCAACCCGCATCGCAATGTTACTTCCCCAATACTGACCTGGAACAGTTCTGGAGGCTTGAAAGCGTTGATCCTCCTAATGTAACCTCTTCAGAAAATGAATTCTGTGAGCAACTTTTTTTGAACACCACCACTCGTTCTTCTGATGGCCGGTTCGTTGTTCAAATGCCAAGATTACATAATCCTCCAAAACTTATTAACTCTCAGCCCAAAGCTCGAAAAGCTCTCTTTGCTATCGAGAGCAAATTCAAGAAAGAACCTCTGGTTAAACAGCAGTACACTGACTTCATGGATGAGTATGAAAGCTTAGATCATATGGAAGTTGTTAACAAATCTGATGATGAATTGCACCCCCCAATTGAAACGGTTTATTTAAATCATGATCCCGTGTGGAAAAACCCTCTTGTAAAAGATAAAATCCGAGTTGTTTTCAATGGTTCATCACCCGACGTTAATGGCAACAGCCTTAACGACACCCTTTACTCTGGTCCTGCTATTCAATCAGATCTATCTGCTATACTCTTAAACTTTCGATTATTTCCCATAGCTGTCATAGCTGATATAAAAAAGATGTACCGCCAAGTTTTAATTCAACCGGAACAACGAGATCTCCAAAGGATCTTGTGGCGTGATGAAATCAGTAAGCCCATCAAGGTATTTCGCTTAAAAACGGTTACTTACGGCTTAAAACCCTCTGCTTTCCTGGCTATCCGACCCTACACTTGCTAGCCTCACAAGATGGTCATTTATTTAATTCCAAAGCCTCTGAAGCACTAACTACGTCATTCTACGTTGACGATTATTTACAGTCCTTCCCCACTTTGGAGGAAGCTTCTTTTGTGCCTTTAGAAATTCAGGCATTGCTAAGGAATGGAGGTTTCCCACTTCATAAGTGGAATTCAAACTCCCCTGAGATTCTCGCCCAGTTTCCCATCGAAGACATAGATCCTTCTTCTGTCGAAATTTGTGGAAACTCCGAATTCATAAAAACTCTAGTTCATTGGTGCACTAGCACTGACACTCTCATCTATAAAGTTTCGCTCGCAGAAGAGCTTCCTAACACAAAAAGACAAATTCTCTCTGAAATTGCAAAAATTTTTGATCCACTTCAATTCCTTGCCCCAGTTATCGTTATAGCCAAACTCTTCATGCAAGAGCTGTGGTCGCTCAAATGTGAATGGGATGACACTGTTCCTCTTTCTTTTCTTAATCGTTGGCTCTCGTTTCGCAGCAATTTGCTGGATCTTTCCCTTATTGAAATTCCTAGGAATTTAATTAACGCTCATTCTAATGCATCCTTTTTCCTTCATGTGTTCGCGGACAGTTCCGAAAAAGCTTACGGTTGCTGCGCATATTTAGTTTATCACGGTTCATTATATGGATCTTCAGTTTCCAACCTTGTTTGTGCCAAATCGAAGGTCGCTCCTCTTAAAACTATCACTTTGCCTAGGCTTGAATTGTGCGCTGCACTCATGGCTGCAGAACTTGTTAAGAAATTACGGGAAGTATTAAAAGTCAAATACTCGCAAATCTATCTCTGGAGCGATTCCTGGATCACCCTTTCTTGGATCGCCAAGAACCCCTCTCACTGGCAAACTTTTGTTGCAAACAGGGTTTCCAAAATTCAAACTCTTTCTTCTGGATGACAATGGAGGCATGTGCCCAGTGCTGTTAACCCAGCCGATATTATCTCTCGTGGTTGTTTACCCTCTCAATTGGCAGCTTCCCAGTTGTACTGGCATGGGCCCTCGTGGTTAACCAAAGACTCTTCTTCATGGCCTTCTAAACCTCCAGCTACAAACTCCAACTTGCCTGACGCTAAAGTACCTCTATCTATTGCTTCGTGTCTTGTTTCCAACGCTTCTCATCCCTTGTTGTCCCGCTATTCTTCTTTTCATAAATTAATACGAATTGTCGCCTATCTCCTTAGATGGAAATATTTTGTGGTTGACCAACCTCTTCTCCCCAAACCACACCTTACCAATCATGAATTGAATCTCGCTACCATTAAGGTTTTACAACTGACACAGCAAGAAGCCTTTTCTTCTGAATTGTCTTTACTTTCTTCTAAAAGGGATCTTCCCAAATCCAGTCGTCTTCGTGCTTTAGCCCCGTTCCTTGATGAGCATGGGTTACTCAGGGTAGGTGGTAGGCTCTCGCAATCTTTGCTCTCTGAGGACAAAAAGCATCCCGTTATTTTGCCTTCTAAACATCACGTAACTTCTTTAATTATACGTGACTTTCATTATCGTAATCTGCATGTTGGCACACGCACTCTGCTTTGCCTCTTAAGGGAAAAGTACTGGATTATAAATGGAATTCATGAAGTTTCTTCTGTAATTCACAAGTGCATTCCTTGCTTCAAAGCGAAACCTAAAATCAATACTCAATTAATGAGCGATCTGCCCTCTTTTCGCTCCTCTCCTATACGCCCATTTGCTCTAACTGGTGTGGACTATATGGGTCCGTTCCAATATCAAAGAAATTCCCCAGAAGCTAAACGCAAATTGTTTGGTAAGCTTTATGTTTCTCTCTTTGTTTGCATGGTTACTGGCGCAATCCACTTGGAACTAGTAATGAATCCGAGGAGGTTATGCTGACTGGAATCGAACGTGGTTCTCAGAGACTGTGGTCTCAGTATAAAGGTTCCACCAGGGAACGAACCAGAGATCTGTAGAGGCAGTTTCATGGTAAAAACCCCTCGAAAGGAGTGTATATTTAATCACTGGTGTGATTTTGGTGCAATGACACTATTTATTAAAATAATGCAGGGAGAAATGAGCAGATTACAGCATTATTAGACTACTTGGTGTAGGCTATACGAGGCTTGAAGCACGGAGAGGGCAGAGTTGACATTTTACAAATTAGCCCAGGATTGTGGGAGGGCCCCAGTGGAGCCATGTCCATCTCTGTGACCCCATTCTGTCGTCTGGAGCAGGGTGGAGGCCTGAATAATGACCCAGTTATTCCCCGACGGAGAATAGATTTGAGTAGGGGGAGGAGAGATGCCCAGGAAAATCATTGATTACTCGTGATTGGAGTAACGAATTGAGATGAGAGTTGCCCACAGGTGAATCTTTTGGCAGGAGGCTAATTTTAGAGCCTTTTACCTGCGAAATTGACGCATATTTAACGAAGTGCGGAAGGACTGTAAGACTACCATTGTTCGCGGATAGATTTGAGAATGTTGCCGGGGAATACCCGTAAGATAGCGTCCCACGCTATGGAGAAAGGAATTAATATTAATTAATTGGACGAGCGATTCCTTTGCACGCAGATAGTTTTGGGATCTGTGAAGAAAGAGGAACCTGATGATCATGGTTTGGAGACCAGAATCATGCTGGGAGAGGAGCCAAGATTACGCGGGAAGATTTCGCCCTACTTTCAGTAAGAATCTGATATAAGGAAGGAGACCCTTGGAGGAGCTCTCAGTCAAGCCCAGTCTCAGCTCAGTCTCAGTTCAGTTCAAGCTCAGTCTACGCGCAGTTCACGTGAAGTTTACGCCCAGTTACAGCCAGTTACAGTCGAGCAAGTTGCAGTCTTACGCAGTCTTCACGCTCAGTTTACGTTAGAAGTTACCCAGTTGTAGCTCAGTTGCAGTAAGTTGCAATCAGTATGCAGCAAGTACGAGGGCAGTACGAGACAGTATGTAAGCAGTCTACAGCAGTCTTCTAGTAAGTTACGAGCAGTCTTCGAGTGAAACTTCAGTCAGGTACAGCCACTTTGAAGCAAGTTTGTCAAGGCAGAACGCATGGCGGTCATACTCATAATAGACGCCGAACAAAGACTGGTACATGTAAATGAAGCATTTAATAAGCTTGTATGAATAATAGTCGTGCTATAGGCATAATCATCAGTACGAACTATGCCGTGTTCAGTTATGAAGCACCGTGTAGACTAATGGCAGAACTATTGTAAATAATTATTTGTGTGAAGTATTGGACAGTGTTAAGCGCAATGTATAAAGTATTGACTGATCGTATATGTGTAATTACGATGGAATGCGCTAAATGAAACTCTACGAAGTGTTTGGTAATGTCATGAGAGTACCAGATGATGACACTCAGGACGGGAGCTAGCATATTTATGCAACGCAGGACGCTTACTGTAGGAGTAAGAATAATAAAAACTGTTGGTGAATTCCGAGAGCAGGTAAACCAGACTTTCAATCAGGAGTTGATAGGAGCACGGGAGATGCCGTCGACACCTGCAATTTCGATCTTTGCTAGGGAATTTCAGCATTGAGAAGTGTATAAAGTGACGTGTGTTAAGTGTACAGCATATGTAAAATATCCTTTAAAGTAGTGATTAGATAAGTGTTTCACATGTTTGGGAGCAATAGCTTCCTGAGAGTTATGCAACGTGTCGTGTTGTTGATGAAAATTATGTGTTATAAAATGTGTGTATTCAAGATAAATATGTCGCGTTAAACCTGCTAATGGCGGGCGACATGGAGAAATATGATTGGTCGGAGCCACCATAGACGCCTATAGAGATGTAAGTACCCCACAAGTTATGATTATGTAGAAATATGGGCCATTGCATGTTGTGATTTCCTTAAAGATGCCAGTAAAAATCAGTTTAGGAGGGAGATCCTCCATGTTTAATCATTATTGTGTTGATTTTTATAGAGTTGAGATGTTAATTTGCATCATTAAGTGGAGTAATTATTCCCACTATGAATTAAGAATGGCAATCAGTTATGTAAATGTGACGAGCACTATCGTTCGAGTTTTTAAGACGTTTAGCTATGTCGGATTTTTGGTAAAGTTATGTGAGAATAATAATAAAGTAATGATTTTGGTCATTTATGTCAGTGATATTAATGGTAATAATAATAATGAATATTAAAAGTATGAATGAACACATCAGGAAACAAATGAATGTTGTAAGCGAGAGATTTACGCTAAGTGCAAGACTTATCAATCTAAGCAGTAAGATAATACAGTAAGATTACATTACAGTAATTAAGGAAAGAAGTTTTATATCAGAATATTGCATATATTCAGTAATGATGCCAGGCATGAAAGAGCTTTTAGTGAATTGAATTTGCAGCTTATATGAGAAGCTTATAGAGTAATTGATAGATTTCTCTTAATAATATAGGTCGGAGGTCGTAGCATTGAGTAAAGGGGCCAGGTGGTCTATTCTACGTATGAAATCTCCTATGTCATGGGCATAAGTGGAGATATAATTTTTTCCAGAGTTGTAGTGTGCACCCTAGCTCTGAGGAAGGATATGAAAGTGTTCCGGGTTGGAATCCTGTGATAGAGACGAGGAAAACGAGGACACCTCGAAACTCTATGGTCTCCCGAGAACTTATTGATGAGTTATTCCGCTCGTGGTAGCGAAACTCATGGCGACAGCCTGGACTGAGCGCCTATATTTTACTTGAGACATCGGTCACCCGTTAGACTAATGCATTACGAACCCCGAACCTTCGTGTTGAATGGACCCGTGTGAGGCCAGTAATTATTATATCCTCTGTGTAGGAGTAATTATAAAAGCTCATTCAATACCTGTTTGCATAATAGTCAATGAAGATCCTTTGGGATATGTGTGTCGGTCAGACAACAGTATTTGTCTTGTAAATCTTTACTGCTTAGAAAGGAAAGCATTGAAACCTTTAAGGAGGGTCGAGGTAATTGGTGGAACACCCATCCCACATTCTATTGTATGCTGACTCCTCTAGCCGAGGGTCTGCAGGCGGGCACTCGAACCGTCAAGGCAAGTTGAAAGGAAAAGATTTTAGACCCTGGTAAATGACATATAATGAAAGATTGTTATGTTGAGTAATGTAGCCATGTGGTTTAGGAACACATGGATAATTATAGATTATCCTGATGGTTCATTATTTTAGCTATCTGACGAATAGTTAGACGATGTATTTGTACTGTCACTGAAACCAAGTTATGAAGTTGGTTACCAGATGCCAATCGCCACGAGAGCAAGGTAATCTAATTGTACCATCCGACACAAGCTATAACGTAACGTTTTATGTAGGAATCACATACAGCATGCAGTGGAACCATATAAATAGAGGAAGTGGAGGGGTAGCTTACATAATTATGGAGTTGCACGTTGATTGCGGTGCAACGTCCGAATAGGTAATGCATGAAAGCATTTGTTTGGTGAGAAGAGAAAAATCAAAACACGCACGGCACACATAATTGTTAAAACCAAGAGGTTTAAGGAATAAGTAATTTGTGATATTAAAGAAGTCACATTGTAGGACTGTTATGTTAATGTACAGTTTGCATTGAAGTCGTAGGTGCATCAGCGCACTAGAATATCTTTATGAAGTTCACATAAGGGTACAGCTTTGTAGTTTAATATGACTTTATTATTATTTCATTTTTGTTTATTTGTGGATTGTGGAAGTAAATTTTTGTTTGCTTTGTTTTTATGGTTTTGGGGATTGTTTTTGTGTTTGAAGCCATGATTTTATTTACTGAATTAAAGTTTTAGAATAGAGTTGTGCCTTATCATTGTAGAGTTGATACCTTATAGCCTCAAATCCAAATTATGCACTGCTCATTTGGGGAGACGGTACACGCCTGAGACCTGATGCTAGCTGGAGGCAGATGCATATTTACCATCGAGATTACTCACATGGGTACAGTAACGAATGCTTCTACTTCTTACTTTTTATCAGCTGTCTCTCGCTTCACTGCTAGGCGTGGTGTTCCTTCAGAGATGTTCTCTGATAACTCTTCCACTTTTCAGGGCGCAGCTTCCCTGTGGAAGAAAGCTCTCACTTCCTCTCCTGCCATGGAACAAATTTCTAATTTTTCCTACTCAAAGGGTTTCAAATGGCGCTTTATACCTCTCTACGCTCCTCATCACGGTGGTAGGTGGGAATCTTGCGTAAAGCTCACTAAACGTCATTTAAGAAAGGTCTTAGGTAATCGAATTCTGACTTATGAAGAATTCAATTCACTGTCCGTTCTGATTGAAGGTGTTGTTAATTCTCGCCCTTTAACTCCGCTTTCCAATGACCCCGATGACTTTCTTCCACTCACACCTGGTCACTTCCTTATCGGCACTTCTCTTCCTGCCCCTCCTCCTCTTCCCAATTCTTACAGGGATTCTAATCTACCTATCGTTTGGCGTAAACTTGAAGCCCTCCGTAATGCTTTTTGGAAGAGGTGGAACTTGGAATATTTAACTTCCTTCCAACGGAGACAGAAGTGGTTTCTTTCCAGTCCCGACATTAAAGTGGGGGACTTGGTCTTGGTTAGGAATGACTCTCCCCCCCCCCCCTGGTTTGGACTTCTGGTAGAGTGACCGAGTGTTATCCTGGAAGGGATGGGAGAGTCAGGGTGGCCAAAATCTTGACCACTAATGGTCATATCACAAGACCACTGTCTCTAATTTCTCCATTACCTTTAAATGTTTAACTGTTTATTTTGTTCTCTGTTGGTGTTTACCCCTCCCAGTATGGTGTATTCTTGGAATACACGGTAAGATAGAGTATTCTTTTTAATGCTCTTTGATTGTTCATTTCATCCTTTTTCTCAAACACCAACAAGGATCACCTAGTTTCTCTTTGGTGGTCATGTCTCTTATGTCATTGTGAGTCTGTTCTAGATATATATCTTCCATGACCCAGCTAGCGTCATCTAGCAGCGAATCTCTGAAGCTCCTCAATTCTTCCTGGTGCAAGAGGACTTCCTTTTCCATCTGGCCACCAGATCTCGTTGCCATCGCCAGTTATTATCTCTGTGATCAAGAGAACTTCGTCTACTCTTTCACCCACCAGGCTGTACTAGTATCGCCTGCCAGCAACTCTTTGAAGACCATTTCCTCAAGAGAATATAAGTTTACAATATTGGTCATGCTTATATGTTCTCCTTTTGTCTCCTACCCCCACTCTTTTCCCTTCCTTGGACCCTCCGCGCTTCGCTGAGTGGGTCTCACTTGTAAGTCGGCAGATGACTCGGTCAGTCAAGGCTCAACTAGAGCCAGTCTCCTCAAACCAAGAGGCACTCTCTACGTTCTACGCCATGTTGGCACATTAAGTATTCGTCAAAGGGAACTTCACCTTCGACATGCAACCAAGATAAGTACAGACTTAAGGTTTTAACCTCATCTTCATCAGTTTTATTATCTACATGCTTTTATTGATCATTTTATAGACAGCGTGAGATTACTTATTTGGGGCGGTAATCATTCTTCGCGGGATTTGCCATGTTGAGCTTTTGTCTGTCTAAGCCAACCTTAATAGAAAGTAGCTTTTCTTAAGCTATTTAAATGAGAAATCTACTCACCACGTGGGATATTATCTAATACCCGCTGTCTATAAATTACCAAGCTAGTTCCTCCGCTGGATTACCTTTGGCCCCATTCTTCTATTAAGATCGTTCTGGAACCTTCCAGATCCTGTACTTTATCTACAAGTCCTGCCGTCATGTATTTTTCACTCACTTGTGAGAATACTATTTAAAATTGAAGAATCTCACTTCTGAATTAAAGCTCAATAGCGAATTTTCTTCCACCGTTGGAATGTTCTATGGCGCATTTAATTGTAATCCACAACTTTCTCAAGCAATAGACTTTCGCCTATCTAGTGCAACCAGTCCTTTTTCATCATTGCAATAACTTTCTTTGCCATAAACTTTCGTGTTACTACAGTGAATTTTTCATCTATTCAAAAGACTATAGTGATAACTAGTGCTTGTTCAACTTTTCTACCGCGTCGCGATCGTCCGTTTACATTAAATAAGGCCATGAACATTGATCCTAAATCCCAATTGATCTTTCCTAAACCTTCTACTAACAAACCATATTAATAAAATTGTAACTCTAAATCATTTTTCTATGAGGTGTCACTCTAACGAAGTGCCCTTCCATTTTGCTTGTTTATCATTAATTAATTTCTGCATAACTACGTGTTTTATACACGTTTCAAGCTTATATTGTTTCTACCCTATAATCAGGGAAAACAATTCTCTCAACTCATGAGTGAGTTATTTCTAGGTCTCACGAAAGGGAAACTGCCCCCATTTGGCTCGTGATTCCTACTTAAACATAGGAGGTCGAGAACCTTCCTTTTGACTTTCTCATCAGGTTTCACAGTAAGTGACCTGCTCTTATTTGTATAATAACCAACAGTAATTCTGTATAAATATAAGAAGTTATAGGAACTTCTCCTTCATTCTACCCGCTTTCTTTTTTGTTATTTTCGAAGTTGTAACTTTTTCTAAAATAGTTACCTGGAAATTTCTTAAAGTACACTCCTTGTACTCAATTTAATGTTTAAACTTTAATCACTTCATTCGCCTTTTTTTTTTTTCAATCTTACAAAGATTTTAGTACATATATAAGGTTTGAAACCTAAAGAATTGTTAATTGCCTGTAGCAAACTTTAAATGTTAGGAGGTCTGCGACCCCAAATTGTTACTAAAAATTGAAACTATATACTTGTCAAATTTATTAGACTCTTTTGCATTGTTAAATAAATTAAATATTTGTTTTTGGATTTATCATTTCTCTAATACAACGGTTAGGCAAGATCCTGTCTTCCTTGGCTCTCCCTACTCAATGCCATTAAATCTATTGATAGGGTTTTCACCACTCGTTGCATTTGAGCAAGAACTCTTAGTGGTAATCTCGTTAAAGTTTCTCTTAGCTTTAATAGCTAATTCTAACTGGCCAGTAAGGCAAGTATAGCTCGCTACGCCCGCTACCTGCTTGTGGAGATCCTCTCCGAAAACGTATGGTTGGTTTTCCAAAAGATAAGTGTTTCTCTTTGTCTAATCTTTTAGCCGGCTCCTTGCTGAGTAAAAGCTTAGCCATTTCCAAATGCAACCATTGGTTCACTTACCAAAATTACTCCCCAAGGTATAATTTTTATCACTATCCTTCTTGGAAGCACTTGGTCGCTTTTTCAGGAACTCTATAACTTCGAAAACTGGAAATACCAAACCTGATTCAAATTATTGGCATTCTTCGAATTACTTTGCAAAAACGAATTTCTTTGAACAGACATACAATAAATCTGTTACTCTCAGTCTTGCCAGACCATCACCCTTCCCCATAGTAGGCATATGCATGCTTGAGAGGGAATATGCTAAAGCCTATCTCTGGCAAACCGCCCAAGTCCTAGCTGCGGTTCCCGTCAGCTTCGACCAGGTCCTTACCCACTTTAGGTATCAGAGAGCGGATTTGCGGTGGCAACCGCCTCTAAGTGCATTTGAAGTTAAATTCATAACTTTTGTGGGACTCTCCTCCTATTTTTCTATCCTTTTTCTCCAGTCCGAAACCTACCTTCTTTTCTTAATCATCTTCCCTTGGTGGTTAGGTTATTCCTCAGCCAATAATCTACCCACCCACGTTACTAGTGTATCAGATTTTGTACCCTCTGGGTGGCCGCTAGACGGTTATAATTGATGTCTTGATATATGTTTCACACGGGAACAGTTGTATGTGAATGAGGTAGGCACGTTGTATCTTAATGTAGTGTTTGTGTGGCCGCACTGCATGCTGACCGTACACGACCCTAACGGAGGTCGTGAAGGGAGGTCTGTTTGCCAAACGGAACGATCTCGTCTGTACGATTCACTTTTTCCAAATAGAGAGCGTTAAAATGAGATTCCAGCTTGTAAAATTTAATTGATTTGATGCTCCGTTGGAGTGCATAGTGTTCTGATCTGATTAACGTAATGATTCATTTCTTGTGGCATTAATTTAGCCTTTTGATGTTGCATTTTGAACTCACCTGGGGTGAGAGTGCGCCACTTTGATTTTGATTCTATTTTATTTGGGTTTATTGTTTTATTTGGAGTTCCATGATCCTGCAGTGTTTGATCAGGGGAAGCTGAGGCATTGCCCGAACTAATTAGATTAAGGTACCCTGGTTGTACCATCTCTGTGGACTTTATGGCAGAGAAGGATAGTAATGACGCAGTTTACTTTGTTGTGGTTCTACGTTGTTTATTAAGAGATTGGTTTTTGTTTGTTTTGTAGTTCTTCTAAGAATAAATTTTGTTTCCTTGTTCCCCTGGCATATGATTTATAGTTTTAAGTTCCCATGATCCAAATTTCGAAATTCCTAGGATGTAAAGTGTTAATTAGCCACCGAACGAGCCGCGCCCGAGATAAGATTCAGCATCTTAGATGGCCTTTGGAAGGGTATACTACACAGTACCAAACAAAATCATCTTTACAATGAACCCGTTTGTCGACAAAAATTTGATTACTTAAAATGTGCTCTCAAACGAAATTCACCTAACGTGTACTTTCCGACGTGACAATTATATTGAAAACCTCGTAGACTAAACGCAATATATGTCAAATTAAAACTGACCCTCACCGTTATGGAAAGTCCCTATCCCCAGGAAGACCCTCCTTAATAAATTATAAAGGCTTGTGGTGCATGAAAATTCGGGATGTTTAGCCTCCAATGGCCCCAATTCCCAAAAGCTGCAAAAACACTATTCCAATCCAGGAATTTTTGAAAATAATGTTGCTGTTTGGAGATTTAATAGACCTTCTGTACAACATATCGCACGTGTAAGTGACGTGTAAAAAATCTAGGGTACCCCTTGACCCCCTTAATCGCATTGTTGAATTTTACAGTCTATGTTTGATTCCACGATAACCTTATAGCCATTTGCAAACTTTCACAGAAATGTAATAAATTTATTGGCATTGCTTCTTACAGAAATAAATGAAAAGTTGGATGTCAGCTCTTGTGATACTGTTGTCATGTTTACCGGCTTGCATTACTTCATTAGTTTCTTCTTGTTCTTCTTCTTCTTTCGGATGGGCCAGCTAAGGACCACGACGTCCAACTTTTCAGTTTGGCGAGGGACTTAATGTTTGCCCAATATTCGCGCATTATCTGGCTATGTATCTCCTTTCTCTCTTTTGTCCAGATGATGCTGGATTTCTTACAGGGTGGTCTGATCTGAAAACTCTTCTGTTTAAGTATCTTTCTGAGATATGATCGACTTCGAATATCGCTTTTCATTATCTTCAGTTCTTGGATATCCTTGTTAACAACTGTTAGCGACGGTGTCAAGCTCTTTCTATTCCCCCAGTAGTTGAGAAGCCGGTTGGTTAGTCTTGTTGGGTTCATCCATGAGACAAGTCCGTAGAAAGCCAGACGTATCTTCCTGGCCACATCTGTGATTTCCTCAGTATATTTATATAGCTTCTGATTTGGTGTTCTTCTGTACTCGTCATCTATTTATTAATTTATTAAATGATATTTGTTTTCTGGGAATATCTCAGAAACGTAGTTTTAGAGCCTTAAAACGTAGTAGTCTCCGAGCCACCGAGGGGCTGAAAATGAGTTTTGTCTCGTCCTTGTACGTCATAATATAATAATAATCATATTAATAATTTATTAATATAGGGATAGCGATATAATAGACCTTTAGTACCACACCCGCCCGTGTAAATCACGTGAAAAATTTCAAGAGCACCCCCTGACCCCCTTAAGCGCATTATATACGTATTGATGAATTTTACAGCTTAAGTTGGTTCCGTGATAACCTTATAGCCGTTTGCGAACGTTCACAGTAATGTAATAAATGGAGTTTCATTGCGTCTTACAGAAATAGATGGACTTCAGAGAATGTGTTGCCATGGATACCGGCTTGCATTCTTTCAATAGCTTAATAAATGAAATTAGTTTTCTGGGTATATCTCAAAAACTGTTGGTCTTAGGACCTTAAAATATGGTTATCGGGGCCCGTAGGGCTCCCGAGTTTTGTTTCTCACATTGAGACGATGAAAATGAGCGTGGTCTCGTCTTTCTACGCCCATTTCAGCATGCATTTTAAGGGGGTATTCCCTCTTTTATGAGAGGTATGGAGAAGAGTTACATAAATGATTACTTTCGTGCCTCTGATGGACATCTGTACCAAATTTTACGTTGATCCACTCAGCCGTTCTCGAGTGATACGCGTGCAACGTTGTACACAGACAGACAAACAGACAGACAGACAGACAGACAGACAGACAAAAAAAAATGTTTTTGCGCGCAACCGTCCTAAATCAGTCTGAAACCCGTTAATAACTCGAACTTCCATCGAAATTCAGGAAAAACAGACAAACTTTCATTTTATATATATGTTAAAGGGAAGTCGATTCTTAGTAAGAGTTGACTCTCCCTAGGCAGAGTCAACTCTTACTAAAAGTATCAGTAATAGTTGATTAAAAACAATCAGATCAACTTTTCCTAGGGAGAGTTAACTATGCCTGTTGTGGTTTAGTAAAAGTTGATTCACAGATGCTGCTCTGAAAATGTAACCGCGTGCGCCAAACCTTTGTTGTTATTATTAAAATATTGCCATTGTTTGGACTCGTACTTCCATTATTGGACCGACCGTTATCGATCTGAACATTTCTTTGTTTTATTACCCCCACCACACAACAGGCAGTTGCCATTCGTCATTACTCGGCTCTTTATTGTTGTGCAATAGTGACAGAAGATTCATTTACGTTTAAATAATTAGTTTAAGTGTGTAATAATTAGGTCAGACACCACGGCAGAACTTTTTCGGGAAAAACTGCAGCAGGAACGTTCGTCTTCCAAGGTAAATCCACTGTCATTGACCAAATTGAAATATGATAGCTGCATTCAAAAAGTGAAAAATCTAAAAAACTGCAATTTAAAAAGAATGTAATGATATCAGGTTTTTAAGACGATATGACATTATTAAAGTAAATGGTATTACAAAACTAATACACCCTGTCACAGACCAAGACAGCATAAGGTATTATGTTTTTGATGAAGAGTTGTTTGGAGTTCTTAATGAAGCGCGCATTGCCTATCCACTGGACACGGGGGAAGAGATCGTATGATTCAGCAATTGAAAGGGAAATTTCAAAATGTTATTACAAAGGACATTTTACTATTTTTAAGCTTGTGCGAGCCTTGAGATCAAAAATTGAAACATAAGAAGAAAGGACTGGTTGTAAAGCCTTTGTTATTCAGGGAAATGAATTCACGCTGTCAAGTGGTCTTGATTGACTTTCAGTCGCAACCTGATGAAGACTTCAAATTTATAATGGTGTACCAGGACCATTTAACAAAGTTTGTTGTGCTAAGACCACTGAAATCAAAGACTGCAGACGAAGTGTGTAATAATATCGTTGATATTTTTACTTTGTTAGGCGCTCCTTGTATTTTACAATGAGACAATGGGAGAGAATTTGTTAGTAAAATTATTGACAGTCTGGTTAATACATGGCCGAACTTCAAAATGGTGCACGGCAAACCACGACATAGTCAAAGTCAAGGTAGCGTCGAAAGAGCCAACCAGGACATGGAGAATATGATAACCACCTGGATGCAAGACCACAAAACATCAAAATGGAGTGAAGGCTTAAAGTTTATTCAACTCCTGAAAAACAGTGCCTTGCATAGTGTGAAAAAACGATCCCCGTATAAAGCAATGTTCGGTTGCCCCAGAGACACGGCTTATATAATTCAAAACTACCAACTGAGGTACTGGCAAATTTAGAAACAGAAGAGGATCTTCAATGCGCATTTGATCAAATTCAGCAACAACAAGAAAACGAAATTGGAAGTAACGGGAATGACAATCCTGATGAAAATGAAACAAACCAATATGTATCAAGTGGTGAAAAGCTCGTAGATGATAGTGATTATCTCCTCACTGACCTGGACAAGTCTACTGAGGGCATCAAGAGACAGAGAAATGAAGCTTTCTACTCTCTAGAACAAGCTAAACGCATGAAAAACCCTCAGATCACATTCATCCGCCAGTAGAAAAAGGAGCACCAGTTGGAGTTCCAGTCCCTGATGTTGACCGAGGTAGAGGAGATGCTCGATCTATCCTTGGTGTGGTACTGGAGGTTGTCGATGATGGATTTTATCGAATTGGAACGTGAAATGGGATTCTAAAGCAGCTTTTCTCAACGTAAGTTTTCAAAGCTAAAATAAAAGATATCTCTCTCTCTCTCTCTCACACTGCCCATAGTATTAAATTGTTCAGATTTCAATGATTACATTTTTTCATGTCTCAATTCAGTAAATGTCCTACGAACATTATCCATGAAAATGAAGTTCCTATGGATAAAACAATAGCTGTGAGGACTGTTGCAACTTCACAATCACTTGGAAGTTGACAAGGTTTTTTCAAATGTTCTTGCAACACTAAATGCGAATCCATGAAGTGCATGTGCAAGAAGAAAAGTGTACTTTGCAACTCAAAGTGTCACAAATCTTTACTTTGCTGTAATAAATGTTAAATATTTCTATCTCTTTATGTATTTTAAAGGTTTTTCATTTTTATTAGTTTCTCTTAAACATTTCTCTCTCTTAATGTATTGGCTTTGCCTTCCTATTTGTTCTTTATTAGCTAGTACCGTTTCCTTGCTAATAGTCAACTGTTACTAACTCATGACAGTAAGAGTATACTTTCCCTAGGTATAGTCAACTCTGACTAGTAAATGTTGATCGAAATTGAACACTTACCGCTTGTAATCAACTTTTACTGAAAAGATCACTAAGAGTCGACTTTACCTAGGGAGAGTCAACTCTTACTGGAGAATCGACTTTCCCTGTAACATATATAGAGAGAGATAACAGGCAACAATATACAGTGCAGCACAGCACTAAGTGCAGCAAGTCTTGTCTTTTCTAGGGCTACGGCATGACTAATGATCTCGGAGCTTCTTGGCTACCCCTGTCCAGCAGAGCCGATGACGTGAACTGGGCGTGTTTCCCTGTCTAGGCAGTCAAGTGACCACGTACAATTATTTACGCGCACTCTCCCGACTCGGCGAACAGACTTTAGTCTAGTTCTCTCAATTTGATCGTTAACTAGCAGCTCACCTTTGACATCTAGCTGGGTGGATATGTTTGCATTCCATGTCTGGGAGAAGCCAAGGCTTTCCCAGCGCGAGGCACGGTGTTGTCAACTTTCCACCGTAACCACTAAGAGCAAGCAGTGAGACTGGACAGAACTCTGTGTAACTGTGCATCACTTGGCACCAGACACTTGTCTGACTAGCGAGCTGGCCGCCAGGACCGTACTCTGGAGTCCACGTTGAGATATAGAAGAAGAACCATCAGCTTTTGGTCAGCAGTCAACAGCCGCGGTTATTGTTGGCGCGTGCTGCTGCCTTACGTTTGAGTCGCCGCTCGATAACGAGGAAAGTGAGAGAACTATACAGACACCACAGTGACACAGGATTCGAGAAATGCTTGACGCGGTGGGTGAGTGGTTACCGTGTCGGATTGCCAACGCCAAGATTGCAGGTTCGCTCCTGGCCGCGGTAAGTGATTTTTTTGAAAGGCGACAAAAATCACGACATGCATGTCATACGTTGTTGGCATGTTAAAGAACCCATTTGAATTCAGTAGGCCATGTTCATAAAGGAAAAATTAATCTCGGGATTTTCCGACAAAACAAAGTTCCTCCATTCTCTACTAGAAAGCGCTATAGTGTCAAGGAGCTTAGATATCTAACCTCCTTAACTTTCATAGCGTTCCTAGTAAGGAAGAAAATCGACATGCAAGCTGCCCTCTGGGTGTCAAATAACAAAGCTTGCGCCAGGCACCCTCACCCGAGGCCATACGATATTATTATTATTATTATTATTATTATGTTCGCTTGTTCAGGATGCATTGTAACTACAGTAAGTAGTCTTTTAAATGAGCCAATAGTACATTCTGTAACAAGCGTACCTATTGTATATAATGGCATTAATTAAGACAAGAGAATGTTTATAAAACGAGCGAAGAGAGTTTTATAATTTCCATACGAGTGTCGATTACCATTATAGGTGAGTTGCATACGACTGTTAATGTTCGACGATAATTATAACTTTATTTTATGTTCGAACATAAATATTCATAAATATCTGACGAGATTCCATCACCTGAGTTTAGTGAACAGAGCGCATGCGCTGGGTTCCCAGTAAGGATCAAAGAACTTCACAATGTTATGTTTCCAAGGCTTTGAAACATTGTGTATGTTCGACGATGTCGAAATGTAAATATTATATGTCAGAAAACTGTATCATAATGAGGGTCATTATAACACTATTTTTAGCCTAATTTCAATTTTGAAAAAATAGGCTTATGAGATCACCTTTTGTCCGTGTGTGTGTGCGTGTGTGTGTGTGTGTGATTCGTGTGTGTGTCCCCCCCCCCCCCCCCTAATAAAATCTAAACGGCAGGAGCGATTTCAATGAAACTCGGAAAGTTCATAGCACTATTCCCGGCGACCTCGACCGTGCCCTTCAAATTTTGTTACGACTCACCAATCCAACAAGGCGGCTGTGCGAAATATTTCACCAGCATTCAATATCTCCTAAACTATTACCGATATTACCCTGACATTTTCTATGGTGATAGAGGGAACTACTATAAGTTCACATATGAGACTTTTGAAAACCTGGTAACTACAAAACCAACATGGTGGCCAAGCGAATTTGCGACTTTTAAATAGACGTTTCTCGCGATTTGACCAACAAAATGAAACTTGGTACAGTATATGTTTATATACATTGTAATGCACCGACATCTAACTTCGTTCAATTGTTTACATAATCACAAGATGGCGGATGTGCGAAATATTTCACCGGCTTTCTATATCTCTGAAACTATTAGCGGTATCTCCCTAAAATTTTGTACGGAGATAAAGGGCACTACTGGAAGCCCATCTATAAGATTTTCAAAAACCGGTTAACTACAAAACGAACATGGCGGCCAAGCGAATTTGAACATTTTAAATTGACCTTTCTCGCGATTTAATGTTCCAAGCGCACTGAAACCTGGTACAGGAAATATTTATACACATTGTAATCCACTGGTATCTAATTTAGTTCAATTGTTTACATAACCTCAAGATGGCGGCTGTGCGAATTTTAAAATTAAGTTTTTATTTCTTGTGATGTAGTCATGCGATCGAAGTGAAAGTTTGAATAATGAACCTACGCAATCATTTTCCTTTAATGGTACATGACTCTATGGCCTATACATTTAACAATCCAACATGGCGACCATCCGAAATATTTAGACGATACTGAATATCTACGAATCTATTTTAGCAATCAAACTGCATTTTTAATGTTCATAGAGGATATGAACTTAAGTTCACCTATAGGACTTTAAATAACCTGGTGATCACAAGTCCAACATGGCGGTGACGCGAATTATAAATATTCACATGGACGTTTCTCGCAATTTAACCATCCGCGTGCAGTGAAACTTGGTACAGTAAATCTTTATCCGAATGATAATCCACTGGCATCTAATTTATTTCAATTGTTTCCATAACCTCAAGATGGCAGCTGTGAATTTTTTTTAAATCTCCCTGTTTTTTCTTGTGTCCTAATTATGCGATTGAAGTTTGAATACTACACGTTCACAATAATCTGCATGTAACAGTACATAACTCTAGGACCTACATATATAAAATCCAACATGGCGACCATCCGAAATATTTAGTCGGTTCTCAATATCTACGAATCTATTACAGCAATCAAACTGAAATTGTGTATGTTGATAGTGGCAATTAACATAAGTAGGATATATGAAAATAGGCTGTATAGTTCTTCACGGAACTACTTGTTCATTATGAAACAGTTTCTCCCTCAAATCAGAGCTCAAGAAACAGTTGTGTGAACAATTAGGTAAGGATAGCATCGCACCTGCGCTCACTTCCACGGCCTTCTATTTTAAATTTCACTGCGTGGCTTCTAGTGTCATAGTGGGGTATTCCAGGAGGCCATGGCATTCTCTGCGTCCCATGCGCTCTGTTCAGTACATAAAACTGGCGAAATCTCGACAGATATTTATGAATATTTATGTTCGAACATAAAATAGTATTAAAACTCGTCCCGCTCGTTTTATAAACATACTCGTGTCTTAATTATTGCCATTATAGGCTCGTTGGATAGCGTACTTTTATTGTACAATAGGGGTATCCTGAACTAGCGCTAACAGATAGCGCACAGGTACTATGTTGGATCATTTTGTTATTTAGTTCAAATAACACAGGCTGTTGTAAGCCTCCGTGGCTTAGGCGGCAGCACGCTGGCCTCTCAACGCTGGGTCCGTGGTTCAAATCCCGGTCACTCCATGCTTGATTTGTGCTGGACAAAGCGGAGGCAAACAGGGTTTTCCGGGTACTCCGGTTTTCTCTGTCAAAATTTTAATTCCAGCAACACTCTCCACTATCATTTCATTTCATCTGTCATTCATTTAATCATTGCCTCAGAGGAGTGCGACAGGCTTCGGCAGCTGACACAGTTCATATACTCACCGCTAGATGGGGGCTTCATTCATTCCATTCCCTCACCCGGTCGGTCGACTGGAAACAGGCTGTGGATTCTCGTCTCAACACAAGCTGTTACAAACGCTTGTAGGGACTTGGACGTCCTGGCCATTGAGATCCGTGTACTTGGGTGTGTGTGTGGAATATTTTTTATTTGGTCACGTTCCTGTGTAACACTGGATTTACCAACGATGCTTGGGAAGGAAAGCACGAGAAATGCTGATCTAATGAACCAGTATTCAGACCTACTGTGAACCTTTTTGGGAATTTCTACCTAATTTACTCCATGTCAGATGTTTGTAAATACAGCTCCCTCCCTCTCCTTGTTGCTCCCAGTAAACAGGACCAACCGCATCGGGATATTATAAGAACTCTGCAACCAACAACAAAGCAGTGTTTTGATTCTTTTAATGTTTTCATATAAATTGAAGTGATAGAAGCCATTTTAATGTTGCCTAGTTACATCAGACGGGAAGACATATTACATAAGATATGTATCATATAATAACACGATTGTATAATAACGCAGAATATAGGTTACGACCAAATAGAGAGTTATATTTGAAATGTGAAGCCTTCGTGGCTTAGGCGGCAGCACGCCGGCCTCTCACCGCTGGGTCCGTGGTTCAAATCCCGGTCACTCCATGTGAGATTTGTGCTGGACAAAGCGGAGGCAGACAGGTTTTTCTCCGGGTACTCCGGTTTTCTCTGTCACAACTTTCATTCCAGCAACACTCCCATTTCATTTCATCTGCCATTCATTTAATCATTGCCCCTGAGGACAGCCGGCACAGTTCATATCCTCGCCGATAGATGGGGCTTTATTCATTCCATCGCTGACCCGGTTGGTCGACTGGAAGCAGGCTGTGGATTTTCATTTGCATTTGAAATGTGAAAAATTAACTGATTTAATGAAAAACAGAAGATTACAGTTTTTCGGACACATTTATAGAATGGAAAATACTAGACTAACTAAACAGATTTTCAGCTTACTGAATAGTTACAAATCCAAACCCACATGGTTCATTGAAATTGACAAAGATTTGACAAACACCAGAATTCAGACAGACACAATAGCAAATAGATTACACCTCAGAGAAGCTATTCAAAAGGCAGAATTTCAAGGAAGGAAGAAACAAACAACTCGCAGAAAGTGGACTCAAGAGGAGAAAGATCGACACTCCAGAAGGATTAGGGAAATTTGGAAACAAAAGAAATTGAATACAATGGACAATAGCCAAAGTTGATTCATCGTACCCTCCAAATGGGCTATTCGAAAGAAGAAGAACAACAACACGATTGTATGTAGAACAAGAAGTTCCGTGACGAACTAAAGAGCGTACTTTTCTTAAAATTTTAGATTCATGCCAATGATTAATCTATATGGATCTATCTAGAATAATGACGAAATTAAGTTGATAATATCGAAATTTCTAGTTAGTTCGAAATACTGTATACCTGGCATAATGTAGCCTAATAGAGAACTACAGTTGGCACCCCTGGTGACTGAATATATTCTTATTTCCATCTCTTAAGGTAGAGAATACAAAATTTGGTTGAAGTCCAATGGATGGCATGGACGTTACATGCAGTTAAACATTGGATCTAACAGCGCGCGTAAAATCATGTTGGCAACAATGACATACATGTATTTGTCAGAAATATCCTGAAATAATATGATCTATTGTTGTGTCAATTTTGAATGAAATCCTTTAGTTAGTATAGAAGTTATATGCAGTTTAAAATTGGACCTATCAGCAGGCTTAGAATCATGTTGGCAGCACTGGCGTAGGCCTATATTAGTTACTCCAAATTAATCTAGAATGCCAGGTACTATACGTGTGCAAAGTTTAGAGATATTGGCTTGCATGTTTTCTGATATATTGATATTAGGGTAACAAAAATAGAGACAGTATTTATTAACAGTTGGCAGCCCTGGTGGCTCTTAAGAATAGGCTCAGTCATAGCTGTTTATATACACATAGCACATACGAAATTTGGTTGAAATCCAATTGAAAGTGTAGAAGTTATATGCATTTAAAATTTGGACTTATCTGCAGGCTTATAATCATTTTGGCAACACTGCCATGTATGGCCTCCTGGAAATTAAACTGCAATATTATTATCTATACGTGTGCCAATTTTGAAATAGCTCCCTTTCGTACCTTCCAAGATATCCAACATGGTTCTCAAATTTCAATTGCGATTTTACAGCAGTTGGTAGCACTGACATCATTTTCAAATATGGCCGTGAGATATTCAGGTATAGATCTTTACTCCTACCAAATTTTGTTTCCATTGCTGCAGCCGTTTAGGAGTTGATAGGGGGGGGGGGGGGGCATACACACAGCCAGCCAGACAGACAGCAGAAGGATAGACAGACACACATTTCCCCGATCTCAAAAGTCTACTTTTTCCTCATTTTTGCAAAATGTGAAAAGTAGGTTAAAAATTGGGGGGTAATTAGGTACAATCTGTGTTGACGACTGGAAAGATTTCTTTAATAGTTTTCATATAAGTTGTTGTTGTTGTTATTATTATTATTAATATTTCTTTTTTTATGTTTTTTTATTGTTTGAAATCATTATCACGGCAAATACCGGCTACATTTTATGTTACAGCCAGGTTTGTCCTTAGCAAGGAACCATCTGTACTGAGGTAATTTTGTAGATTACACTGTTCAGAGACTTCACATCACTCTTCACAAATCTCCTTCATTTAGAGGATGAGCTAAATGTCCATCTGAATCTTCGAGCCTTGCTGAGTGTTCGACCAAGGTATTGTCACCAAGGAATTTCCTGACAATATGGCTGGTGCTTAACTGAACTGCCTTCCGTAGTTTAATATATATCTGCGGATGCAGATTCGATATTGAACGACTACTGTGGAGAGTTTTGGGTATAACACCAGCACATGATTCAATTATTGGGATTATCATTATTAATATTATTTTGAGAGAAAAGTTCTTCGGAAGATCTTCGGACCGGTGAGGGTTGTACACACGGGTGAATGGAAGATTAGACACAATCATGAAGTAGAAGACCTGTACCATGATGCCAACATAGCTGGAACCATCAAAACCAGAAGACCGCAGTGGGCTGGACATGTAGCCCGGATGGAGGACCACCGATGACCACGGAAGCTACTGGATTTCATCCCCGCAGGAAGAAGACCACCAGGGAGACCAAGGAAGCGGTGGAGTGATGGACTCCATGAAGATCTGCAACAGGCAGCGATACGTGTGGACAGTTGGCGGATGGTCCACTGGGCCTGATCGCGTAGAAGAAGGAAGATTATTATTATTGTGGGATCTGTCTGATAACAAGTGTCACTGTGACAGCTGTATTAGTGTGTGTAATTTTAAGTCAGGTGACGATTGGGAGGGAGGCAGCCGTGGCCTTAGGTTAACATCTGTCCCGGCATTTGCCTGGAGTAGAAGTAGAAAACCACGGAAAACCATTACCAGGATGACTTCCAGGACAGCTGAGGTAGGAATCGTACCCGCCTCTTCTCAGTTTTGTCTCACGAGGCTGAGTGTACCCCGTTCCAGCCCGCAGACCAGAATTAAATTTCTTGGCAGAGTCGAGAACCAAACCCGGGCCTTGAACGGGGTACACTCAACCTCGTGAGGTAAAACTTAGAAGAGGTGGGTTCGATTCCTACCTCTGCCATCTTGAAAGTAGTTTTCCATGGTTTCCCTCTTCTAGTCCAGGCAAACGGAGGGATGGTTCCTAACTTAAGGCCACGGTCATCTCCTTCCTAATCCCCTCCTGAATAACAAATGCACACACTAATGCAGCCATCACAGTGACATAGGTCATCAGTCAAAATTACACACACACCCAAGTACACTGGGTTGAATGACCACGATCATCAAGCGGCTCAAATGAAACATAAACAACATGCATTTCTTCTTCTTCTTCTTCTTCTTCTTCTTCTTCCTTTTCGTTTCACCCTCTTTGAGGTACGTTGAATCAAGCATTTCCATGTACGCTGTTCGTTCCGTAGAAACCAGTACTTCTTCAGTCTTTCCGATCTTCTCTTCCTCTCTTCTTCCGAGATAATGGGTTTGGATTTTAGTTAAGCTCTGTCTTGGAACCTTATATTTTCGTCTTTAGTAATTAATTTGGCTGCTCGATCGAACAATGACGTTTGTGTCATTTTCAATTCTACTAGGTCTTTTTCAATTTCCTTAAACCAGTTGGGTTTTGTTTTACGATTACGGAAAAAGTCAAAGATTTATTTCGTTAATCTATTAGAATCCATTCTCAGAAGATGACCGTAAACATTTATCCTCCTTTTTCACATGGTAACCGAGAGTTTTTCAATTTTCTGGTAGAGAGTTTCATTCCTAATGTATATAATCTTGTTATCCTGAAATTTTGGTCCTATAATTATTCTTAAAATTTTCCTTCCTTCAGCTCAAGGCCCTTAAAATTTATAGTTAGTGTTTCTGCTGCGTACAGTGCTTTTGGCTTAATCACTGTCTTGTAATGTTTAATTTTGGACCCCTATGAAAGGGATTTTTTATTGTATGTATCTTTTGTTAATTGGAAGGCCAGTTCATGCTTATTTTTCCTGGATTCCATTGCTTTACGTTCCCCAGCATTAATTAATCTCTTGTATTATTTTTTTTATTTTAATACGGGGAACCACCCATTACAATTGTGTACAATCCTGTTGACCGACTGAAAAACATTAAATTTTGATTACTAAAGCAACACTGAAAACTGGCTTCGAACACGATAACATGCATTAAGAATAATCTCTCGTAAGTGCGATAAAATAAAGATTATAAAAAGAAGGTAAAGTAAAATGATAGGCATCTTTGATTGATTGAAACTTCTGATATGTAGGGCCCGCATGTTGATGCCGTAAAAAATTAAAAGTGAACTTATAATTTTCAAAAATGACTGTAATAAATGACCTAAAAATTCGAAAAATGCACTATAAAATGAAAAAAAAGATCTTATAATAACAAACTCACCAATATTTCAAAAATTCGAAAAATGCACTTTAAAATGGAGAAAAAGATCGTATAATAATAAACTCACAAATATTTCAAAAATTCGAAAAATTCACTATAAAATGGAAAAAGTGGTCTTATAATAATAAACTCACAAATATTTCAAAAATTCGAAAAAATGCACTATAAAGTGGAGAAAATGATCTTATAATAATAAACTAACCAATATTTCAAAAATTCGAAAAATGCACTATAAAATGGAGAAAATGATCTTATAATATTATTTCAATATTTAAAATTATCTTCTATCAGCTACTAGCTTCTACTTAACTCTGAGAGACGTAACTCCCTCATATAGGCTAAAGCAGTGACATGACTAAATTGAAAAAAAAAAAAAAAAAAAAAAAAAAAAGGCCGATTTCTCTAAAATATGACCGAAAAAATACACCAAACTCAACAAAATGCTCTTAAAATGGAAGAATAGCAAAAAATACTAAAAGATGCAAAATATAATATACATATTTGAAGACGGGGTGGCCCGTCCGGAGATTCTACGTACTTCAGCATTGTTTTAGACCAGGGGTTCCCAACCTGGGGGAACCTGCTTTATCAACCGGGGGGGGGGGGGGGGGGCATGAAGTGATTTCCGAAATAATTTTTTAAACTTGAATATTACAATTTTGTAAAATAAACATTTTTCTAATCTCTCCAGGTGATTGTCGCACCAAGTCAATCGTTCAAAAGCACTCGTAATTGCCAACTGTCGGCACAAACCTCTGCGCAGCCGCGAGGTTGGAGGTGAAATAAGGAATTTGCTGTGTTGTCAGGAGAAAAATTATGCCAATTTTATCGTCTCGTTGGCATATCTTTGTGATTTCTTTGAAGCTTTGAACAGTTTGCACTTAAATTTTCAAAGACATATTTATGCGAGTCAGGATTTTTAAAGCTGAGTGTCATAGAAACAAAGCAGCGCTGTCGGCTTGATGTTGCAAGTGACCTCCGCTGTGCTCTGTCAAATATCAAACCAAACATACTGAATCTTACCAAGAGTAAACAGTGTCAACCCTCTCACTGACATTTGTTGACTAATTTAAGGATCTATTGTAAAAGTGTGTTATTTGTATTGTGCTAAAATGAAGTTAGTATGTAATAGATAGGCCTATTCCGTTATGTACTGAGGTGTTATGGTTAGGTCTATATCCTCCGTGTCAAGCAATGAGTAGTGGGGAGGAGGGGGTGGGGGGCGCGATGAACTCGCGTATCTGAAAAGGGGGGCGTCAGTCACAAAGGTTGGGAACCACTGTTTTAGACAGTTCAGTAAAAAGATGACATGCCATCAACATCCGGGCCCTACTTATAACGGATTAGTCACTCTCTGAATAAAATATTTAGAAACTCACTACTGATCGTAGCAGTTGACACTTCTATTGATGTAGCCCCATTGACTTAGCTTACTTCCCTCTCCGCGCGTGATACTCAAACATACACGACTAGCAGAAAACAATCTTATCTCAATAAACTGCGAGTAAAATCATTTAATTCCGCCAATGACACGCTGTGTGTTGTTAGTGAAATGGCAAGATAAGCATAACACGGTCCACCAGTCAATCACAACCCACGGACCTGCGCTTCCAAGAAGCCGCGGTCAGCAGGTCAGTAAGGCAGTCGGTCTCCACGCTCATCACTTACTTATCGATAGAAAAATACAACACGACATGAATGTAAACAGACACAGTTCTATCAACATCAAGCGTTCTCAATCTTAATGTCTTACCAAGTACCCGAGCACCATTACATCGAATATAATAATAATAATAATAATAATAATAATAATAATAATAATAATAATAATAATAATAAAAATAATAATAATAATAATAATAATAATAATGCTTGCCACGGTGGGTGAGTGGTTATAGTGTCGGACTACCAACCCCAAGATTGCAGGTTCGCTCCTGGCCGTGGTAAGTGATTTTTGAAAGGCGACAAAAATCACGACACGCATGTTATACGTTGTTGGCATGTTAAAGAACCCATTTGAATTCAGTAGGCCGTGTTCATAATGGCAAAATTAATCTCGGGATTTTACGCCAACATAAAGTTCCTCCATTCTCTACTTGACAGCGCTGTAGTGTCAAGGAGTTTAGATATCTAACCTCTTTGACTTTCATAGCGTTCAAAGGAACGACGAAATTCGACATGCAAGCTACCCTTTAGGTGTCAATGAACAAAGCTTGCACCAGGCGCCCGAGGCCATACGGTATTATTAATAACTAGCTGTTACCCGCGGCTTCGCCCGCAAGAACATTTGGAATCCCGTTATAACATTAGTTATATAGATAGATAAGCATGGGTCCTAGTGGAAAATAATTCTATCACCTGAAACCAAAAATGCATGGGACAAAAAAAATCAAAATATCATGTTGGATTCGGACCCTAAAAGACGTGAAAAATATAATAAAAGTATTTAAAAAAAATATTTTTTGAAATTTCATTCGAATCAATTTTTATGTCATTCCTGGGACTTAGAAAATTCCGGCCAAAAAGTACAAAATCATTAATAACTCCCTAAGTATTCGTCGTATGATGAAATAGCAACAGACAAAAAAGATGTAATGTGTTATTGTCTACAACATAGGCCATGTATAATTTTACACTCAGACATATTACGTATATTGCTATTCAATGAAATGCAGGTCTACCCCCTTAACACCCCTTTAGAACCTGAATATCCAAAAATCCTTTCTTAGTGGGCGTTTGCGGCCCTTGAGGAAGCTGGATACCAAATTTCATTCCAATCCGTTTGGTGGTTTCAGAGATTTTGTGATGAATGAATGAGTGAGTGGTATTTGAGCTTTATATAGTAGATAATAATAATAATAATAATAATAATAATAATAATAATAATAATAATGCAATGGACACGTGAAATGAATACAGACGTCATGCGTTTCTACTTCCTAGCTAGTGACATGGAAAGAAATCTTACTGGATATAGAACTTCTCTACATTCTAAGTTTATAAGTAAATACTCCCATTTGAATATCACAGAACAGCGAGTAAGTGATCAGCGCAGAACCATAATAAGGAACAGTCTCCTAAGCGAATTTGAACTTCTACAGATTAAAGATAGGATTCTCTCAGAACTACAACCCAAGCAGGAGACCAACAATGAAGATCATCCTGCCGTTAACATAGACACCACACCACGTCAAGGTATTGCAGAAAGTAATCAACCTTCCGTAGTCAAAATTAAAGGTAATAGTAACTCACTGGAGGATCGTAGAAATGTGATGAACATTTTACAGACAGCATTAATGAAATGGGAAGATAGTGATCCAAATTCAAGGAGTATTATTCCCAAGCTAAGGTTTAAAAATAATAGCAGACATATAATTGAGGATGTAAACAATTGCTTGGCTGCATTCTTAGAAACAGTAGATACTCTTACGGACTTCCATTTGCTCATATACTGCGCAGCTGTTACTGTGTTATCACTCCATGACCAGGTGCCAAGCAACCAAAACTTCAGTCCTCGTACGGAAATAATACCTCCGTGGGAACGACGAATCAATAATAAAGTCGTTGCGTAATGTAATAGGTCTGCTCACACACTATGCTTCAGATGATAGAACTCGAAAAGTCACATCAAAAATCATGAGGATAATTCCGAACATAAAAAACAAAGGGAAGCAAGAAATCCTGAATGTCATGGACGACTACAAGCAAAGACTAGCAGTACAAGCAGCGAAACTCAAGATATACAAGGAAAGTTATCAGGGGAGAACACAAAAGTATCTCTTCAGAGCTAATGAGAAAACCTTCTACGCGAATTTGATGGCAGCCGTGAACCAACAATCTCTAAAACACCGAATGAGGAGGAAATAAGCAACTTTTGGCGTAATGTGTGGTCTAACCTGGTGCAGCATAAAGAAGATGCAGAACGGATCAAAAAAATCAACGAGAAGCACTCACATATTAATCAAACACAAGAGTTAGTCATTACTGAGCAGGACATCCAAATAGCCATCAGCAAAACACACAGCTGAAAAACTCCGGGACCAGACAAAATTCAGAACTATTGGCGCAAAATCTTTACCAGCACACACAGAAAATTACCTGATCTTGTAACTCAGGTGGTCTATAATCCCGAAGAGTTCCCACACTTTCTCAACGAGGGACGAATCTACATATTGCCTAAAAGTGATGCTAATCCAGCAAACTACAGACCAATAACCTGTTTGCCGACGATCTACAAGATTATCACATCGGTCATCACTAATGTCATTTATGGTCACATGTACCAGCGTAGCATCTTGACAGAGGAGCAAAAGGGTTGTAAGAGAGGCGGCCAAGGCTGCAAAGATCAACTCACCATTGACAGTGTGATTATATACCAAGCGCAGAAGCAACGACGTAACCCTTTCTTGGCTTATATCGACTATAGAAAAGCATTCGATACGGTACCCCACGGTTGGCTCATCCATACCCTTGAGATTATTTATTTATTTATTTATGCTTATGGCATTGTACACAAAAACGATATACTATTTATATATATACATATATATACAAAAAATATCCTCTCGGCACGCCGGAAGGCGGAGGTAGATATCACCGGGCAAACTAGGGGATAGGCTATAATAGGAAAAATATGCAGGATTTCGTAGGAGGACCAGACCTCATTTATTGCGAGAAAGTATTTTACAATTGGAGGTTAATTAACTTTTTCCGTCTTTCTATGCATTATTTAACATTTTATTGTCTCATGGGGATGGTCACCTTCTTGTCATTTGGGGTTAATTTTTATACTTGTGATCACACTGTCCTTATGCAAGGTTTGGAACTAATGTGTAACTATCTAACAGTCTGTTACTTCTTCACGCAAAATTTTATCTCCCGCAGAGATGTTGGTTGGTTCCTCAGTTTAGGGGCTGCGACAAGGTGGTCATGTAACCCCGTGTACATTGGGTGTGTGTAGAATCAGTCTGATAAACGGTGTTATTTGTGATGACTGTATTAGTCTGTAATTCAGGTAAGGTCTGCAGACGGTCAATTTTAAGTAGTAGTACCTAATTTTGTACCAAATACTAACGTCAACGACACCTAGCTTTGAACTTGGCTGCTAGATGCCACCGCAACCAGCAACTTGCAACGAACGTTGTAACTTCCCCTCCGAAGGAAAGCATGCTGACGGATTTTTAGCGCTCTTAGAAAATCCGGCGACTTTGTCCGGCTTTGAACCAGCACCTTGGGCATAGAAGTTCAGCATGCTACCAGTTAGCATCTTCCCTCATAGTCAGATGGAACAAGAAGTTCCGTGACGAACTAAAGAGCCTACTTTTCTTAAAATTAAGATTCATGCCATAGATTAATCTACAGTATATGAACCTATCTAGAATAATGACGAAATTAAGTGGGTAATATCGAAATGTCTTAATTAGTTGGAAATAAGGTATACTAGGCATAATGTAGCCTAATAGAGCAATACAGTTGGCAGCTCTGGTGACTGAATATATTCTTACTTCCATCTCCTAAGGTACAGAATACAAAATGTGGTTGAAGTCCAAAGGACGTTACATGGATTTAGACATTGGATCTATTAGTACACGTAAAAGCATGTTGGCAACAATGTCATGCGAGTGCTGGCCAGAAATAATCTGAAATATTATTTATTTTTGTGCCAGTTTTGGATGAAATCCATTTGTTGGTATAGAAGTTACATGTATTTAAAAATTGGTCCTATCAGCAGGCTTAGAATCATGTTGGTAGAACTGACGTATATAAGTTACTCCAAATTAATGTAAAATGTCGGGTAATTTACGTGTGCATAGTTTAAAGCTATCGGCTTGCATACTTTCTGATATATTGGTATTTGGATTTAAAAATTCTTCTCGTCACGCCGGAAGGCGGAGGTAGATTTCACCGGGCAAACTAGGGGATAGGCTATAATAGGCAAAATATGCAGGTTTTCGTAGGAGGATCAGACCTCATTTATTGCGAGAAAGTATTTTACAATTGGAGGTTAGTTAACATTTTTTCGTCTTTCTATGCATACTTTTAACATTTTACTGTCTTATGGGGATAGTAACCTTCTTGTCATTTGAGGTTCATTTTTATACTTGTGATCACACTGTAGTTGTGCAAGGTTTTGGAACTGATGTGTAACTATCCAACAGTCTGTTACTTCTTCACGCAAAATTCTATCTCCCGCAGAGATGTTGGTTGGTAGGGGTTGCGACAACGTGGTCATGTAACCCCGTGTACATTGGGTGTGTGTAGAATCTGTCAGATAAACGGTGTTAATTGTGATGACTGTATTAGTCTGTAATTCAGGTAAGGTCTGCAGACGGTCAATTTTAAATAGTAGTACCTAATTTTGTACCAAATACTACCGTCAACGACACCTAGCTGTGAACTTGGCTGCTAGATGCCACCGCAACCAGCAACTTGCAACGAACGTTGTAACTTCCCCTCCGAAGGAAAGCATGCTGAGGGATGTTAGCGCTCTTAGAAAATCCGGCGACTTTGGCCGGCCTTGAACCAGCGACCTTGGGCATTGAAGTTCAGCATGCTAACAGTTATCCGCTTCCCTCATAGTCAGATGGAACAAGAAGTTGCTTACTTTCTGATATATTGGTATTTGGATAAAAAAGAGAGAGAGCAATTATTAACAGTTGGCAGCCCTGGTGGCTCTTAAGAATACACTCAGTCATATCTGTTTATATACACATATTACATAAAAAATGTGGTTGAAATCCAAATGATAGTGTAGAAGTTATATGCATTTAAAAATTGGACCTATCAGAAGGCATACAAATATTTTGGCAACACTGTCATGTATGGCCTCCTGGAAATTAAACTGAAATAGTATTATCTACATGTGTGCCATTTTTGGAATAGCTCCCATGTACCTTCCAAATTATTTTTATTTGGCAAAATTAATCTCGGGATTTTCCGCCAACATAAAGATCCTCCATTCTCTACTTGACAGCGCTGAAGTGTCAAGGAGATCCTCCAGTGAGTTACTATTACCTTTAATTTTGACTACGGAAGGTTGATTACTTTCTGCAATACCTTGACGTGGTGTGGTGTCTATGTTAACGGCAGGATGATCTTCAACATGGAGCTCAAATTTCTAGTGCGTTTTTTTAGCATTTGGTAGCACTGACATCTTTTTCAAATATAGGCCTGAGATATTCCGGTATACATCTTTACTCATACTAAAATTGGTTTCGATTGCTGCAGCCGTTTAGGAGTTGATAGGGGGGACACACACACACAGCCAGCCAAACAGACAGAAGGACAGATAGACAGACAGACAGACAGACAGACAGAAGGACAGACAGACAGACAGACAGACAGACACATTTTCCCGGATCGATCTCATAAGTCTACTTTTTCCTCTGTTTTGCAAAGTGTGAAAAGTAGGCTAAAAATGAATGTGATCTCGTCAATGGCGTTGTCTCGGGAACCTCTGATAGCTCATCCCTCATCAATTTAGAAGCGTTGTCATGGTAACCTCCGATGGCACTTGGCATTTTCTTTAATTCCGAAATTAACTTTCTCATCCCTTAGCGTAATGGTGGGTCATATCAAAAATTATTTCAGACAAAAGTTTTAGATAATTATTAGGGGAATATTTTCCATTTTGTACGGTTTTTATATTATGCCTATTAAGAGAGATATGATTAATGTTTCCCGAAAAACCCACTTTTTTCACCCCTTTGGTCAATGGTTGGTGCTATCAAAAAACTTATTTGACATAAATTGTTGGCACTTATCTGACACATATTATGAATTTTAAATGGATTCGATATTTCACGTATTAAGAGAGTTATAGCGAAATTTCACTTTTTCGAGAAAAAAAAAAGCCCGCCATTTTCACCCCCTTCGACCGATTTTGCCCATTAACGAACTCGACCGAGATTTTAATGGGATACTTAGGCTATTATGTAAAAAAATCAAACTGATTGGGGCAAAAGTACGGCAGTTATCGCGTCCACAAGAAACGGATATATACATATATACATAAATCATACTAATATATAACAAGTAGTTCCGTGAAGAACTATACAGCCTATTTTCATATATCCTGCTCATGTTAATTGCCTCTATCAACATACAAAATTTCAGTTTAATTGCTGTAACAGATTCGTAGATATTGAGAACCGTCTAAATATTTCAGAAGGTCGCCAGGTTGGATTTTTATTTTTGTACTATTACATTAAGATTATTGTGTACGTGTGGTATTCAAACTTCAATCGCATGATTAGAACACAAGAAGTAAAAACGAGATTTTAAAATTACGCACAGCAGCCATCTTGTGATTATGCAAACAATTGAAATAAATTAGATGCCAGTGGATCAACATTTGTATAAGCATTTAACGTGCAACGTTTCACGGCACTCGGATAGTTAATTCGCGAGAAACGTCCATTTAAATATGTATACTTCGCGTCACCGCCATGTTGGATTTGTGCTCACCAGGTAACTCAAAGTCCTATAGGTGAACATATGTTCATAGTCTCTATGAACATAAAAAAAATCAGTTTGGTTGCTGTAAAAGATTCATAGATATTGAGAACCGTCTAAATATTTCGGAAGCTCGCCATTTAGGATTGTTATATGTATAGGCCATAGAGTTATGTACCATTCAAGGACAATTATTGCCTAGGTTCATTATTCAAACTTTCACTTCGATTGCATGATTACGACACAAGAAATAAAAACATAATTTTAAAATTTCGCACAGCCGCCATCTTGAGGTTATGTAAACAATTGAATTAAATTAGATGGCAGTGCATTACAATCTGCAAAATCATTTACTGTACCACATTTCACTGCGCTCAGAGAGTTAAATCACGAGAAAAGTCTATTTAAATATTTCAAATTCGCTTGGTCGCCATGTTCGTTTTGTACTTTACAGGTTTATGAAATATACATAGGTAAACGTGTATCAGTACCATTTATCACCGTACAAAATTGCAGGGTGATATCTGTAATAGTTTCGGAGATATAGAATATCAGTGAAATATTTCGCACAGCCGCCATTTTGAGGTTATGTAAACAATTGAACTAAATTAGACTCCAGTGCTTTACAATGTCTATAAACAATTGCTGTACCCAGTTTCATTACGTTTGGGTAGTTAAATCGCGAGAAAAGTCTATTTAAAAGTCTCAACTTCGCTTGGCCGCCATGTTGGTTTTGTAGTCACCAGGATTTTGAAAGTCTCATAGGTGAACTTCTAGTAGTACCCTTTATCACCGTACACAATTTCAGGGCGATATCGGTAATAGTTTCGGAGATATTGAATTCTAGTGAAATATTTCGCACAGCCGCCATGTTGGATTGGTGAGACGTAACAAAATTTGAAGGGCACGGTCGAGGTCGCCGGGAATAGCACCATGAACTTACCGAGTTTCATTGAAATTGCTCCCTCCGTTTAGATTTTATTAGGGGGGGACACACACACACCTCACACACACACACACACACACACACACACACACGCACACACACACGGACAAAAGGTGATCTCATAAGCCTATTTTTTCAAAATTGAAAATAGGCTAAA
Organism: Meconema thalassinum; assembly: GCA_946902985.2. NCBI lineage: Eukaryota > Metazoa > Arthropoda > Insecta > Orthoptera > Tettigoniidae > Meconema > Meconema thalassinum. The sequence continues at coordinate 491,720,855 of OX336391.1, forward strand.
AATGAGATGGTGTGTGTCTGTCTTTCTGTCTGTCTGTCTGTCTGTCTGTCTGTCTGTCTGTTACCTAATAACGCAAGAACCACTGGTCCGATTTAAATGAAATTTTGCATGGATGTAGCTGAAATACCAGGTTTACATATAGGATACTTTTAATTTCGATATTTTGCACTATTAAGAAATGGCGACCATTTGAGAGACGTCACTACACCCTTTGGTTTCAAAATTTCATATTTCCATATCAAATAAAAAGAGAACGGTAGGAAATAGCAAACTTTTGATGGCACATATGAACTTTGAAATTTAATTTCCTATCCGAAAGGTCTTTATCACTTTTCGTGTATCTCCAACGGTTAGCGAGTAAAACCTACTTTTGTGACGTCACTACACCCTTTGGTTTCAAAATTTCATATTTCCATTTCAAATAAAAAGAGAACGCTAAGAAATAGCAAACTTTTGATGGTATACACGAGCTTTATCATTTAATTTTCTATCCAAAAGGTTCTTATCACTTTTCGTGTATCTCCGACGGTTAGCGAGTAAACCTAAATTTGTGCAATAAAACACGGTCAACACCGAGCGGTGCAGTATATCTCTACATATATAAATAGAAAATTTGTCTGTTTTTTTCTGAATTTCTACGGAAATTTGAGTTATTTACACGTTTCAGACTGTTTTATGATAGATGCTCGCGAAAATAATGTTTTGGTCTGTCTGTCTGATTGTCTGTGGACAACTTTGTTCCCTTATAACTCGAGAACGGCTGGGTGTGTCAACGTAAAATTTGGTACAGATATCCATCAGAGGCACGACACTAATCATTGATGTAACCCTTCTCCGTAACTCTCATAAAAGGGGGCCTACCCCCTTAAAATGCATGCTGAAATAGGAGTAGAAGGACGAGACAAAGATCATTTTTATCCCCTCGATGTGAGAGACAAAACTCGGGGGCCCTAAAGGGTCCCCGAAATCCACATTTTAAGGCCCTAAACCCAACCGTTTTTGAGATATTCCCAGAAAACTAATTTCATTTAATAAACTAATGTTCGAATTCAAGCCGGTAACCATAGCAACAGATTCTCAGAGGTCCATCTATTGCTGTAAGACGCAATGAAATTCCATTAATTACATTGGTGTGAAAGTTTGCAAACGGCTAGAAGGTTATCACGGAACCAAATTAAGCTGTAAAATTCATCAATACGTATAATGCGCTTAAAGGGGTCAAGGGGTACACTAGAATTTTTTCACGCGATTTACACCTCCGGGTGTGGTACGGCAGGTCTATTATATTCCTATCCCTATATTTTGTTATTATTATTATATTATGGCGTACAACGAGGAGACAAAGCCCCTCGGTGCCAGAAACAAAATTTGGGGGCCCTAAAGGGTCCTCGAAAACTACATTATAAGGCCCTAAAACCAGAAGTATCTGAAATATTCGCAGAAAACTAATTTAATTTAATTTAACAAACTAATGAAGGAATGGAAATCGCTAACCATGACAACATTATCTCAAGGGGTGGCATCCAAATTTCCATCTATTTCTGTAAGAAGTAATGTCACTCCATTTATTACATTTCTGTGAAAGTTTGCAAATGGCTATACGGTTATCACGGAACCAACGTAGACTGTATAATTCATCAATCTAATTAAGGGGGTCAAGGGGTAACCTAGATTTTTTTCATGCAATTTTCACGTGCGACATATAGTACAGAAGGTCTATTATATCTCCAAACATTTTCAAAGTGAAATGCCATGCCCTGTGGTTCAGATTCCACGTAAAATGGAGGTCCCGTGGCTCATGATCTCGCGATTAATGGTCACGTAAAACTACAATCTTCCTTTATATCTCCAAACAGCAACATTATTTTCAAAAATTCCTGACTTGAATCAGCATTTTTTGCGGCTTTTAGGAATTCGGGCCATTTGAGATTAAAGAACCTGAATTGTCATGCACCACGAGCCTTTATAATTTATGAAAGAGGTCTTCCTGTGTATGGGGACCTATCACAACGTAGAGGGTCATTTTTTATGTGAGGTGTATTATTTGCGTTTCGTCTACAAGGCTTTTAATTCTATTTCACGTCAAGACGTACACGTTAGGTGAATTTAGTTTGAGAGCAAATTTTAACTAATCTTTTTTTTTTTTTTGTCGACATTCGGGTTCATCGTAAGGATTATTTTGTTTGATACTGTATGGTAGATATACCCATATTTGGATATCTGGGTGATATGTTGTAGACAATAGAATTGTCTGTCTGTCTTTCAGTGTATCTTTATGTACGCCTATAGATCGTGTTCGGAGGCGTGGTGCATCGTAAAATTAGGTATGGTAAACATGAGTCCATACACCAATCATTTATAAAACTCCTCACCGTACTTTTCATACGGTAGAAGGGTGGATATAGGGAAAAACTTCTCAAAATACATGCTAAAATAGGCGAAATATAAAAATTATCCTAGAAGGACGATCAAAGCATATGTTGCGCTTCTCAATGTGAGACACAAAATACGCGAGTCTATAAGGGGTCTCCGAAAACCACATTTTAATGCCCTTAAATTAACAGTGTGTGTGATATTCCCAGAAAACTAACTTCGTTCTGATAAAGTTATGAAGGAATGAAAAACCACTAACCATTGCAACAGTAGCTCAATTGATAATGTCTGGTGTTAATATATAACACCGTTCGAAGGACGGGTACTTCTGCTATACTAATATATAACAAGTAGTTCCGTGAAGAACTATACAGCCTATTTTCATATATCCTACTTATATTAATTGCCACTATTTAACATACACAATTTCAGTTTGATTGCTGTAATAGATTCGTAGATATTGAGAACCGACTAAATATTTCGGATGGTCGCCATGTTGGATTTTATATATGTAGGTCCTAGAGTTATGTACTGTTACATGCAGATTATTGTGAACGTGTAGTATTCAAACTTCAATCGCATAATTAGGACACAAGAAAAAACAAGGAGATTTAAAAATTTTACACAGCTGCCATCTTGATGTTATGGAACCAATTGAAATAAATTAGATGCCAGTGGATTAACATTCGGATAAAGATTTACTGTACCAAGTTTCACTGCACGCGGATGGTTAAATTACGAGAAACGTCCATGTGAATATTTATAATTCGCGTCACCGCCATGTTGGATTTGTGATCACCAGGTTATTTAAAGTCCTATAGGTGAACTTAAGTTCATAGCCCCTATGAACATTAAAAAATGCAGTTTGATTGCTAAAATAGATTCGTAGATATTCAGTATCGTCTAAATATTTCGGATGGTCGCCATGTTGGATTGTTAAATGTATAGGCCATAGAGTCATGTACCATTAAAGGAAAATTATTGCGTAGGTTCATTATTCAAACTTTCACTTCGATCGCATGACTACATCACAAGAAATAAAAACTTAATTTTAAAATTCGCACTGCCGCCATCTTGAGGTTATGTAAACAATTGAACTAAATTAGATACCAGTGGATTACAATGTGTATAAATATTTCCTGTACCAGGTTTCAGTGCGCTTGGAACATTAAATCGCGAGAAAGGTCAATTTAAAATGTTCAAATTCGCTTGGCCGCCATGTTCGTTTTGTAGTTATCCGGTTTTTGAAAATCTTATATATGGACTTCCAGTAGTGCCCTTTATCTCAGTACAAAATTTTAGGGAGATACCGCTGATAGTTTCAGAGATATAGAATGCCGGTGAAATATTTCGCACATCCGCCATCTTGTGATTATGTAAACAATTGAACGAAGTTAGACATCGGTGCATTACAATGTATATAAACATATTATGTACCAAGTTTCATTGCGTTTGGTTGGTCAAATCGCGAGAAACGTCTATTTAAAAGTCGCAAATTCGTTTGGCCGCCATGTTCGTTTTGTAGTTACCAGGTTTTCAAAAGTCACATAAGCTAACTTATAGTAGTTCCCTCTATCACCATAGAAAATGTCAGGGTAATATCGGTATTAGTTTCGGAGATATTGAATGCTGGTGAAATATTTCGCACAGCCGCCATGTTGGATTGGTGAGTCGTAACAAAATTTGAAGGGCACGGTCGAGGTCGCCGGGAATAGTGCTATGAACTTTCCGAGTTTTATTGAAATCGCTCCTGCCGTTTAGATTTTATTAGGGGGGGACACACACACGAATCACACACACACACGCACACACACACGGACAAAAGGTGATCTCATAAGCCTATTTTTTCAAAATTGAAAATAGGCTAAAAATGAGATGGTGTGAGTCTGTCTTTCTGTCTGTCTGTGTGCTACTCAATAACGCAAGAACCACTGGTCCGATTTAAATGAAATTTTGCATGGATGTAGCTGATTTACCAGGTTTACATAGTCTATAGGATACATTTTATTTCGATATTTTGCACTATTAGAAAATGGCGACCATTTTAGTGACGTCACTACACACTTTAATCAAAACTTCATATTTCCTTATCAAATAAAAAGAGAACGCTAAGAAATAGCGAACTTTTGACGGTATATACGAGCTTCACTTTTCGTTTTTCTCCAACGGTTAGCGAGTAAAACCCACATTTATGACGTCACTACACCCTTTGGTTTCAAAATCTTATATATCCATTTCAAATAAAAAGAGAACGCTAAGAAATAGCAACCTTTTGATGGCATAAATGAGCTTTAGCATTCAATTTTCTATCCAAAAGGTCCTTATCACTTTTCGTGTATCTCCAACGGTTAGCGAGTAAAACCTAAATTTGTGCAATAAAACACGGTCAACACCGAGCGGTGCAGTCTATCTCTCTCTATATATATATAAAAATGAAAGTTTGCCTGTTTTTTTTCTGAATTTCTACGGAAATTTGAGTTATTTACGCGTTTCAGACTGTTTTATGATGGATGCGCGCGAAATATTTTTTTGTCTGTCTGTCTGTTTGTTTGTCGGTGGACAACTTTGTTCCCTTATAACTCGAGAACGGCAGGGTGTATCAACGTAAAATTTGGTACAGATATCCATCAGAGGCACGACACTAATCATTGATGTAACTCTTCTCCGTACCTCTAATAAAAGGGGGCCTACCCCCTTAAAATACATTCATAAATAGGCGTAGATTGACGTGACAAAGCTCATTTTCAGCCTCTCAATGTGAGAGATAAAACTCGGGGGCCCTAAAAACACATTTTAAGGTCCTACGTCCAACCGTTTTTGAGATATTCCCAGAAAACTAATTTAATTTAATAAACTAATGAACGAATGCAAGCCGATGACCATGGCAACTGATTCTCAGAGGTCCATCTATTGCTGTAAGATGCAATGCAATTCCATTAATTACATTAGTGTGAAAGTTTGCAAACGGCTAGATGGTTGTTATGGAACCAAATTAAGCTGGAAATTTCATCAATACGTAAAATGCGCTTAAGGGGGTCAAGGGGTATTCTAGATTTTTTTCACGCGATTTACACCTGCGGGTGTGGTATGGCAGGTCTATTATATTCCTACCCCTATATTATATTATTATTATTAGTATTATATTATGGCGTACAACGACGAGACAAAGCCCCTCGGTGCCAGAAATAAAACTCGAGGGTCCTCGAAAACTACATTATAAGGCTCTAAAACCAACAGGTTCTGAAACATTCCCAGAAAACTAATTAACTTTAATTTAACAAACTAATGAAGGAATGCAATTCGGTAACCATGACATCATTATCTCAAGGGGTGGCATCCAACTTTCCATCTATTTCAGTAAGAAGCAATTTATTACATTTATTACATTTCTGTGAAAGTTTGCAAATATAAGGTTATCACGGAACCAACGTAGACTGTATAATTCATCAATGCAATTAAGGGGGTCAAGGGGTAACCTAGGATTTTTTCATGCAATTTTCACGTGCGACATATAGTACAGAAGGTCTATTATATCTCCAAACAACAACATTATTTTCAAAAATTCCCGAATTGAATCAGCATTTTTTGCGGCTTTTAGGAATTTGGGACATTTGGGACTAAAGAACCTGAATTTTCATGCACCAAAAGCTTTTATAATTTATGATAGAGTTCTTCCTGTGTATGGGGACCCAACACAACGTAGAGGGTCAGTTTTTATGTGACGTGTATTGCGTTTCATCTACAAGGCTTTCAATTCTATTTCATGTCAGGAAGTACACGTTAGGTGAATTTAGTTTGAGAGCACATTTCAACTAATTTTTTTCTTTTTTTTTTTTTTGTCGACATACGGGTTCATCGTAAGGATGATTTTCTTTGATACTGTGTGGTAGATATACCCATATTTGGATTTCTGGGTAATATGTTGTAGACAATAGAATTGTCTGTCTGTCTTTCTGTGTATCCTTATGTACGCCTATAACTCATGTTCGGATGCTTGGTGCATCGTAAAATTAGGTATGGTAAACATGAGTCAATACACCAATCATTTATAAAACTCTTCACCGTACTTTTCATACAGTAGAAGGGTGGATATAGGGAAAAACTTCTCAAAATACATGCTAAAATAGGCGAAATATAAAAATTATCCTGGAAGGACGACCAAAGCATATGTTGCACTTCTCAATGTGAGACAAAAAATTCTCGAGTCTATAAAGAGTCTCCGAAAACCACATTATAAGGCCCTTAAATTAACAGTGTGTGTGATATTCCCAGAAAACTAACTTCGTTCTGATAAACTTATGAAGGAATTACAAGCCGCTAACCATTGCAACAGTAGCTCAATCGATAATGTCTGGTGCACCCCTAAAAGCAACAGTACTTAAAAGGGACATAACACCAATAACATTATTATTATTATTATAATGTCTGGTGTTAACACCGAATACCGTTCGAAGAACGGGTACTTCTGCTAGTTATATATAAACTTTTGAACTGACGGTGGTTTTGGGGTCTGGGGGATGTGAAACGCGAAGATATGTCGAAATTTTCCGGAAGTCGAAACATGGTACCCGTTGCAATAGTTAGCTTTCTAATGAAATCTACTTAAAAAAGGGCGCAAACCATTACAACAATCAACTTAGACCTACAGATTTCACAGCTGTATGTCCAGTTCGTCTAGCCACTGTATGGCCTGAGTAGATGTCACAAGAAAGTCGTCCATTGATCCAGAGTACGCCCTCCTCGGACATTCTGCTACAATATGGTGGGTGGTTTGATTCACTGCACCACAGTCACAGCTGGGGGAAGTTCGCATGCCCCACTTATGAAGCAGTGAGCCACATCGCCCTTGAGATATACCGAGTAAACAAGACACTCATCAACTTCCTTGCTATCACTATGCAATTTTGGCGTACCACAATCATCTTGAAATCTAACATCACTACCACTGAAACAGAGGTCATAGCCATCAAACGTGGTATCTTTCAAGGCGATGCCTTAAGTGCACTGTGGTTCTGTTTATGTCTTAACCCTTTATCAGAGACTTTGAAGATGAACAACGACGGATACCAAATAAAAGCAGTGAAGCCGCTTCTATTGGACTAGCCCAGGAATTAGTGTCCAATTCTGACATTTCAGGTCAACTTTCATTCATCAAATCAAATTTTGGTTTTCTTCCTGCTACTATAACTGCTTTGGAGCAATCAGAAGTGCCACTAGTGAAGCAGATAGAACTAGTGAAAACGACTGTGAATAAATTTAATGTTGTTTGTGGTAAAGAGGGGCAAGAAGTATCAAAGAAAATGGAAAAGGTGTTAGGAAACACAAAGGGTATCACACATTGTGTTCCATTTCAATGATTTTGTTGGGTGAAAAGTTTTCTCTCAATCATTTAGAATTAGATCCAAATGTTGTTGTCCATTTCAAATATGCTCCTCTTGTATCAGCTGAAGTAGAAAGAAGTTTTTCAAAATACAAGGCTTTGTTGGCTGATAATAGGAAATCTTTTTTATTTGAAAATTTGCATAAGGTATTCATTGTATATTGCAACTGAGGGATCATAAACTAGAATTATTTATTTTATTTAGCGTATGGCTTTACAGATACAATATGCACATAAAAGATAATTAGTTTATGAAGACAAACTATATGTTCATGTCTAAATTGTTTATATAGTTAATTGTCTCTGATGATCCATGAGCGAAATCAGTCACGTTGCCACTGTACTTTCGTTTAGGACATTCGGTGATGATATGCTGGATGGTCTGCTTGGGGGCACCACAATCACAGTTAGGCGAAGACATTATTTTCCATTTGTAGTGGAAGTCTGCACAGTTGCCGTGACCCGTATGAATCCTGTTGAGAGTTGACCATGTTTTCCGAGGAAGCTCAAATCCAGGTGGCAACGATGATCCAATGCGTGGTAAGGTTGATCCAGGCCTATTATCTTGTCTTCCCTGCCATTCTTTAGTGATGTTGTAGTTGGTATTCTCCAAGTCTATTGCAGTCCTTGTTGGTGGATTTCGGGATCGTAGGCGATTCAGGCAAATGTCAGCAATGTCACAGTGTATTGGTAGCTGTGGGTTATCCATTATTTTCTTGAACTCCTTGAGGAGAGCGATTTTACGTCGAAGATCTGGTGGAGGGATGTGGCTGAGGATAGGTAGACAATGTGTGGGTGTAGACCTTATTGTGCCAGTGATTGGGCGCATGGTGGTGTTGAGCTGGGTATCTATGAGGTTAGTGTGAGGACTATTCAACCACACCGGGGCACAATACTCTGCAGCTGAAAACACAAGTCCCAAAGCTGTACATCGAAGTGAAGTTGCCGATGAACCCTAAGTTGTGCCACATAATTTTTGGACTATATTGTTACGGGTTCTCACTTTGGATTGAGTATTGCGGAGGTGTTGTTTGAAGGAGAGTGTTCTATCCATTGTGACCCCCAGGTATTTAGGGAATCTATTATGTCTCAATAATTGATTTCCAATATACACCTGCAATTCTTTATTAGCCATCTTGTTGTTCAAATGAAAGCAGCACACTTCTGTCTTGTTAGTATTAAGTGTAAGTCTCCACATCTTAAAGTATTGAGTCAGTTCTTCAAGATCGTCTGTTAGGTTCATCTCTGTTTTCTCAAAAGTTGTATCTCTAGTAGCAAGTGCCCAATCATCTGCATAACCAAATTTTCTTGAAGTTGTGGCAGGCATATCTGCGATATATAGGCTAAATAAGATTGGAGCAAGAACAGAGCCCTGAGGAAGTCCATTATTTAGTGATCTTTTGGTGCTCACATTATTCCCCATATGTACTTGGAAAAGTCTCTGACTTAGCATATTATTCAGGAGTCGGGCAGTCGTCTTACATGGTATCACTTTCAGGAACTTGAAGAGTAGGCCATCCTTACAGACTGTGTCGTATGCTGCTGTCAGATCGATAAAAGCCACCGATGTCTTAAGTTTTTTCTGGTAGCCTGCTTCTATGAAAGTTGTACGGGACAGTACTTGATCTGTAGTGCTTCTGTGCGGTCTGAATCCTGCCTGCTCCACTGGGATTTTCTTGATTATCTCTGGGCCAATTCTATTGAGAAGGAGCCTTTCTAGTAATATGTCACACTAAGCAGGGCAATGGGGCGATAGCTCTCTGGTGTATCACTTGCTTTGCCTTTCTTCAAGATGGCTATGATCTTCGTTTGTTTGAATAACTTTGGCAATTGCCCACTCTGTAATATGTTCGTGAAGAAGTTAGACAACCATACTTTAGCTCTGTCTCCACAATGAGTAATAAATTCCGGGTGGATGCCATCCAAACCTGGTGCTTTGCCTGGCTTAATGTCTTTAATTGCAGTAGTTATCTCATCCTTAGTAAAAGGTCTGGAGTATTCCAAGATATCTGTGGCATTCTCTTTTAAAAATTTTAATTCCTTCTTTATGCGTTTTGTGAAGATTTTATCCCTGCTACTTTTAGAAGTCGTGACTATGTGAGAAGCGATCTTGTTTGGGCGAATATCTGGACTCCTTCGTGTAATAGGTTTACCATCTCCCAGTTTCCTGAGAAGCAGCCAGGCTTCACGACTAGATTTTGTAAAGTCAAGAGATTCCACTTTCGTAATCCACTTTTGTTTTCTTGCAGCATCCAGGCTATACAAAAGTTGATCTGCAATTTCGTGATCACCACTGTCAATGTATTGTTGGTAAAGATTATGAGTTTCGTCACTCCATCCAGGAATGTACTCTCTACGGAAGCCCCTAGGGATGTGTTTTTTCGCTGTATATATCACAGCTCCCACGAATCTCTCATATGCTTTTCTTGTTGGTGGTATCCTTCGCACATATTTATCAAGGTCCTCTGTAAAGGCAGACCAGTTACCTTTACTGAGATTCCAGCGTGATCGTGGGGTAGATGAAACCAAGGGAATTTGAATTCCAAGCTCGTAAAGGACCGGCCGATGCTGGCTGTGAGGAAAATCGGCGAGCACTTTTCGGATGATTGATAAGGGTTTATCATCTTGGTTTCTGGACACAAAACATAGGTCAGGACAATAATCTAGCCTCCATGCAGCTGATCTAAAAGTACCTCGATCTTTAGCATCAACCACATGGAATAGATCATTACTTTCTATCCAATTCATTAGTGCCTCTCCGTTCTCATCATTGCATCTATAGTTCCACTCCTGATGATGACTGTTGAAGTCTCCTACATAGACGGCTGGGTGTGGATGCACGTCTAAGACTTGATTTGGCCACTTAACACTTGGAGGTTTATAAATATTTGAGATAACAGTGTCGCCTATTCTAGTAACAACTGTATGAATTTCCTCGTTTATGCTAGAGGTGACAAGGTAAGCATTTTCTATGGTGGAGCGTACGTAGGTAGCATTTCCATGCGTATGATGGTAGGTAGCTCCCAGAAGATCGTATCCTGGAATCTTTCCTCTAACCTTCAACTGCTGTTCATCTGCAGCATGAGTTTCTTGTATAACTACTAAGTCAACTTCATATGAAAGTAGCAGTTTAGACAGCGCTTCACTCTTGGATCGGCTAATGCCTTCTATATTCAGTTGACAGATACGGACAGAAGGTCCTAGACTTAATTTTAATAAAATAAGCTCACTACGATATCAAATTGCATAGTTTAACTTCTCTTGTGCATTTTATCTCTACTTAGTATAAAACAAAGTTTTGATGCAGTTTTCACCATTCTGTAAAGGATACCTCGAGGATGATTTCTGTAGAAAATAATTTATTTATGATCAAAGGAAGCCTAGCAGTAACGATTTCAGTGGAAAAGTCGAAAAAAAAACTGGCGTCCGTGCGCATTGTAAGCTTACGCTGGGCAAACCGTTAAAAATATCTAAATACTATGAGTGTAAGAACTGTTCAGCATGAAAAGTTCTCCAAAAAAAGTCCATGAGAGCATATGTCTATCTTCAATACATAGTCCACTATAAGTGTTTTTACGTTTTAATTTCTTCCAACCATGTCCATTCAACTACTGAGGCGACAGTTTACGAGCTAGCTAAGGGCGAGTCGATCATCCCTGTTACAGCCTAACTAGCGGACGATCTCATTATCCCAGATACAGCCAGCAGGAAACCGTCGAGTCGTGTTGAGTTAAGACTTCTGAGAAGGCTGGTTGTGTTTGGAGTTTCCCTGGAAGTGCAACTCGGGTTTTCTTCATGTCGCCTGTGAAACACAGTCAATTTCAGATTGGACGGAATGGGGATTTGTGTTTCATTCACCTCGCCATTCCCTGGAAGTGCAACTCTCATTTCGCGTGTAAACTTTTCGTTCCGCAAAATTCACAGTCAATTTAAGATTGGACGGAAGGGGGATTACATTATATTAAATTATACTGATTGGCGTATAATATCTACTTAGTATAAAACAAAGTCCCCGATTCTTGGATGTCACGGGTAATCTCGAGAACCACTGAATGGATTTTGATGCGGTTTTCACCATTCTGTAAAGGATCTCGAGGAAGGTTTCTGTAGAAAATAATTTATTTATGACCAAAGAAAGTCAAGCACTAACGATTTCAGTGAAAATGTCGAAAAAAAACTGGCGTCCGTACGCGTTTTAAGCTTACGCTGGGCAAACCGTTAAAAATATCTATATACTGAGTGTAAGAATTGTTCAGCTTGGAAAGTTCTAAAATAAGCCCGGGAGAGCATATCTCTATCTTCAATACATCGTCTACTATAAGTGTTTTTACGTTTTCATTTCTTCCAACAATCTCCTTTCAGTTACTGAGGCGATAGTTTACGAGCTAGCTAGGGGCGAGTCTATCACCCCAGTTACAGCATAGCTAGCGGACGAGCTTATTGCCCCAGATACAGCCAGCAGCAAACTGTCAAGTCGTGTTGAGTTAAAAACTTTTGAGAAGAGTGGTTGTGTTTGGAGTTTCCCTGGAAGTGCAACTCGTCTTTTCTTCATTTCGCCTGTGAACTTTTCGTTCCGCACAATTCACAGTCAAGTTAAGATTGGACGAAAGGGGTATTTGTGTTTCATGCACCTCGCCATTCTTAAATTACGTCTGACAAGAATTTGTTGCACATGCATCTCCATGATAATATATAATTAATAGTCCAGTCAGTGATTTTAACCCATCATGCCGAGACGTAAAATGGATATTGGTCGTTGTTCATTGACATTGGAAAAAAAAAGCGCTTATCACTTTATGCATGCATAACTGTTCCCGGGCGAAGCCGGGTCGGCTTGCTAGTTAATAAATAAATGGTGTTCGTTGTCATAACTGACTTATGAATTGATTTTACAACTGAAATTTCATCTCAAATATAATACTATTAGGTCATATTTTTAATGTTCTGGAGCATATTTTGGTAAATTTTAGGTCATAAGAGCATTTTTTGTGCATATTTCGGTGAAAAAACCTAGCCCTATTTATTATTATTATTTAGCGTATGGCTTTTTGTGCCGGGAGTGTCCGAGGACATGTTTGGCTCGCCAGAGTTTGTAGCTCCTTCTATGCGGACACCCGTGGGGTGAGCTACACGTACAATCGCGTGTGGATGAGATTAAATGAATGAGCAAGTTCAATTTCAATGAGTTCCAACTTTGGCTACCAGATGCCACTGACACCTAGCGACGAACGTTGGAGCTTGATTGAGCGTTTCTAACGAAATATAACCTAAAAATTTGGCTATACACTGCAATTTGAAGTGGTAGGTTAATTTTCATGCCATCAATCTATGAAATGGGCCCGCCGGCTTTACTTCCCCTCCGAAGGAAGACATACTGTACTGAAGGATTTTGACGCTCTTAACAAATCTGACGACTTTGGCTGGGTTTGAACCCGCGATCTTGGGCATAGCAGTTCAACATGCTACCGACTACGCCACCAAAGCCGCTATTATCCATATCATTAGGAGCATATGATCTAGAAGTTTCGCCCCTCTAGACTATAGTCATCACTAGGGCTCGGATTCGAGCATATTTGCATTTTTTTTTTTTTTTTCCTGAATAGTACACATTGAAAGAAGCCTTTCGGTGGTATTTTCACCTCTCTGGGACCAACAGAATTGAAATTTATCGAGCATATAAATGCATAAAATCGCGGTTTTCAGAATAGAAGCATAGGCTATAAATGCATATTATTGTGGTTTTCGTCTAAATGGTTTGTTTTTCTTCAAATCCCCCCCAAATTCGGGCCCTGACCATTCTTAAGGTTCGAAAACAGAAATAATTATTGAAAAGCCTATCTGATGAGAATAATACAACCGCAGGTTTTTCGCCTTTAGTGAGGTCGTTCTCGTCATTGAAACTTTTATTGACTGATTTAAGAAAATCACTCAAAACTGAAAACATAGAAAAAATTCTTGTTGTACAGACCAATGCAGATCTACTTCATTGACTCGCCTAATTCTGAACATTTTGTAAATGAACTTTTAAACTGTAACTTTTATAAGAAAACGTCTCTTATATATACTTGAAAAACTTGAATGCGAGTATATTGCAGTGTATCATACATACAATTAGAAAATAAAGCTCGTATATAAAGGTATGTTATTAGGTTTTTCGTTTCACTTTACGTTCTATATTTTTAACGGTGTTTTTCGAGCATATTCTGCACATTTAACCGCATATAATGGGTTTTTCGAGCATATCTATCGAGCATAAAACACATGGTTTTCGAGCATATCTGGAGATTTTATCGAGCATATCGATTCGAGCCCTACTCATCACCATCGCCACCACTTGCAAGTTCTATAAAAGAATCTTCAGCTAACGACTCAATGCCATCTGTTCCAAAGTTCTTCAAATAGTCAAATAAATCAATCTCCTTCCTCCTCGTAGACAGCTGGTGCTTGCTTTGGTATCGAAAAACTTGAAAGCAATGAAGTGAAACATTCAACAACCTGTTACATAGGTTCGAAGCTATTCAATTTTGGTTGATAAGTGTGCTGTGCGCATCAATAGCAACACTCGTGCAAACGGAAGAAGTACACGAAGAAGAGGGCAAAAAGGATACATCCGCCACCTGCGAGCAGACATTGGCCAATTTGCGGACGTGCACAATGGCAACAAGAGAGCAGCTTGCCAGAAGCAGTTGGGCTAAGACTTTTGTCTGCAGACCTGTGCAATTGTTTCCGCCACTGGTGTCAATGAACTCAAGGATTCAGCGCGCAAAGTGTTGATATTGTTGTTGTTATGAACAGATTGTGCCCTTGATAGCTAATGAGGGGAACCTTGAAATGGTAATAGCCCATGCCACGACATATGTTTGGTGAACACTCGGTCAGCCTGAGGCAGAGTTTCTTATCATATCATCTCAAATATGCTGTAATTTATCTGCAAAGCCACTGCGCAAATACTACTATCCGTGTCATGTACTATTATCCCGCCAATATTTGTCCTAAACATATACTTTAATACCGTAATGAATTGACGTAAGAAATAATGTAATCACCAACAAAATACCCTTCCTAAAGGGTATAGCCCTACCTCGTTCGCCTGATAAAATATTGTTCCAAATACCAAGCCGGGTACAAAAGTCATTTTAGCCTATTTTTCACATTTTCTAAAAATGAGGGAAAAGTAGACTTATGAGATCGATCCGGGCAAATGTGTGTATGTATGTCTGTCCGTCTGTCCTTCTGTCTGTCTGTCTGTCTGTCTATCTGTGTGTGTGTCTCCCTCCTCTATCAACTCCGGCTACAGTTATCGAAACAAAATTTGGTATAAGTAAAGACCTATGGCTGAATATCTCATGGCAAAATTTGTAAATGACGTCAGTGCTACCAACTGCTGAAAAATCACAGTTGAAAATTTAGGTCTAAGTTGGATATATCAGAATTGTTCCAAAATTGACACATATATAGATAATATTACATCAGACTAATTTTCAGGAGCCCATAAATGAGTGTGCAAATTTTAAAAGAGCTTCATTTATTAGTAGGGAAGTTACTGTACGTGTGATTCATCATTAAACCAACATGATTCTATGCCTGCTGATAGGTCCAATCTTTAAATGCATATAACTTCCATACTATCAATTGGATTTCAATCATATTTGGTATGTGATTTGCGCACCGGAGCAGATATGATTATGCATTTTTTAGTGTCGACAGGGCTGCCAACTGTTGAAAAATGCACTCTATAGATTTATATCCTAATCTCAATATATCAGAAAGTATGCAGGCCAACAGTTCTAAACTTTGCATACAAATAGTACCTGCAAATGTAGGTCAATTTTCAGTAATCGATATACGGCAGTGCTGCCAACATGATTCTACGCGTGCTGATAGGTTTAATGTTGAATCACACGTACAGTAACTTCCCTACTAATAAATGAAGCTCTTTTAAAATTGGCACATATAGGCTATAGATCATAATATTTCAATTTGAGTTTGAGCATCCCATTCACGGCAGTGTCGCCAATCTGATTTTACGCATGCTGATAAATTCAATATTTAAATACATGTAACGTGCATACTATCTATTCGACCTCAACCAAATTTTGCTTGTGCATTGTGGACCTTAAGAGATGGAACTAAGAATATATTTAGAGTCACCAGGTCTGCCAACTGTTGATATATGGTCTCTATAATTTGAAGAAAAGTAGGCTCTTCAGTTCGTCACGGAACTAATTGTTTAAAATTATTATATGCATTTACATTTTTGTAAGTGAAACTTAATGTTTTTCAGTCGGTCAACTCGATTGTACCCAATTGTAATAGGCGTCTTCCTATTCCTGAAAGAAATGTACGTGAGATTAATAAATACACTTTCAGACACCATAAGGAAAAGAAGGATTGATTTCTATGGACACATATTACGAATGAACCCTGCCTGAATAGCCAAGCCAGTCTTTACTTCTTTTCCAAAAAGAAGATTAAACCTAATTGGTTTACGGAATTGGAAAAGGACCTGCGAGAACTCCAGACTACTGAACTCATGTTAATGAATGGTACAACCAAAACGACGAATGACAACGCCGGAAAACTGATGCAGATACCAGAAGAGGAAAGAAAGAGGAGATCAGACAGAAAGTATTGGGAGAAAAGGAGAGCACATCTAACAAGTGATTGATCTGACGTACCTCAAAGTGGGTGATTCGAAAAAGAGGAAGAAGAAATACACTTGGATGACGTGGTTCAATCGTCAAGCGATCATCATCACATCCTTACCACGGTGGGTGAGTGGTTATCGTGTCGGACTACCAACCCTAAGCTTGCAGATTCGCTCCTGGCCATGGTAAGTGTTTTTGAAAGGCGACAAAAATCACGACACGCTAGTCATACGTTTTGGCATGTTAAAGAATCCATTTGAATTCAGTAGGCCGTGTTCATAATGGCAAAATTAATCTTGGGGTTTTCGCCAGCACAAAAGTTCCTCCTTTCTCTACTAGAAAGTGCTATAGTGTCAAGGAGCTTAGAAATCTAACCCCTATGACTTGCATAGTGCTCCAAGGAACGACAAAATTCGACATGGAAGCTGTCCTCTGGGTGTCAAATAACACAGCTTGCACCCGGCATCCGAGGCCATACGATATTATTATTAGCCTATTATTATTATTTATTTAATCGATTGTTCCCCCTTAGGAGAGCGATTGAACTTGAATACATGATTTCATCTTCTGGCGTTTTCCCGCTTCTCTTCCGAAAATCTCTTCATCCTATCAGAATGCTCCTTCTTCCACTCGGCTGTCCATTTTCTTCCAGGCGGTCGTGATGGTCTATCCTCAAACTTAACATTTTTTATTTTATTCCGGCACTCGGTACGGCCTTGGAGATTTTGTATGTTGACCTGTTGTAAGTCTCTCTGAACCTCTGTTAGCCACTCCGTTCCACACTTACTCTGTGTTATTTCTTCGCCGTTCTGAAGTTTTCCATCCGGTAAATGTGTGTATAAAACTGTTCTCGGCGTTTTCTAATCTTGTGGATCTTTTGGCAGAGTTCTTTTGGCGGTCTCTTCTTTTAATACCGTTATTATTAACTGCCCCGTAAATCCTTCTGAGAATTTTTCTTTCCTGTTTTCCTATATTTTTAATTTTGGAATGACCGTCGATCACCATTGATTAGGCTGCGTAAGTTGCTTCCGGAAGAATCGCCGTTGTATAGTGCCTTAATTTTGCGACCAGCGAGATGGCTATTATTATCATTATTATTATTATTATTATTATTATTATCACATCCTTTACACTTAGGCTATTAAATCTATATCTACAAGTATGGCTTATGGTATTTACAATCTATACACTTATTTAGTTGCAGTAGTAATTAAAAAATCACAACTAGTCAAGGTTTGTTAACATACTGCTACGTGCCACCCCCCTAGTGGCACTTTTGTTGACTGGATTACGGTGGGTTGAAGCACAACACAGATTGTTCCTTTAAAGAAATAATTAACTTTATTGCGGCCAGAAAGATACACCACTCAACAGCAAATACAAGCAATTATTACCTTACTCCAGTCTCCTCAAGTCTCTTCCTTATGGAGAGCTCTTGCCCCCTTTCACTCGGCCTTGCAGTTAATCCTCTCGCTAATGAGTCCGATCCCGTACGCTGGCTGGAAATAGCTGCACTAAGACTGTCACTCACTGTTTTGCAACTCACCACAATGACCTCTGTCGCACTAAGTAAGCACACTCGCTCAAACCACAGGCAGTCCCCTGTATGCTTCTCACTCCCTTCGCTGTCAAGAGAATCGGCTTCACTTAGGGTTTCGCAAGTCACCACACTTCTGTCGCTCAGGATAAACGCTCGCACTAGCTCGTAAAACACAACACACACTGCTTGACAGGACGCTCTTATATAGCAGGCCGGTGACTCAATAAATGCTTCTAGACCCATCAGTGCTTCTAGACCCATCCAGGGTTCACGGCTTCTCGAGGTTTCCTCACTGGCTGAGTAACGAATATTCTGGACCATCCCTTTGTCCTAGTAGTCCTGTTGCATAAGGCGCACGCAATACACTGAGGCAGGGCACAGCCCAGCCCGGGGGCAGTTGTGACTCATGCGGCGAGCGATAAAACAAACTCACAGCCGTAACACCACCCCCTTCCTAAAAGGCTGATCGTCCCGATCAAACATTGGTCCGTCTGTGTCCCTCCGTAGGCTGCCAGGCGATCTCGATGCACGATCTTCATCTTCGCCCTCGGGCTCTGCTGGATCCTGTAGACGACATCGTTGATCCGTTTCTCGACTCGGTACGGGCCCTCCCAGGACTTCTGCAGTTTGGGTGACAGGCCTTTCTTCCGTAATGGGTTGAAGAGCCAGACCAGGTCGTCCTCGTGGAATCCGCCGGCATCCGTCTGTTGGTCGTATCGGGTCTTCATTCGGTCGGTCTCGATCCGCAGTTTCCTCCTCGCGAACGCGTGCACGTCCTCCAGTTGGTCAACCGGTTCTTGACAATACTGGCTTACCGGGACCGGATCATTAATGCCAGGTCGGCCGAAGGCAAGATCGACAGGTAGACGGAGCTCCCTCCCAAACATGGCCCGGGCTGGTGTGCACCCAGTGGCTTCATGCACGGCGGCACGGTAGGCCAGGAGAAATAGTGGAAGATATTTGTCCCAATCCCTCTGGTGCTCGCTGACGACTATTCGGAGATGGTTCTCGATGGTGCGATTGAATCGCTCTACCATCCCGTCGGACTGAGGGCGTAGCGGCGTTGTCCTTGTCTTCCGGATTCCCAGCAGCTGGCATAGGTTCTGGAACACCTGCGACTCGAAGTTCCTCCCTTGTTCGGAGTGCAGCTCCAGGGGTACTCCGTACCGGCTGACGAATTCCTTCACCAGGGTCCCTGCGATCGTCGCGGCTTCTTGGTTAGGGAGCGCATACGCCTCCGGCCATTTGGTGAAGTAGTCGCTGACGACCAATATGTAGCGGTTCCCTGCCTCGCTTAACGGGAATGGCCCAGCAACATCGATGGCCACTCTCTCCATGGGGCTGCCCACGTTGTAGGTCTTCAGTGGACCCCGTCGTCTTCGTCCTGGGCCCTTGCTGGCTGCGCAATCGTGGCAACTCGCGCAGTGGTTCTCCACGTCAGTTCGGCATCCGATCCAGCAGAACCGCTCTCTCAGCTTCTCCAGGGTCTTCTTTATCCCTAGGTGTCCACCAGATGATCCTCCATGGACTTCCTTCAGGACTTCCTCCGTCATAGCCTTTGGAACGACGACTTGTTCCCAAGATGTCTTCCCGTCGGTGCTCTCCCAGGTACGGCATATGAGGCCATCCCTCACGACCAGCGAGTCCCACTGCGCCCAGTAGGACTTAAACTTTGGACTGCAGTCACTCACAATGTTCCACCCGGGTCTGGGGACACAGGCCCTCTTCCATTCGGCTATCAGTCCCAGGTCATCATCTTCTGCTTGTGCCCGCGTGAAAGATTCGCGGCTCCAGCTCCCTTGAAGTTCCACGGCAGTCCTTCGGCACTGTATCCCGGTGTTCTCCTCCCTTCGGGCACAGAAGGTGCAGTCTTCGGGGCACGGTATTCGTGACAGGGCGTCGGCGTTAGAATGCAGTTGGCCTTTCCTGTGCTGAATCTCAAAGTTGTACTGTTGAAGCCTCTCTAACCACCGCGCGAGTTGACCCTCGGGCTGCTTGAAGTTCAGGAGCCACCGCAGGGATGCATGGTCGGTCCTGATGAGAAATTCTTGCCCGTACAGGTACTTGTGGAAGTGTTCAATGGTCTTCACGATGGCGAGCAGCTCCTTCCTGGTGACGCAGTAGTTCCTTTCTGGCTTTGACAAGGCCTTGCTGAAGTAGGCCACTACTCTCTCCTCGCCGTCCACTACTTGCGACAGGATCCCCCGTATGCCAAAGTCGCTGGCATCGGTATCGACGATGAACCTTGTTCCAGGTCTGGGGTAGGCCAGAATAGGCGCGGTGCACAGAGCCTGCTTGAGTTGTTCGAAGGCACTGTGGCATTCTGCTGTCCATGTGAAGAGTTGGTCCTTCTCAGTCAGTCGATGTAAAGGTTTGGCGATGTCGGCGAATCCTCTCACGAAGCGACGGTACTATGTGCAGAGTCCCAGGAAGCTTCGTAGTTGGGACTTGTCCTTCGGAACTGGCCACTCCCTCACAGCTGCGGTCTTCTCTGGGTCGGTGCGCACCCCTTCCTCAGAGACGATATGCCCAAGGTACTGGACCTGCTTCTGGAAGAGCTGACACTTCTTGGGGCTCAACTTCAACTGGGCAGCCCGTAGCTTCATCAAGATCTCCTTCAGGTTGCTGTAGTGCTCCTCGAAGCTTCATCCCAGAACGGTGACGTCGTCTAGGTAGACCAGGCAGGTCTTCCAGTGTAGTCCCCTCAGAATGGACTCCATTAGCCTTTCGAAGGTCGCAGGGGCGTTGCACAGACCGAATGGCATAACGGTGAACTGCCAGAGCCCGCTGCCCACAGAGAACGCCGTTTTCTCGCGGTCCTTAGGGTGGACCTCCACCTGCCAGTAGCCACTCTTCAAATCAAAGGTGGAGAACCATCTTGATCCTGATATGGTGTCCAGCGTGTCGTCGATCCGGGGTAGTGGGTAGCTGTCCTTCTTCGTGACGTCGTTCACCCACCTGTAGTCCACGCAGAACCTGGTGGAACCGTCCTTCTTCTTCACAAGCACGACCGGAGAACTCCAAGGACTATGTGATGGCTCGATCACCCCTTGCTCCTTCATCTCTTCTACCATCCGGTCGACTTCGGCTTGCTTGGCGAGCGGGACACGTCGGAATGGGGCCCTAATCGGTGCACTGTCCCCAACGTCGATTCTGTGCTGGACCAAGCTTGTCCTGCCGAAGTCTTTGCTCCCCACGGAGAAGACATCCTGGAATTCGTGTAGCAGTTCCCAAAGTTGGCGTGATTGTTCCTCGTCTAAATGGTCCTGGGATCCTTGGTACAGCTTCTGTAGTTCTTCTGGCAGGGCGCGTCTTCTTCCGTTGTCCGTCTGCAGGTGTCCGTCCGTCGTGTCGGTGATGCGGGCAATCCAGGTAACGGGCTCGCAGACTCCTAGGTTGGTGTCCCGGTGAACCGTTATATCGTAGTCGTTCAGGTTGGAGAGGCGGACGTACGGCCGAGACGTCGTGTTGATGAGAGTCTTGGCAACTAGCAATCCTTTTGTCTAGATGTCCTCATATTTTGGCTCGATGACAGCCGCCACTCCCACAGCTGTTCCGTCGACAATTACGGCAGCGCTGACTTCCGTTCTGGCGGGAATGATGACGTCCTCTCTCAGCCTTACTTGTCGTGCGGCAATGGCCTCGTGTGCTGGTTGCAAAGCAAGTTCCTCACTTCCGAAGTGCAGAGTGTTGGTACTCAGATCCAAGATGATGTTGTTCTGGTCCAGGAAGTCCAGTCCGATGATCACTTCATTTGATACGTCAGCCACAAGCACTGGATGCTTTATCGCCCGTCGACCAATGATGAACTCCAGTGATGCTTCGCCATGTACCGGTGCGGTCTCTCCGGTCGCGGTTATTAGCTGGAGGTTCCTTTGTGTGGGTTGCACTCTCCACTTCGGGATCACGGTGGGGCAGGCGATGGTCCTCGATGGTCCCGTGTCGATTAGCATGAGCCAGCTCACTCCGTTGATGACTCCGTCGACCATCAGGCTGCTATTGTCCCTCCGTAACTTCGTCACACGAACTTGGACTGCCAGGGCTTGATGACTGTCACAAGCCAACCTTTTCCCCCCAAGGCTGGCTAATACTCGTTTCCCTGGGCCGCGCGGTTATCAGACGAATGACTTCCCGTCGGATACCCTCGGCGGCGGCGATCACCGCAGTCCTTGCTCAGGTGGCCTTTCTTACCGCAGGTCCAGCAGGTCGGTAGTCCTCTTCCGGGCCGCCTCTCCAGTTGCCTTTCGGCTGTGTCGTTGCTGGTAGTGCCGCGACTATCGATGAATCGGCTTAGCGCCTCCATCAATTCGTCGGCTGGGGCTTGGTCTCGTTGGTTTTTGCTGGTTCGTCGACGTCCACTTGACGCACCCGCGCGTGCATTCTAGATTCCTGTTTGGCCGTCTCGAACTCAAGTGCGTGGCTCAGTGCATCTGCCAGGGTCTTATTGCGCGCGAGTCGCAGCGCCTGTTGAGTGTCCGAGTCCCGTAGCCCGTCGGTGAAGGTCTGCGTCGCAATCTGTTCCAGAAAGTCGGCCGGCGCTGTTGGGTAGGCGAGCCTTACGAGGCGTGCGATGTCCATCTCGAACTCCTGCAGGGTTTCCGCGTCCATTTGTTCCCGGGTCCGGAGCTGCACCTGGTAGGCCTGCTGAAGATGGCTATCCCCATATCGGGACTCCATATGGGCGATTAGTGATGCGTAGTCCTGGGATCCAGTCGGGATGGCCTGAAGGACGTTAAGGACGTCCCCTCTCAGCGCTACAATGAGAGCTGTAGCCTTTTCCGTGCTGTTCCAGTTGTTTATGGCACAGGCTGCCTCGAACTGACGTAAATAGGTGCTCCACGGGACCTTTCCGTCGAAGGTTGGGGGCGTCACTCTGCTCTGTCCCGTTCCTGATGTCCCCGGTGTACCTGTGGGCGGGCGTCGGCGCAGCTCGGCAACTTCCTCTTGAAGAGCGTTGCTTTTCTCTTCCACCCCCGTGAGTGGGCGTTGGCGCAGTTCGGCAACTTCCTCTCGTAGAGCTTTGATTCTCTCATCCACCCCGGTCGGCGGGCGTCGGCGCAGCTCGGCGACTTCATCTTGTAGGGCTTTGAATCTATCTTCCATCCCTGTCGGCGGGTGTCGGCGCAGCTCAGCAAATTCCTTTTGTAGAGCGTTGAATCTCTCTTCCACCCCCGTCAGCGGGCGTCGGCGTAGCTCGGCAACTTCTTCTTTTAAGGCGTCGAACTTCTTTTCCACTGCCGTGACTTCCTCACGCAGACCCAGTTCTAATTTCTTCAGGACCTGTGCTAACTTATTCTGCCCGTCTTCCATCTTCTTCTGGCCGTCCTCTATCTTCTTGGTTAAATTCTTCTGGCCATCTTCTAATTTAGCAGTTAGGTCCTCGGCTAACTTCTTTTGGCCGTCCTCCATTTTCTTCTGGCCGTCCTCCATCTTCTTCTGGCCGTCTTCCATCTTCTTCAGGTCATCCTTCAGGTCCTTGGCTAATTTCTTCTGGCCGTCCTCCATCTTCTTCTGGCCGTCTTCCATCTTGGTTTCCATGCCACTTAACTTTTCTAGCAATGCTGCCAATTGCGCCTCCATTTTAGTTGTTTGTCATGTAAAGGGCATGCACTCACAGGAAAATTTTAGAAAATGACCTGCTCGGGTTTTGAAACCAGGAACGTCAAGTGTTGTGCTTGTGCTTGACTTCGTAATCCGGCTTCTGACACCAGGTGTTACGTGCCACCCCGCTAGTGGCACTTTTGTTGACTGGATTACGGTGGGTTGAAGCACAACACAGATTGTTCCTTTAAAGAAATAATTAACTTTATTGCGGCCAGAAAGATACACCACTCAACAGCAAATACAAGCAATTATTACCTTACTCCAGTTTCCTCAAGTCTCTTCCTTATGGAGAGCTCTTGCCCCCTTTCACTCGGCCTTGCAGTTAATCCTCTCGCTAATGAGTCCGATCCCGTACGCTGGCTGGAAATAGCTGCACTAAGACTGTCACTCACTGTTTTGCGACTCACCACAATGACCTCTGTCGCACTAAGTAAGCACACTCGCTCAAAACACAGGCAGTCCCCTGTATGCTTCTCTCTCCCTTCGCTGTCAAGAGAATCGGCTTCACTTAGGGTTTCGCAAGTCACCACACTTCTGTCGCTCAGGATAAACGCTCGCACTAGCTCGTAAAACACAACACACACTGCTTGACAGGACGCTCTTATATAGCAGGCCGGTGACTCAATAAAAGCTTCTAGACCCATCCAGGGTTCACGGCTTCTCGAGGTTTCCTTCACTGGCTGAGTCACGAATATTCTGGACCATCCCTTTGTCCTAGTAGTCCTGTTGCATAAGGCGCACGCAATACACTGAGGCAGGGCACAGCCCAGCCCGGGGGCAGTTGTGACTCATGCGGCGAGCGATGAAACAAACTCACAGACGTAACAATACTGATGATTGGATTGACCTTCAAGTTTGCTTGCTTAGTGTGATTATGTGATTGTTAATAAATGGACAGGTTATTGTGGATTGTGCACTCAGCTGTTTGAGCGATGTGCGGTCTGTTCCCACGCTGCTGCCACCACCGCTGCCTGCACTGAACTGTAGGTTTTTCATGCAAGGTTACATTGTTAAATAAACATTGCTGAATGTCATGATTCAATTGATAAATTGAAAATCCACCTGATCAATGCTAACAAAAGTTGTTTAATGAAATATTAAATGACGTACATGTTTCATCTTAAATTTTCGACTGATTTTTGATAATATTTATTATCGAAAATTCTTCAAATTTTAACGTCGATTTACAAGCCTTCTCACACATCTACATTCGAAAAAAGAAGTCCCCTATTAATATATTTTTCAAAATACTAATAGTATATCTACATAATATTTTAAAATAGTTTGTCTAATTGCATATCAATACATATATTTACAAGTTTTTCATTAATTTAAATTAACACTATTTGAAGGGATGTCCTTTTTTAGCCTATTTTCAATTTTGAAAAAATAGGCTTATGAGATCACCTTTTGTCCGTGTGTGTGTGTGTGTGCGTGCGTGTGTGTGTTTCGTGAGTAGGTTCCCCCAAAATAACTTCTAAACGGCTGGAGCGATTTCAATGAAACTCGGTAAGATCAAAGCACCATTCTGGCCGACCCTGACCGTGCCCTTCAAATGTTATTGGGTTTCACCAATCCAAAATGGCGGCTGTGCGAAATATTTCACCAACATTCAGTATCTCCGAAACTATTACGGATATCACCCTGAAATTTTCTACGGTGATAAAGGGCACTACTAGAGACGTCCAAAATCTGGTAAATACAAAAACAATATGGCAGCCAGGCGAAGTTGAGACTTTTAAATAGGCTTTTCTCGCGATTTAATTATCCAATCGTAATGAAACTTGGTACTGAAAATGTTTATACACATTGTAATGCGCTGGCGTCCAATTTCGTTCAATTGTTCACATAACCTCAAAATGGCGGCTGTGCAAAATATTTCACTGGCATTCTATATTTCCGAAACCATTACAGATATCACCCTGAAATTTTGTACGATGATAAAGGGCACTGTTACGCGTTTATCTATGCACTTTTCGAAAACCTGTAAAGTATAAAACGAACATGGCGGCCAAGCGAATTTGAAACATTTTAATAGACTTTTCTCTTGATTTAACCATCTGAGCTCAGTGAAATGTGGTACAATAAATGATTATACATATTGTAATGCTATGGCATCTAATTTAGTTAAATTGTTTACATAACCTCAAGATGGCGGCTGTGTGAAATTTTAAAATTAAGTTTTTATTTCTTGGGTCGTAATCATGCGTTCGAAGTGAAAGTTTGAATAATGAAGCTACGCATTATTTTTCCTTTAATGGTACACAACTCTATGGTCTATACATAAAACAATCCAAAATGGCGACCATCCGAAATATTTCGGCGGTTCTCAATATCTACGAATCCTTTACAGCAAACAAATTGATTTTTTTAATGTTCATAGAAGCTATGAAAAAAAGTTCACCTATAGGTCTTTCAGTAACTTGGTGAGCACAAATCCAACATGGCGGCGACGCGAACTATTAATACTCAATTGGACGTTTCTCGTGATTTAACCATCCGAATGCAGTGAAACTTTGCACGTTAAATGATTATACAAATATTAATCCATTGGCATCTAATTTATTTCAGTTGTTTTGATAACCACAAGATGGAAGCTGTGCGAAATTTTAAAATCTCGTTTTTACTTCTTGTGTCCTAATCATGCGATTGAAGTTTGAATACCACACGTACAAAATAATCTTCATGTAATAGTACATAAATAAGAATCCAACCTGTCGATCATCTGATATATTTAGACGGTTATCAATATATACGAATATATCACAACAATCAAAACTGAAATTTTGTATGTTGATAGAGGCTATTGACAGGAGTAGGATATATGAAAATAGGCAGTATAGTTCTTCACGAAACTACTTGTTTGACAATGTTTTAGTTTTTAAGGTATACTATTTTTTCATACTGAGGATGGAATCATTCGTATTCCGAAATATATACGTCGTTTAATATTCCATTAAACAACTTCTCTTAGTATTCATCTGGTGGATTTTCAATGTATCAATTGTATCAATCAATACGGATATATCTATTTACCATTTTTAGCCTACTTTCGATTTTTGCAAAAAATGAAAGTAGACTAATGAGATCAAAACAGGGCGAAAAATTGTGTGTCTGTCAGTGTGTGTGTCTGTGAGTGTGTGTACTCTGAATGTCTGCCCCCACCCCCTATCAATTCGAACACGGTGAAACCGAATTGAACGAAATTTGCTACCGAGGTAGCACGAGCAAAGGGCACCTCAGTGTCCTGTTAGGTAGATTTCATTAGAAAGCTAACTATTGCAATGGGTACCATGTTTCGACTTCCGGAAAATTTTGACATATCTTCGCGTTCCACATCCCCCAGACCCCAAAACCACCGTCAGTTCAAAAGTTTATATATAATTTATGTATGTATATATATATGTATATCAGTTTCTTGTGGACACGATAACTGCCGTAATTTTACACCAATCACTTTGAATAATTTTTTACCGAATATGTATACCTATAAAATCTCGGTCGAGTTCGTTACTGGGCTAAATCAGTCGAAGGGGGTGAAAATGGGGGCCTTTTTTTTGAAAAAGTGAAATATTACTATAACTCTCTTAAAATCTGAAATATCGAATTCGTTCAAAGTTCATACTATGTGTCGGATAAAGCCCATAAATTTATGTTTGAAAATGTTTTTATTTATAGCACCAACCATTGACCAAAGGGGTGGGAAAAAGTGGGTTTTTCGGGAAAAAATAATCATATCGCTCATAATAGGCACAATATCAAAACCGTACAAAATGGACAATATTCCCCTAATAATTACCTAAAACTTTTGTCTCAAAGAATGTTTGATATGACCCACCATTACGCCAAGGGATGAGAAATATAAGAAAATGCCAAGAGCTATCAGAGGTTGCCATGGCAACACTACTAAATTGATGAGGCATGAGCAAACAGACGTTGCCATGACAACGCACTTGCACGATATCTGATTCAGATTTCCATCTAAGTGTGAAGCGGCTTCGGTGACGTAACTGGTAGCATGCTGAACTTCTATGCCCAAGGTCGCGGGTTCAAAGCCGGCCGAAGTCGTCGGATTTTCTAAGAGCGCTAAAAATCCCTCAGTATGCTTTCCTTTGGAGGGGAAGTTCCAACGTTCGTTGCGAGTTGCTGGTTGCGGTGACATCTTGTAGCCAAGTTCACAGCTAGGTGTCGTTGACGGTAGTATCTGGTAGCAACATTAGGAACTACTGCTTGAAATTGACCGTCTGCAGTCCTCACCTGAATTACAGACTTTTTTTTCGTGTGACCTCCTGAGAGGCCGAGTGCAGGTCTTTCTAGGCAACGCCCGTGGGCGACCTGCGCGTCGGGATGAGAGATGAAATGGATGAAGGTGAATGAAACTGGGCAAGGATGTGGAAGGAAGCGGCCGTGGCCTGTCAGAAGGTACCGTCCCAGCATTTGCCTAGTGTTGAAAATGGGGAAACCACGGAAAACCATTTCAAGGACGGCCGACGGTGGGGTTCGAACCCACGCTTCTACCGAGTCAGCAGAGAGCTTGGCCCCATGGCCTATCGCTGCTCTTTAGCGTGCATAGCCACGACTGTCGGTAATACAGACTAATACAGCCTTCACAATTCACACAGTTTATCAGACAGATTCTACACTCACCCAAAGTACACGGAGTTACATGAACGAGTGGTCGCAGCCCCTAAACTGAGGAACCAACCAAAATCTCTGCGGGAGATAAAATTTTGCGTGAAGACGTAACAGACCGTTAGTTACACATCAGTGTCGAAACCTTGCATAAGGACAGTGTGATCACAAGTATAAAAATTGACCCCAAATGACAAGAAGGTTACCGTCCCATAAGACAATGAAAAATGAAAATCCACAGCCTGCTTCCAGTCTCCGACCGGGTCAGGAAAGGAATGAATGAAGCCCCCATCTAGCGGCGAGGATATGAACTGTGCCGGCTGCCGAGGCCTGACGCACTCCTCTGGGGCAATGATTAAATGAATGACAGATGAAATGAAATGATAGTGGAGAGTGTTGCTGGAATGAAATGTTGACAGGGAAAACCGGAGTACCCGGAGAAAAACCTGTCTGCCTCCGTTCTGTCCAGCACAGATCTCACATGGAGTGACCGGGATTTGAACCACGGACCCAGTGGTGAGAGGCCGGCGTGCTGCCGCCTAAGCCACGGAGGCTTCACCCATAAGACAATAAAATGTTTAAAATATGCATAAAATGACGAAAAACAAAGTTAATTAAGCTCCAATTATAAAAAAAAAGACTTTCTCGCAATCAATGAGGTCTGATCCTTCTACGAAAACCTGCATATTCTGCCTATTTTCGCCTATCCCCAAGTTTGCCCGGTGAAATATACCTCCGCCTTCCGGCGTGCCGAGAGGACTTTTACTAAATTGATAAGGGATGAGTTATCAGCAGTTGCTATGTGATCACTTTTGTGATACTTTCAATGTTTAGCTTGGCCCATTTGTCGGTCAAATTTTATTTATTGTTACTGAGATCCCCGAATGGTAATTATTTATTTTCAATTGTTAATTGCTTAAACCATATGCATAATCTTGTTATCAATCACTTATTCATAGATATTATAGTTCTCACCTCGAGTGTTTCAGTCTCGCTATCTCAGGCGTCCTCACTCATGACATACCAGACATCTACTGGTTGATCCACTGTCTGCTGAGTAGTGTCGACTGACGTCACCCTGACTTTCGTTCGACCAATGGCAGGTCTTTGTCTGGTCGGGCGATCTCCAAACTTCGAGAGAGTTCTATGGTCCCTATTTAAGACGCCGCTTGCTGGCGTTCTTCATCACTTCGGATCAACCGCCACTTCTGAACCACTTCAACACTTCTGATTCACCACTGCTGATCACTTCAACCCGCTGGTCACCGCTACCTCTCATGACACCATCGCTGATATCTACGCTAGCGAGCAGTTACGTCACAAGATCTGCACCATGACGTATTGCTCAAGATGGCAAGAATAATTGCCAGCCGCTGTACTCTTCAACTTCACCTTAGAGGGGATACTTGGAATCGTCCTTCGAAATATCTCTGGATCAGCTCTTGGAAACTATAAATGTCATTCCTGCGCAAGAAAAGAAAGTTGACATTTTATCGATGGTGCACATAACTCTAGGCCATGTACGCCTCCTTCCAAGAAAACCGAGAAGACTTTTAAATCAACGTGTGCTAGCTGGAACTTTTTAAGGAGCTGGCTCTTCAACTCTCTTCAACTCTCTTCAAAGATAAGTTTAATTTTATAAAGAGCTTATATCATACCAGTTATTACACTCTTAATTATTTTTTATGGTTCTCTCTTTTTATAAACTGCATTTTTATATATTAAGCTCAACTTTTCTCCAATCAAGCAAGCTTTTCATGGACCTTTCTATAATCTGGGTTCTGTAATCAGGCCCTCACACTTTGCTACATTTATAATTGTTAATTTCTGTAATAAGCACTTAAGTGCAATTTGTTTGTTCATTATAAATTTATTATTAGGAATAAAAATTGTTAATGCATTGCTCCCTATATTGGTTTTCTAGTCACGTATTTCATGCCCAATACCCCCGCACCGTTTCAGTCTAATTTTCTTGCACCATTTAATTGGTGCCTCACCCCCGGGAAACATATCTGTTGCACCCTGGATCCCTATATAAGTTTAATATTGTGAATTTTGCATTAACAATTTTTGTTCATTGTGTTTCAACACTAATTCACATTGTACGTTTCAGCTTAAGGCGCATGTGCGGCAGAGGAGAGAAACGTAAGCTAAGCCGGTTTCTTCCGCATCAGACTAAACCTTACTACATAGCAAGCTGTCATCCTCTGACTTCCAGTACTCGAAGTCACAATATTGACGTGAGTAACAAACAACTTGTAATATGCCTAACCTTGATGAAAAACTTAGCAACTCCAGAGCCTCTTGTAAGGGCAAGCTCACACGGTTTCGTACTTTCTTAACGGAACTCGAACCCCAAGAGCGTAATCTTGACATAATTTCGCAGAGGCTTAAGAATTATGAACAAGCCTTTGAGAAATATGATGAGATACAATGCAGTATAGAGACTCAGCATCCGGACCAGCAAAGTGATAGGTTGGAAGTTGAAAAATTATACTATCAGGGATTTGCTGAAGCTAAACAGCTTATTAGGGCTTTAACTTTAAAAGAAAAACAAGAAGATCAAACTTCTGCAGCATCTTCTACATCTTCTTCACGCATTATATTACCCAAATTAGAAATACCCAAATTTACTGGTAAAGACATAGAATGGGAACCATTTTTTGAATTATTCAATTCTTTAGTACATGAGAATACTTCTATACCAGTAATACAAAAATTTCACTACTTGCGTCTGGCAGTTCAAGGCAACGCACTTAACCTGATTCAAGCACTTTCTTTGACCAGTGATAATTATGAAGTTGCTCTGAATCTTCTTAAGGATAGATATGGGAACATTCGTTTATCTATTCAACGCCATATACAAAGCTTATTCGAGTTACCTAACGTGCAAGCAGATAACAGTTTATCACTTCGTAAGTTGATTGACACCGCAGAGTTACACGTCAGAGCATTGTCCAATTTAAACCAACCTGTAAATCACTGGGATTTATTTCTAGTTCACCTCATTTCTGCAAGATTGGATGCAAATACATTAAAAGCCTGGGAAACAGAACTTTCCCAGAATTTGCAATGCACTTATGAGGCGATTATTAACTTTTTGAAGGCCAGAAGCCAAGTCTTTTCCGCCATAGCTAATCAAAAAACTAGTAGTTCAGATTCAAAAGCCTTCTCAAAACATAAGGTTAGCAGTTCTAATCAAAGAATTTTAAGATCACAGGCTCTTCCTGTTGATGCTCGGTCACCTAACCAAATTCAAACGTGCGGTCTGTGTCAGCAATCGCATAATTTATACAATTGTGATGAATTTAAATCTTTATCAGTAGATGAAAGACGAAAGTTCAATACGAACAAAAAACATTGTTTCAACTGTTTGTCAGGAACGCATATGTTAAACAACTGCCGTTCACAACGTTTATGCTTTCATTGTAGGGCAAGACACCATTCACTTTTGCACAGGCATGAAAGACCACGGTTATCAGGACCAAGCAGTTCCAATACCAAGTCTAATTCGGAGACTTCTCAAAATAGTGCGCAGTCGTATGCTCAAAGTTCTATCTCGCTTGGCAAAGTCCAGGTTTTATTATCTACCGTGCAGGTTCTATTGAAAAATTCTCACGGAAAATGGGTATCTGTCAGGGGATTATTGGATAATGCCGCTACCAACAATTTTATTAATGAATCGTTGGTACAAAAGTTAGGCCTTCCAAAACATCCTACCTCAATAGAGGTTACAGGAATAAACTGCTCTAAATCACAATCCTTAAGCTTTGCTTAAGTGGATCTTAAGGACTCTAATAATCTTGGTACGCAGTTGCAATTAGATTGTTTGATTATCAAGTCTATAGGCAACAATATTCCTGGCACTTCTTATCCTATTCAAAGTTGGAATATCCCGAATTTTGTCCAGCTAGCTGACCCTCATTTCAACAGAGCTTCACCCGTAGAGCTTCTTTTCAGCTCAAGCGTATTTTGGCAATGTCTTCATTCCAATAAAGTAAAAATTGCTCCTAATGTTTTCTTCCGCGAAACTGATTTTGGTTGGATTGCTACTGGCCAAATATACCGTAATCCTATTCAAACTGTATCGAATTGTTATTTTGTTGGTACCGATTTGAGCCAAGAGCTAACCAAGTTCTGGGATCTTGAGAATGTTCAGGCTACTTCTTCTTCTTCTTATTCTTCTTCTTCTTCTAACGAAATTTGTGAAAAGTTATATAAGGAAACCACTGTCCGTAATACTGAAGGCAGATTTATAGTAACTCTTCCACGTATTCCAAATCCTCCCGCCATTACGGGCTCGCATTCCAGAGCACTTAGGGCACTATTTGCTATTGAAAATCGGTTCAAACAAGATGCTTCTGTCAAAACTCAGTATGCTTCCTTTATGGAGGAATACGAATCATCCAATCACATGGAGGTAATTTCTAAATCGGAAGAAATTGACCATCCTTTAAATGAAATAGTTTATTTAAATCATCATCCGGTATGGAAAAATTCCTTAACACAAGACAATATAAGAGTAGTTTTCAATGGCTCATCACCAGATTCCAATGGAATCTCTTTAAATGATACCTTGCAATGTGGTCCCGCGATTCAAACAGATCTCACCTCTGTTTTGCTTAATTTTCGAAGGTTTCCTATTGCTGTAATCTCAGATATTAAGCAGATGTATCGGCAGATTCTCGTAAATTCTGAGCAGCAAGATCTGCAAAGAATATTGTGGCGCGATGAGAGTTCCAAACCCATAAAGATATTTAGATTGAAGACTGTGACATATGGCCTGAAGCCTTCAGCCTTTCTTGCGATTCGGTCTCTCCACATGTTAGCCGAGCAAGATGGTCATCTGTATCATCCTTTGGCCTCTGAGTCATTAAAAACGGCATTTTATGTCGACGATTTCTTGTGCTCTTTCCCTAATATTTCTGAAGCGCTCCTTGTGTGCGAAGATTTGAAATCCCTACTCCTAGGAGGTGGTTTTCCGCTCCATAAATGGACTTCAAATTCCACTGAATTTATATCAAAATTTTCATCAGAGGTCCTAGTTGATGAATTTGTTGCCATTCCTACTGATGAAGCAGCCGTAAAAGCATTGGGTGTTTTTTGGTGTCCTTCCTCTGATACCTTTTCTTATCAGGTATATCTGTCAGAATCTCCCCCTGTAACTAAGAGGCAAGTTCTGTCAGAAATCGCAAAGATCTTTGATCTTTTGCAATATATTGCTCCTATAGTTATTGTTGCAAAAATGTTCTTGCAAAAGCTTTGGTCATTAAAATCAGACTGGGATGAAAATCTCCCCCTTCCTCTTGTAGAAGAATGGTTAGAGTATCGCAGCAGTTTGCTGGATCTCTCCAAGGTTTCTATACCCCGCCCTTTAATTTCTAATCCCTTATACCAGCAGTATGACCTGCATGTATTTTCTGATAGTTCAGAACGAGCTTATGGCTGTTGTGCATACATAGTAGGACGTTCCTCGGATACTTTCCCTGGATTTTCTAATTTAGTGTGCGCTAAATCTAAGGTTGCTCCACATAAAACAGTATCATTGCCGAGATTAGAATTATGCTCTGCTTTAATGGCAACAGAATTAGCTACTAAACTAAATGTCAGTTTAAAGTTAAAATTTTCCCGCACATTTTTTTGGAGCGATTCTTCTATTGTATTAGCTTGGACTTCCAAGCCTTCTTCTCATTGGAATACCTTTGTGGCAAATCGCGTTTCTAAGATTCATGAAGTCTCTCATTCTGAACAATGGAGACATGTTCCTAGCCGTGAAAACCCCGCGGATATAATATCACGTGGTTGCACGCCTAAAAAATTGATTTCTTCAGACCTGTACTGGAATGGTCCCCCTTGGCTAAGTCAGGAATCATCTTGCTGGCCTCGCTTAGCTAATCAATCTGCAGAAGAAATACCTGATGCCCGTAATGACCCTGTCACGTCGCATCTTACTTCTACTTCTACTAGCCTTTTTCATAGATACTCTTCATTTGATAAATTGATTCGTGTAGTGTCTTATATCTTCCGATGGAAATATTTAGTAATTGATCAACCATTGAAGCCTCAACCCTTTCTTTCCAGAGTAGAGTTAGAATTTGCTACTTGCAAGATTTTGTTACTTGTTCAGCAGGAAGTATTTGCTCCTGAAAAGCAAGCTCTTATAAGTGGTAAAGATTTACCCAAGTCTAGCAGGCTTTCACCACTCACTCCTTTTCTAGACCAGGACGGCATAATACGTGTGGGTGGAAGATTAGCTATGTCTAGTTTTGAGGATGGGAAAAAGCATCCCATCATCCTTCCTTCAAAGCATCCTATCACTACCCTTATAATAAAAAAGTTTCATTATAAACACCTTCATGCTGGCACTCGCACCTTGCTCTGTCTAATTCGTGAACTCTACTGGATCATCAATGGCGTTCATGAGGTTTCTTCTGTTGTCAAAAAGTGTATACCTTGCTTCAAGGTTAAACCAAGGCCCGCCACGCAGATTATGGGTAATTTACCTCCATTTCGTTCGGAACCTAGTAAGCCCTTTGCTCTTACTGGGATCGATTACGCAGGTCCTTACATATATCAGACCAATCTCTCTTCATCTAAGCGCAAAATCTTAGGTAAACTCTACATCTCGTTATTTGTATGTATGGTGACGGGAGCTATCCACCTTGAGTTGGTTACGAACGCTTCTGTATCCTACTTTCTGGCCGCCTTTTCTAGATTTGCTGCTAGAAGGGGTGTTCCATCTGAAGTTTTTTCAGATAATGCAAAAATTTTTGTAAGCGCTTCTGATCTCTGGAAAAAAGTGTTAAGCTCCCCTTCTGCTAAAGAAAAAATTTCCAACTTTTCCTATTCTAAAAGTTTCAAATGGCATTTCACCCCGCCTTATGCTCCCCATCATGGGGGCCGATGGGAGTCCTGCATCAAACTTACTAAAAGACAGCTTAAGAAAATTCTTGGTCCTACCATACTTTCTTATGAGGAATTCAACTCTTTGATTATTCAAATCGAAGGTATTGTAAATTCCAGACCTCTGACCCCTCTTTCAAACGATCCTAAGGATCTTTTACCTTTAACACCCAGTCACTTCCTGATTGGCTGTTCGCTTGCTGCTACTCCGCCTTTGCTGGTTCGACGCTGTGATCCTAACTTGCCTATCTTTTGGAGAAAAGTAGAATCTTTGCGCTGTTCTTTTTGGCGCCGATGGAAGTTAGAATATCTCAGCTTGCTAAATAGGCGTGAGAAATGGCGGCTTCCTCAACTAGATGTACGAGTGGGGGACATGGTTCTTCTTCGAGACCCATCTCCGCCTCTCGTGTGGAACCTAGGTAGAGTTATTCACTGCCACTTTGGCCGTGATAAACGTGTCAGAGTTATTGATGTTTTAACTAGTAAAGGTCGTTATACTAGACCCATCTCTGCTATTTCTGTTTTGCCTTTCGAGTCTTAGTTTCTCCTCGTCTGTTATCCATGTTTTGCTTTGACTGATTCTTTTGTTTGTTTTCATTCGGAGTTCTCGGAGCATGATCACTTTTGTGATACTTTCAATGTTTAGCTTGGCCCATTTGTCGGTCAAATTTTATTTATTGTTACTGAGATCCCCGAATGGTAATTATTTATTTTCAATTGTTAATTGCTTAAACCATATGCACAATCTTGTTATCAATCACTTATTCATAGATATTATAGTTCTCACCTCGAGTGTTTCAGTCTCGCTATCTCAGGCGTCCTCACTCATGACATACCAGACATCTACTGGTTGATCCACTGTCTGCTGAGTAGTGTCGACTGACGTCACCCTGACATTCGTTCGACCAATGGCAGGTCTTTGTCTGGTCGGGCGATCTCCAAACTTCGAGAGAGTTCTATGGTCCCTATTTAAGACGCCGCTTGCTGGCGTTCTTCATCACTTCGGATCAACCGCCACTTCTGAACAACTTCAACACTTCTGATTCACCACTGCTGATCACTTCAACCCGCTAGTCACCGCTACCTCTCATGACACCATCGCTGATATCTACGCTAGCGAGCAGTTACGTCACAAGATCTGCACCATGACGTATTGCTCAAGATGGCAAGAATAATTGCCAGCCGCTGTACTCTTCAACTTCACCTTAGAGGGGATACTTGGAATCGTCCTTCGAAATATCTCTGGATCAGCTCTTGGAAACTATAAATGTCATTCCTGCGCAAGAAAAGAAAGTTGACATTTTATCGATGGTGCACATAACTCTAGGCCATGTACGCCTCCTTCCAAGAAAACCGTGAAGACTTTTAAATCAACGTGTGCTAGCTGGAACTTTTTAAGGAGCTGGCTCTTCAACTCTCTTCAACTCTCTTCAAAGATAAGTTTATTTTTATAAAGAGCTTATATCATACCAGTTATTACACTCTTAATTATTTTTTATGGTTCTCTCTTTTTATAAACTGCATTTTTATATATTAAGCTCAACTTTTCTCCAATCAAGCAAGCTTTTCATGGACCTTTCTATAATCTGGGTTCTGTAATCAGGCCCTCACACTTTGCTACATTTATAATTGTTAATTTCTGTAATAAGCACTTAAGTGCAATTTGTTTGTTCATTATAAATTTATTATTAGGAATAAAAATTGTTAATGCATTGCTCCCTATATTGGTTTTCTAGTCACGTATTTCATGCCCAATACCCCCGCACCGTTTCAGTCTAATTTTCTTGACCATAGTAGTTATTTTGGCCAGGCTTTCGCCTGATGCGTTTCGTTCTCCCGTATGGGGAAGTTTTAGGACAGAATTTATACTTCTCCACTATGACAACGCCACTGCACGAGATCACATTCAGTTTTTCCATCTGTCTGTGGGAAGCGACTTCGGTATCGGAACTGTGCGAAGCGGCGAACTGGTAGCATGCTGAACTTCTATGCCCAAGGTCGCTTGTTCAAGGCCGGCCAGAGTCGTCGGATTTTCTATGAGCGCTAAAAATCCCTCAATATGCTTTCCTTTGGAGGGGAAGTTCCAACGTTCGTTGCAAGTTGCTGGATGCAGTGGCATCTAGTAGCCAAGTTCACAGCTAGGTGTCGTTGACGTTAGTGTATGGTACAAAATTAAGAACTACTACTTAAAATTACAGACTACTACAGTCATCACAATTAACACCGTTTATCAGACAGATTCTACACACACCCAATGTACACGGGGTTACATGACCACGTTGTCACAGCCCCTAAACTGAGGAACCAACCAACATCTCTGCGGGAGATATAATTTTGCGTGAAGTAGTAACAGACTGTTAGATAGTTACACATGAGTTCCAAACCTTGCATAAGGACAGTGTGATCACAAGTATAAAAATTAACCCCAAATGACAAGAAGGTTACCATCCCCATAAGACTATAGAGTGATAAAAATATGCATACAAAAACGAAAAAAAAAAGTTTATTAACCTCCAATTGTAAAATACTTTCTCGCAATAAACGAGGTCTGATCCTACTACGAAAACGTGCATATTTTGCCTATTATAGCCTATCCCCTGGTTTACCCGGTGAAATCTACCTCCGCCTTCCGGCGTGCCGAGAGGATTCTTTTTATATCGCCACCATCTTGACGGAAACGTAATGGCGGCCACCCAAATGTTCAAAGCTTACATCAAATTACGACTAACGTATTCATCCGACCTCTACCAAATTTGGCAACAACGTATATTTATATAACGAGCGTTATTGACTAAACTACAAGGTCATCAGCCCAATAGTTTGCAGATGGCGGCCATGAATGTGTGCAAATAGATTCCCCCTATCAACTCAAACACTGTGAAACCGAATTGAACGAAATTTGGTACAGAGGTAGTACTAGCAAAGGGCACCTCAGTGTCATGTTTTATATCGCCGCCATCTTGACTGAAACGGAATGGCGACCACCCAAATGTTAAAAGCTTAAATCAAATTACGACCAACTTAATCATTTCATCTCGACCAAATGTTGCAACAAACTTTTTTTGTGGGAAGCATCTTTTGTCTGAACTACAAGGCCATCGGCCCAATAGTTTGCAGATAGCGGCCATGTATGTGTGCAAATCGATTCACCATGTCAACCGAATTGAATGAATTTTTTTACAGAGGTAGCACTAGCAAAGGGCACCTCATATTCATGTTTAATATCCGTATAGAACGTTGTATTTCAACAAGCTACTACAACCAACATTCAATTATACTCCTTGAAAAGGAAAAAGAGTTATAACAATACCCATGCATTGAGGAGAAAGTAGGCTATATGTTATTTACTGAACATCTTGTTTGACAATGTTTTAGTTTTTAAGGTATAATACTTTGTCTGTATTGAGTTGACAATACTATAAAAAACATGGGCTGTTACAATTACATTATAAATTTGGTCATCTCCAATTAAATAACCAGGTTGACCAAGTTCAGCACGAATAAGTATACTTAATAAATTTGATTTTTTAAAATAAAATATGGAAGAATACACAATATTCTTTTTGTGTACACTTTTACCCGGGAGGGTTAATCTCCAGAAAATCATGAAAGTTTTTGCAAGGATTTTGGAAGTTGGTCGTGGACCTGTTGAAAGGAACCGTCCCGGCATTTGCTTGGTGGTGAAAATGGGAAACCACGAAAACCATTTTCAGGACGACCGACGTGGGATTCGAACCCACCCTCTCCCGATGCCAGCGCGGTAGCGTTCTTGGCCACCGTGGCCAAACATTAATTCATTTCATAATGCGTATATCTGCATATGTTAAGTGCAAGTTCAAACCATTTTAATACATTGATTCGTGTACTAAATGCTTTTACAACCAATAATTGCACACTTTCTTTTACACACAGTAAGTTAATATTGATGATGTCCATCCCGTTCCTATGTCCTAAATCAGGCCTGTCCTGGTGGCTGTGGCGCCA
The DNA here is from genome assembly GCA_946902985.2 of Meconema thalassinum. Taxonomy (NCBI): domain Eukaryota; kingdom Metazoa; phylum Arthropoda; class Insecta; order Orthoptera; family Tettigoniidae; genus Meconema; species Meconema thalassinum. Next base: position 491,759,919 of record OX336391.1, read on the forward strand.
CGGCTTGCCACGAGACTCGCTCCGTGGAGATTAAGCCCCGCTCTTCCCCGCTCCACCCTCACTTCCTCCAGCTTCTCCTCTCGCTACCTTCTCTTGTTAGAGAGGAGAAGACAGACTTGCCCCACCCCACCGCCTACACACTCCTGTCATAAACACGCTGTGCTGCAGTGGAATGGGTCTTGCAACTGCAATCAGAAAGACGTTAAGCCTCAAAGGGCATTTCCTTTCCTATCGTAGTTTAACAGCATGTCGGAGGCAACAGTAGTAAGGTCGGCTGCCACGCGGAGGTTGCAGGAACCTCTTCGGTGCCCCCTCGAAAAAGAAAAAAAAAGAAGTGGAATTGGTCATAAGCCAAGTGTCAAGCAAGGTAAGAATGAAATTATGTTTTCCTCTTCTTAAATAGAACGGTACATCAGTTGTAGAAAACTTGCGAATGACAAAAAGACGTTCAACATCAGAGGTTGGTTGTGGAAGCATTCCTTCCAGGGAATTTAATTATTTGGTAGAACGCGCCTCAGCGCCAGCGTACGGCAAGTAGATGTGTTTGATATGTCTTACTTTTTTAAGGATAAAATATAAAAAGATACAGTCAGTCTGAGAGACTAGACTTTATATCATTTCAAATGACGCATGCTACAAATGCTACACATGTTAGAAAGGCTCAGGAGGGCTTCCTGTTTCGCTTGAAGCTCCAGGACTCTTTCAACAGACTCCATTACCCATTAACTTAGGCTTCCCGCGCGGGGGCCGCATGACGTTACGCACTCGCCGTCTCCGTTCGCATAACGCCAGACCCCAGGAGTAAACTCAGACTCAACATACTCCATTACCCTTTAACTTAGGCTTCCCGCGCGGGGGCTGCATGACGTCACGCACTCGCCGTCTCCGTTCGCATAACGCCAGACCCCAGGAGTAAACTCAGACTCGGTGCATATGCACTGAACAACATGATGACGTCATACACGCCGTAACCGTGACGCATAACGGTAGACCTAAGCATAACGATGAAGTCGACAAGATCATTAAAATGATAAAAAGCAGGCAATATGATTCAAAGGATTTGTTATAGCTACTGATTATAATTATTGGTTACTAATGTCCCATTCAAAGCCACGCACAACGTTGCCAGCTCGCTACCTCCACAACCGCAATATCATCCTCGCTTGCAGCCATGGCTCGATCCCCACCTTCCACACACAAACCCCTAAGCTATGGCTGTCGCATTAGCGTGGCAGACGACTGCCACCGTGGCATTTTCCCTGGACAGGCCTGTCTTAAACGAACAGCTTCTTTGTACTGCAATAGTAGTACAGTACAGATGGAATGGTTTTGTTCCAAAAACCGTGCTAAGGTTGGCTTTTTGTAAATCGTTAGAAAAGCACAAAAAAAAGCTTAACTCTAAATTTCGGAATAATTTGTAGTATCATGTTGTCGGAAAACTAAAAAAATAGTAATATTGAAAAGCGTTTTTCTCTGAATATTGGTATTTTAAAGAAAAGTTTTTTAAACAAAAAATGTAGAGGACATTGTCACCTACAATTCGTCTCATTGAGGTCATGTCATACGTTTTGAAATGCAGAAGCTAGGTGGCGCCAACGTTTCCAAAAAAGTGTTTTTTCACTTTTTGTCCTAGAAAAAAAATGGATTTTTCACAAAAGAATGAATCAGAAATTTGTTCCTCTAAAAATTGTCTGCAACATTTATTTAAACGTTTGTTTCCTCCGACTTACCGTTCCAAAGTTATAGCGCAGTAAATGCAACGCTGCGTAGTCAAGGCTACTATTGTTACTGCGGAGAGAGCGGTGGGCATAATTTAGACAGGGACCGGTGTCGGACAATTTTCACACTTCGGCAGATTATAACTTTGGAATGGTAAGTCGGAGGAAAAATATGTTTCAATAAATGTTGTAGACAATTTTGAGAGGAACAAATTTCTGATGCGCTCTTTTGTGAACAAAACATTTTTTCTAGGACAAAAAGTGAAAAAACCCATTTTCGGAAACTTTGGCGCCACCTAGCTTCTGCATTCAAAACGTACAGCATGACCTCAATAACACAAATTGTAGGTGACAATGTCCTCTTAATTATTTTTTTTTACTTTTCATTAAAATACGTCAATTCAGAGAAAAACGCTTTTCATTATTTATTTATTTTTGAGTTTTCCGACAAAATGATCGTGCAAATTATTATGAAATTTAGAGTTAAGCTTTTCTTGTGCTTTTCTAACGATTTGCTAAAAGCCAACCTTAGCACGGTTTTTGGAACAAAAGGGGTTTCTTCTGATTAGCTGTACTGTACTATAGTACGGATATGGTAACACGTGCTCAAGTACTTCTCCTTCATCCTAGGATTCGAACACCTGCCTCGTCGACTCAGAAGGGAACGTGCTGATCACTTCACATTACTTCACTTCGCAATATTGAAACTGCACTCCAATACATCCTCATCGGACCTCTTGAAAGGACAAACCTGCGTTGCACTTCAAGCTTCAAGCCTGTCTGGAATTATGCAAGTGCTGTACTATTCTGAATTTATTCACTGCATTCTCCTTGATCAGAAAGATAAATGTGAAGAGGCCTTAACCTTTCATTTGACAAGATGTGGAAATCAACACATTACTTTACTTTTTGAAGTACTTCATGTGAGTAAGAGCAAGAATGACTTAAAGGATAACATTTACTCACATTAAAGACTACAGTATATTAGTAAAGTGAACAACATAGTTAGTAGCATGCTGAGCTCCTATGTCCAAGGTCGCGGGTTCAAACCCGGCCGAGGTCGTCGGATTTTTAAGAGCGTTAAAAATCCTCGGCATGCCTTCCTTTGGAGGGGAAGTAAAGCTGGTGGTCCTATGCCATAGATTTATGGCATGTAAAAGAACCTTCCACTAACTGAACCTGTGTGAAGCAAAATTTATAGGTTAGGTTTGATTAATACTCTTAAGTTCCAACGTTCGTCACCAGGCGCTGGTTGAGATGGTATCTAGCAGTAGCCAAATTCACATCTAGGTGTCGTAGACGGCAGCATTTTGTGGTGAAAGTAGGAACTACTTGAAATTATCGTCTGCAGTCCTTACTTGAATTAAAAACGGATAACACCCACTAACACAGTCATCACAATTAACACCGGTTATCAGACAGATTCTACACACACCCGAAGTACACGGGGCTACATGACCGCGTTGTGGTAGCCCCTAAACTAAGGAACCAGACAACCGAAGTGCACAACATACACCACGTTTATTGTAGACAACATTGCCCGCACAGGCAAAAAAAATTGTTCATTAAACATAATATTCAAGATACCAATAATTTTATGGTTTAGAATTCCAACACACACTTTCTGATGTGGTCTCGGGATACGTATTAAGACTCCGGAAACAAAGGTCCTAAGTTCGATTCACGGCTCTGTCATGTAATTTAATTCTGGTCTGAGGGTTGGAACGGAGAAACCTCAGCCTCAAAAAGCTAAAGCGAGAAAAGATGGGTTCGATTCTACCTCAGATGTCCTGTTGCTGTTTGAGTCTTCAGTCTTGTGGTGTGTGAGTGTGTCTGGTAGCATTTGCATTGTTTATTAGTTATAGTTCATTGTTTCAGTCGACTGTGATGTGTGAGGGTGCATGTGAGTGTGCCTGGTGACAGACTGTATTAGTGGTAGTCTTTGTTGTAGGTGGAACTTTAGAATTTTTTTCGTTAGTAGGATTTTGGTATTTAATTGTTAGTACAGTAGAAGGTTAGTATTTTTGTTAGTAGAATTGCTCTTTACTTATTCTGAAAGGGAGTAGCAGCCTTTCAGAATAAATCAATTCTTTACTAGTCTTATAGACGGTTAAGATATTGATAATATAAGCCCAATAATGGCTACACTGCGTCCTGCTGCACGGCTGAAAGCAACGGGAAACTACAGCCGTATGCTATTCCCGAGGATATGCACCTCTCTATGCATAATTACATGTGATGATGGCCTCCTCCCTTGTAAAATTTCAATCCGGAGGTAAACTAGTCCCCCGTTCGGATCTCCGGGTGGGGACTCCTCGAGAGGGGGTTAGCATCACAGAAGTGACAAAGAGGAAATCTGACATTCTACGGATCGGAGCGTGGAATGTTAGAAGTCTGCTAGGAAGTGGAAGGTTAGAAAACTTAGAAAGCGAAATGGATAGGTTGAGGTTGGATTTGATTGGGATTAGTGAAATGCGCTGGCAGGAAGAACAGGACTTTTGGTCAGGAGACTATAGGGTCATTAGCACTAAATCAAACAATGGCCAAGCAGGGGTTGGCCTCATATTGAGTAGGAAACTTGGACAGCGGGTGGAATATTATGAACAATATAGTTAACGGGTTATTGTAGCAAAAATCAATACTAAACCTACCTGCACCACAGTGGTACAAGTCTATATGCCTACCAGTCAAGCTGATGATGAGGATGTTGAAAAGGTCTACGAAGAAATAGACGAAATTCTTAGGTATATCAAGGGTGATGAAAATGTTATAGTAATGGGAGATTGGAATGCTGTGGTAGGAAAAGGGAGAGAAGGGAAGATAGTAGGAGATTTCAGATTAGGTGAAAGGAATGATCGAGGAAGCAGGCTTGTAGAATTCTGCACCGAGCATGAGTTGGTCATAGCTAACACCTTATTCAATAACCACAATAGAAGAATATACACATGGATGAGACCAGGAGATACAGGGCGTTACCAAATCGATTTCATTATGGTCAAGCAGAGGTTTCGAAGCCAGATTTTGGATTGTAAAACATATCCTGGTGCTGACATAAACTCTGACCACAATCTGGTTGTAATGAAATGCAGATTAAAGTTGAAGAAACTGAAGAAAAGTCAAAAGCCAGAAAGGTGGGCAATAGACAGACTGAAAGAGAAGGATGTAAACGAAAGATTGAAGAAAAGTATAAAGGAAGGACTAATGAAAAACCCAAAACAAACTTCAATTGCAGACGAATGGGCACTTTTGAAGAATGAAATAACAAAATCCGCAGAAGAAAACATTGGTAGGAAAGAAAGAATAGGTAGAAAACCATGGATCACTCAGGATATACTAGAATTGATGGATGAAAGGCGGAAACACAAGAATGTAAGAGATGAAAAGGGGAAAGCAGAATACAGACGTCTGAGAAATGAGGTTAACAAGAAGTGCAAGGAAGCGAAAGAAGATTGGTTGAAAGAGAAATGTGCAGGTATAGAAAATTGTCTGAAATTAGGAAATGTAGACACAGCTTATCGAAGGATTAAGAATACTTTTGGGGAAAAGAAGACTAAGTGCTGTAATATTAAGGACACAAATGGAAAGCCTCTAACAGATAGGGAAGAAAAGGTTGAGAGATGGAAAGCTTACATAGAGAGTTTGTATAAGGGAAAGGAGATTGAGAATAATTTAATGGAAAGGGAGGAGGAAATTGATGAGGATGCGAAAGGAGATTTAATATTGAGATCAGAATTTGATAGAGGTTTGGAAGACTTAAGCAGGAACAAAGCACCAGACATAGATGATATACCGATTGAGTTGCTACGCTGCAGTAGGAGATGAAGGTCTGATCAGGTTATTTCACTTGGTGTGTAGGATTTATGAGACAGGTGAGGTACCCCCTGATTTCAAGAAGAATGTAATCATTCCCATACCAAAGAAACTGGGAGCTGACAGATGTGAAGATTACCGTACAATCAGCTTGATTACTCATGCTTCAAAGATCCTGTCTAGAATAATTTACAAGAGGATTGAAAGCCAGATAGAAACGGAGTTGGGTGAAGACCAGTTTGGTTTCAGGAGAAATGTAGGAACAAGGGAAGCTGTAATAAGTCTTAGGCTGATTTTGGAAGGTAGAATAAGGAAAGATAAGAGAACGTTAATGGCTTTTGTAGACTTAGAAAAGGCTTTTGATAACGTTGATTGGACTAAATTGTTTGACATTTTGAAATCGATTGGAATAAAGTACAGGGATAGGAGGGTGATATACAATCCATACAGAAACCAGACAGCAGTCATTCGAGTTGAAGGACATGAGAGAGAAGCTGGTATTCAGAAAGGTGTAAGGCAAGGCTGCAACTTATCACCCATACTTTTCAATCTTTACATTGAACAAGCAATGAAGGAAATTAGAGAAAATTTTAAAGTGGGAGTGAAGATTCAAGGAGAAATAATTTCAACTCTGAGATTTGCTGATGACATCGTAATCTTGGCCGACAAGCCTGAGGATTTGAATGAGTTTTTGAATGGTATGGACTCAGTCTTACGGAAAGAATACATGATGAAAATTAATAAATGTAAAACAAAAAAATACTGGAATGCAGCCGAAATAAATCAGAAACCTCTATGGAGATCAAATTGACAGGTGAAAAGCTGAAGGAAGTAGGAGACTTCTGTTACTTAGGAAGCAGAATAACCAGTGATGGACGAAGCAAAGAGGATATAAAAAGTAGGTTGGCTCAGGCAAAGAAAGCATTTCTACAAAAAAGGAATCTGCTGACATCGAATATAGATTTAGGTATTAGGAAGTCATTTTTGAAAGCCTTTGTCTGGAGCGTGGCGCTCTATGGAAGTGAAACTTGGACTATTGCTGCAGCAGAAAAGAGGAGAATTGAAGCATTTGAAATGTGGTGTTACAGGAGAATGATGAAGATCAGATGGGTAGATAGGGTTACAAACTAAGAGGTATTTAGACGAGTGGGAGAGGAGTGATGTTTCTGGCGACTGCTAATGAAGAGAAGAGATAGGTTAGTAGGACACATACTAAGACACCCAGGAATAGCAAGCTTAGTTATGGAAGGAAGGGTCGAGGACAAGAACTGTAGGGGTAGACCACGGTTAGAATATGTTAAACAGATTGCCTCAGATGTAGGGTGTGGTAGCTATGTAGAGATGAAACGATTAGTTCAGGACAGGGAGGCATGGAGAGCTGCATCAAACCAGTCAAAAGACTGAAGACTCAAACAACAACGATGCAGATCTCCATGCCTCCCTGTCTTGAGCGAATCGTTTCATCTCTACATAGCTAGCAAGCCTTACAGTACATCGGTGGCAATCTGTTTAACATATTCTATTCTCAGTCTAACGCAGTGGCGGCTGGCGGATAATTGTTCTGGGTGTTACACCACTATTTTCAATAATGGGGTACCGACAGCAGTGGCTGCGCTCGCTAAAGCGCAGCGTTCGGTCATGGGGCCAAGCTCTCTGCTTACTCGGTAGACGCGTGGGTTCAAACCCCACCGTCGGCCGTCCTTGAAATGGTTTTCCGTGGTTTCCCATTTTCAACACCAGGCAAATGCTGGGACGGTACCTTCTGACAGGCCACGGCTGCAGTTCATAGAACATTACATTGTCATCGGATTAAATGGAGTATAAGGTAGTCTACATGAAAACCTTCACGAGAACAAAACATCAAAAGGCGAGAAAGAGCCGCGAGTGACACAAGTACGAGCAAGGCTGTTGACGGAGCATCTCGGATGTCTCCGTCCACGCCTCGGCTCCCTTGTTGCAATCAGCGGGCAACGATCAGCCGAGTTAACTGTTGGGATAGGACTTACTTGGTCTAGCATCTCTGCCATACCCTTCACTATTGAGATCTGGTCGGTGCTTGGGGCTAGCAACGACCAAACGGACGAGCGCTCCCAGACAGTCGGCGAGCTTCGCTTTCTCAGACAGTTCACAGTAACTTACTACAGTATAAGATTTCCTGACTTATTAAAGAACAAAATTATGAATTTCTATACATATAAAAGTCAATTTCCATATTATGGGCGAGTTGCATACGACGGTTTATGTTCGACGATAATTATTATAACTATGTTTTGTTCGAACATAAATAATCATAAATATCTGTCGAGATTTTGCCAATTTTATGTACTGAACAGAGCTCAGAGAATACCTTGCATTTGACCATGGTCTCCTCGATTACCCCACTATGACACTAGGCCACGCAGTGAAATTTAAATTAGAAGGCCTTGGAACTCAGTGCAGGTGCGATGCTATCCTTACCTAATTGGTCAAACAACTGTTTCTTGAGCTCTGATTGGTGGGAGAAACTGTCCCATAATGAAAACTTGTACTATAATTAGCCTCATTATAGTACAGTTTTCTGTCATAAAATATTTACATTTCGACATCGTCGAACATAATAGTACATTATGCAACGAGCCTATAATGGCTATAATTAAGACACGAGTATTTTATAAAACGAGCGTATGCGAGTTTTATAATTTCCATACGAGTGTCTTAATTTCCATTATAGGCGAGTTGCATACGACTGTTTATGTTCGACGATAATTATAACTTTATTATATGTTTTAACATAAATATTCATAAATATCTGTTGAGAGTCAGCTACTGGAATTTTGTGATCGCAGAGCGAGCGTTGGGTGTTATATCTCTTTCTTTCAAGATCTTTGAACGACCGACGCATGCGCTCTGTGTGCTTGCAATGCCATATGCAGGCCATGTGTTTACATCTGCCGTCCCTCAGTAATATTGTCACCGGAGTCGTTTGAAGGCAATGCGCTGTGTAGAAATTAGTGTTGGTGATTTTAAGGTACAGTGCTATTTCTTGTCTCATATTCGCCAGTTTATTTACGCGAACATATGGACGGTGCGTATTCCATGTCGGTAATTTATTATAGTTCGATGTTGTGTTTATGTCCGACATGTTTGATTTTGAGCGCATGCGCGAAGTTATCGTTACCTAATTGGTCAATGAACGAGCTCTGATTGGCTGGAGAAACTGTATCATAATGGAAAACAGTGTTATAATGACCATCATTATGATACAGTTTTCTGACACATAATAGTGAGGGTCGAACATAAATATTATTACGGTATTAATTCTGTTTCTTAAAGAAATCTGGTCGTTGTGCAACACTGCAACCTGAAACTGCCGGCTGGTCTATCCTTATAGTTCTTGCCCTCGACCCTTCCCTCAATAGTTACATACAGCTGAAGAAGGCCACGATGGGGCCAAAACTCGTACCGTACTAATGAATTAATTAAGTTTTATATTAATTAAAATATTATTGATTAAGGTGGAATAAATATATTTAATACCATTTGGTATTTACTTTGATTCCATAACTAAGTTTGACATTCTTGGGTGTCTTAGTAAGTATCCTACCATTCTATCTCTTCTCTTCATTAGCAGTCACCAGAAACATTTCTCCTCTCCCACTCGTCTTAATACCTCTACATTTGTTACTTTATCTTCCCATCTGATCTTCATCATTCTCCTGTAACACCATATTTCAAATGTTTCTATTTTCCTCTTTTCTGCTGTGCCAGCAGTCCAAGTTTCACTTCCGCAGAGTGCCACGCTCCAGACAAAGGCTTTCAAAAATATATTTATAATACCTAAACCTATATTTTATGTCCTAGAAGTGGTTTTCCGTTGTTTCCCCACCTACTCCCGGCAAATGCCGGGATGGTTCTTAAAGGCACAACCACTTCCTCCCAAATCTTAACCTCATTTACAAGCACACATACTACAATGTAATACTGTAATACAGACACTACTTACACATGTTATCAAACAGTTTCCACACTCACCCAAGTGCATTAAGTACATGATTACGATGCTGTAAAGTCCCTAAATGAATCAACAACAACAACTTTTTTCATAGGCTAAGGAGGAAATAACACACATGAAAACATGTCCATTCTTATCAGACACGTTCAACACACATCCATCTACACGGAGCTGATGACCGAGATTTCCCAAGTCTCTGAAAGAATTAACAATAACAACAACAATTGCTAGATCACCAGCTTTGTAGAACACGATCGTTATTTATTGAAACAATAATAGTAATAATGCATGTCTACCCCTTCTTATTCCCGTTTTCCAAACGGGATTGGAGATGATATGCGATGAAAGTCTTTATGAAGGATGGTCTTAAAGGCTGGATGCCCTACCTGATGCCAACCCCATATCGGAGTTATTGAGCGATGAAATGAATGAAGAAGATTGAAACTGGAAAAGGATGTGGCAGGAAGCAGCCGTGGCCTGTCAGAAAGTATCGTCCCAGCTTTTGCCTGGAGTCGAAAATGGGGGGAAAACGGAAAACTATTTCAAGGATGGCCGATGGTGCTCGTACCCACGTCTACAGATTCCACACAGAGCTTGACACCATGGCGTAGCGCTGCGCGTTAGCGAGCGTAGCTACCGAGGTCGGTGATAATAATTATAATAATAATAATAATAATAATAATAATAAGCGTTATTCATGAATTATGTTTACCGACGTTGGTAGCTACGCTCGCTAAAGCGCAGCACTAGGCCATAGGACCAAGCTCTCTGCGGACTCAGTAGACGTGGGTTCGATCCCCAGCGTTGGTCGTCCTTGAAATGGTTTACCATGGTTTCCCATTTTCAACTCTAGGCAAATGCTGGGACGGACCCTTCAGACAGACCACGGCCAATTCCTTCCACATCCTTGCCCAGATTCATTTCATCTCTCATTAACTCATCTCATAAAGTAGGCGTCAGTAAGGGCATCCGGCCGTCAAAACCATCCACCTTAGTGACTTCCATTGCCTCTCATCCCCGGCCCCGTTGAAAAATAGAAATAATTATTATTATTTAGCGTATGGCTTTTAGTGCCGGGAGTGTCCGAGGATATGTTCGGCGCGCCAGAGACTGTAGCTGCTTCAATGCAGACACCCATGGGGTGAGCTACAAGTCCCGTTCAATTTAAAGTAGTTCCAGCTTTCGCTACCAGATGTCACTGACACCTAGTGGTGAACGTTGGAACTTTGATAGAGCGTTTCAACGAAATCTAACATGAAAAATTAGCTTCGCACACGTTTAATTAGTGGAAGGTTCTTTTAGATGCCATAAATCTATGCCATGGGACCGCCTGCTTTACTTCCCCTCCGAAGGAAAGCATACTGAAGAATTTTAACGCTCTTAAAAACTGACGACCTCGACCGGGTTTGAACCCGCAATCTTGGGCATGGAAGCTCAGCATGCTACCAACTACGCCACCGAAGCCGCCCTACTCTAATTAAAAGTACGTTTATTGACTTAAGGTTTTAATTCTCATAATATATTAAAATTTTTCTATAAGGAATTCGGCAAACATGGTTTTATTCGTGTCTTTTAGTGATGGCTGCAGTAGTTTGTCTATTTTTAACCTAGTCTAGGATTGGGAAGAAAGCGGCCAAGTCCGTAACTTAGAAACCATCCCGGCATTAGCCTTGAGTAGAAGTGGGAAGCCACGGAATACCACTTCTAAGATGGCTTAAGTGGGAATCAAACCCGCCTCTTCTCAGTTTTGCCTCATGAGCGTGAGTGGACCCCGTTTCAGTCCTCAGACAAAAATTTAAAAAAAAAACTTTGTAGAGACGGGAATTGAACCCGGACCGCAGGGGTGACAGTCAGGCAAGAATGCTAACTACTGTGCCATAGCGTGTGCAGGACTTTTAGTACCTGAGTCCCAATATGTACTATGTAATCACAGATGAGGAAAAATCACATGTGTTCAGGCAGGTTTTATGAAGCGTGTGTTAATGACTGGTTTGAGCCCTGCCCATCTAAATCGATAGCGTGCCAAATAAATTAAATATTTCCGGATGGGAGCGATTTATGCTGAAAGTGTTCTTAATGTAAATATACATAATTAAATCAAGATGAACAGATGTATAACAGCTCTACCCAAGATGTTGATTAGAAACAGGAAGTTCATTCCTGAGAAAACAATTCTTCATAACCACTATTGACAGCCATGTAATAATGCAGGAGACCTGCAGTCCATATGCCACCCTCGCGCTCAGGTAGTCGACCCGAAGGGGGCCGGATGTAACAGCTCACCCTATACTGCACTATATATTCAACCGATTCTAATATTTCACTTTCTGTCTAAATTTTCACATCCCATTCTCCACCTGGGATAAGGTATTACCTATAGTGCCTATAAATTCCCACTCGTGTCTTACTCTTTATTGGCTAGGGGGTTTTAGCGGACAAAGACTGCCTTCATCAGCAGCTAAATTTTATCTGGACATAGTTTATAACCACGACAGGATGATTTCACCTAATCGTGAAACGTGTGATGACTTTCACTTCGTTAATACAAATTTTCACGATGAAATTTTATACTAATTTATTTATTTATTTATTTATTTATTTATTTATTAGCTGTATGCCTCTCACCAAGGCGGACCGGGTTCGATTCCCGGTCATTGCACGTGAGATTTTCGATGTGAAATGCCATGTCCTGTGGTTCGGATTCCACGTAAAACGGAGGTCCCGTGGCTTATGATCGCGAGATTAACGGTCACGTTAAACTACAAGCTTCCTTTTATTTATTTATTTATTTATTTTTCTTCTTTCTTTGATTTTGGCCTACTTTGGACCACGGGAAATAATTGACTTGCTAGTTAGTCCTTTTTAGCCTTTTTTAGCCTATTTCCATTTTATGGAAAAAAATAGACTTATGAGATCACCTTTTTGTCCGTGTGTGTGTGGATGTGTGTGTGTGTCTCCCTGTAATAACTTCTAAACGGCTGGAGCTATTTCAATGAAACTCGGTAAGGTCATAGTACTATTTCGGCCGACCCCGACCGTGCTGTTCAAATTTCATTACATCTCACGAATCCAACATGGCTGCTGTGCGAATTATTTCACCGGCATTCTATATCTCCGAAACTATTACCGATATCACCCTGAAAGTTTTCACGGTGATCAAGGGCTCTACTGGAGCTATGAGATTTTCAAAAACCTGCTAACTACAAAACGAACATGGCGGCCAATCGAAGTTGAAATTTTAAATAGACTTTTGTCGCGATGTAATTATTCAAATGCAATGAAACTTGGTACAGCAAATGTTTATGTAGATGGTAATGCACTGGCATCTAATTTAGATCAATTGTTCAAATATCCTCAAGATGGCGGCTGTGCGCAATTTTTAAAATAAAGTTTTTATTTCTTGTGTATTATTCATGCGATCGAAGTGAACGTTTGAATAATGAACATACGCAAAAATCGCAATCTAATTGTACATAACTCTATGGTCTACAAATATAACAATCCAACACGGCGACCAACCCAAATATTTGGTTGGTTCACAACATCTACGAATCTATTACAGCAATCAAACTGAAATTTTGTATGTTGATAGAGGCAATTAACATAAGTATGATAAATAAAATAGACTTCACGGAACTACTTGTTTAATTTTACAGTGCTGATGACCTGGTTGTAATGACAGACTCCGTTGGAAGCTTACAAGTAAACATGTTAGAAGTTGAACAGAATTGTAGGGACTGTGGTATGAAAATTTGCATTCCAAAGATGAAGGTTATGTCGGTAGGGAAGAAACGCAAGGAAATAGAATGCCAGGTAGGAGTAACTAAATTGGATCAGGTGGATCATTTTAAGTAGAATAGAATACTTTCTGTTCCAAATCATGAATCGTCAGAGATTGGGGGGAGAGGTGTAAAAGAAGAAAGCATTGAGAAAAGTAGGAAATGAGGATCTTTGGCTTTTTTTTTGCGGGGGGGGGGGGGGGGGACGGAAGGTTATGGGTGCAGCACACCTGATTAGGGAACACAATGAAACCAAAATTCTAAGAGAAAAGTTTGTAGACAAGGGAGATGTAAATAAAAAAAGACAATGGAGGAAGGCAGGTAAATTAGCAAATCTTTTTAATATTAACAGGGGAATGTGGGATAGGAAAGCGACAGCTTGGGAACATTAATAAGATGCATATGATACAAATATAAGGGTACAGGAGACAGTATCCTAAACTATTATAATATATATGAATTGCAGCCAATGGCCATAGCTGGGTATTTTCGGTTGAACGCCCGAAGGCTCCCAACAAGTTCAATTTCAAGTAGTTCCAACTTTGGCTACCAGATGCTACAACCACTAACACCTAGCGGTAAACCTTGGAACTTGATAGAGCGTTTCTAAATAGCCAAATATAACATACAAATTTTCCTACACATTGCCAATTGCAGTGATAGGTTCTTTTACGTGACATAAATCTATGAAATGGGCCCGCCGGCTTTACTTCCTCTCCGAAGTAAGGCATACTGAGGGATTTTAACGCTCTTAAAAATCCGATGACTTCGGCCGGGTATGAACCCGCGACCTTGGGCATAGCAGCTCAGCATGCTACCGACTACACCACGTAAACTATGAAACTTAGTTTAAGTCTAGGATAGCCTCTCTGTATCAATTAGATTAATATTAACATAGTACATAATTAATAGCCATTATTAATGTTTTGACAATAATGTTTTATACCATGCAAATTATTTGCATTTTCTGTGACTTATTTTTGAGCTCATGTTGCGATTTGTTTATCTTACTGAGCAGGAATTTTGTATTCGACTATTAGGGAATCAATGGAACTAATAATCACATCCACATTTGCCAGCAGACGGATAATTTTAAGTATATAGGCTGTGTATTCTCTCAAAGTATGGGCAAAGAAATGGAGTCGAGGTGCAGAAAAGTCAATGCATGGAGTTCTCAGTTCCGATCTACAGTATTCTGCAAGAAAGGTATTAGAGTAGCGATGAAACTCTCCCTACAACACTCAGTATTTAGACCAACCTTGCGGCATGAAAGTGATAGCTGGGTAGATTAAGGATGTATTATATATTGAACCCATATGCTATTGGTTCAAGCGTCGAATCCATATTTTATTTGCAAAAGAAGAGAGGAAATAATACAGTCTTTAGAATGACTTGGGAAGATTTTAGAAGTAGGCTGTTAAAACGTGGCGCAAGAATAGGTGACCACTAGTCATGCGGACGTGAGATCATGCTTGACGCATCGATAAGGAGCTGGCTCAATATTATTAATAGAACGATAAAAACTTTCCACAGCGTGTAAATGAGAAGAGGTTTCGGAAATAGACCTTACTCAGCTATAAAATGACAACCTCGCAATTGCGCAAGAAGAGAAATAACTAGAAATAAGCCATTTCCGAGCATTTAATTAATGAAAGAAACACATCATTGTGGATCATTCTGGAATAGAGATTTTTGTGTGGGGAAAAAGTTTATAATATTTGCACAGGAAAGAAGTGCCGACGTGGCATGACGTCGTTAGTAATTCCCCGAGACCAGAGTTGGTAGGGATGGAAAAATAAACCGCAACACCCACGTATCTGAAGAGCAAAATCATTTAATATCTTGGAATTGTGCGATCGATTTTCATGATCAAAGAAACCAGTTGACGTTTAGAACAAGAGCGTTCCAGAGATATATTTTTCAAAATTATACGACTATTACTTCAAAAGTTTGTGCGGGAGAAGACGCGGATTTTATCTTTTTGCCGCCGATTTGTATAAAAACCCTGGACGTGCCAGGAGGAGCATGCAGTTTCTGACAGCCCGAGGGGGCGTCACTGTGTCACAACACAATCATCCATTTCCGTGAGCGCCGAGACGTTGCACGATGAAGCATCGACTACAAGATAAGCTACAAGTAAACTCCTAGCACAGGAGAGCTGCATCAAAGTATATTCAGTTATAAAAGACGCCCGAGAGCGAAATACTGGGTCGCAAAGTATAACAAGTTATTTTAGTGAGCGCGTAGACGCTGCATGCAGAAACAATTATCGTCAAAGTTCACCAGTATAGTCAAAGTTAGGCTGTGGACTTGAAGAAATAACAGGCGATAGGTACTCGAATAATAGTTTAGTTAAAGAAACAACGCATCATAAGGTTTCGAAGAACCCAAGGAAGTGAAATAGGCAGTTGTATCGACGTTAAGGAACCCGATCAGGGTAGAACGAAATAAGTAATGCCCAGTGTTCCGGAAAGATAGGGACTAGAGCGCAGGACGATAAGAATTAGGAATTGTATTTTAAGGCTTTGTCTAGATAGACAAATGAACAGTAAACATTGGGGAGGACTCCAATAAGCTACGAATTAAAGTAATAGCAAGTAATGCAAGGAAATTACTAGGTCACCGATAAACTATTCGAGCGGCCGTCATAGTAATACATTAAGGACAGACTGTATCTAGACGAACAAGCTAGCGTCTAGCAAGAAACGACATCGTGCAGTAATGTTATAGGAGCCGAAAGTCAAACCCCGGATTTGGAGATCAGCCGTTCCAGTAAGGTGTAGTTCGATCGAGACTTTCCATTATCTCGTCAGATTAGGAAGCCAACGTTCAATAAGTGCCACCCTTGGAAACGGGAAAGAAAAGAAATCACGTGTGTAAGGCGAATAACTAACGCCCAAGTGATAAAATGGTTATTGTAATGTAAATATAGTGAAATTTTTTGAGTGTAATATTTTTAGTGAATTTGTATTGTGTTAAGTGAAACGAATACAAAATGGTATTCATTATATTCCAAGTGATTAAGTTAAATATTTTATGTGTTGTTAAAGAAGTGTCATTGAGTGTAAGTGTAACCATGGAAATGGCTTAAAAAGCAGTGAGTGGGCAAAGTTGTTCCATCGCTGGAGGATTCGGTCACTGACCGTACAGTCATGTGAGTAACTATTTCATTATGATATGTGTTTGGGAAGATTTGCGTATAATCCTCATGAGAGAGAGAGAGAGAGAGAGAGTAGGGATGTTGAATAACAAGTAAAAGAATGATTGCGCGATCTGAACGATTAATTTGAGATAAATATAATAAATATATGAAATGTAAATGAATCCCTTGGGGAATGTATTCAGTAAGATATCAGAGTAATTGATGAATGATATAAATATGAGAAAGCAAGCGTAATAATAATAATAATAATTATTATTATTATATAAATGAATGAATATTATGATGAATTTTATATTGAATGTAGTAGCTTCCGAGCTCCTTTAAATGAATTAAAACATGTTATGAATACATGTTCTTTATGGTAAAATGATTATTGTCAAGGGAGAAGAGTAATATATATTTGAGATGTAGATCAAACTTTGATTTTGAATTTATTAGTTCTTTGAAGGCAACTTGGCTAATTAATGTATAAGCGCATTGTAGCGCATTAAAGTAATTTGTCACGCCAGGAATGCGTTGAAATGCTCGGTAAAACAAATTATGAGGGACAGTTGGTCGTGGTAATTGAACTGTGATAAGTCCTCAAAAGTTGTGATAATGATCGGGAGGCATTGTATGTTGTATGTTAAAAAGGGTGCTATTTATGTTGTATTATGAGCGCTGGTATAAGGCGAGCCCTGCCCTAAGTCACAAATGTTATAAGTCCTCCAATTTGGGATACTGTTCCCGAGGCATTTGAAAGGATCGAACTCAGAGTCGTCCGTGTTGAAGCCCCTTAATATTGGTTGTATTATTGAATTTTTCTTACCCACCAATGAGGATACTTCATAATTATTATATACCGAAGCCAGGAGAATAGATCTGTTGAGCCTAAATATGTTGTTTTAATAATCAGTATTAGAAGCCTTGTCATTCAGAGAATTGCATTTGAAACAGCTGTATTGGAAAGCTGATGGTAGCCAGTCTCTTGTAGAAGCGAGACTGTGAACTCTCTGTCTCCCTGCAATAAATCACGCTAAGTAGTCAAGGCTAGACCCTCACCCTCGATGTATTGCGGTAGGTCGGGGAACGGTCTGTTTGAGTTATAATACACAGAAGTGTTTAGAGATTGTTTAAACGACCCGGTCTTTGAACCGAGGTTCCTTTATATAAATGATTATCGCTTGCAGAGTTCAGGTCGTTGCTTTCTTATAATATAATGGTCTTTTAAGACAAATAATGATAAATCCCTAACTTAATGATTATATGATTCAGTGATTCACGAGTTCTATTGAAGACATTAGATTCCGGGAGTAATCTTAATTTTGACTTGTTCAGTAGTCTTCTGTAGCTCGGGAGTACGCAAATTTTTCCCAATCACAGTAGTGAGTTGTTAAATTGAGAGAGAGGCATGGTAACATATGAATTTTGTGAAAGCCAAAAATTAAGTGATAATTAGCAATACTTTGGTAATTTTGATATTATGATTAAAAGATATACTCAGGTAAATAGTAAGTGATGTGTATTAAGTGATAACACAGTGTAGGTAAACATTACCGAGCCGTTTGGAGCTCTTGATTTTAATGAATTTAAAGGGACACCATATGGAAGTGAAACTTAGTAGAGGTTTGTTGGTTTTTGGAAAACCAGTCAATGTGATTTTGTAATTATTTAATATAAATTCCTTGTTCAACTTTGGACAAGTGTGAAGTGGAGTGTCAGTATTTTATTTGTTTAATTTTTGTAGCGCCATATTTCTGGATAATTAAATGTTTTAATAGTAGGAGTTGATTTTTGTTTATTTTTGGAACTGTATCCTCTGCTTAATCCAAAGTATGTAAGTCACAGAGTGGGAGAACAAACCATGAACCCCGATACTCCCGATTGAGCATTGCTGGCAAACTGTGATTTGCATATTTCATTGTTGAATGGGCACAATATATGCTACAGTAAGCTAGAGGTACAGTTCACGCCACAGTTTTTGGCATGATTACGACACGAAATAAAAACTTAATTTTAAAATTTCACACAGCCTCCATCTTGAGATTATGTTAACAATTGAACTAAATTACATGTCGGTGCATTAAAATATGTATAAACATTTTCTGTACCAAATTTGACTGCGCTCAGATGGTTAAATCGCGAGAAAAGTCTATTAAAATGTTTCAACTTCGCTAGGCCGCCGTGTTCGTTTTTTACTTTGCAGGTTTTTAAAAGTTACATAGATAAACTTGTAGAAGTGCCCTTTATCACCGTACAAAATTTCAGGCTGATATCAGCAATGGTTTTGGAGATATAGAATGCCGGTGAAATATTTTGCACAGCCACCATGTTGGATTGGTGACACGTAATGAAATTTGAAGGGCACGGTCAGGGTCGGACGAAATTGTTCTATGCCTTACCGGGTTTCATTGAAATCTCTTTAGATTTCAGCAGCTTAAATTTTATTAGGGGGACACACACACGCACATACGCACGCACACACACGCACACGGACAAAAGGTGATCTCATAAGCCTATATTTTTCATAAATGAAAATAGGCTAAAAATTAATTAATTAATTAATTATTCGTATGGCATTTACACATCACTTTTGGAACAAAAAGAAAAATATATACAAGATTTAACAAGATGTTCAGTAAAGAACATATAGCCTACTTTCTCCTAAATGCATGGATATTGTTATAACTCTTTGTCCTTTTCAAGGAGTATGATTGAATGTTGGTTGTAGGAGCTTGTTGAAATACAACGTGCTATAGGGATATTAAACATGAATATGAGGTGCCCTTTGCTAGTGCTACCTCTGTACCAAATTTCGTTCAATTCGGTTTCACCGTGTTTGAATTGATAGGGGGAATCGATTTGCACACATACTTGGCCACCATCTGCAAACTATTGGGCTGATGTTCTTGCAGTTTGGTCAGAATATGTTTCCCACATAAAGATATGGTGTTGCAAAATTAGGTAGAGACTAGATTATTAGGTTGGTCGTAATTACATTTTAGCTTTTAACATTTGGGTGGCCGCGATTACGTTTCCATCAAGATAGCGGTGATATAAAACATGACACTGAGGTGCCCTTTGCTAGTGCTACCTCTATACCAAATTTCGTTCCATTTGGTTTCAGCGTGTTTGAATTAATAGGGGGAATCGATTCTGACACAAAGATGGCCGCCATCCGCAAACTATTAGGCGAATGACCTATTAGATTGGTCAAAGGATGCTCCCTCCATAAAGGTATGTAACTGCAAAATTTGGTAGAGATCGGATGATTAGGTTAATCGTAATTTGATTTAAGCTTTGAACATTCGTGTGGCCGCCATTACGTTTCAGTCAAGATGGCGGCGATATAAAACATGACACTGAGGTGCCCTTTGCTAGTACTACCTCTGTACCAAATTTCGTTCCATTCGGTTCCACTGTGTTCGAATTAATAGGGGGAATCAATTTTGACATAAAGATGGCCTCCATCCGCAAACTATTAGGCGAATGACCTATTAGATTGGTCAAAGGATGCTCCCTCCATAAAGGTATGTAGTTGCCAAATTTGGTAGAGATCGGATGATTAGGCTAATCGTAATTTGATTTAAGCTTTGAACATTCGTGTGGCCGCCATTACGTTTCAGTCAAGATGGCGGCGATATAAAACATGACACTGAGGTGTCCTTTGCTAGTGCTACCTCTGTACCAAATTTCGTTCCATTCGGTTCCACCGTGTTCGAATTAATAGGGGGAATCAATTTTGACATAAAGATGGCCGCCATCCGCAAACTATCAGGTGAATGACCTATTAGTTTGGTCAAAGGATGCTCCCTCCATAAAGGTATGTAGTTGCAAAATTTGGTAGAGATCGGATGATTAGGTTAATCGTAATTTGATTTAAGCTTTGAACATTTGTGTGGCCGCCATTACGTTTCCGTCAAGATGGCGGCGATATAAAACATGACACTGATGTGCCTTTTGTTAGTACTACCTCTGTACCAAATTTCGTTCCATTCGGTTGCACCGTGTTCGAATTAATAGGGGGAATCGATTTTCACACAAAGATGGCCGCCATCCGCAAACTATTACGCTGATGACCTATTGGTTTGGTCAAAGGATGCTCCCCCCATAAAGGTATGTTGTTGCAAAATTTGGTAGAGATCGGATGATTAAGTTAATCGTAATTTGATTTAAGCTTTGAACATTTGTGTGGCCGCCATTACGTTTCCGTCAAGATGGCGGCGATATAAAACATGACACTGAGGTGCCTTTTGTTAGTACTACCTCTGTACCAAATTTCGTTCCATTCGGTTGCACCGTGTTCGAATTAATAGGGGGAATCGATTTTCACACAAAGATGGCCGCCATACGCAAACTATTACGCTGATGACCTATTGGTTTGGTCAAAGGATGCTCCCCCGATAAAGGTATGTCGTTGCAAAATTTGGTAGAGATCGGATGATTAGGTTAGTCATAATTTGATTTAAGCTTTGAACATTTGTGTGGCCGCCATTACGTTTCCGTCAAGATGGCGGCGATATAAAACATGACACTGAGGTGTCCTTTGCTAGTGCTACCTTTGTGCCAAATTTCGTTCAATTCGCATTCACCGTGTTCGAATTGATAGGGGGGAACAGACATTCAGAGTACACACACTCACACACACACACACAGACACACAGACACACACACACACAGACTCACACACACACATACACACAGACAGACACACTTTTTTCGCCCTGTGTTGATCTCATAAGTCTACTTTCATTTTTTGCAAAAATCGAAAGTAGGCTAAAAATAGGCTAAAAATAAAATGATACTGTATTACTGTATTCCACCTTGGTATAAAATGAAGAACTAAAAGTGAAGAAGAGAAGTGAACCCTTTGATGAAGAGGGTCGAGGGTCGACGCCTGACGAGAGGTTAAGTGTGGAAGTATTATGTTTCGCAGAGCGCATCTTCCAGATGGGATCCCTCCTTGTACCGGAAGCTGACCAACTACAGGGCTCAGATGTCAACGTGCAACATCTGGAAGGAGCCGGGATTACGTTTCCTGCTGCGAAGCTCTGATTCCCTTACCATACCTAAGATTAGCTGGTCACTTCTCTTTAAACCGCAGAGTCCATTTAAAGCAATAGGAGGATTAAAGAGAAATATGGCCAGCTGTGTAACGCTCTCAGTCAACGAGGTTGCAGGATTAAATCGCATCGGAGTTGGTTAACACCCTTACCATTCCCATTTCAATTAGGTGAGGATGAAATGCAATGAATTTGTATTTGGCTCGTGTTTTACAACCTTCATGATGCAGACTCATTAGAGTTGAAATAAATGAAGTCCACCTCGTTGTGTAGTGACTAGCATTCTTGGCTGTCACCTCGGAGGCCCGGGTTTGATTATCGGCTCAGTTAAGAAATTCAATTCTTGTCTGAGGGCTGGAAGAAGGTACACTCAGTATACATGATATTATAACTAGATGTAAGCCTACTTAATTATTAAAATATTTCAAGAAATTTCCAGTTTTGATAACTGACTGCACCTTTTTTTAGCCTATTTTCAATTTTGAAAAAAAAAATAGGCTTATGAGATCACCTTTTGTCCGTGTGTGTGTGCGTGTGTGTGTGTATGTGTGTGAGGTGTGTGTGTGTCCCCCCCTAATAAAATCTAAACGGCTGGAGCGATTTCAATGAAACTCGGGAAGTTCATAGCACTATTCCCGGCGACCTCGACTGTGCCCTTCAAATTTTGTTACGTCTCACCAATCCAACATGACAGCTGTGCGAAATATTTCACTAGCATTCAATATCTCCTAAACTATTACCGATATCGCCCTGAAATTGTGTACGGTGATAAAGGGCACTACTAGAAATTCACCTATGAGACTTTCAAAAAACTGGTGACTACAAAACCAACATGGCGGTCAAGCGAAGCTGAGACTTTAAATAGACATTTCTCGCGATTTAACTATCCAAACGTAATGAAACTTAGTACAGTAAATGTGTATACACATTGTAATGCACTGGAGTCTAATTTAGTTCAATTGTTTACATAACCTCAAAATGGCGGCTGTGCGAAATATTTCACTGACATTCTATATCTCCGAAACTATTACCGATATCATCATGCAATTTTGTACGGTGATAAAGGGTACTGATACAAGTTTAGGTATGTATATTTCATAAACCTGTAAAGTACAAAACGAACATGGCGACCAAGCGAATTTGAAATATTTTTAATAGACTTTTCTCGTGATTTAACTCTCTGAGCGCAGTGAAATGTGGTACAGTAAATGATTTTGCAGATTGTAATGCACTGCCATCTAATTTAATTTAATTGTTTACATAACCTCAAGATGGCGGCTGTGCGAAATTTTAAAATTAAGTTTTCATTCTTGTGTCGTAATCATGCGATCAAAGTGAAAGTTTGAATAATGAAGCTAGGCAATAATTGTCCTCGAATGGTCCATAACTCTATGGCCTATACATATAACAATCCTAAATGGCGAGCTTCCGAAATATTTAGACGGTTCTCAATATCTCTGAATCTTTTACAGCAACCAAACTGTTTTTTTTAATGTTCATAGAGACTATGAACATATGTTCACCTATAGGACTTTCAGTAACCTGGTGAGCACAAATCCAACATGGCGGCGACGCGAAGTATAAATATTTAAATGGACGTTTCTCGCGAATTAACTATCCGAGTGCCGTGAAACGTTGCACGTTAAATGCTTGTACAAATGTTGATCCACTGGCATGTAATTTATTTCAATTGTTTGCATAATCACAAGATGGCTGGTGTGCGTACTTTTAAAATCTCGTTTTTACTTCTTGTGTTCTAATCATGGGATTGAAGTTTGAGTACCACACGTACACAATAATCTTAATGTAATAGTACAAAAATAAAATTCCATCCTAGCGACCATATGAAATAATTAGACGGTTCTCAATATCTACGAATCTGTTACAGCAATTAAACTGAAATTTTGTATGTTGGTAGAGACAGTTAACATAAGTAGGATATATGAAAATAGGCTGTACAGTTCTTCACGGAACTACTTGTTTTAATTTCATTAGCATTCGACACCGATAATTCTGAATTCTGAATTATAATGTTTTAATTAAATTCTAAATTTAATGTTTTGTAACGATACCGACAGTGGTAGCTACGCTCGCTAAAGCACAACGCTTGGCCATGGGGCCAAGATAACTGCGGACTCGGTAGACGTGGGTTCGAGCCCCATTGTTGGCTGTCCCTGAAATGGTTTTCCGTGGTTTCCCCAATTTCAACTACAGGCAAATGCTGGGACTGTATCTTCTTACAGGCCGCTACCTTCCACATATTTGCCCAGTTTCATTCATCTTCATTCATTTCATCTCTCGTGAGGTTGGCATCAGGAAGGGCATCCGGCCGTAAAAACCATCTGCCACATAGAATGTCATCGCATCTCATCCCCGATCCCTTTGGAAACGGAAATAATACAATGTTTTGTAAGTATATCTATTTATTTATTTATTTATTTATTTACTATCAGAAGTACCCGTTCTTCGAACGGTGTTCGGTGTTAACACCAGACATTATCAATTGAGCTACTGTTGCAATGGTTAGCGCTTTGTCATTCCTTCATAAGTTTATCAGAACGAAGTTAGTTTTCTGGGAATATCACACACACTGTTTATTTAAGGGCCTTAAAATGTGGTTTTCGGAGACCCCTTATAGACTCGCGAATTTTGTGTCTCACATTGCGAAGCGTAACATATGCTTTGATCGTCCTTCTAGGATAATTTTTATATTTCGCCTATTTTAGCATGTATTTTGAGAAGTTTTTCCCTATATCCACCCTTCTACTATATGAAAAGTACGGTGAGGAGTTTTATAAATGATTGGTGTATTGACTCATGTTTACCATACCTAATTTTACGATGCACCAAGCATCCGAACACGATTTATAGGCGTACATAAAGATACACGGAAAGACATACAGACAATTCTATTGTCTACAACATATCACCCAGATATCCAAATATGGGTATATCTACCATACAGTATCAAACAAAATCATCCCTACGATGAACCCGTATGTCGACAAAAAAAAAAGATTAGTTAAAATGTGCTCTCAAACTAAATTCACCTAACGTGTACTTCCTGACGTGAAATAGATTTGAAAGCCTTGTAGACGAAACGCAATACACCTCACATAAAAAATGACCCTCTACGTTGTGTTAGGTCCCCATACACAGGAAGACCTCTTTCATAAATTATAAAGGCTTGTGGTGCATGGAAATTCAGGTTATTTAGCCTCAAATGGCCCAAATTCCTAAAAGCCGCAAAAAATGCTGATTCAATTCAGGATTTTTTGAAAATAATGTTGCTGTTTGTAGATATAATAGACTTTATGTACTATATGTCGCACGTGGAATTGCATGAAAAAATTCTAGGTTACCCCTTGACCCCCTTAATTGCATTGACGAATTATACAGTCAACTGTACGTTGGTTCCGTGATAACCTTATAGCCATTTGCAAACTTTCACAGAAATGTAATAAATGGAGTAGCCTATGGCCTCGGGTGCCGGGTGCAAGCTTCGTAATTTGACACCCAGAGGGTAGCTTGCATGTCGAAATTTCGTTGTTCCTTGAATCACTATGAAAGTCAAGGAGGGTAGATATCTAAGCTCCTTGAACACTATAGTGCTTTCTAGTAGAGAAATGAGGAACTTTGTGTTGGCGGAAACTCCTGAGGTTAATTTTTCCATTATGAATTCGGCCTACTGAATTCAAATGGGTTCTTTGACATGCCAACATCGTATGACATGCGAGTCGTATTTTGCCGCCTTTCAAATATCACGTACAGGCCGGACGTTTGTTTTAGACGATTGCCCTTGACCTTGAAGCCTGCGGGTGAACCTGTACACAGTCAGTCTCTCACCCTATCACTTCACATTTGTCACCACCGATCTGATGTAATGGAATTCCAGACTTGAGCAGACAGTACAGTCCTCGTCGAAGTATTGTGTGACACGGAAGTGCACGTTACGTAGTTACGAACAGAACGTCATTATATTTGCCAGTGACTATACTTCAGCAATAGTGTGAAACAGCTTTATCAATCATCGGAGCGCTTGGGGCAGCTGATAACAACACAGGTACTGCAGTAACTCGCCTCAGGCTTCCATTACGATGTTTCACTCGTCTAAAACAAACGTCCGGCCTGTACCACGGCCAGGAGTGAACCTGCAATCTTGGGGTTAGTAGACCGACACGCTATCCACTCACCCACCGTGGCAAGGTATAAATGGAGTGACATTGCTTCTTACAGAAATAGATGGAAAGTTGGATGCCACCCCTTGAGATAATGTTGTCATGGTTACCGATTTCCATTCCTTCATTAGTTTGTTAAATTAAATTAAATTAGTTTTCTGGGAATATTTCAGATACTGTTGGTTTTAGAGCCTTATAATGTAGTTTTCGAGGCCCCCAAGTTTTGTTTCTGGCACCGACGGGCTTTGTCTCCTCGTTGTACGCCATAATATAATACTACTAATAATAATATAATATGGGGATAGGAATATAATAGACCTGCCGTACCACACCCGCAGGTGTAAATCGCGTGAAAAAATTCTAGTGTACCCCTTAACCCCCTTAAGCGCATTATACGTATTGATGTATTTTACAGCTTAATTTGGTTCTGTGATAACCTTCTAGCCGTTTGCAAACTTTCACACCAATGTAATTAATGGAATTGCATTGCGTCTTACAGCAATAGATGGACCTCTTAGAATCTGTTGCCATGGTTACCGGCTTGTATTCGTTCATTAGTTTATTAAATGAAATTAGTATTCTGGAAATATCTCAAAAATGGTTGGTTTTAGGGCCTTAAAATGTGGATTTCGAGTTTTGTCTCTCACATTGAGGGGCTGAAAATAATCTTTGTCTGGTCTTTCTACTCCTATTTCAGCATGTATTTTAAGGGGGTAGCCCCCCTTTTATGAGGGGTATGGAGAAGAGTTATATGAATGATAAGCGTCGTGCCTCTGATGGATATCTGTACCAAATTTTACGTTGATACACCCAGCAGTTCTCGAGTTATAAGGGAACAAAGTTGCCCACAGACGAACAAACAGTCAGACAGACAGACAACAAAAAATATTTTCGCGCGCATTCTTCAAAAACAGTCTGAAACGCGTAAATAACTCAAATTTCCGTAGAAATTCAGAGAAAAACAGACAAACCTTCATTTTTATATATAGAGAGATATACTGCACCGCTCGGTGTTGACCGTATTTTATTGCACAAATTTAGGTTTTACTCGCTAACCGTTGGAGATACACGAAAAGTGATAAGGACCTTTTGGATAGAAAATTAAATGTTAAATCTCGTGTATGCATCAAAAGTTTGCTATTTCTTATCGTTCTCTTTTTATTTGAAAAGGAAATATGAAATTTTGAAACCAAAGGGTGTAGTGACGTCACATATGTGGGTTTTACTCGCTAACCGTTGGAGATACTCGAAAAGTGATAAGGACCTTTCGGATAGGAAATTAAATTTTGAAGCTCGTGTTTGGCATCAAAAGTTTGCTATTTCTTAGCGTTCTCTTTTTATTTGATATGGAAATATGAAATTTTCACACCAAAGGGTGTAGTGACGTCACTAAAATGGTCGCCATTTTTTAATAGTACAAAATATCGAAATTAAAAGTATCCTATATGTAATCATGGTAAATCAGCTACATCCATGAAAAATTTCATTTACATCGGACCATTGGTTCTTGCGTTATTGAGTAACACACAGACAGACAGACAGAAAGACAGACACACACCATCTCATTTTTAGCCTATTTTCAATTTTGAAAAAATAGGCTTATGAGATCACCTTTTGTCCGTGTGTGTGTGCGTGTGTGTGTGTGTGTGTGTGTGTGTGTGCGTGAGTGTGTGATTTGCGTGTGTGTCCCCCCCTAATAAAATCGAAACGGCTGGAGCGATTTCAATGAAACTCGGGAAGTTCATAGCACTATTCCCGGCGACCTCGACCGTGCCCTTCAAATTTTGTTACGTCTCTCCAATCCAACATGGCGGCTGTGCGAAATATTTCACTAGCATTCAATATCTCCGAAACTATTACCGATATCGCCCTGAAATTGTGTACGGTGATAAAGGGCACTACTAGAAGTTCACCTATGAGACTTTCAAAAACCTGGTGACTACAAAACCAACATGGCGGCCATGCGAAGTTGAGATATTTAAATAGACTTTTCTCGCGATTTAACTATCTAAATGTAATGAAACTTGGTACAGCAAATGTTTATACACATTGTAATGCACTGGAGTCTAATTTAGTTCAATTGTTTACATAACCTCAAAATGGCGGCTGTGCGAAATATTTCACTGACATTCTATATCTCCGAAACTATTACAGATATCACCCTGCAATTTTTTACGGTGATAAAGGGTACTGATACAGGTATACCTATGTATATTTCATAAACCTGTAAAGTACGAAACGAACATGGCGACCAAGCGAATTCAAAATATTTTAATAGACTTTTCTCGTGATTTAACTCTCTGAGCGCAGTGAAATGTGGTACAGTAATTGATTTTGCAGATTGTAATGCACTGCCATCTAATTTAATTCAATTGCTTACATAACCTCAAGATGGCGGCTGTGCGAAATTTTAAAATTAAGTTTTAATTTCTTGTGTCGTAATCATGCGATCGAAGTGAAAGTTTGAATAATGAACCTAGGAAATAATTGTCCTTGAATGGTACATAACTCTATGGCCTATACACATAACACTCCTAAATGGTGAGCTCCCGAATTATTTAGACGGTTCTCAATATCTATGAATCTTTTACAGCAACCAAACTGATTTTTTTTTATGTTCATAGAGACTATTAACATATGTTCACCTATAGGACTTTCAGGAACCTGGTGAGCACAAATCCAACATGGCGGCGACGCGAAGTATAAATATTTAAATGGACGTTTCTCGCGAATTAACTATCCGAGTGCCGTGAAACGTTGCACGTTAAATGCTTATACAAATGTTGATCCACTGGCATCTAATTTATTTCAATGGTTTGCATTATCACAAGATGGCTGCTGTGCGTAATTTTAAAATCTCGTTTTTACTTCTTGTTGTCTAATCATGCGATTGAAGTTTGAATACCACACGTACACAATAATCTTAATGTAATAGTACAAAAATAAAAATCCAACCTGGCGACCATCTGAAATATTTAGACGGTTCTCAATATCTACGAATCTGTTACAGCAATTAAACTGAAATTTTGTATGTTGATTGTGGCAGTTAACATAAGTTGGAAGTATGAAAATAGGCTGTATAGTTCTTCACGGAACTACTTGTTATAAATTAGTATGATTGGTGTATTGACTCATGTTTACCATACCTAATTTTACGATGCACCAAGCATCCGAACACGATTTATAGACGTACATAAAGATACACAGAAAGACAGACAGACAATTCTATTGTCTACAACATATCACCCAGAAAACCAAATATGGGTATATCTTCCACACAGTATCAAACAAAATCATCCTTACGATGAACCCGTATGTCGACAAAAAAAAAAAGATAGTTAAAATGTGCTCTCAAACTAAATTCACCTAACGTGTACTTCCTGACGTGAAATTGAATTGAAAGCCTTGTAGACGAAACGCAATACACCTCACATAAAAAATGACCCTCTGCGTTGTGTTAGGTCCCCATACACAGGAAGACCTCCTTCATAAATTATAAAGGCTTGTGCTTGAAAATTTAGGTTCTTTAGCCTCAAATGGCCCGAATTCCTAAAAGCCGCAAAAAATACTGATTCAATTCAGGAATTTTTGAAAATAATGTTGCTGTTTGGAGATATAATAGACTTTCTGTACTATATGTCGCAGGTGAAATTGCATGAAAAAATTCTAGGTTACCCCTTGACCCCCTTAATTGAATTGACGAATTATACAGTCTACGTTGGTTCCGTGATAACCTTATAGCCATTTTCAAACATTCACAGAAATGTAATAAATGGAGTAGCCTAATAATAATATCGTATGGCCTCGGTGCCGGGTGCAAGCTTCGTAATTTGACACCCAGGGGGTAGCTTGCATGCCGAAATTTCGTTATTCCTTGAAACACTATGAAAGTCAAGGAGGGTAGATATATAAGCTCCATGAACACTATAGCGCTTTCTAGTAGAGAAATGAGGAACTTTGTGTTGGCGGAAACTCCTGAGATTAATTTTGCCATTATGAACACGGCCTACTGAATTCATATGGGTTCTTTGACATGCCAACATCGTATGACATGCGAGTCGTATTTTTGCCGCCTTTCAAAAATCACTTACCACGGCCAGGAGTGAACCTGCAATCTTGGGGTTAATAGACCGACACGCCATCCACTCACCCACCGTGGCAAGGTATAAATGGAGTGACATTGCTTCTTACAGAAATAGATGGAAAGTTAGATGCCACCCCTTGAGATAATGTTGTCATGGTTACCGATTTCCATTCCTTCATGAGTTTGTTAAATTAAATTAAATTAGTTTTCTGGGAATATTTCAGTTACTGTTGATTTTAGAGCCTTATAATGTAGTTTTCGAGGCCCCCAAGTTTCGTTTCTGGCACCGAGGGGCTTTGTCTCCTCGTTGTACGCCATAATATAATACTACTACTAATAATATAATATAATATAGGGATAGGAATATAATAGACCTGCCCTACCACACCCGCAGGTGTAAATCGCGTGAAAAAATGCTAGTGTACCCCTTGACCCCCTTAAGCGCATTATACGTATTGATGAATTTTACAGCTTAATTTGGTTCCGTGGTAACCTTCTAGCCGTTTGCAAACTTCCACACCAATGTAATTAATGGAATTGCATTGCGTCTTACAGCAATAGATGGACCTCTTAGAATCTGTTGCCATGGTTACCGGCTTGTATTCGTTCATTAGTTTGTTAAATGAAATTAGTTTTCTGGGAATATCTCAAAAACGGTTGGTTTTAGGGCCTTAAAATGTGGAGCCTGTAGGGCCCCCGAGTTTTGTCTCTCTCACATTGAGGGGCTGGAAATGATCTTTGTCTCGTCCTTCTACTCCTATTTCAGCATGTATTTTAAGGGGGTAGGCCCTCTTTTATGAGAGGTACGGAGAAGGGTTACATCAATGATTAGTGCCGTGCCTCTGATGGATATCTGTACCAAATTTTACGTTGATACACCCAGCCGTTCTCGAGTTATAAGGGAACAAAGTTGTCCACAGACAAACAAACCAACAGACAGACAGACCAAAAAATTATTTTCGCGCGCATCCATCAAAAACAGTCTGAAACGCGTAAGTAACTCAAATTTCCGTAGAAATTTAGAAAAAACATACAAACTTTAATTTTATGTATGTGGAGATATACTGCACCGCTCGGTGTTGATCGTGTTTTATTGCACAAATTTAGGTTTTACTCGCTAACCGTTGGAGATACACGAAAAGTGACACGGACCTTTTGGATAGGAAATTAAATGTTAAATCTCGTGTATGCATCAAAAGTTTGCTATTTCTTAGCGTTCTCTTTTTATTTGAAATGGAAATATTAAATTTTGAAACGAAAGGGTGTAGTGACGTCACATATGTGGGTTTTACTCGCTAACCGTTGGAGATACACGAAAAGTGATAAGGACCCCTCGGATAGGAAATTAAATTTTGAAGTTCGTATGTGCCATCAAAAGTTTGCTATTTCTTAGCGTTCTCTTTTTATTTGATACGGAAATATGAAATTTTGAAACCAAAGGGTGTAGTGACGTCACTAAAATGGTCGCCATCTTTTAATAGTGCAAAATATCGAAATTAAAAGTATCCTATAATATGTAAACATGGTAAATCAGCTACAACCATGCAAGATTTCATTTAAATCGGACCAGTGGTTCTTGCGTTATTGACTAACACACAGACAGACAGACAGACAGACAGACAGACAGAAAGAAAGAAAGAAAGAAAGAAAGACACACACCATCTCATTTTTAGCCTATTTTCAATTTTGAAAAAAAAAAGGCTTATGAGATCACCCTTTGTCCGTGTGTGTGTGCGTGTGTGTGTGTGATTCGTGTGTGTGTCCCCCCCTAGTAAAATCTAAACGGCTGGAGAGATTTCAATGAAACTCGGTAAGTTCATAGCTCTATTCCGGGCGACCCCGACCGTGCCCTTCAAATTTTGTAACGTCTCGCCAATCCAACATGGCGGCTGTGCGAAATATTTCACCAGCATTCAATATCTCCGAAACTATTACCGATATCACCCTGGAATTTTGTATGGTGATAAAGGGAACTACTAGAAATTCACTTATGTGACCTTTGAAAACCTGGTAACTACAAAACCAACATGGCGGCCAAGCGAAATTGCGACTTTGAAATGGACGTTTCTTGCGATTTAACCAACGAAACGCAATGAAACTTGGCACAGTATATGTTTATATACAATGTAATGCACCGACATCTAACTTAGTTCAATTGTTTACATAACCTCAAAATGGCGGCTGTGCGAAATATTTCACAGGCATTCAATATCTCCGAAACCATTTATGATATCAAGCTGAAATTTTGTACGGTGATAAAGAGCACTGCTGCAAGTTTATCTATGTAACATTTAAAAACCTGTAAACCACGAAACGAACATGGCGGCCAAGCGAAGTTGAAACATTCTAATACATTTTTTTTGTGATTTAATCATATGAGCGCATTGAAATGTGGTACAGTAAATGATTATACATATTGTCATTCACTGGCATCTAATTTAGTTTAATTTTTTACATAAACTGAAGATGGCGGCTGTGCGAAATGTTAAAATTAAGTTTTTATTCTCGTGTCGTAATCATGCGATCGAAGTGAAAGTTTGAATAATGAAGCTACGCAATAAATTTCCTTTAATGGTACATAACTCTATGGCCTATACATATAACAATCCAAAATGGCGAGCATCCGAAATATTTTGACGGTTCTCAATATCTAAGAATCTTTTCCAGCAATCAAACTGATTTTTTAATGTTCATAGAGGCTATGAACATAAGTTCACCTATATGACTTTCAGTGACCTGGGGAGCACAAATCCAACATGGCGGTGACGCGAAATATAAATATTTAAATGGACGTTTCTCGCGATTTAACCATGCGAGTGCAGTGAAACTTTGCACGTTAATGCTTATACAAATGTTAATCCACTGGTATCTAATTTATTTCAATTGTTTTCATAACCACAAGATGGCAGCTGTGCGAAATTTTAAAATCTCGTTTTGACTTCTTGTGTCCTAATCATGCGATTGAAGTCTGAAAACCACACGTACACAATAATCTTCATGTAATAGTACATAAATAAAAATCCAACCTGGCTACCATCTGCAATATTTAGTCGGTTCTCAGTATCTACGAATCTAACAAAGCAATCAAACTGAAATTGTGTATGTTGATAGAGGCAATTAATATGAGTAGGATATATGAAAATAGGCTGTATAGTTCTTCACGGAACTACTTGTTATATATTAGTATGATTTATTTATTTATTTATTTTTACAGTTCATTTGAACCTAAATATATCTTTAATAATATTTTCAATCTTTGTTTTAATTATAATCGTGTTTGCCTTAGATAAACGCTGATGAAGACTGCATCGAAGGGTCGAAACATGTACATTACTTAATATATGTTTCATGAATTGTATTGATAGGCGTATTATTTTTAAGATCGAAATTTGATGGTTTTCAGTCGGCCAACACCAATTTACCCCATTGTGATCGGTTATTCCCTAATCCTGAAAACAATTACATGAAATTAATAAATACACTTGGATGACCAGTTTCGATCGATTTTTAAGAGGTATAAATCCATGAATAATTCACAATAAGATAACCGACAATAGCATGGGGTCGCCAGACGCAACGTGATTGATGACGTGATTATAACTAGGGGTTAAAAAGTTAATTTTTTAGTTGAAGTTTGTTTCCTTGCCAATTATGAAAAAAATAAGAACGACAGGACTGAAGAGGTAGTAAACCTTCCTTCTTTTTCAAGGGTAGGCGATGGATAGAGTTGGGATAGGGAAGGAGCATGGTTTACGTTCGGAATGTCTTCTCCCTCCCATCATTCTTTCCCCACTATTTTAACAGGAGGCTTGTGCTTGACATATTTATGTGACCTTGACAAAGCAGACAGTCTGGTGTCAAATTACAACTCGTTCAAAACAGTTTTTTTTTCACCACTCCAGGATTCATTTAGAGATTGGGAAAATTCCATGCCCATATAGCCTACTGTTATAACTAAAACCAGGGGCGGATCTAGGGGAGGGCGAGGAGGACGACCGCCCAGGGCCCCGCTGTCCGGAGGGCCCCGCGCCATGGATTGTTTTAAATATAATTGATTAATTATATTATACTTTTCAAACTGATTTATAATTAATAATATTCTTTTTTCAGTACAGCTATGACCTCCCGTGACCGTTTAGCAAGTTTAGATGTCAGTGAAATGATGGAAGACTTCAGCCGGGCAAAATGTCTCCAAGTAATATTTTAATATTTCATAGTTTACATAGTCTTCTTCAAGGGGACTTTAAGGTTTCTTTCATATTATTAAAAATGTACTCTAGTGTATTCAAAATATTGTAACTATTCTTTATTTTATTATTATTACAAAACTATTTCCCATTTGATTTGATTTTTTTATTTCCTATCGCCCAGGGCCCCGCAAGGCCTGGATCCGCTACTGACTAAAACACGTGTCAAGAGTCCAGCTCCATGCCGAATTGGTTAGCGCACTAGGCTTTGTCCTGATGGGTCCCGCAATTAATTCCTCTGACACGAGGGCTGGGTGTATGTGATGTCATCATCATCACTTCATGCTCATTAGGACGCGCAGATCGCATCAACTAGCAAAACCTGCACTCGGCCACCCAGGAGGCCTCACGAGATTATTATTATTATTATTATTACACGTAAACCTTGGCATTGAAGTATATAAAGTACCTAAAATCTTAATATTTAGGCGGTGAAAGTTTCTCAAATATGGGAATAGGTACCATCGTTGAAATATCCATTTATAGGTCAGTTACTATAAACGGGTTAACCTATCACTTAAATTGTATTTAAAATGCATGCATGTGAGAGAGCCTTATCTTCAGAACGGAAATTCACATGCGCCGTGTGACGGCTGGGCCACCTGTCGAGCAAGGTACTGGCGCTAGCAGCAGCTTAGCGCCCAACTAGTTTAACACATTTACACCTTTTAACGTATTTAATAATCATCATTACTTAATGGATTTCAGAGTAGTTGCTGGAAATGCTGTCCTTCATTTACTAAACACACGTTGCTCCAACGTAGGAAGTTTCGGTACACTCGCTGTAATCCATCCTCACTGACATTTCGTATCAGTGCAGTTATTTCGTTCTCGGGAGCCTCCAGACTACGCGGATTGTTTCTGTATATAGCCTACAGTATTTTGTTTGAGATTCCAACACAAGGAAAAATTGCACGGCGCTGAAACTTAAGAACACATATACTGAAATACTTCTAATTAAGAAAATAAGTTGTTGTTGTTGTTGTTTCCTATGGCTAGCCCGGATTCCAATCCATCAGCTTTCTTGCGTTCCAATAGAGTTGTGCGAGGTTTCCTGAAGTTCTAGCAGTCACATCAAGTTTGTTGCAATGTAGCAGGTGCCCCTTATCCATTTTACTTCTAGGTTCGTGACAAAGTGTGCATTCTTCAGATCTCAGGATGTTGATTCGTTTCAGATGAGCTGCAAGGCAGTCATGGCCAGAGTTAATTCTGAAGAAGGCTACAGCTTGTCTTCTTGGTGTTAATTTATATTGATCCCATTTAGCATCAATGTCCTTTCATAATTTGGTTTCTGCTGTTTTCTTTGCCATTTCTTCATACCTGTTTTTGATAGAAGATAAGTTTCCACTAGGAAAATTCGATATTTTGTTCCATACCTAACTATGTTCACATGATACGAGATAGCCTTCAGTACTTCACCACAAGTCGTACTAACCTCAACTAAGGCATCCTGCCAGTCCCATATGTAATAAATTCAATGACAGCATTCGGCGTTTCGCGACCCACTCTTGTGTAATCAGCAAATGCTACAGTAGTTACCTGGCGGTGACTAATCACTCTCCGTCCGTCACACGGCCTGGTGAGGCTCCGTTCTATAGGGAAGACTCCCACTGTAGTACGACACGTCAAACAAAACAATAAGTTTTGTCTAAACATCTGATGTCTATTCATCAGCCCCGATCGGGTAGGTGTGGGTGGAATGTTTCTAATAATCTATATAAATAACGTAAGCCTTAGTCTGAATATTTTGAATTTGCAACTAAAAGTTTGTATTTATCCTGGGTGAGTTGCAGAAACGTCAACAAAGAGATAAAAATAATCAAACAAATAGCACCAAGAAAAACAACAACATAACTTTGCACCCAGTGCGGTAAATCAATTTGTACCAAAACATCGGCAGTTCATTTTATGATTAACGAAAAGTAAACTGTAGATTTTAGTGCCATAGATAATGTGCATATGAATCTTTCTTCAGTAGCTTGAATAGTGTACGAGAAATTAAAACAATAAGGTTTTAAAATTCCAAACTTGTGCCATCTTGATTTTTTTTAAACAACTGAACATGAGATGTCTCTATACTATGCTCTCAATAAAGATACGCTGTACTAAGTTTCATTGCTCTCGGATGATTAGATCGCCAACAACAACTGACGTATATTGATTTAGAACTTGTATTTAACCTCCTTTTGGATGCCAAACTATTATGAGGGGTAATATTAATAATCCCAAGTCAAGTTAAGTGTAATTACAAGTTTTTAATAAAAATTATCTTGTCCATATGCGTTTAACCATTTATGTGCTGAGTTACCGATTTAGCTATTTGCAACCTGAGTGCCGAATTTTGTAAATTGCGTTATAAGAAATTGTAGAAGTCGTAATTTTTAACTAATCAGGGGGATCTATGTCTATAGGTTATGGGTCTTTATTAATGTAAATGTAAATACTAAATCCTATGTTTATTGTAAACTATTGACTTTTACCTAAAGTCAATATTTATTTCATTGAAACCGTACCGGTTTCGGTCCTATTGCGACCTTCTTCAGCTAGTATATGATGGGTAACTGAGTAGTACCATACCAAAAGTTCACATTTTCCAACATTTCTTAATAACTTCGTCAGACATATGCCGAAGTTTTTCTCTACTAAACGTAGCACATACACATCAATAATTTTTATAACCTAACTGATATCAACAAACAGTACATATTTTCACATTCACATCTCCTCATGTCTACCCTGTTTTTCAAGACAATTTTTTATGCTTAATTTACAAAATCTATTGTAACAGATCTGTTTTATTTTATTATATGTATATATATTCGAAAATTTACTATGTGAACTTTGGGTATGGTACTACTCAGTTAGGCTACTCATCATATACCAGCTGAAGAAGGTCGCAATGGGACCGAATCCCGTACGGTTTCAATGAAATAAATATTGTCTTTAGGTAAAAATAAATAGTTTATAATTAACACAGGATTGCCGAAGCTACGTCCCGCGAGACTATTTTGTTCCGCCCGCGCCGTGTCGCCAAAACTATGAAACAAGTTCTAGTCGTCGCACTAAACTAAATTATCATGAACTTTTTTTCATAATTTAATTATTAATTGTATCAAAAGAACATAAATACCCATTCTTTGTCATTCATGCTGTATGAGGGTATTGAATATCATTGTACTTCTATTTTAAAGGGATTTATTAAAAATATTTAAATTTATTTTAGTGTTTTATTTTTTTATCCACTACAAATAAATATAAAAAATGGCAACAATACTAAACAAGATGTTCAGCAAAGAACATATAGCCTACTTTCTCCTAAATGTATGGGTATCTTTATGACTCTTTGTCCTCATCCCTAACACAATCACCTCTACCACAATGTATTGTTTGTTTTCTTTTATATTGATAATAAGCCAGTAAGTGTCAAAATCAATATTATATACTTTATGACGATTGAATAACAAAACTACTAACTTATTGTAATGCATTCACGTCCGTTGATCTCTATATTAAGCCAGCCTGCAAAATTAAGAATTTTCCGCCCCAATCACAGTAGGTTGGTGCTGCGACCTATCGGTGAATTAATCTTTATCTTGCACGCGTATGCACTGCCATCGTAATGTACTACGATGGCAGTGTTCTATGGGTGTTGAATGAGTAGGCAGTTTAAAGTAGCCAGGAGGGAGGCGATCCAGCTGGCAGTGTTTAAAGGTATTCGGAGCGCGATCGTGGCTAATAGTTGAACTACCAGTATTACAAAATTGCCATACTTCAGGAGGCCAGCTCAGGCATTTACACAGAGTTATGTTTGGAACAATATTACCCACATAACCCACAAGAGGACAGCACCGTACAGAGGCATTAAGAAGGCTGTGGTTAATGACAACGAGTATCTAGTTCTTCTATTCTACTTTTCCTAATGTCTTCTGTTTATGTGCGATGCTGGGACTGTGATTTTATTAATATACGAGTGTATACTTTATCCTCTCCTTTGAGCTAAATGACATTTTATTCAGTATCTGTGGAAAAAGCTCGAGCACATCATTTGTAAAAGAATTCAAGAAAAAAAACCTAACTGTAGCAGTACTCGATCCACAGTCAACTGCGTGTCAGACTAACATGCTAGCCCAGAGCTAACCGTATCCATGACGTCAGGTGTTCTTAACTGACATATTAGATACAAACTGTTGGCAAATAATGACTTTAAATAAACGATTTCTTCACTGCAGTACATCTTCATTAAAGATCATTTCATACAAAGTTTATATTATTGTATCAGTAGGGTATATCACATACAACATACTAAAACTACTGAAATATAAGACAGGCACATGAGGACAGCTGCCATCTTGTCGTGTGACACAAACGGCTCAGCTCTTTTAAGCCACTCGTACTGTATAATATTATAATATTAAATTATAATAAATAACGGATCACGACCTTCAGGATAGCTTAAACCCCCCTAGGCTCGATAATCGGAATTGGTGGGTCTTAAGCTATTGATTAAAATGGTTGCATAATTCACACGGCCGCCATCCTGAAATGGCATGGCCAATGACCTTGAATTTTGGGTCAAAGACGCGTTCAATATAAAGGTATGTTGTCACCAAATTTGGTAGAGATCGGATAATTGGTTTAGCCGTAATTTGATTTTACGTTTTGAACATTTGAGTAGCCGCCATTCTGTTATGGTAAAGATGGCGGCGATATAAAGTATGACACTGAGGTGTCCTTTACTAGTGCTACCTCTGTACCAAATTTCGTTCAATTCGGTTTCACCGTGTTCGAATTGATAGGGGGGGACAGACATCCAGAGTACACACACTCACACACACACAGACACACACACACACACACACAGACTCACACACACACATACACACACACACAGAGACTCACACACACACATACACACACACAGACAGACACACTTTTTTCGCCCTGTGTTGATCTCATAAGTCTACTTTCATTTTTTGCAAAAATCGAAAGTAGGCTAAAAATAAGCTCAGACTGACACAAAACTCACCATATTGCACCTATATTTAAAAATAAACATCCATACCCCTCAAACCCCCCGGAGTGTCGTTGGCCTGCAAGGTCCCCCAGCTATTTACAATGTGGCCCTTAGTTTAAAAAAAAGGAGGGGCACCCCTGAATTAACACGTCAATAAGGTATCGGGCCATCATGGTAATTTTTATGTCATCCTACGATTATATTAAATTTCATTTTGAGACGACAGTAATCGAAATTAATTGTTTTGTGCCCACGTTTGCATAATTTCCTTACCACTTTATGTGCCCAAAATAAAATTATTTCCTTAAAGCAATAGGCAAGTAATACGTTTTGCTCCTTACTAGCACAAAAATTGACATTCTTTGATCCTGAATCACACCACGGCACTCCGTGACGAATTTACCTGTTATTCCCCAGGCTTGTTTACATCGCAGATGAACTCCAGCTGTAGAGAACAGACGTTTACAAAATGCTCTGTTAGTTACTACCAGAAGCAAAACTCAAATCAAAAGTTTAATGCTTTTCAGTCGGTCAAGACGATTGTGAACAAATGAGATGGGTAATTCCCTAATCCTGAAAGAAATATTACATGAAATTAATAAATTAATAAATACACTTGGATGACCGATTTCGATCGTCAAGCGATCATCTTCAGATTCATTACACTTGGGTTATAAAATCTATGTCTGAAAGTATGGGTGAAAATATTTACAATATATACTGTACACTTATTTAGTTGCAGTATTAGTTAAGATATTTCTTAGTTGCATGCTACTGATTTCAAGCACCGTATTCTACCGTGCATATGCTCGCGCGGTAGGCGGCAACTGAGCCTTCACTAGCGGAGCGCGTGAGCGAGAATGTCCTTGCCAAGTAAATATAAAGACCCTGTATGTTCCATTTGTTTCTTTAAATAGTACATTATGCAACGAGCCTATAATAGCTATAATTAAGACACGAGTATTTTTTATAAAACGAGCGTATGCGAGTTTAATAATTTCCATACGAGTGTCTTAATTACCATTATAGGCGAGTTGCATACGACTGTTTATGTTCGACGATAATTATAACTTTATTATAGGTTTTAACATAAATATTCATAAATATCTGTTGAGAGTCAGCTACTGGAATTTTGTGATCGCAGAGCGAGCGTTGGGTGTTATATCTCTGTCTTTCAAGATCTTTGAACGACCGACGCATGCGCTCTGTTTGCTTGCAATGCCATATGCAGGCCATGTGTTTACATCTGCCGTCCCTCAGTAATATTGTCACCGTCGTCATTTGAAGACAATGCGCTGTGTAGAAATTAGTGTTGGTGATTTTAAGGTACAGTGCTATTTCTTGTCTCATATTCGCCAGTTTATTTACGCGAACATATGGACGGTGCGTATTCCATGTCGGTAATTTATTATAGTTCGATGTTGTGTTTATGTCCGACATGTTTGATTTTGAGCGCATGCGCGAAGTTATCGTTACCTAATTGGTCAATGAACGAGCTCTGATTGGCTGGAGAAACTGTATCATAATGGAAAACAGTGTTATAATGACCATCATTATGATACAGTTTTCTGACACATAATAGTGAGGATCGAACATAAACACTTTTAAATTTCTAATTTCTAATTTAAAATTTAATTTGGAAATTTTAATATAATTTTGACAGCCTAAACAATTTGGTTGGTTGGTTCTTAAGTTTAGGGGTTGCGACAACGCGGTCATGTAGCCCCGTGTACTTTGGGTGTGTGTAGAATCTGTCTGATAACCAGTGTTAATTGTGATGACTGTATTAGTGTGTGTTATCTGTTTTTTAATTTAAGTACAGGCTGCAACTTAGAATTTTCAAATTGTTCCTACTATTGCCGCCAAGCGCTACCGTCAACGACTACTAAGCCATGTTCAGAACTTAGCTACTAGACGCCACCACAGTCGGTTCTTGGCAACGTAGAAACCTAAGAGCGTTGTTTACATTCTTAACCTATACAATTTAGCTTCACACAGGTGTAATTAGTGGAAGGTTCTTTAACATGCAATAAATCTATGACATGGAACCGCCAGCTTTACTTTCCCTCCGAAGGAAGGCATACTGAGGGATTTTAACGCTCTTAAAAAATCCGACGGCTTCGGCCGGGTTTGAACCCGCTATCTTGGGCATACAAGCTCAGCATGCTACCGACTGCGCCACCGAAGCCGCTACCTAAACAATTTACATAGTATCATTTTCAAAGCTTATTATTTCCGTAACGTATGTTACGTAAACAAACATAACTTCAATAGAAAACACACGCGAATAATCAGCTGATTGTAGCATGTTCAAAGAATTCTTATTATGGATTCAGTTATTCACGGAACTTAAATACATCGATATATCTAGAGAGAGAATAATTCCCACGTTGCCTTGGTTACAACGGAAATAATGGTTGCAAATAATTACATAAATTGTATTTAAAAAAAAACGGGGCGACAAATCGTCTCGTGGTAGTTTGTTTTTAGCAGAAGCTCCCTCGAATGATATATCGGTCCCCTTGCACTACAAGGGTTAAAATCATGAATTTTTTTGTGCGCTCTTCAAATTGGCAACCCCTTCCTAATGGGCGGCTTCGGTGTCGTAGTTGGTAGCTTGCTGAGCTTCTATGTCCAAGGTCGTGGGTTCAAACCTGGCCGAAGTAGTCGAATTTATTAAGAGCATTGAAATTCCTCAGTATGCCTTCCTTCGGAGGGGATGTAAAGCCGGAGGTACCATGTCATACATTTATGTCATGTTAAAGAACCTTCTACTAATTACACTTGTGTGAAGCTAAATTATACGTTAGATTTGACTAACGCTCTTAGGTTCCAACGTTCGTTGCCAGGAGCCGATTGCGGTAGCATCTAGTAACCAAGTTCAGAACTAATTGTCGTTGACGGTGACGTTTGGTAGCAAATGTAGGAACTATTTGAAAATTGAAAGTCTGCAGTCCTTACTTAATTAGAGAAACTGATAACACAC
This sequence comes from Meconema thalassinum, assembly GCA_946902985.2. Lineage (NCBI taxonomy): Eukaryota > Metazoa > Arthropoda > Insecta > Orthoptera > Tettigoniidae > Meconema > Meconema thalassinum. The sequence goes on from OX336391.1 coordinate 491,801,931, forward strand.
ACCAATACAGCCATCACAAGTAACACCGGTTATCAGACAGATTCTACACACACTCAAAGTACACGGGACTACATGATCGCGTTGTTGCTGCCCCTAAACTGAGGATCCAACTAACCTCTCTAATGATGAGAACCGTTTGCGGCAATGAGTACTTAATTTGAGAAGTTTCCCCCTTTCTTTCCACGGGACTCAGATATTCAGTCAAATTTGAGGCACAACAGTTACCTTTGAGGATTGTACGTCCATTGCTCGGTAACAGCTGAATTGAGAATATCGCATATCACACTTCAAGGTCCTATTTTGAGGGAGTCTGAAGAGAAAGGCAGCAAAGTTCTCACGATAAATCGAGAACACGTGAAGTGCGTTTAAAAGGAACTTTGAGGTAAACGTGTTTACGGTCGGTGGAGTATAGTATTTCCTTTAGCATCTGCCTCGACCAGCACGGAGAAGAATGAAGGCTTCACTAAAGGGTCTCGTGGGAAGAGCATCTTTCCGTAAATATTCTTTATGAGAGAGTGGTACTTCCACTGACATTTCTAGTGTATACCATCATCATCATCTTGAAAAGTTTCCAGCCACTGGCCGGGTCTGTTTGGAATATAAGCCACTCCATCGTCTTCTGTCTCCCACTATCGCTCCGTCAACACCTTGGTCCAGTCTTCTCCTATCTTTCGCACGCAGTCCTCCACACCCTTCAGCCACTTATCACTTGGCTTTCCTCTTGGTCTTTTTCCCTCTATTTTCATCTCGTGTATCTTCCTGGGTATCCTCCTCTCATCCATTCGCTTAACATTCCATTTAAGCCTTGATTCCTCTATCCTATCCTGTAATGCTCTCTCCTTGACTAATTCTCTGATCTTCTCATTTCTTAACCTGTCCACCTTTGTCACTCCAATACTGCTTCTCAAGAATTTCATCTCAAAACAAAAGTTTGGTGCTTTTCAGTCGGTCAACACGAATTTACCCAAAAAGAGCTGGGTTATGTCCTAATCCTGAAATAAATTACATGAGATTAATAAATACACTAGGATGACCAGTTTCGATCGTCAAGCGATCATCATCAGATCCATTACACTTAGGCTATAACATCTATGTTTGAGAATACAGGTGAAAAATATTTACAATATGTACAATTATTTAGTTGCAGTATTGGTAATGCAACTGTCGGTGTATGCTAAATGTATTATATCTAATGTTAGTTGAAATGCTAAAATGGTGATAAAATCCGGAGTTTGTCTGTTTGGGGTGATTATATGGTTATACAAAATCAACTATGATTATACTGTAATAATACAGGCTGATACTTATCCGGTTGTCTTCCTGACTAGAACATCGAGCAGTTTCGTGTTCACACTAGCACCAGTTTTGGTCGACTAACCCGGGTGTTAACTGGGCGAAACTGGTTTTTCCTTTCTTCCCCCTTTGTTCCTGTGTGCTTTCTGAGGTCAGTGCTACGTTTATTTGTGTGACGTTGCCAAATCTAGATAAGCTCTTTTTGGGTACATTCGTGTTGACCAACTGAAAAGCACCAAACTTTTGTTTACTTAGGCAACACTGAAAAATGGCATTAAACCTCACAAAATTTCATCTCACTAGCTTGTATTCTGCTTCGCTCCCTTCCTTTCATAACCCAGGTTCTAGTGTATACCATGGCTGCAATTCATTGTATAATTCATATTTCCTGCTGAGCTCCATCGGTCAATTTCTGTTCTCTTCCGACCCTGAAGTCGTTAGTGTATCCGAGGTCGTGGGTGTATTTCATTTCCTGTCTTAATTGGTCCTTGGTCTTTTTTTCTTTTTCTTGATTCGCTCACTTTTTGAGAGATCTGCCACTTCCTTTTCATTCGCAGTATCTCCTGCCTCCTGTAAGAGACCCTAGAGAGGGCAGGAGTATGTGTATCCCCACCAAGAATGGTGCACCCTCAACGGCTCACGGCTAGTGAGGTAATGAGTTGGTGACCGCGAGGGAATCCTGAGCTGGGTTTGGAGTTTCCCCTTTATTTATTGTCTTCGTCTGCCTCATGGTGCAGTGGTTAGGCTTCTTGGCTGTCACCCCCAAGGTCCGAGTTTCATTCCCGGCTCTGACAAGAAATTTAATTCTGGTCTCAAGTCTGGAACGGGGTGCACTCAGCCTCGTGAGGCACAACTGATAAGAGGTGGGTTTGATTCCTACCTCAGCCATCCTGGAAGTAATTTTCCGTGGTTTCCAACTTCTGCTCCAGGCAAATGCCAGGATGGTTCCTAACCTAAGGCCATAGCCACGGCCACCTAAATTACAAGTACACACACTACTACAGACATCACAATACACAAGTTATCAGACAATTTCCACACACACCCAAGTACACAGGGCTGATGCCCAAGTCCCTTAAATAAAACATATATCTGCCTTTCATGGTCTTATATCTATCCAAATTGAGGCAGATGACCTCGCTGTACCTCCCCTTAAAACTCCAATAACTATCTATCCAAGTCTCCCAATCCTTATTGTTCGATGATTGAAGACATTTCTTCCCCACCCCCTATTTTTTGGTCCTTTCCTTCTCCTAGTATAGAAGTAGCGTTGTTGTTGTTTGTTGTCGTTGTTTTTCGTGTTGTCAATTTACAGACTTGGACATCGTGATCATTTCACACCAGGTACTTTAGGATGTGTGTGTAGGATTTTTTTGATATCCTGTATCCTTGTGAGAATTTGTAACTGTCACATGGATTTTGAAGGAGACCGCCGCACCGAGGAATCAGGAGCTATTCCAGCATTTGCCTGGAGGGAAACGGAAAACCACTTCTAGTATGGTTGCCGTGGGAATCTAACCCACTTCTTCGTAGTTTCGCCTCGCAAAGCTGAGTGACCCAGTCCCAACCCTCAGACCAGAATTAAATTTCTTGGTATAGTCGGGAATCAAACCCAAGGCCTTTTGGATCGGAATCTCAACACGTAACCTGAGTTTACAAAAGGCTGTGTTTTAACTGTAGGTTTGTAGTGGTTTGTGGTGGTAGTAACAGTGTTCTTTCACATTCATTATTAGCCTATTTTCAATTTTGAAAAAAATAGGCTTATGAGATCACCTTTTTGTCCGTGTGTGTGTGTGTGTGTGTATGTGTGTGAGGTGTGTGTGTGTCCCCCTAATAAATTCTAAACGGCTGGAGTGATTTCAATGAAACTCGGGAAGTTCATAGCAATATTCCGGGCGACCCCGACCGTGCCCTTCAAATTTTGTTACGTCTTACCAATCCAACATGGCGGATGTGCGAAATATTTCACCAGCATTCAATATCTCCGAAACTATTACCCATATCACCCTGGAATTTTTTACGGTGATAAAGGGAACTACTAGAAGTTCACTTATATGACTCTTGAAATACTGGTAACTACAAAACCAACATGGCGGCCAAGCGAATTTGCGACTTTTAAATAGACGTTTCTCGCGATTTAACCAACCAAAAGCAATAAAATTTGGTACAGTATATGTTTATACACTTTGTAATGCACCGACATCTAACTTCGTTCAATTGTTTACATAACCACAAAATGGCGGATGTGCGAAATATTTCACCGGCATTCTATATCTCTGATAATATTAGCGGTATCACCCTGAAATTATGTACGGAGATAAAGGGCACTGCTGGAAGTTCACCTAAAAGATTTTAAAAAACCGTTTAACTACAAAACGAACATGGCGGCCAAGCGAATTTGAAAATTTAAATAGACCTTTCTCGCGATTCAATGTTCCGAACGCATTGAAACTTGGTACAGGAAATGTTTATTCACATTGTAATGCACTGGTATCTAATTTATTTCAATTGTTTACATAACCTCAAGATGGCGGCTGTGCGAATTTAAAAATTAAGTTTTTATTTCTTGTGTCGTAATTATGCGATCGAAGTGAAAGTTTGAATAATGAACCTACGCAATTTTTTTTTAAATGATACATGACTCTATGGCCTATACATTTAACAATCCAACATGGCGACCATCCGAAATATTTAGACGGCTATGAATATCTACGAATCTATTACAGCAATCAAACTGAATATTTTGATGTTCATAGGGGCTATGAACATAAGTTTACCTATAGGACTTTCAATAACCTGGTGATCATAAATCCAACATGGCGGCGACGCGAATTATAAATATTCACATGGACGTTTCTCGCAATTTAACCATCCGAGTACAGTGAAACTTGGTACAGTACATCCTTATATGAATGTTAATCCACTGGCATCTAATTTATTTCATTTTTTTCCATATCCACAAAATGGCAGCTGTGCGAAATTTTAAAATCTAGTTTTTACTTCTTGTGTCCTAATCATGCGATTGAAGTTTGAATGCTACACGTACACAATAATCTTCATGTAACAGTATATAAATCTAGGTCCTACATAAATAAAGTCCAACATGGCGACCATCCGAAATATTTAGTCGGTTCTCAATATCTACGAATCTATTACAACAATCAAACTGAAATGTTGTATGCTGATAGTGGCAATTAACATAAGTAGGATATATGAAAATAGGCTGTATAGTTCTTCACGGAACTACCGGTACTTGTTTTTATTAATCCTGTAATTAGGGGCAGTTGACCTACATGTTTCGCTCTTTAAAACAGCATTAACCACCACTGACATGCTCTGTAGTGATTCTGGAATTGTAAATTCCGTGGGATACCGGGGCTAGTTCTGTTTACTCTCTATCCAGCCACTTAGGGACGAACACTTGGAATCAGGCGTTCTCAAGCCACAACCCTCTAATCTTTTAACACGTCAAGAGTGGCTCTTGAGTAGAAAGAGCTTGAAGATCCCTGCTATATATTAATACTTACAGAAATTGGAATAGAAGCACTGACAATAAATGAGACGCTGTCCTTTTTCGTGGGATTTCTGAAATGAAAAATGCTCCTACTCATTTCTTACAAGAAAATGATTAAATACTAACATTGATGAAACATGTCGATGTCGAAGGTGGAAACGCAAATCCATTCATTGTTTTTCTTACGTCTTCTGCACTACTCTTAGCCATGAGTGGATATACACTCCAGTTGAAATGTATATTTAAGGTCCAATGTCCTCTGCAATTGGCCATAGAAAACTCAACTTTAAATAGCCTATTATATTCGGTCAGAATATATATATATATATATCCACGTACGTTGTTTGTTGTTAGGGGCATGGGATATTTTGATCATCATCCCCGTGGGTTTGCGTCGGTGCTGAGCATGTCTGATAACCTGTGTATCTGTGATGACTGCAGTAGAGTGTGTAGCTGCATTAGGGACAAGGATGGGGTACAAGCCCCGGAATATTGAAATAAGGTACAATTCCGGTATTCCCAGGAGGAAGGGTGGGAAAGCCCAGAGAAACCACACTCAGGATAGCCGCTGTCAGCCCCGAGATTCGAACCTCTAATTTTCGGACTTCCAGACTGCAGGTCCCCACCGTGGTCGTGGACTCCACGGGGTCATCCACAAACGTCAAGGCTTTGTGACCAGCTTCAAGGAAAAGAATGGAACGTTTTCGAGTTCTGCGACTTGCGAGATCTTGCATTCCCACTGGCTTGTAAAACATTTCTGTTATCATAGGTTATGAACAGTAAGTTATAAAAACTATACAAATTATTGGAAAACAGACGCCGTGTCTTAAATCCACTTATCTAATTAATTGATTCGCCTTTTCGCCACTGTCTAACTGCTAATAGCACCTGAGAGTACTGCATACCCGCTGAACAGATACGACAGATGAGTTGCCGAGAAATCTACGGTGAAATATGGAAGATTCATTACAACACAAGATCAGTCAATCAGGCAAAAGTAAAGATCTGATCAAATTATTGGACTCGATACACAAATTTTAAAATGTAGCCCTTTATTCTTTCCTCGTCTCCAGTCATGGATCGTCACGTGCGTAATTGTTTTTTTTCTTTCATGGTGACGTTTCCTGATTAAACCGCTTTTGATAGGCCCGATTTGTCACTGCACCTTCTTCTGTTACAGCACAAATTCTCTTTCCGATTTGTGTGGTAATTTAACCTCACGGTAATAAAACACCAGATGCCAAAAACATTTAATTGTATCTGCCAAGCTCGAATGATATCCTATTCAATACTGTTGTCTCCATTGCCTGATGCATCCATGGTCAGTCACAACATGAACTAACGTATCCAACAGGTGGTCGGTTGTTGCAACCCTCTGTCACAGGGGTCTTACGGCAACGTTCATACCTCAACTGAAATAGTACATTATGCAACGAGCCTATAATGGCAATAATTAAGACACGAGTATGTTTATCAATCGAGCGTATGCGAGTTTTATAATTCCCATACGAGTGTCTTAATTACCATTATAGGTGAGTTGCAAACGACTGTTTATGTTCGACGATAATTATTATAACTGTTTTATGTTCGAACATAAATATTCATAAATATCTGTCGAGATTTCACCAGTTGTATGTACTGAACAGAGCGCATGAGACGCAGAGAATGCCTTGTATTTGACCATGGCCTCCTCGATTGCCTCACTATGACACTAGGCCAGGCAGTTAAATTTAAATTAGAAGGCAGGTGCATTGCTATCCACACCTGATTGGTCAAACAACTGTTTCTTGACCTCTGATTGGTGGGAGAAACTGTTTCATAATGAAAAATAGTGTTATAATGACCATCATTATGATACAGTTTTCCGACATATAATAGTCAGGGTCGAACATAAAGATAATAATATTGTTCTCGTTTTACGTCCCTCTTAACTACTGTGGGTTTTTAGAGACGCCAGTAAATCTACTGGCACGGCTCCCTCGCATTTACGCAACCTCAAATGCTAGCTGACTGCGCCAACTGAAATGAGAATAGAGTGATTTTAGGTGTTTAGCGACGGAACGACGTATGAGACAACCGAATAATTTGCACACCTTTGTTGTTCCAGTTTGAAAAAAAAAATCTTCCTTGTGTTTTGTCATTTAGTGAATAGTATTCTTCACTAATCCAAGAATTAACATATACAGGGAGAATCAGAAATAGGGCTACATGTTTAATTAGGTACTTGAATTATCAATATTAAAGTGAAACCATTTGAAACGTAAACCTTTTAACAATCAACGTACAACAATACCGAATCACCTAATTGCCTCAAACTGTCCACCGCCAACATCACAGCATAATCGGCAACACTTTGGAAAATCACGCATTAAGTTCTGACACATATCCTTAGGGCAAGCACAGATTTTCTATTGTATAATAATGTCAGTAGTGTCGTTTGATACTTCTGTTCACGTGGAACAACAGCTGAATGAGGAAAATGCAAATTTTGATTCCAAGATTCATCGTTTCCACATTCCTTTCAAATAAATTCACTCAGTTCCAACCACTTGTCAGGCAGAGGCGAGTGGGACAAACGACCTGGGGCCTGCGCCCAGAATTATTCTTTTCTGAAAAATATAAAAATTACAAGTATAAAATATAATTATGTCTTGTTTGTTTTTTTCAAACGTTGTAATAACATTTTATTGTTGAATTGGACTTTTGTGATACCACAATAAAACAATTAGTTCCGCGATGCACTAAAAAGCCTACTTTTCTTAAAACATAAGATGCATACCATTGATCTATATAGACCTATCTAGAATAATTACGAAATAATGTGGGTAATATTGGCATTTATGATTTGTTAGAAAGATATCTAAAATATCGTCACATGTATCACATGTTGAACTGTTTAACTGCGTACATTGACTGGGGTTCAAAATTATGGTGAGCATTTATCAATGATGGGTAGCCCTGATGGCTCCAAACATTTGCCAATTTATATCTCTTGAGACATACATTACACGTATTAAATTCGATTGAAATTCATTGGTTAGTATGGAAGTAACATAGTGTTGAACGTTGATCCTATACGCTAGCATAGAGTTATGTTGGTAGCACTAACTTTGACGATTTACTCTAAATATGTCTAAAACATCTTGGACTTACAGTTTGTTAAATTTGATGTGTGTTCCGTACACATATTCCGTGATATTGAATCTAGAATTCAAAAGACTTGCGATTATTATACGCAGTTGGTAGCCCTGGTGACTCTTACATTAAACCCATTTGTATGTCCTAAAGTATACATTGGACATACAAAATTAGGACGAAATCCAATTATTAGTATGGAAATTTCCTGCAGTTAAAAATTGAACTTATCAGTACGCGTAGAATCATGTTGACAACATTGCCATATCTAGCTTACTCAAACTTAATCTGGAATGTTATGTTCTATAGGCTGAGCTTGCAAAATTTAGATATGATAAGGCAATGTAGGAGGGTGAGTGGCAAAGACTTAACTCTTGAGGTACCTCCACAAGAAAAATCTGGTTGGTTAAGTCCGGTGACCTTGATGGCCACTGGAGTATTCCAATTCGGGAAATGAAAGTTGTGAAGGAACACTCTTTTTACAGTGAGCAGAAACTCATTATATTTGAAAGAACTGTCCACAGCAAAAGAACAATGCCCTGCTGTTCACACTGTTATATTTCTGGATCAAGTTGACATACTTCTCATTCATATGTGCAAACAGTGCGGTCATACTACGTGAATCAAATCAGGCTATTTATTACGCACAACCCCATGAATATATATAATATAGTATGAAACCATAATTTTAAAAAATATGCTGCAAAATGCCAAAACTTTGAAAACCATGAATGCTAAAAAACGCTAAATTCGGAATTCAAAATGAGATTTGTTGATTTATGATATACACCACAATTTCCACTTCTACCCCCTTGTGATTTCTCTAGCATTTGTCCTTGGCGTTTTATTGTATCTCTTAGTCATATCCCACCACCCCACCTGAGGAGAAAGGAAGCTCTGCTGAGAGAAGTAAAGAAGATCCAGTGATCTCCATCATTACCATTTCACCAGGAATTTTGTTACCCATCGCCACAACGACTTTGATCTAGGAGACCAGCAAGCCGGCTGACTCTTCAGGGACAATTTTAACCTAAACCAGAGCTGGCAGGAAGAGTGGTCAAATTCAACATCTGGTGCGAATGCTCATGAGATAAATCCAAGTCGGAAAATGAATGGATTTGACCTCCCAAGAAAACTATGGTGCCGCCTCAACAGACTGAGAACTGGGCATGGGCGCTGTAATTTCTTGCGCCATAAGTGGGGCTGGGTGGAGTCTCCAATGTGCGAATGCAGTGAAGAGGAGCAGACCATGGACCATGTTATCCTGCGCTGCCCTCTTCATGCCTAGTCCGGAAGCCCCAGGGACATGTTTTATCTTTCGGAAAGTGCTGTTGTGTGGTTGAAGAACTTGGACCTGGACTCATGAATTCCTTGTTGTACTCACCATACGATTAAATAAACAGAGAAAACCCTACCAAAATTATGAATAAAGGCGCAGATGCGCTCAAAGTAGGTGGTGGAAATTAACAGTGGTGTCTGTTCTCGCGAAATGAGCCGAGCAGACAATGGACATGAACCCAGTGATTAGGGCCAGGTCAACAACCGCGCTCTACCGAGATAATTATGCTAATTGAGATTTATCGCGGCGTATCGTGGAGGAGCCGCCCCTCGTGCTGGTAGGGCATTCTAACATGTGGGCCCTCGCTTCATTGAGCGGGTACGTTAGCACAACTGCTGGTTTAATGGTTTCAAACCTAGGTCCGTTTCTAGTAGAACTTTCCCAGAACGAATATTTAATTTTTGGGAAAAGACAATATGTTTTCAAAATGTAAGTAATTTATATTAAAACTCAGCAATTTTTCTAGGTTTGTGTCGTGTCTTGTGTGGGGTTTCGCCTAGGACACCAAACTGGCTCATCAGCGGGCTCTTGGTGTCCCCACCTGGACCCCCACAGGAGTAGCGAACTGCACGCTACCTCCCTTTTTATGAAGCACACCTGCGCCTCTTGACTGTGAGAACCAAAAGCTCAAGCAGCCACCGCTTTCACGGCCAGTGAATTAAAACTCAGCACAAAAAAACGGCTCAAACCTAGAAAAATTGCTGAGTTTTTATTCACTGGCCGTGAAAGCCAACATACCAATTTATATTAAGTATAATTTTATAAAATATACATTGTAAAGTATAGGCTAATAGCAGACAAGCCGTTTTGGTAATCAAACTGTCGTAAAGAAAATACAAATTACATGCATAATATTGGTCTGCAACAGCATTATTCTGTTTGCTGAAGAATCATGACAACAACAAAAATAATAATAATAATAATAATAGTAATAATAGATAAGCTGTACCAGATCTACCTAGTGACACTCAAATGCGCTAATCGCCGCTTGGATTTTGCCGATATATCTCGAACCAATAATTGGAAGGGGGTCATGTAGCAATACAACTTAAAGCGTGCAGCGCCCTCTTTGCCATGGGCTATTTAATTATTTTTGCTTGTTGTCTTATTAGATTATTATTATTATTATTATTATTATTATTATTATTATTATTATTATTATTATTATTATTATTATTACTAATATTATTATATTTGACTTAAAGGCTGGCTTCCTAAGCATTTGTAGGCTACTTCTCTTGTTGTATAAAATAGATGTAAGTTACTTACTGTATATGCCAATGGACGTAAGAGGGACTCTGATATTCCACTTTAGTTATTAACACCCCGAGATTTAGACGAGCGCGTTACTTCACGCTGAATGACTGCAATGGGGAGCTGCATCGATTCAGGAGGTCAGAAATTCGAATCCTGACGCTGACAGCGGAGATTTACACACACACATTATCTCAGGAAGACAACATTTATAACAAACTGATACAGTTCAAATCACACAACATTACACAATTTGTAACTAAAACAAACTCGAAGATGCAACACGAACCCAGTTCCAAGGAGGTAAAAATGAGAGGAGTAAACCCCAGCACGTTCGATAGAAGCTAAGCGTGAATCTCTAAGTGGGTATAACTTGCATGGGTTCGAAACATGACCACGAGCTGTTTCGCCTTAAATAATGTCAATAAAACGCATGTGCTAACTCCACATTATAAAACATAAATAGGCCAATAATAAATATGAAGAAGAGCGAGGCTTATCGCCAAGGTCCGAGCCCACAAACAAAATATCGTACGGTATAGTCACGACGGCTAACTGAGTCCCAGGTGACTTCAAACAAATCGACATGCAATTGATCCTTAGCCTTAAAGTGTTTCTCGCCCATCAGGTTTCATGAGGGGTTCTAATGCAGTCTGTGATATCACGGATTTCTCTACACGCTGCGCCAACTCCATCTAATAATAATTGAAATAAGTGTCCAAGTGAAGGCAAGACCGCCCGCAGGTTAGTAACTTATGTTGTAGTTGATGTTGATTTACTTAGGCGCTTTTGCGACATCATGGTCATGCAGCTCCGTGAACTTGGGTGTGTGTGGAATTTGTCTGATAGCCTGGGTTAATGTGATGACTATATTAGTGTGTGTATTTGTAATCCAGATGCGGATTGAGAAGGAGGCGACCGTGGCCTCAAGTTGAGAATCATCCCCGCATTTGTCTGGAGTAGAAGTGGGGAAACTACGGAAAACCACTTCCTGGATGGCTGAGATGGGAATCGAACCCACCTCTTCTCAGTTTTGTCTCACGAGGCTGAGTATGCCCCGTTCCAGCCCTTAGACCAGAATTTAATTTCTTCGCAGAACCAGGAATTTCACCCGGGCCTCTGTGGTGACAGCCGAGAATGCTAGCCACTACTCTACGAGGCAGACAAGTAACAATTTTTAGCTTCATAAAACCCTTCTTCGGACTTAAACGAATATTTCAAATAAAATTAGCCGAATTGGTCCAGCCGTTGTCGAGTTTTGCGCTTAGAGACACATTTAGCGTTTCATTTTTAGCCTACTCTTCACATTTTGCAAAAATGAGGGAAAAGTAGACTTCTGAGATCGATCCGCGAAAATGTCTGTCTGTCTGGCTGTGTGTGTGTGTGTGTGTGTGTGTGTGTGTGTGTGTCTATCAACTCCTAAACGGCTGCAGCAATCGAAACAACATTTGGTAGGAGTAAAGATCTATACCTGAATATCTCAATCCCGTATTTGAAAATGATGTCAGTGCTACCAACAGCTGAAAAATCGCAATTGAAATCTGAGCTCCATGTTGGATATCTTGGAAGGTATGAATGGGGGCAATTTCAAAATTGGCACACGTATAGATAATAATATTTCAGTTTAATTTCCTGGAGGTCATACATGGTAGTGTTGCCAAAATGATTGCTGATAGGTCCAATTTTAAATGCATATAACTTCCACACTATCAATTGGAATTTAACCAAATTTCGTATGTGCAATGTGTTCATAAGCAGATATGACTGAGCGTATTCTTAAGAGCCACCAGGGCTGCCAACTATTAATAAATGCTCTCAATTTCTTTTATACAAATACCAATATATTAGAAAGTATGCAAGCTGACAGCTTTAAATGATGCACACGTATAGTACCTGACATTCTATATTAATATGGAGTAACTTATATACGTCAGTGCTACCAACATGATTCTAAGCCTGCTGAGAGGTCCAACTTTAAATACATGTAACTTCTATACTATCATCTTGATTTCAATAAAATTTCGTATGTGCCATGTGTACCATAACAGATATGACTCTGCGTATTCTTAAGTGCAACCAGGGCAGGCAACTGTCAATAAACGCTGTCTCTATTTTTGTTACCCTAATATCAATAGGCCTATATCAGAAACTATGCAAGCCAATATCTCTAAACTTTGCACACGTATAGTACCTGGCATTCATGATTAATTTGGAGTAACTAATATACGTCAGTGCTACCAACATGATTCTAAGCCTGCTGATAGGTCCAATTTTAAAATGCAAGTAACTCTATACTAACTAATGGATTTCATTCAAAATTGGAACAACAATGGATCACATTATTTCAGATTATATCTGACCAATACATGCCTGCCATTGTTGCCACGGTGGGTGAGTGGTTATAGTGTCGGACTACCAACCCCAAGATTGCAGGTTCGCCCCTGGCCATGGTAAGTGATTTTTGAAAGTCGACAAAAATCACGACACTCATGTCATACGTTGTTGGCATGTTAAAGAGCCCATTTGAATTCAGTAGGCCGTGTTCAATGGCAAAATTAATCTAGGGATTTTCCGCCATCACAAAGTTCCTCCATTCTCAACTTGAAAGCGCTGTAGTGTCAAGGAGTTTAGATATCTAACCTCCTTGACTTTCATAGCGTTCAAAGGAACGACGAAATTCGACATGCAAGCTACCCTCTGGGTGTCAATTAACTAAGCTTGCACCAGGCACAAGAGGCCATACGATATTATTATTATTATTATTATTATTATTATTATTATTATTATTATTATTATTATTATTATTATTATTATTGCCAACATGAGTTTACGTGCGCTGTTAGATCCAATGATTAACTGCATGTAATTTCCATGCTATCCATTGGACTTCAACCAAATTTTGTATTCTGTACCTTAAGAGATGGAACTAAGAATATAGGCTATTCAGTCACCAGGGCCACCAACTGTAGTGCTCTATTAGGCTACATTTTGAACTAATTAGACATTTCGATATTACCAACTTAATTTCGTCATTATTCCTAGATAGATCCATATAGATTAATCACTGGCATGAATCTTACATTTTAAGAAAAGTAGGCTCTTTAGTTCGTCACGGAACTTCTTGTGATTATATAGATGACATAATTTGAATGAGATTAGCGTAAATCATCAACTTACATTTGTCAAGAAAAACACAAAACGAAAAATAAAATATATCATAATAATTATCCGAGTCTTATGATATTCAACAAGTTCAGATTGTTTTCTAAAAACTATCCGGAAATTTACTCCAAACATTATCCGCAGCTTATCTACTATCCACGCGGCCATGCAAACTGTATCCGCAGTGTGAAATATTTTGCGGATATCCTCCCTCATCCGTGCTGGTCTGGGTTAGATTCTCGCTTCTGAGAGCTGGAAAAAGGTTTAGTTAGCCTCGTGCCGAAGAACTGAGAAGAGGTGGGTTTGTGCCCAGTCAGCAGAAGATACGGGTTCGATCAGTCTGATTGAGGAGCCCAGTCCAGGCTTTGAAAGTCTATGGGGGGTCTAACTAGCCCCATTACACAACAGCAACAGCAATACAGAGAGAGTATGAGCAGCTGGACAGGCACAAGAGGGTTGTATTTACATTCTCTCAAATTGTGTAGTTCCTGGAGTATTGTAGTCTTTGTATTGCCTCATCGCTAATGAGACCGCTCGCACCATGCACAACACAGCACACCTGTACCGTACTTGACACTAATTTACAATGCCGCTAGTTGTTTTTCGCTTGCTGAATGACACGTCGCACCTTTTGTTGCATTCCTCTACTTTCATTGAGGCTTGTTGTACAATGTGTAGGTGTCTTTGTGTGGCCTATGGCAAGCAAGCAGGCAGGCATATGTTCTACCTGCCTCTTAAAAACTGCTACAGATGCTATATAGCAACAGTTGGGGGAGGTCGGCAACTTGTGAATGAAATAGGGGCACTGGAACACCAGGCAAACCTGTATTGTTATTGAACAACTTTGCGTGGGGAACAGCGATGCCATATTTACCATATGTACCAACCATTTAGCTACGCGCGTTAAGGTGCAGAGCAAGGCTATCTCCGGACTCGGGAGACGAGTGAGTTCAAAGCTATCCTTCCGTTTTCCGTGATTACCCCTTTTTCAATTAAAAGCTTCGGTGACGGAGTGAGTAGCATGCTGAACTGCTGTGCCCAAGATCGTGGGTTCAAACCCAGCTGACGTCGTCGGAATTTTTAAGTGCGTTCAAATCCTTCAGTGTGTCTTTCTTCGGAGGGGAAGTAAAGCCGACAGTCCCATGTCATAGGTTTATGGCATGTAAAAGATCCTTCCACTAACTAAACTTGTGTGAAGCTAAATTTCTAGGTTAGATTTCGTTGTAACGCTCTATCAAAGTTCCAACGTTCACCACTAGGGGTCAGTGACATCTGGTAGCGAAAGTTGGAACTACTTGAAATTGAACGAAACTTGTAACTCACCCGATGGGTGTCCGTTTGAAGCAGCTACATCCTCTGGCGAGCCAAACATGTCCTCGGACACTCCCGGCACTAAAAGCCATACGCTAAATAAATAAATAAATAAATAAATAAATAAATAAATAAATAAATAAATAAATAAATAAATAATAATAATAAATAATCAAAGGCAAATGCCCAAGACGGTTCTATTATTATTATTCTCGAGTCAGAAAACATCAAATAAAACACAGATACAAATACTATGACTACAAACATTATATAATATTTGGCCAAAACTTGGCCACTTCCACTGCATTCTGTGATGCTTCATAAAGTTCATCGTCTGTGCAGGAGGTCGGGCACAGTCTACACTGAAGCATATGTTTCACAGTCTGATCTTTTCCACAGCCGCACTGAATGCCATCTTCCTTAATGTAGCCCCACTTTGCAAGATTGATCTTAGATCTGCCCACTCCTGATCTTAATCTATTCAAGGATTTCCATGTTACCATATCTTGATCATGACCAGGAGGTAAAGCTTTGGCTATCCTTTTCCAGCCCAGGAGAGGAGATTTCTTAGCTTTCCATAATTCTAGCCTGGCTTTTTCACATGCAGTCTTCAATTCTTTGGATGTTCTTAGGAAACTCTTCCTAGAATTCAGACTCTGAGCATGTAGTTCATGACCATGTAGAGGATAGGTTGCTTCCTGGACAACATTCTTCCTTTCCTTGTTTGCAGCTATTTCTCGTCGAATAGAAGGTGGTGTTATTCCTGCGAGCTGGTAAAGGCACTCTGTTGGTGTTGATCTTAAGGATCCAGTTATAGTTCTACACGTTTCATTGAGAGCTACGTCTACCTGTTTAGCATGAGTTGAGTTATGCCAAACCGGGCAGGCGTACTCTGCAGCGGAATAACACAATGCAATTGCAGATATTCGGATAGTGTCAGGTTGACTACCCCATTGTGATCCGGCTAGTTTCCTCAGAAGATTGACGGTTCTATGATAGCCCACGACCAGTGACATTACCAGGGAGAGATGCTAGCCTAAATATGGGGCAGTCAAATGGAAGCCGAACACCCGCTAAACGAGACTATGGCATGGTTTTATTCAAAAGTAATTACGACATGCGTTAACACATTTATCCCGTAGGGAGACGAGAATGATCAATTGAAGAGCTTATTTCCAAAGTGACGCGAATCCATGAAATGCAAAACTTCAGAAATCGCGTTTTTGTTTCTTCGTATAATTAAATTCAGATATGATTATGAATATAATGTAATTTCATTCATTAATTTTATGCACACCCTGACACTGTGTTTAAAAAATCTCCTATTAATGGAAATTGTGGTAATCGTCTCCTATAAGTTGGAGTTGGGACGTTTTGGAAGTAAATCATTATATTGACATATGCTTTGAGTGACATTTATGATCATTTAAATGGCTTAGACACAACAAACACAAACTGATGCTCTACATATTCTTCAAAGTAAGCCATGGCCATGATTTATCACTATGAAGCACAAGACACAAACACAATTCCTCTACCACCTGTAAGCAGTCATGTTTCCGTGTCATATCACGTGATGTCAAGTGAGCCATCGGATTGGTCAACATGGATGTAAGGCACAGTGGAAATAAATAAACGTTGGAGTTACGTCACTTTGCAAATAAACTTACTTTTTAGGTCTCTGTTAATATGGGATATAAGACGTATTGCGACTTTAAACCTTTGCTATACGTTGAGAGAACCTATAAACTTGCTTATGAAAGAAAAAACTGAAAAACCGTCAAAATTGGATTTACATCACTTTGGAAATCACCTCTTCAATTCCATTTTTGTAGAAAGAGGTACGTCGCTAATGAATCCACAACCGAACCCTCTCCTGCACTTCCTCGTCCGAATGAAACCAACGTCCACGAATGTCTTTCTTCAGTTCGGCAAAAGCGTGAAAATCAAAATGGGAAAGATCCAGGTTGTACGGAGGATGTTAAAGTGTTTCCCAGCCAAATCTCTGCAGCGTAGCCTTCACCAGATTGGCACTATGGGGGCGGGCATTATCGAGCAACAGAATCCGTCCTATACTTTCCCAGGGAATTTCGACTTTCTGGCACTCGCAGTTGCTGGCGGGAGGTCCGGGTTCGATTCCCGGCTCTACCAAGAAATTCAGTTATGGTCTGAGGGCTGGAACGGGGCACTCACTGAGCCTCGTGAGGCATAAATGAGAAGAGGTGGGTTTGATTTCCCCCTCAGTCAACCTGGAAGTGTTTTTTTCATGGTGTCCCACTTCTACTCCAGGCAAATACCGGGATGGTTCCGAACTGAAGGCCACGGCCGCTTTCTTCTCAATCCTCGCCTGAATTGTAAATACATACACTTCTACAGACACCACAATAACACAGGTTATTAGAAAAAAACAGATGACGTGGGGGGAAGAGGAAGAAGAAGAAAGGAACAACCAAACGCAGACCCAAGTGCACAGGACTAAATAACCAAGCCCCGGTCATTTAGCCTCGTGTACTTGGGTATGTGTAGAATTCGTCTGTATTTGAAATTCTGGTGAGGATTCGGAGAGAGGCGGCGGTGCCCTTAAGTTATGAACCATCCCGGCATTTGCCTGGAGTAGAAATGGTGAAACCACGGGTAACCACTTCTAGGATGGCTGAGGTCGGAATCAAACCCACCTCTTCTCAGTTTTGCCTTTACGAGGCTGAGTGCACCCCGTTTCAGCCCTCAGATCAGATTGAAATTTCTTGGCAGAGCTGGGTATTGAACCCGGACCTATGGACTGACAGCCAAGAATCCCAGCCAATGCATCATGAGGCGGACCATAAAAAAACTTTTTTTTTTAACGAAGAGTCATCTCTGTTTCGAAGTTGTGGCATACGAAGGAACACCTGCTTGGAGATGTGACTTTACGGAGCCTCGAATCGAACCAGGGGCCTCAGGGTGAGATACAGGCATGCTACTCCAACACCACGGAGTTGGCAAAATGAATTAATAACAACAAAATAATTTACTATGCCGGAATTTCCCTGGAGTGAGTACAGAAAAATGCTAGGGTAAATTGCACTAAGAATGGCCGATGTCAACACCAGGGTTTGAACCTTGGATCTCCTAACTGCAGCTTCCGATTGCAGTCGTGGAGCGTGACTAAACGCGCTCGGCTACGGTGCTTGGATCATAATTTATGTATGTCTGTCCCTTATTATTCCCGTCTTCCAATGGGGTCGGGGATGAGATGCGATGAAAGTATTTGTGGCGGATGGTTTTTACGGCCGGATGCCCTTCCTGACGCCAACCTCATGAGGGGAGTTCATGGGAGATAAAATGGATGATGGCGAATAAAACTAGGCAAGGATGTGGAAGGAAGCGGCCGTGGCCTGTCAGAAGGTGCCGTCCTAGCATTTGTTTGGAGTTGTAAATGGGGAAACCTCGGAAAACCATTACAAGGACGGCCGACGGTGAGGCTCGAAGCCACGTGTACCGAATCCGCAGAGAGCTTGGCCCCATGGCCTAGCGCTGCTCTTTAGCGAGCGTAGTTACCGCTGTCGGTGGGATCATCTTATTATATAATACGCTAAGGTGTATGTTTCACAAAACTCAAGCTCCTAAACCAGAGGGAGTTAGAAGGTGTGGTTTGTACCCAATCGTCTCAATAATACAGGAAAAATCTTGCATTTCTTGAAAAGTCAACGGAAATATATTTATTTGTTTATAAAAAGCTTTTAAATAAATAAACAAGACGATAGCCCCTGAAAGAGCTGTGTCGTGTACAGCCCGCTTAGCAATAGAGCCGGGCGGGTAGTCTGTACACATGGGGCGCACACAGCCCATTATGCGAGAGTTCTCACACAGGTCCGCTAGTAATTGATATTATGTGTAAAAGTGAGCAGAGACAATCATCATGTATTCAACGCTACGTCGGCAAACCCTTTGTTTAAAATGTAAATGTTGGATGAAAATCAATATTTTTACAAGCCATTTCAGAGTATCACTTCTTTTATTCTGACTGCACCCATGGCAAATAGTTTGAAGCACTCTCATCCCCAGACACGCCTTTTCTGTAAGAAGACACCAACTGAAAGACAGACACACACGTGCGTTTCTCGATCATTTGGTTCCACGCCCACATTGATGCGCATGAATGATTTCTGAACACAAAGCTGTCTGGAAAGGTAGGTCCATAAGGCTATGGAAATGGTGCATGCAGGGGAACCTTGGTTCGAGTCACTTGTTCCATTGAGGAGGACTGCCTATTGAGGAATGGAATACGGAGGAAGGAGTGGCCGGCTTATTCAAAGCTCCAACACACCTGACACAGGCAGGTGAGAACATGTTTGAGAATACATCTGCAAGAAGGCTGCCTGGTACATGCAATGTTTTTCTCTCATTATTCAAATGCACTGCACGTAAGAAAGGTGCGAATGCAAGAAGAGACTGCATGGCATTTCTTTACACCAGGCCGCAGTCTGTTAATGTCAGGCATTAGAAAGTGATCACCCATACCTGTATACAGATTCTACCGAAGAGTGTATAATAATTAGGGCTCGGATAATTAGGTGCTAAAAATCGGAAAATATTTATTAGCCTACTTTCGATTTTTGCAAAAATGAAAGTAGACTTATGAGATCACTACAGGGCGAAAAAAAGTGTGTCTGGCTGTGTGTGTGTATGTGTGTGTGTGAGTCTGTGTGTGTGTGTGTGTGTGTGAGTGTGTGTACTCTGAATGTCTGTCCCCCCCCCCCTATCAATTCGAACACGGTGAGCGCAAATTGAACGAAATTTGGTACAAAGGTATCACTAGCAAAGGACACCTCAGTGTCATGTTTTATATCGCCGCCATCTTGACGGAAACGTAATGGAGGCCACACAAATGTTCAAAGCTTAAATCAAATTACGACTAACCTAATCATCCGATCTCTACCAAATTTTGCAACAACATACCATTATGGAGGGAGCATCCTTTGACCAAACTAATAGATCATCAGCCTAATAGTTTGCGGATGGCGGCCATCTTTGTGTGAAAATCGATTGCCCCTATTAATTCGAACACGGTGAAACCGAATGGAACGAAATTTGGTACAGAGGTAGTACTAGCAATGGGCACCCCAGTGTCATGTTTTATATCGCCGCCATCTTGACGGAAACGTAATGGCGGCCACACACATGTTCAAAGCTTAAATCAAATTACGACTAACCTAATCATCCGATCTCTACCAAATTTTGCAACAACATACCATTATGGAGGGAGCATCCTTTGACAAATCTAATAGGTCATTAGCCTAATAGTTTGCGGATGGCGGCCATCTTTGTGTCAAAATCGATTACCCCTATTAATTCGAATACGGTGAAACCGAATGGAATGTAATTAGGTACAGAGGTAGCACTAGCAAAGGGCACCCCAGTGTCATGTTTTATATCGCCACCATCTTGACGGAAACGTAATGGCGGCCACCCAAATGTTCAAAGCTTAAATAAAATTACGACTAACCTAATCATCCGATCTCTACCAAATTTTGCAACAACATACCATTATGAAGGGAGCATCCTTTGACAAATCTAATAGGTCATTAGCCTAATAGTTTGCGGATGGCGGCCATCTTTGTGTCAAAATCAATTACCCCTAGTAATTCGAACACGGTGAAACCGAATGGAATGAAATTTGGTACAGAGGTAGCACTAGCAAAGGGCACCTCAGTGTCATGTTTTATATCGCCGCCATCTTGACGGAAACGTAATGGCGGCCACACAAATGTTCAAAGCTTAAATCAAATTACGACTAACCTAATCATTCGATCTTTACCAAATTTTGCAACAACATACCTTTATAGAGGAAGCATCCTTTGACAAATCTAATAGGTCATTAGCCTAATAGTTTGCGGATGGTGGCCATCTTTGTGTCAAAATCGATTACCCTATTAATTCGAACACGGTGAAACCGAAAGGAATGAAATTTGGTACAGAGGTAGCACTAGCAAAGGGCACCTCAGTGTCATGTTTTATATCGCCGCCATCTTGACGGAAACGTAATGGCGGCCACACAAATATTCAAAGCTTAAATCAAATTACGATTAACCTAATCATCCAATCTCTTCCAAATTTTTCATCAACATACCATTATGGAGGAAGCATCCTTTGACCAAACTAATAGGTCGCTAGCCTAATATTTTGCGGATGGCGGCCATCTTTGTGTGAAAATCGATCCCCCCTATTAATTCGAACACGGTGAAACCGAATGGAACGAAATTTGGTACAGAGGTAGCACTAGAAAAGGCCACCTCAGTGTCATGTTTTATATCACCGCCATCTTGACGGAAACGTAATCGCGGCCACCCAAATGTTAAAGGCTAAAATGTAATTACGACCAACCTAATAATCTAGTCTCTACCAAATTTTGCAACTACAAATCTTTATGTGGGAAGCATATTCTGTCCAAACTGCTAGATCATCAGCCCAATAGTTTGCAGATGGTGGCCAAGTATGTGTGCAAATCGATTCCCCCTATCAATTCAAACACGGTGAAACCGAATTGAATGATTTTTTTTACAGAGGTGGCACTAGCAAAGGGCACCTCATATTCATGTTTAATATCCCTATAGCACGTTGTATTTCAACAAGCTACTACAACCAACATTCAATTATACTCCTTGAAAAGGACAAAGAGTTATAACAATACCCATGCATTTAGGAGAAAGTAGGCTATATGTTCTTTACTGAACATCTGATATATGTGACAAAAAAAGTAAAAATATTTAATTATAATTTAGTTTATTAATGTGAATACGGAAGCCTCCGTGGCTTAGGCGGCAGCACGCCGGCCTCTCACCGCTGGGTCCGTGGTTCAAATCCCGGTCACTCCATGTGAGATCTGTGCTGGACAAAACGGAGGCAGACAGGTTTTTCTCCGGGTACTCCGGTTTTCCCTGTCAAAATTTCATTTCATTCCAGCAACACTCTCCACTATCATTTCATTTCATCTGCCATTCATTTAATCATTGCCCCAGAGGAGTGCGTCAGGCCTCGGCAGCCGGCACAGTCCATATCCTCGCCGCTAGATGGGGGCTTCATTCATTACATTCCTGACCCGGTCGGAGACTGGAAGCAGGCTGTGGATTTTCAATGTGAATACGAACAACATGCAGTAGGCCTACTCACGAATGCAATTTATGCTATGCCTCAATGACTGCTGAAGCATTACAATACACAACGAGTTACATCTTCAGGTTGTCCAACACAAATGACCGACGATTATTGCGAAACATTTCTTCTGAAGGCGCAAAACTGTGGCAATTTGTTTCTTGCCCTTGAGGTGTTATGTAACTTGAGATCACTGTTCAGCCATTATTGCTTTCCCACATGGTTGGCTGAACAGAACGCCCCTATCAGAAGTAAAATTATTTATAAATTTTGCCGCAGACGATAACTTGTAGTTGTTTTTACTTTAGGCATCGTAGAACTGCCTTAAACTTCACAGTGCCAGAAATGAACTGCATGTGAGTGACACTGGTTCCAGGTAGCTGGGAGAGGGGAGGTCAAGCACGTAGTGCATATGGACAAGGAAATTCCCGGCTTCCACAGTGAGTGGCACGGGGCGACAAGTTAAGAATAACACAGTTGCAAGCTGACATACGTTCTGCATTAAGGTCAGATAGCTCACAGGTTCTTCCCCGTTGAAGTAACACAGAACCAAAATGCAATAAACTGAAAGATATGTATTTTTAATTATTAATAAGTGAAAATCAGGAATTTGTGTATTTATTTAAAAAATGCTTAAAATATGTATTTACATAAAAAATATTTATTTACCTAAAAATCCGAGCCCTAATAATAATACAGTCTGTTTCCCATGTTAGGGGCGGCTGCAAGGGCGTCTGTTATCCATCTTAGGGACGGCCTGAATAATAGCTGGCAGTAGCTTCATAAAATGTATTTGGGAGTGGCGACCCCATCGTAACAATAGCCTAAAATGGAAATGGCTCTTCCAATTATTCGGAGAAGGCTAGGGCGTACCCTGCAGGCGACGCACAGTTCCTTGGGTACTGGGGGAACTGTGAGAAATGGGCGACCAGTAACCGAAATGAAAGTGGGAATCTTGAAAGTCATGACCCTGACAGGCAAGGTGGAGGAGGTGGTAGACTTCATGGAGAGGGAGAATGTTGGAATGATGGGGCTGAGTGAAATGAGATGGAAAGGTAAAGGAAGGAATTGAAGAAAGGATATACATTATATTGGAGTGGTGGCCAAGAGGCAAAAAATGGTGTGGGATTGATAACCTCGAAACAACTGGAGGAGGATGTTGAAGTGGTAGAGTGTGTGAGTGACAGAATAATGAAAATTAGAATGAAGACGAAGAATGATATAATGGACTTCATACAAGTGTATGCACCACAGACTGGAAACAGAGAAGATATTGAAGTATTCCTGAAGGATGTAGAAAGAGTAATTTCAGATGTGGAAGTGGTGATCATGGGAGATATGAATGCACAAGTCGGAAACGAGGGACAAGGAAAGGAAGAAATCATTGGACCATATGGATATGGGAAAAAGAATCGGGAAGGAGAGGAACTTGTGAACTTTTGTGAAAGGAATGGACTGATAGTGGGTAATACATGGTTCCGGAAGAAAAACAGCAGGAACATTACGAGATATGGGTGGGGCGATAGAAGAACAAAATCAGTAATTGACTACTTTCTGGTGGAAAGGACAAATCGCAGAAAGCTGATAGATGTAACAGCTTTACCAGGAGAAGCATTTGATGGGGACCATAGAGCTGTGGTGGCAAAATTTAGATGGGAAAAATTGGAAAATCTAAAGGAGATCAGAGAAAGTAAAATAAAAGTATGGAAATTGAAAGACAAAAATGTACAGGATGATTTTCAGGAGAGATTGAAGCAACAAATCCCAGTTACTGAAGTGGAAAACGTAGAAGAGAAATGGTCCCATTTTAAAAAGGCATTAGTTGGTGCAGCAGAGAGTGCTTGTGGTAGGACGTCAACGAGAGTGAAAGAAAAGGAGACACCGTGGTGGAACGAGGAAGTGAGGAAAGCAGTGAAAGAAAAGAAGTCTGCATGGCAAGAATGGAATCGAGATCAAACAGAAGAAAGCAAAAGGAAGTATCACTACAGCAAACGGAGGTGTAAGAAAGTGGTAGGAGAAGAAAAGAAGAAAAGTTCGGAAGAATTTACACGAAGAATGGAAACAGATGTAAGTGGCAGTAAAAGTATGCTGTATGGACTTCTAAGAAGTTACTACAAAGCTGGTGAAAAAGGAATATGGAGAGTTGTTAACACACCCAGAAGAGATAAAGGGAAGAAGGAAGGAGTATTTTGATAAGCTATTGAATGTGAACAATTGTACAGGTGAGATGGAAGTGACACAGCCTGACGACTCTACAACAGAGGATGATATAACAATGCTGGAGGTGGAATTAGCAGTACAGAAAATGAAGATGGGAAATGCAACAGAGGTGGATGAAATCAGTGTGGAAATGATAAAGGCCGCTGGACCTGTTGGTATGCAATGGTTGTATCGACTGCTCAAGTGTGTGTGGAAACGGAAATGTGTACCAGAAGACTGGGACAAGAAAGTGTGTGATAATTAGAGAGGGAAAGAAAGAAGATTGAGAAGAAAGGTGGAAGGAGAGTTGCAAGAGGAACAGTATGGCTTCAGGAGTGGAAGATCCACAGTGGACCCAATCTATAGCTTGAGGCAGGTGATGGAAAAGAACTGGGAATATGGAAAGGATTTGGTCATGAATTTCATAGATCTAGAAAAGGCATATGATAGTGTCCCCAGAGAGAAGGTATGGGAAACCATGGTTAAGAAGCGACTGGGAAGAGAAATGTTGGAAATGGTGCAAGCAATGTACAACAACTGTGTTAGCAGGGTACTGACCCTAGTTGGAAAGACAGATTGGTTTAGGAACAAGACTGGACTAAGACAGGGGAGTGTGCTGTCACCTCTTTTGTTCATAATGGTAATGGATGAAATTGTAAAGGAAACAAAGGAAGCCTATGGAAATAGAGAAATGAAGTTACTGTTATTTGCAGATGATATTGTGGTCTGGCGAAGGAACACCGAAGAAGTGCAATAACAACTAGATGCACTGAACGAAAATATTCAGAAGTACGGCATGAAAATCAGTATAGAGAAAAGCAAGACCATGGTGATGACAAGAGGGGAAAGACAAGGAAAGGGCACTGTGAAAATTGGAAGTCAGAGTTTGGAAATTGTGGACACGTTCTAATACCTAGGAAGTGAATTAATGCAAACTGGTAGGTTGGACATGGAGATCGGCAGGAGGGTACAGCAGAGCAATGCATTCAATCAAAGTGTAAGAAAACGTGCTTGGGATAAGGAAGTGCCAAGGAAAAGCAAAGCGGTAATGTATAAAGTGTACTATGTACCCATATTGACCTATGCAGCTGAGACTTGGACCTTGACAAGCAGGCAAGAGAGTAGAATCCAAGCCAGTGAAATTAAATTCCTAAGAAGTATGATAGGAAAGACAAGGAAAGACAGAGTGAGGAATGAAGATGTTAGGAAGGAAGTTGGGATGGCAAAACTAAATGAGAGAATTGAGAAGAATAAACTAAGGTGGTTTGGACATGTAAAGAGGATGGAGGAAAATAGAATACCAGGACAGATGCTGGAGGCAAAGTGCAAGGGTAAGAGAGCAAGGGGAAGACTTAGAACAAGGTGGATTGATTCAGTGAAGAACAGCATAAGAAAAAGAAATCTGGACTGGGACAAGATCGTGGAAGAAGAATGGTGGAAGGAAAGAGGAAAGTGGAGAAGTGCCATAAATACCCCGACCCGGCAGGAGCTGGATAAGGGGAGATGATGATGATGATGATGATGATGAATGGAATAGGCCTATCTATTACATACTAACTTCATTTTAGCATAATACAAAGAATACACTTTTACAACAAATCCTTAAATTAGTCAACACATGTCAGTGAAAGCGTTGACACTGTTTTCTCTTGGTAAAATTCGGTATGTTTGGTTTGATATTTGACAGAGCACAGCGGAGATCACTTGCAACATCAAGCCGACACCGCTGCTTTGTTTCTATGACACTCAGCGTTGAAAATCCTGACTCGCATAAATATGTCTTTGAAAATGGGACAATGACACGCAGTGCAAATGTGGCTATTACAGGATACACTGCAAGAGAGTTTACCCAAAAGTCACCCAGTCCTAATATTTTAGAATCATCTTTTAGCTTTGATTCACACTTCATATCTATGGCTTCTTCTTGAAGCTGTGCTGGCAGTGCTTCAATGTCAATGGCAAGCGAATTTCTTGTTAACATCCAGGACCATTCTTCCGACGAGATATCAGGAAAGTAGAAGTTAAATTCTTGTGCCAGGGAATCCAAATGTGACTGAATTTGCACCAAATTTTATTACGATCACGTTCTTTTTCCGGAAATATTTCATTAAGGCGGTGAAA
Source organism: Meconema thalassinum (assembly GCA_946902985.2). Taxonomy (NCBI): domain Eukaryota; kingdom Metazoa; phylum Arthropoda; class Insecta; order Orthoptera; family Tettigoniidae; genus Meconema; species Meconema thalassinum. Next base: position 491,828,390 of record OX336391.1, read on the forward strand.
GGATGAGAAGTTGTTCAACTGAAGCCGGCGTTTCCATAACTGTATTTTTTCCAGGAATGCATAATATTGGAGTTATTGCCTAGGAGCTTTAAGTTCAAACTATTCAAAGCTTCAAAGAAATCACAAAGATATGCCAACGAGACGATAAAATTGGCATTGATTTTGCTCCTTACAACACAGCAAATTCCTTATTTCACCTCCAACCTCGCGGCTCCGCAGAGGTTTGTGCCGACAGTTGGCAATTACCAGTGCTTTTGAACGATTGACTTGGTGCGACAATCACTTGGAGAAATTCGAAAAATGTTTATTCTACAAAATTGTAATATTCGAGTTAAAAACTTAATTCGGAAATCACTTTACGCCCCTCTTGATAAAGCCTCACGCCCCCTTAGGGGGGCGCCCCCCCAGGTTGGGAACCACTGATCTATGGAGTATGAATGGCAAATATCTAAATATTTGTCAATTTAATAAGCAGAAAGGTAAACAGTTTTTTTTTTACAAGTTGATAATTTATTTCTCAGAAGTACCGTACTGTGGAATTCACAGTTTCGCCCCACAAGGCTGAGTGTACCCCGTTCCAGCCAACAGACTAGAATTAAAATTTCTTGGTTGAGCCGGGAATCCAATTCGGACCTCCGGGGAAGCAGCCAAGAACTCTAGCTACTACGCCAAGATTTAGTCTAATTTCAATCTTAATATTGTTTATAACTTAGCCAATAAGTTAAGATTAGGGTACAACCAAATTTACAATTAGCCTATTACTTTATTCTCTTACCAAAGCAACACTTTCTTAATTTTATTGGCTTTTTCGTGGGGGGGGGGGCTTAAGGCCCCTCAGCACCCCCCTTAAATACGCCCCAGGTTCAAACAATAGTTTATAATTTTCCCCCATTCAGCATTTTACAATTTCATCAGCAAACACTCCAAACAAGGTTGGAATTCAGTATATTAACACCGACTACTTGCAATAATTGAAACTGAAACAAAACGTCGTTGGTGTGAAAAACATTTAATAAACATTCTGCACAGCTAATTTTTAATCGCGCCTAACCTTGGGGGCAAGTGCACTCTATCGGCAACAAGAGGATTTTTTTTCAATTACACCTTAGGCCTATGCATGGTTCACTAACTGGTAATGTCAAGGCCGGTATACAGTGCAGCAGTAGACTGTGGTTAGCACACGCATAGTTCACTTGGTTGCTAGTAGATGTCACTCGTGCAGATCCGGTGGCGAACTTTGTTTTAATTAAATATATATTTGCCATTGCAAGATGCACAACATAACTCTCAATTTTATAACTTCTCAGTACTTAATAAACAATAAATATAAAAGAATCAAGCAAAAATAATACAACTCTGATGGTTTTGAACCCCGGTCGACTGGGTGAAATACCAAAGCTTTACCACAGAGCCAAAGTGTCCACCAAAGTATAATGTTATCAATCAATTTACATACAACGTCTTAGTAAATAATGACTTGGACTGATTTCTTCACTGGAGTGTATATTCATTATAATCCATTTCATCCAAGGTTTATATTATTTCTATCAGTAGGCTATATTGCATGCAACTTACTCAAATTAGTTAAATATAGGTCAGAACGAGAGATCAGCTGCCATTTTGTCTTGTAACCGAGACGGTTCAGCTTTTCAAAGTCACTTCTGCAGTATAATATTGTAATATAAACTTTTAATTTTGAACGGGCCATGTATCGGTTTGATAATGGGAACTGGTGGGTCCTACGTTATGCATTATAAAGCTGCATAATTCACACGGCCACTATCCTGAAATGGTACGGCTGATGACCGTGTAGTTTAGGCGCAAGACGCGTCCCATATGAAGGCATGTGTTTACCAAATTTGGTAAAGATCCGATGATTAGTTTGGTCATAATTTAATTTTAAGTTTTGACCATTTGAGTGGTCACCATTAAGTTTTCGTAAAGATGGTGGCAATATAAAACATGACACTGAGGTGCTCTTTGCCAGTGCTAGCTCTGTACCAAATTTCGTTCAATTTGGTTTCGTCGTGTTTGAATTGATAGTGGAGGGGCGTGACAGATATTCACACTCGCACACACACACACTCACACACAGACAGACTGACAACTTTTGGCCCTTGTAGCTATAAGTCTACTTTCATTTTTATTTTTTATTTTTCAAAAATAGAAAGTAAGCTGAAATAAAATGCAGATATAAATATGAGTCACACATATCAAACTAGAGGTAGAACTGAAAATTTATTTATCCTTTACAAACCAAAAACGACTATCGCTAAGCGTAATTTTCTCTACTTTATTCCTAAAATTTACAATATCCTTCCTAAAAACATAAAAGAGCAGTTACATAAATCTAAAAACTTGATGTTGTTGTTAAGTCTTCAGTCTTTTAACTGGTTTGATGCAGCTCTCCATGCCAATCTGTTTATCATATTCTAGCTTTGGTCTACCCATACAGTACTTATCCTACACCCTTCCTTCCATAAATAAGTTTGCTATTCTTGGGTGTAGTGGGCTATGTGTCCTACCAAACTTTCTCTTCATTAGCAGTCGCCAGAAAAATCTCTCCTCTCCCACTCGTCCTAATACCTCTTAATTTGTTTCTATATCTATCCATGTGTTCCGAGAGCGGGGTTGCTACATTCCCTCTCGCGTGACTCACAGCCGCCTGAGGCTACCTGTGGTCTCTGTCGGCCGGCTACTTGCGCAGCGGGAACAAAGACATGGTCTGGAATGTTCCCGGCGTACCTGGTGATGGAACTCTCGGGAGGAGTCGTGAAATCTCCTACTCTGGAAACGTCCTTTGAGTCACCACCCTCACTATATAAATCGGCCTCCCCAGCGAGGGAGGGACTGTGTTTTTTAGCTAGTGCGTGTTTTTACCTGTGCGATAGTCGTGTGGCGACGTGACGTGCGAAGTTACGAAACCCAAGTGAGGCTGATTCTCCAGACAGCGAGGCAGTATGAATCATACGGAGTGACTGAGTTTTGAGGAGTGTGGACTTACCTAGTGCGACAGAGATATTGTGGTGAATTGCGAAACGCAGTGGGCTGTTCCCTAGCCAGCGGACAGCGAAGCAGTGTGTAGTGGTGAGTGACTGGCTATCGTGAATAACTGTAGTTTGTGTACAAGGCAGAGTTGCATGTATTAATAGCGAGGACAGTAGTGTGAAAGTAGGCTAAGTGTGGAAGCTATAGTGACTAGTAGTGTCTTATGAAGTGAGATTCAGTGCTTATTGTGTGGTGTATTTTCCTGGCCTGCAATAAAACTAATATTTCGTTAAAGGAACAATTGTGTTGTGCTTTCACCCACCGTAATTCAGTTAACGAACATTCCACTGGGGGCAACACGTGTCACATGTAATCTTCATCATTCTCCTGTAATACCGCATTCCAAATTGCTGGACGGAAAATCGCGTATTCTTATTTAACAAATATTCTCCCGGTCCTTACTTATTCTTTCTTCGTATAAGCAACACCGCTTCAGAACACTTCGACCGTCATTTTCTCGGGAACGGTCGAGTGTCTACGGATAAGCTGAAACATGTGTTCACTTATTTCGACCCTTCTTTCACTGAGCGAAGCTTCTGGGAAATCGGGTTGTTACACTTGTTGTACACTTGTTGTACACTTAGCCTGTTCCCCTCTAATTAGCACAACGACGTGCTGTAAATCTTGGAAGTAATGCAAGATGCGCTACCCCAGCAGTGGTTCGGGCAGGGTACCCAAAACCCGCAACAGTCACGGCAAAATCCTAGAAGATCTGATGGAGTGTACTGTCAACACTTGGCCATGAGAGCCAATATGACAATGATAATAATAATAAGAAGAAGAAGAAGAATAAGAATGATGATAATAATAATAATAATAATAATAATAATAATAATAATAATAATAATAATAATATGGGTTTTACGTCCATTTTGATTATCGGATCAAGTCGGATCAGTATATCAGACAAGACATAGTGTGCAAGCATCTCTAATAGTTATGAACCTACAGTAGTTGGAGGACAACTCGACTATCACGAAGAAAATAAACCAGATGGACGCAGTCTGTCACGTTGAGTACACTCATGCTTACCACATTAATCAAATGTGACATCCGTACAAATGCCCCTCTCTGACAAATGCTTATTCAATTGTCAGGTAATTTAATTTCACACTTAATCTCGGAACACCGAGTGTTAGGGAATAATCAAACTGAATGTGCAATCTTTGAGTGTGCTAGAGTATTTTCACGCCAACTCTGATGCTACCTAGCCTGATGACAGGCGAGAAAAATTGGATAGAGTACCATTCAAATGAATCCAAATAAACGATGAATTTCGCATTATTTTGTGCTTATCAATCAGCTTTGGAACGCTAATACTTAGTGACCAGACTTCGAAGTTCATGAATATGCATGTTTTAACAGGGATATGTTTTATGAATGGGGGTATACAGTATCTATGTTTAACATGGACAAATAGGGGCAGATGACCCCGAAGTTCCGCCCCCTTAAACCACAATAACTAACATTGACAAATTTTCGATAGTTAGGCCTACTGTAGTTACCATGGCAACAAGTGTTCGATATCTAGACCTACTTGCAGAATGTTACTTACACAGTTCAGTGTGGCGGCTTTGGTGACGTAATTAGTAGCATGCTGAGATTCTATTCCCAAGATCTCGGGTTCACACCCGGCCGAAGTGGTCGGGTTTCTTTAAGAGCGATAAAAACCCCTCCGTATGCCTTCCATCTGAGGGAAAGTAAAGCCGGCGGGTCCATTTCATAGAAGTATGGCATGTAAAAGAACCTTCCACTAACTACAAGTGTGTGAAGCTAAATTTGAAGGTTATATTTGATTAATGCTCTATTAAGTTCCAAGGTTCACCGCCATGTGCCGGTTGCGATGGCATCTAGTAGCCAAGTGTACAGCTAGGTGTCGTTGACGGTAGCATTTAGTAGCAAAAGTAGGAACTACTTGAAATTGATCGTTTGCAGTCCTTACCTGAATTACAGATAACACACATTAATACAGCCATCACAATTAACACCGATTAGGCCTATCAGATTCTACACACACCCAAAGTACAAGGGACTACATGACCGCGTTGCTGCAGCCCCTAAACTGAGGAACCAACCAACAGTGCAGTATAGTAATCAGTGTTAAATGACGCACATACTCCACCGAACGGAAGGCAAAGATTATGGGTCCCCGTGTATCTCTTTGCAGAATGCTAGTTTCACAGTGCAGTATACTCATTGTTAAGTGACACAGAACGGAAGACAAAGATTATGGGACCCCGTGTATTTGCTTGCAAAATGCTAGTTTTGCAGTGCAGCACAAGAAGTGCAATATTTGTTTTGTATTGTCTGTCTGTGTCACGACCAGTAATGACCGTGTCGGATCTCAACAGGGCATTAGCCTCTCTTCCTCTTAAACGAGAAACAAATTGAACTCAAGCTTCTTTTGTTGTTGCTTATATTAGGGGCTGCGACGTCATGGTCATATAGCGCAATGTATTTTGGGCGTGTGTTTGTGTAATTTGTGTGATAACCTGTGGTTTTGTGATGGATATATTAGTGTGTGTATTTGTAAATTAACCATAGGATTTGGAAGGAGACTGCAGTGGCCTTAAGTAGGCCTAAGGAACCATCCCAGCACTTGCCTGGAGTGGAAGAGGGGAGACCACGGAAAATCACTTCTAGGATTGCTGAGGTGGGATTCAGACCCTACTCTTCTCAGTTTTGCCTCACGAGGTCGAGTGTACCCCATTCCAGCCCTCAGACCAGAATCATAATTACAAATACGCACTCGAGTACAGACATGATAGTGACACAGGTTAACAGACAAATTCAACACACACCCAAGTAATCGGGGCTACAGGACCACGATGTCGCAAAACCCATAAAATAATCATCAACAACAACAACTATTACAGTATTTGATTTTAGGAATAGGGTAGGTACACCGAATTTTATTAAAATGACACCCTGATATTTGCTCGGAGTGAGTTAGAAACAAGTAGTTCCGTGAAGAACCATACAGCCTATTTTCATATATCCCACTCATGTTAATTGTTTCTATCAACATACAAAATGTCAGTTTGATTGTTGTAATAGATTCGTAGATATTGAGACCCGTCTGAATATTTCAGATGGTCGCCATGTTGGATATTTATTTGTGTACTATTACATGAAGATTATTGTGTACGTGTGGTATTCAAACTTCAATCGCATGATTAGGACACAAGAAGTAAAAAACTAGATTTTAAAATATCGCACAGCTGCCATCTTATGATTATGAAAACAATTGAAATAAATTAGATGCCAGTGGATCAACATTTGTATAAGCATTTAACGTACAATATTTCACTGCACTCGGATGGTTAAATCGTGAGAAACGTCCATTTAAATATTTATACTTCGCGTCGCCGCCATGTTAGATTTGTGCTCACCAGGTTACTGAAAGTCCTATAGGTGAACTTATGTTCATAGCCTCTATGAACATTTTAAAAAATCAGTTTGATTGCTGTAAAAGATTCGTAGATATTGAGAACCATCTAAACATTTCGGATGGTCGCCATTTTGGATTGTTATATGTATAGGCTATAGCGTTATGTACCATTAAAGGAAAATTATTCAAACTTTCACTTCGATCGCATGATTACGACACAAGAATTAAAACCTTAATTTTAAAATTTCGCACAGCCACCATCTTGAGGTTATGTAAACAATTGAACTAAATTAGATGCCAGTGCATTACAATATGTATAATCATTAACTGTACCACATTTCACTGCGCTCAGATGGTTAAATCGCGAAGGAAGACTATTAAAATGTTTCAACTTTGATTGGCCGCTATGTTCGTTTTATACTTAACAGGTTTTTGAAAAATTACACAGGTGAACTTCTAGTAGTGCCCTTTATCACCGTACAAAATTTCAGGGTGATATGAGTAATAGTTTCGGAGATATAGAATGCCTGTGAAATATTTCGCATAGCCGCCATCTTGACGTTATGTAAACAATTGATCTAAGTTAGATGCCAGTGAATTACAATGTGTATAAACATTTCCTGTACCAAGTTTCATTACGTTTGGATGGTTAAATCGCGAAAAAATTCTATTGGAAATTCTCGAATTCGCTTGGTCACCATGTTGGTTTTGTAGTTACCAGGTTTTTAAAAGTCTCATAAGTGAACTTCTAATAGTGCCCTTTATCACCGTACAAATTTGCAGGGTGATATCGGTAATAGTTTCGGAGATATTGAATGCTGGTGAAATATTTCAAACAGCCACCATGTTTGATTGGTGAGACGTAATAAAATTTGAAGGGAACGGTTGGGGTCGGCCAAAATGGTTCTATGACCTTACCGAGTTTCATTGAAATCGCTCTAGCCGTTTAGAAGTTATTAGAGGGACACACACACACACGGACAAAAGGCGATCTCATAAGCCTATTTCTTTTCATAAAATGAAAATAGGCTAACAAGCCGGGATAATATCACCCTCATGATGACCGCTATCAACGAGTGATATTGAGTTAGGCCCAAGGTCAGTGATGCAGTGATGCTCATGAAAAGGACGAGTGAGTTGGTACCATGGTTAGTTCAGAGGGAGGTTCGAGTTGGTCCCATGGAACTGTCCCCAGTAGTCACGGAGATGTTTGAGTTACGCCCAAGGTCAGTCATGCTCATAGAAAGGACGAATGAGTTGGTACCATAGAACTGTTCCCAGTAGTCACGGATATGTTTGTTTTGGCCCATGGTCAGTGATACTCATAAAAAGGACGGTTGAGTTGGTCCCAGTCTCGCTGAGTAACTCTACGCGCTCGGCTAAGCTGATGGGCTTATAATAATGGCGAACAGTGTCAACACTGAGCTCAAAAACAATTTATTGCTGGAAGCCCGTCCGCCCGCAGGTTGTAATTCAGGTATCTTGGAAGTAAAAGATGCAGCCATCTGCTCTTGATGTCTGAGCACATTGTTCTTGCCGTTGGCAGATGTTCCAAGGCGAGCGTAATGGTCTGCATGATGTATAGATCTATATTGTGGTCCTAGATCACCATAATCATCTCCCACTTTAGACAGTTCTCGGTGATTTAGTGAGTGAGTGACCGAATTATTAAGCGTCTGAGCCTTTTAGCCAACAGCACAATTGGGATAGAATGCAAGAACAGTGTTTCTACCTAATAGCGAGGGAATGCGAGCGCCATCATTTATCAGGAGGTCATGTTTCCTGACAGCAATTCCCTCAACATTACCTGTGGTTATAGGATGCGATTAAACCTCTCCGTCTGAATTTAAATGAAAGGCATAGAGGAAAAAGGGGCTAAGTCATAATATCAATTTGTTCAGTAAATCACGTTTGAAGATTTTAACTCTGTTTTCTAAATTCATTATCAAAATATAATAATAATAATAATAATAATAATAATAATAATAATAATAATAATATCGGACGGGTACCGACTACAGTCAATCAAGACAACTGAAAAATACTCAAACATCGAAATCGACTTCAGAAAAAGACGATTGAATTTTTTCGGGCACATAAGTAGACTGCCGAATACACGACTAACCAAAAGAATACTAGATTACATATCATCACTCAAAAGTACAACACCATGGATAAAAGAAGTACAAAATGACATGCGAACTGCTAACATAACCGACACATCAGACAGAGACTCCTTCCGTAACAAAGTGAACAACTGGGAAGTCCAACCAGAGCAACCAAAACCTACACCTTACAGACCTCAATGGTCTGACGAAAGAAAATTGGCATTCTCCAACAGAATGAAACAATATTGGCAAGATAAGAAGAACGTCAAGAATTGAGTCAAATTGCTTAACGCTTTCCAATATTGGGAAAATACGCTGTAAATAAATAAATAAATAAATAAATAAATAATAATATATAGGCCTAATAATAATAATGTAGTTAATACAGCTAGAAAGAGCGCGTGAAACTAATACAATCATAAAATGTCTGGCATTTGCAAATGACATAGCCATACTTGCAAGGGAAGTATCAGATGAGACAGGTCAAAACCTATCTTGAAACTTAGTGGACGTGACCATTGTACTATAAGAGGACAACGTGGGGAAAATCAGCCTCCATATTCTTTAACGTGCCTCCCCAGGGGCTCACATCTAGTGGGACGTGGGTTGGCGACCACGGGACCCCAGCTGAGTCCGGCATTGCTTCTACTTACTTGTGCCGGGCTCCTCTCTGTCCTCTTTCCTGTCGACCTCCCTTGGTCAACTCTTGTTCTCTTCCGACCCTGACGGTATTAGGTTATCCGAGGCTTAGGGAGTCTTTCACCTTCCCGCCTTAATTGGCCCTTGTCTCATCTTTCCTGATACCCTCCTTCTGTGAGGGGTCAGCCTTCTTTTTCTCTTCCTTTTACCTCCTGCCTTGTGCTCTAGGCCCTTAAGGAGGCAGGGTGTATGTAGCCCCACCACTTCTGGTGCACCCTAGATAATGCTACACCCTCAGGAGCTCACGGCTGGTGAGTTCGGGAGTTGGCGACCCCGAGGGATTCCTGAGCTGGGTCCGTTTTCCCCTTTTGTCCCTTACCTTTGGTGCGGACCCTCTCCTCTTTCACTTTCCTATCTGCCTTTCGTGGCTCTCCTTCTTTCCAAGTCCCTCAATCCGCCTTCTTCGAGGATTGAGGACGTTTCTTTTCCTCCTGTCCTTTATTTGCCTTATTCTCCTTTAGTTTTCCATTTCTTCTTCTAGTATGTAGGTTAGTAGTTAATTTTAGTTTTAACTTCGCTTTTCATTTTCATCTTCACGATCACCCAAACCATTAGGGGCCGATAACCTAGATGTTAGGCCCCTTAAAACAACAATTATCATCATCATCTTCTTTAACGTGCCAGTAAATCTACTCGCATGGCTTCCTCGTATTCGCACACCCTTAAATGCTGACTGACTGTGCCTGGATTCGAACTCGCAACCTTGGGGACAGCAGGCGCGAACGCTACTTCTGAGCAACGCAGCAAGTCCTATTCTATGAAGGTGTAGCTACTGTTGCTGTGATGGCCTACTTAAGAAATACGTCCTAAACTACTGTAGGCGGCTTCGGTGGCGTAGTTGGTAGCATGCTGAGCTTCTACGCCCAAGATCGTGGGTTCAAACCCGGCCAAAGTTGTCGGATTTTTTAAGAGCGTTAAAAATCCCTCAGTATGCCTTCCTTCGGAGGGGAAGTAAAGCCGGCGGTCCCATGTCATAGATTTATGGCATGTTAAAGAACCTTCCACTAATTACACCTGTGTGAAGCTAAATTAGGTTAAAAATGTAAACAACGCTCAGGTTCCTACATTCGTCGCCAGGAGCCGACTGCGGTGGCTTCTAGTAGCCACCAAGTTCTGAACTAGTAGTTGTTGACGGTGGCGATTGGCGGCAAAAGTAGGAACTACTTGAAAAATCCAAAGTATGCAGGCCTTACTTGAATTAAGAAACAGATAACACACACTAAAACTGCCATCACAATTAACACCGGTTATCAGACAGATTCTACACACACCCAAAGTACACGGGGCTACATGACCGCGTTGTCGCAGCTCCTAAACTGAGGAACCAACCAACCAAACTACTGTAGATTTGTAAATTATTGCAAAACAATATAATACGAGTATTCTGCTGAGATGATGGCTAAAGGCTAGAACTGCAATATATTGTTACGTGCCACCCCCTAGTGGCACTTTTGTTAACTGGATTCCGGTAGGGGTACAAAGCACAACACCAATTACTGCTTAAAGAAATAATTAACTTTATTGTGGCCAGAAAATTACACTAATCAGCAAATACAAGCAATTAGGAGCCTTCTCCAGTTTCCTCAAGTCTCTTCCTTATGCGCTCTTAGCCCCTTTCACTTGCAACAGACCACAGAAGTTAATCCGTCCTAATGAGTCCGGTGGCCTTGGCAGAAGCTACCTGCCCCTCTTCCAGGTACAAAAAATACAGTTACTTACGAGCACTTGATGTATGCTGTTCACAAGCTGGGAGAAACAATGTCACAGGATTTCGTAACTCGCACAGCACTTCGTCACCACACTTCTGTCGCACAAGATAATCGCTCGCACTAGCTCGTAAAACTCAACAACAACTGCTTCACGGGTCACTCTTATATAGCAGGCCGGTGACTCAATAAATGGTTCTAGATCCATCCAGAGTCCACGGCTTCTCGAAGTTTCCACCGCTGGTCCAGTCACGAATCTTCTGGACTATCCCTTTGTCTGTAGTAGCCCTGTTGCATAAGGCGCGCGCAATACAGGAGGCAAGCCACAGCCCAGCCCCTGGGGCAGTTGTGACTCAAGCGGCGAGCGATTATCTTGTGCGACAGAAGTGTGGTGACGAAGTGCTGTGCGAGTTACGAAATCCTGTGACATTGTTTCTCCCAGCTTGTGAACAGCATACATCAAGTGCTCGTAAGTAACTGTATTTTTTGTACCTGGAAGAGGGGCAGGTAGCTTCTGCCAAGGCCACCGGACTCATTAGGACGGATTAACTTCTGTGGTCTGTTGCAAGTGAAAGGGGCTAAGAGCGCATAAGGAAGAGACTTGAGGAAACTGGAGAAGGCTCCTAATTGCTTGTATTTGCTGATTAGTGTAATTTTCTGGCCACAATAAAGTTAATTATTTCTTTAAGCAGTAATTGGTGTTGTGCTTTGTACCCCTACCGTAATCCAGTTAACAAAAGTGCCACTAGGGGGTGGCACGTAACAACTTGGTTCAGGCTATTTCGCTGTCCACATGAAGAGTTGGTCCTTCTCAGTCAGTCGATGTAAAGGTTTGGCGATGTCGGCGAATCCTCTCACGAAGCGACGATAATAAGTGCAGAGTCCCAGGAAGCTTCGTAGTTGCGACTTGTCCTTCGGAACTGGCCACTCCCTCACAGCTGCGGTCTTCTCTGGGTCGGTGCGCACCCCTTCCTCGGAGACGATATGCCCAAGGTACTGGACCCGCTTCTGGAAGAGCTGACACTTCTTGGGGCTCAACTTCAGCTGGGCAGCCCGTAGCTTCAACAAGATCTCCTTCAGGTTGCTGTAGTGCTCCTCGAAGCTCCTCCCCAGAACGATGACGTCGTCTAGGTATACCAGGCAGGTCTTCCAGTGTAGTCCCCTCAGAATGGACTCCATTAGCCTTTCGAAGGTTGCAGGGGCGTTGCACAGACCGAATGGCATGACGGTGAACTGCCAGAGCCCGCTGCCCACAGAAAACGCCGTTTTCTCGCGGTCCTTAGGGTGGACCTCCACCTGCCAGTAGCCACTCTTCAAATCCAAGGTGGAGAACCATCTTGATCCTGATATGGTGTCCAGCGTGTCGTCGATCCGGGGTAGAGGGTAGCTGTCCTTCTTCGTGACGTCGTTCACCCGCCTGTAGTCCACGCAGAACCTGGTGGAACCGTCCTTCTTCTTCACTAGCACGACCGGAGAACTCCAAGGACTATGTGATGGCTCGATCACCCCTTGCTCCTTCATCTCTTCTACCATCCGGTCGACTTCGGCTTGCTTGGCGAGCGGGACACGTCGGAATGGGGCCCTAATCGGTGCGCTGTCCCCAACGTCGATTCTGTGCTGGACCAAGCTTGTCCTGCCGAAGTCTTTGCTCCCCACGGAGAAGACATCCTGGAATTCGCGTAGCAGGTCCTGAAGTTGGCGTGATTGCTCTTCGTCTAGATGGTCCTGGAATCCTTGGTACAGCTTTTGGAGTTCTTCTGGCAGGGCGCGTCTTCTTCGGTTGTCCGTCTGCAGGTGTCCGTCCGTTGTATCTGTGATGCGGGCAATCCAGGTAACGGGCTCGCAGACTCCTAGGTTGGTGTCCCGGTGAACCGTAATGTCGTAGTCGTTCAGGTTGGACAGGCGGACGTACGGCCGAGACGTCGTGTTGATGACAGTCTTGGCAACTAGCAATCCTTTTGTCTGGATGTCCTCATATTTTGGCTCGATGACAGCCGCCACACCCTCAGCAGTTCCGTCGACAATTACGGCAGCGCTGACTTCCGTCCTGGCGGGAACGATGACGTCCTCTCTCAGCCTTACTCGTCGTGCGGCGACGGCCTCGTGTGCTGGTTGCAAAGCAAGTTCCTCACTTCCGAAGTGCAGAGTGTTGGTACTCAGATCCAAGATGATGTTGTTCTGGTCCAGGAAGTCCAGTCCGATGATCACTTCATTTGATACGTCAGCCACAAGTACTGGATGCTTTATCGCCCGTCGACCAATGACGAACTCCAGTGATGCTTCGCCATGTACCGGTGCGGTCACTCCGGTCGCGGTTATTAGCTGGAGGTTCCTTTGTGTGGGTTGCACTCTCCACTTCGGGATCACGGTGGGGCTGACGATGGTCCTCGATGCTCCCGTGTCGATTAGCATGGGCCAGCTCACTCCGTTGATAACTCCGTCGACCATCAGGCTGCTATCGTCCCTCCGTAACTTCGTCACACGGACTTGGACTGCCGGGGCTTGACGACTGTCACAAGCCAACCTTTGCCCCCCAAGGCTGGCTAATACTCGTTTCCCTGGGCCGCGCGGTTTTCAGACGACTGACCTCCCGTCGGATACCCTCGGCGGCGGCGATCCCCGCAGTCCTTGCTCAGGTGGCCTTTCTTACCGCATGTCCAGCAGGTCGGTAGTCCTCTTCCGGGCCGCCTCTCCGGTTGTCTTCCGGCTGTTTCGTTGCTGGTAGTGCCGCGACTATCGAAGAAACGGCTTAGCGCCTCCATCAATTCGTCGGCCAGGGGCTTGGTCTCGTTGGGTTTTGCTGGTTCGTCAACGTCCACTTGACGCACCCGCGCGTGCATTTTAGATGCCTGTTTCGCCGTCTCAAACTCAAGTGCGTGGCTCAGCGCATCTGCCAGGGTCTTATTGCGCGCGAGTCGCAGCGCCTGTTGAGTGTCCGAGTCCCGTAGTCCGTCGGTGAAGGTTTGCGTCGCAATCTGCTCCAGAAAGTCGGCCGGCGCTGTTGGGTAGGCTAGCCTTACGAGGCGTGCGATGTCCATCTCGAACTCCTGCAGGGTTTCCGCGTTCTTTTGTACCCGGGTCCGGAGCTGCATCTGGTAGGCCTGCTGAAGATGGCTATCCCCATATCTGGACTCCATATGTGCGATCAGTGAAGCGTAGTCCTGGGATCCGGTCGGGATGGCCTGAAGGACGTTAAGGGCGTCCCCTCTCAGCGCTACAATGAGAGCTGTAGCCTTTTCCGTGCTGTTCCAGTTGTTTATGGAACAGGCTGCCTCGAACTGACGTAAATAGGTGCTCCACGGGACCTTTCCGTCGAAGGTTGGGGGCGTCACTCTGCTCTGTCCCGTTCCTGGTGTCCCCGGTGTACCTGTGGGCGGGCGTCGGCGCAGCTCGGCAACTTCCTCTTGAAGAGCGTTGACTTTCTCTTCCACCCCCGTGAGTGGGCGTTGGCGCAGTTCGGCTACTTCCTCTTGTAGGGCTTTGACTCTCTCATCCACCCCGGTCGGCGGGCGTCGGCGCAGCTCGGCGACTTCCTCTTGTAGGGCTTTGAATCTATCTTCCATCCCTGTCGGCGGGTGTCGGCGCAGCTCAGCAAATTCCTTTTGTAGAGCGTTAAATCTCTCTTCCACCCCCGTCAGCGGGCGTCGGCGTAGCTCAGCAACTTCTTCTTTTAAGGCGTCGAACTTCTTTTCCACTGCCGTGACTTCCTCACGCAGACCCAGTTCTAATTTCTTCAAGTCCTGTGCTAACTTATTCTGCCCGTCTTCCATCTTCTTCTGGCCGTCCTCTATCTTCTTGGTTAAATTCTTCTGGCCATCTTCTAATTTAGCACTTAGGTCCTCGGCTAACTTCTTCTGGCCGTCCTCCATCTTCTTCTGGCCGTCCTCCATCTTCTTCAGGTCCTCCGCTAACTTATTTTGACCGTCTTCCATCTTCTTCTGGCCGTCTTCTAATTTGCAAGTTAGCTCCCTGGTTAAATTCTTCTGGCCATCTTCTAATTTAGCAGTTAGGTCCTCGGCTAACTTCTTCTGGCCGTCCTCCATCTTCTTCTGGCCGTCCTCCATCTTCTTCAGGTCCTCCGCTAACTTATTTTGGCTGTCCTTCAGGTCCTCTGCTAACTTCTTCTGGCCATCCTCCATCTTCTTCTGGCCGTCTTCCATTTTGGCAGTTAGGTCCTTGGTTAAATTCTTCTGGCCGTCCTCCATCTTGGTTTCCATGCCATTTAACTTTTCTAGCAGTGCTGCCAATTTCTCCTCCATTTTAGTTGTTTGTCTTGTAAAGGGCATGCACTCACAGGAAAATTAGAGAAAATGACCTGCTCGGGTTTTGAAACCAGGACCGTCAGGTGTTGTGCTTGAGTTCGTAATCCGGCTTCTGACACCAGTTGTTACGTGCCATCCCCTAGTGGCACTTTTGTTAAGCTGTAATTGGTGTTGTGCTTTGTACCCCCACCGTAATCCAGTTAACAAAAGTGCCACTAGGGGATGGCACGTAACAATATAAAAACATTGTTTGTCTACTAATAAAATGCTTACTTGCTAGTTATATTGTGATTGTTAATGAATGACCAGGTTGGAATTGAGTGAACTTAGCTTATTGTTTGAGCTTTGTGGGATCCGTTCTCGTGCAACTGCTACCTCTTCCACTGGTCATCCGAATACATTTATTTATTATTAATCTCATGTATTAGGTAGATTTCATTAGAAAGCTAACTATTGCAATGGGTACCATGTTTCGACTTCCGGAAAATTTCGACATATCTTCGCGTTTCACATCCCCAGACCCCAAAACCACCGTCAGTTCAAAAGTTTATATATAATTTATGTATTTATGTATCTATATATATATCAGTTTCTTGTGGACACGATAACTGCCGTAATTTTGCACCAATCACTTTGAATTTTTTACATAATATGTATCCCTATAAAATCTCGGTCGAGTTTGTTAATGGGCAAAATCGGTCGAAGGGGGTGAAAATGGGGGGGGGGGGCTTTTTTCGAAAAAGTGAAATATTGCTATAACTCTCTTAATACGTGAAATATCGAATCCATTCAAAGTTCATAATATGTGTCGGATAAGTGCCAAAAATTTATGTCAAATAAGTTTTTTGATAGCACCAACCATTGACCAAAGGGGTGGAAAAAAGTGGGTTTTTCGGGAAACATTAATCATATCTCTCTTAATAGGCACAATATCAAAACCGTACAAAATGGAAAATATTCCCCTAATAATTACCTAAAACTTTTGTCTGAAAGAATTTTTGATATGACCCACCATTACGCCAAGGGATGAGAAAAATTATTTCGGAATTTTAAAAAATGCCAAGTGCCATCAGAGGTTACCATAACAACGCTTTTAAATTGATAAGGGATGATCTATCAGAGGTTGCCAAGACAACGCCATTGACGAGATCACATTCATTAGCCTACTTTCGATTTTTGCAAAAAATGAAAGTAGACTTATGAGATCAACACAGGGCGAAAAAAAAGTGTGTCTGTCTGTGTGTGTGTATGTGTGTGTGTGAGTCTGTGTGTGTGTGTGTCTGTGTGTCTGTGTGTGTGTGTGTGTGTGTGAGTGTGTGTACTCTGAATGTCTGTCCCCCCCTATCAATTCGAACACGGTGAATGCGAATTGAACGAAATTTGGTACAAAGGTAGCACTAGCGAAGGACACCTCAGTGTCATGTTTTATATCGCCGCCATCTTTACTAAAACTGAATGGCGGCCACTCAAACGTTCAAAACGTAAAATCAAATAACGACTAACCAAATCATCCGATCTCTACCAAATTTGGTAACAACATACCTTCGTATAGGATGCGTCTTGTGACCAAACTACAAGGTCGTCCGCCATACCATTTCAGGATGGCGGCCGTGCGAATTATGCAAACTTTATAATCCATATCATGGGACCCACCAGTTCCGATTATCGAGCCGAGAATCGTTTTAACTGTTCTAAAGGAAGAGGCACGTTCGAAATTAAAAGTTTATTTTGTAATACTATAGTGCAGACGTGATTTTAAAAAGCTGAGCTGATTTAGTAATAAGACAAGATGGCAGCGGATATCTTGTGCCTGACTTATATTTCACTAATTTGAGTATTGCATGCAATATAGCGCACTGATATAAAATAAATAAACTTTGTATGAAATGCTTTATATATAAATAATATACTTCAGTGATGAAATCGTTTAGTATAAATCACTATTTGCTAACAAGTTCTATGTAAGTCATTTTATATAGAACGATATTCGTTGACACAATTAGCTCAGTGGAAGAGCGTTAGCCTATCGCTCAAATGCCTATGGTTCAAACCCGATCAGAGCTAGATTTTTTGCTTGAAATTTTATATGTTTATTGTTTTGTAATGACTCAGATGTTTTAAAATTAAGCGTTATATTGTGCATATTATGGTGTAAAATATATATTTAATTAAAACATAATTCGCCAGCAGATTTACTCGAGACATCTAGCTGCCAAAAAGGTAACTGCACGCCGACCAGATTTTATTGAAAAGTTTCTTCTTCTGGCCGCTAGAATGCACTCGCTCTGTTAGGATTATATTGTTAGATATTTCACCACTAGATATCACGACTAGTCTACGTGGGGCTCCATTGATTACTATACCATTTGCATTCTATGCGCATCGAATTTGAAGAATGACAAGATGATACTACGATACATTTTTACTTTCTATTTTAAAGGGTTTGTAACAGCCTATTGTGCGTTATTTGAAAATGTTAATTGAAGTAAAGAACAAAACGATTTCACATAGTATCTGAACTCTACCGTTGGTGCTAGTTCAGGATATTAATTAATACTTCTATTTCAGCCAAATAGCAATCGAAAATATCCACATAGTTGGTATACACACGTCTCTGTAGGGTCATGGAAAGATTTGTTAATTCAATTAGGGTTGTGAAAGTCATACGCAGCCAGACGTGTAAAGACATGCCTCAACTCAAAGTTGGATGTTGCCCGCGTCAGGCCGATTATGTAATAATAATAATAATAATAATGTTATTGGTTTTACGTCCCTTTTAACTACTGTTGCTTTTAGAGACGCCGGGGTGCCAGAATTTTGTCCCGAAGGGGATCTTTAACGTGCCGTAAATCTACTAACACGGCTCCCTCGCATTTGTGCACCCTCAAATGCCAGCTGACTGCGCCAGGATACGAACCTGAAACATACGGTCCAGCAAGCGAGAACGTTACCGCTGAGCCACGCCGCCAGTCCGGTCGATTATGTCTCCAGATCCATAACATTCTTTAGATACTTCTTATCTTTCTTTCTTCAATGATGGTAGCAGTTTTTATCTAGGTTGTGGCGTTTGGTAGAGGTAAATCGTTTCTAAGGTCTTCAACAAAGAATAGTTCTATTATACTCTTTGATAATAACAACGAGTTATAACTATACTCATACATTTAGGAGAAAGTAGGCTATATGTTCTTTACTGAACATCTTGTTTTTAGCATACTTTTCACACTTTTCAAAAATGAGGAAAAAGTAGACTTATAAGATATATCCGGGAAAATGTGTCTGTCCTTCTGTCTGTCTGTCTGTCTGTCCTTCTGTCTGTCTGGCTGTGTGTGTGTGTGCCCCCCCCCCTTATCAACTCCTAAACGGCTGCAGCAATCGAAACCAAATTTAGTATGAGTAAAGGTGTATACCGGAATATCTCAGGCCCATATTTGAAAACGATGCCAGTGCTACCAACTGCTAAAAAAACGCACTAGAAATTTGAGCTCCATGTTGGATATCTTGGAAAGTATACATGGGAGCTATTCTAAAATTGGCACACATGTAGATAATACTATTTCAGTTTAATTTCCAGGTTGCCATACATGACAGCGTTGCCAAAATAATTTTAAGCCTTCTGATATGTCCAATTTTTAAATGCATATAACTTCTACACTATCAATTGGATTTCAACCAAATTTTGTATGTAATATGTGTACATAAACATATATGACTGAGTGTATTCTTAGGAGCCGCCAGGGCTGCCAACTGTTAATAATTGCTCTCTATTTTGTATCCAAATATATCAGAAAGTATGCAAGCCGACAGCTTTAAACTATGCACACGTAAATTACCCGACATTTTACATTAATTTGGAGTAACTTATATACGTCAGTTCTACCAACATGATTCTAAGCCTGCTGATAGGACCAATTTTTAAATACATGTAACTTCTATACCAACAAATGGATTTCATCCAAAATTGGCACAAAAATATATAATATTTCAGATTATTTCTGACCAGCACTCGCATGACATTGTTGCCAACAGGCTTTTACGTGTACTAATAGATCCAATGTATAAATCCATGTAACGTCCTTTGGACTTCAACCACATTTTGTATTCTGTACCTTAGGAGATGGAAGTAAGAATATATTCAGTCACCAGAGCTTCAAACTGTATTGCTCTATTAGGCTACATTATGCCTAGTATACCTTATTTCGAACTAATTAAGACATTTCGATATTACCCACTTAATTTCGTCATTATTCTAGATAGGTTCATATACTGTAGATTAATCTATGGCAAGAATCTTAATTTTAAGAAAAGTAGGCTCTTTAGTTCGTCACGGAACTTCTTGTTCCATCTGACTATGAGGGAAGCGGCTAACTGGTAGCATGCTGAACTTCTATGCCCAAGGTGCTGGTTCAAAGCCGGACAAAGTCGCCGGATTTTCTAAGAGCGCTAAAATCCGTCAGCATGCTTTCCTTCGGAGGGGAAGTTACAACGTTCGTTGCAAGTTGCTGGTTGCGGTGGCATCTAGCAGCCAAGTTCACAGCTAGGTGTCGTTGACGTTAGTATTTGGTACAAAATTAGGTACTACTACTTAAAATTGACCGTCTGCAGACCTTACCTGAATTACAGACTAATACAGTCATCACAAATAACACCGTTTATCAGACAGATTCTACACACACCCAATGTACACGGGGTTACATGACCACCTTGTCGCAGCCCCTAAACTGATGAACCAACCAACATCTCTGCGGAAGATAAAATTTTGCGTGAAGAAGTAACAGACTGTTAGATAGTTACACATTAGTTCCAAACCTTGCATAAGGACATTGTGATCACAAGTATAAAAATTAACCTCAAATGACAAGAATGTTACCATCCCCATAAGACAGTAAAATGTTAAAAGTATGCATAGAAAGACGAAAAAATGTTAACTAACCTCCAATTGTAAAATACTTTCTCGCAATAAATGAGGTCTGATCCTCCTACGAAAACCTGCATATTTTGCCTATTATAGCCTATCCCCTAGTTTGTCCGGTGAAATCTACCTCCGCCTTCCGGCGTGCCGAGAGGATTTTTTTTTCTGTTTTAGGGAAACATCCATTACAATTGGGTACAATCGTGTTGACCGACTGAAAAACATTACTATGGCAACACTGAAAAATGACTTCCAACACGAAAACGCAGAGTTTGCTTCTACGGTCATACACGACGGGTGATCGACTCTCTATGGACGTAACGTATCTTCAGTAGCTTTGACTCAAAACCAAAAACGACAATGCCATGGTACGTTAACGTCCAGAAAGATCTTAAAGACATGGGGATACGAGCAGAAAATGTACAAGATCGAAATCTTTATAGAGCAGCCATCAAGACGTTTGGGATTTTCCGGGACGAAAAACGGACAACTGGTGCGAAATGGACAGAAGAACGTTGTGCTAAACACAGTGAGTCCATGAAGACAATGTGGATCAAGCGAAAAATTAACAAACGCCAGAATGTAAAATGAGGCTTATCGTGGTCCCTAGTTGGCCGATATGCGAAATTGAATGAATGAATGAATGAATAATAATAAGTCTGGCCCGTGATGTTGAGGTAACGCGCCTGCCTCTCAACCGGAGACCCCAGGTTCGATTTCCGACTCTGACAGGGATTTTGTAAACTGACGTGAAGGCTGGAACAGGCTGCACTCAGCCTCAAGAGGACAATTGAGTAGTCTGACAGTGAGACTGCACCACGGTCACGAAAACTAAGATTAATGGCCAAGGGGACCGAACCCGCGTCTCCCTGCAATCAGTAGGTCGAATGGCTGGGCAGCGGTCGCTTGGTAGGCCAAGGCCCTGTGGTGCCAAGGAGTTTGGATTTTTGGTTTCTACCTAGGTATTATGCGCGAGATATGTTCGCTCTTTTGGTGCCGTAGACGTTTATTGGTTATTTTCAACGCTTGTTTTGTTTCTAGTCTTCTGTTTTATTAATTCTGAGGTAATCCAGCAGGCATTGGAAAACGGAACCAGCATTTGGTGAGTAGTCCACAGATAATTTTTTATCATAAACATAGCTTGCCTGGGTGGGTTAGTGGTTATCGTGTCGGATTACTAACCCCATGCTTGCAGGTTCGCTCCTGGCCGTGATAATTGAGTTTTGAAAGGCGGCGAAAAATACGACACGCATGTCATACGATGTTGGCATGTCAAAAAACATTTGAATTCAGTAGGCCGTGTTCATAATGGCAGAATTAATCTCGGCAGTTTCCACCAGCACAAAGTTCCTCATTAATTCTCTACTAGAAAGCGCTATAGTGTCAAGGAGTTGGGAGTTATCCAACCTTCATAGTGCTTCAGGGAACAACAAAATTTGACATGCAAGCTGCCCTCTGGGTGTCAAATAACAAAGATTGCACCCGGAATCCGAGGCCATGCGATTATTATTATTATTATCATCATAAACGTATTGTAGGCAATGTGTTCTATTCGCCGTTACGGTTCAGTATTTGTGACAAAACACCATCCTCTTTCCTGTCAGAGATGCTACGTCCACTGGTATTGTGCAATTACTGCAGCAAAGTGGTTCCTGAAAATCATATACAGTTAACTCCCGATTATCCGAGGAATTGACTGGCGCGGATACCGCGGATAATCGAATTTCGCGGATAAGCCGCAAAATTGCTGGTATTGGTTAAACAAAGGTCGAAGGCACTAGAAAACAACACACAAGTGCTTTAAATAAGTTTATTATACAATAAAAGGACGTACATGATAACAAAACTCAGTCGATGTTACAGGGTGGCGCACGAAATGTCATACATCAAAAATGATTTTTAAAATGTGTAAATCTGGGCTCACAACCATGTCCTTTCGTGAACAGAAACCTTATTTCATGCGTGATTCGTCTGACAGCAGCAAATGTCGCACATGCGTACCGGCTTCCAGTTATACAACATGGCGGACAAAAGGAGGTTGACGCGCGATCAGAAGGTGAAAACAGTGTTGCTTTATGCGGAAACAGAGTGTAATTCGGACTCAGGAAAGTTTTCGTGTTCATTTCCGTACCCGGTGGGCTCCCTGCCGACAGACGGTGTATAGACTGGCCAGCCAATTTGAAACAGAAGGCAATATACTGGAGAGAAAACGAACCCGTCTCATGCCAGTCCGCTCACCGGAGAATATTGCTGCTGTGAGAGCGGCTGTGGCTCGGAGCCGCTCCAAATCCACCTGAACTGCCTGTGTTCAGCCGGGCATCTCTCGTCGTTCAATTCAGAGAATACTGCAGTCTGAGCTTCACCTATTCCCATACAAAATGACAACAGGTCATAAACTAACGGTGCTTGACAAGCAACAGCGAGTACAGTTTGCTGCGTGGGCTATTGCAGAAGGTGATCCCGTATTGCACAACACATGGTTCAGTGATGAGGCATACGTTTATCTCAATGGTGCTGTGAACAAACAGAATGTCCAGTTTTGGGCGAAAGAGCGGCCTGCTATTGTTCACGAGGTTGGAAGTCATGGTGTAAAAGTGGGTGCATGGGCTCCAATTTCCAGTCATGGAATTATTGGGCCTATCTTTTTCAATGACACAGTCAACAGTGCGCGTTACATGGACATGTTGCAAAACAGTTTCCTTCCAGTACTCTTTGCATCACGACTACCAATAGAGACACAATGGTTCATGCAAGATGGAGCTCGTCCACACACAGCAAATGTTGTTCTGGACTTCCTGCATAGACATTTCTGGCCCCGTGAGATGTCCCATCGATATCCCGAACGTTTTCAGAGCGGCTCAATCTGGCCACCACATAGCCCCGATCTTAATCCCTGTGACTTCCTCCTGTGGGGATATTTGAAGGAGACAATCTACCGCCAGAAACCATAAAATGTGTTGCAATTGCAAACGACCATTGTGACTTTCTTCCGAGGGTTGAGTGAGGACGTGTAACGTAGAGTGGTCACAAACATGCAGATTCGTTTTGAAGCTGTTGTACGCCGAGAAGGTGGACATATTTAACATGTCCTGCATACTGACTAATCATACACATTTCAGTGAATGTTTTAATACCATATTTTATTAAATATAATGTACATAAAATATTCTATAAACTATTTCCAGTGTATGACATTTCGTGCGCCACCCTGTATGTGTGTTATTAAAAAGTCTTGTTAAATAAGGTCTCGTCAGACAGGCCGTCGCGTACAGCAGCTCTTCACAACGGCCTGGAGATGTCAGACAGAGGGCGGCCTAACAAAGGCTAGTCAACCTAGTTATTCTGAATTGTTAGCGGTTTCATGTCAGTGCTGTAAATTTATGATGTCTGATTTTGATGAAGAAGAGCTGCTGCTGTTATTTTCAATTATTAAAAAATCCCGAAGGAGGAAATGGGTTCACGAAATTAACAGTAAACGCGAAACATTAGGGGAACGGTCTTGTTTTAATTCAACACCAATATCTCTCCATGCCTCCATCTTCTTCACCACATATTTATAGTCTGGATGACCCGTATCAAACAGAAAATCATACTTCTTAACTTCCTCTTATAAGTTTCTCGGTATCATTTTGGTGTGAATATCGCTGGCCGTCGCGTTGAAACTGTGTTCCAACACTAACTAGCGTCAGGCCGCTCTTTGTTTGCTGTGGATGATGCATTACTGTTCAACACAGTTGCAAAGTCAGGCCGCGTTCTGTCTGACGAGACCTTACTGTTTAACAGACAAATCGGTCATTTGCTTTTGCTTTTTCGTAGTGAAACACTTTTTCTTTATTTGTGATTTGAGTTTTCTCAACCATCTTGACACAAAGTGATGCGTCGTCTTCAGAGCGGCTCAATCTGCTCTTCAAGGTATTGAAGAATCCTGTCAATGTGTCCTAATGCTGCATCATGAGTAACGGTCCTCTGCATTTGCGTTTCCTCATTGTCTTCCGATTCAACCGATTCAATCCCTCGTACTTGATTTATGATGTGTTCATCTGTGAGATGCTCAAAGCCCGGTTCATTGGCATCACATTAGATTTTTATAACGTTTAAGTATTTAGTAAATTTATTTCAATTCTTGAGAAATAATTTTTTGTTTCAAAACCTTCCTTTTTTTATAAAAATGTTCTCCTACAGGCACCGCGGATAATCCGCAAAGCGGAGTTTACTGTATGTTTGCGAACTTCCCTTTGGCACTTGGCCCGTCATGTAGGCTACTTCAACTCTCAAACGTGTGAAATGCAGGTTTATTACTGTCGTGAGTAGTCCCGTTAATCGTATGTGCCGCTATGAATTAAACCTTGCTCATCTGAATACAATAACCACTGGACACCGGTGTTCACGCCCAAGGGTCTCAAGGCTATTGGCACGCCTCCCCATTCACCAAACTCCCCTCGATGCGTTTCGCAAATGATTCTTTCTCAGCCTTGATGAATACAACATGCGTTGTCATGGAGGACACACAATGTCTGAGAACAAAGAGCCTATACAGCACCCTGTCACACGTCCAATGATGTCACAGGAATATTTCTTTCTTTCTTTCTTTCTTTCTTTCTTTCTTTACATGTTTCTGTTTCTATTCAATTCCTTCCGTCCTTCATTTCTCCCACCGTCCTTCTTGTCAATCCTCCATCCTCTCTTTCCTTTTCTCTTTCTTTCTCACTTTCATTTAATCGTTTCCTTTAGAGCTTTTTTGCTTTCAACCAATTCTTCATGTCCGGCTCCGTGGCTAAATGGTTAGCGCGCTAGGCTTTGGCCCGTAGTACTCCGGGTTCGATTCCCGGCCGAGCCATCAGGGATTTTAATCTCCTGGGGTTAATACCCGTAGCTCGGGGACTGGGTGTATGTGACGTCTTCATAATCACTTCATCCTCTTTACGACGCCTAGGTCGTCCACGGCCGTCAACTAGAAAGACCTGCGCTCGGTCTCTCCGGAGGCCACAGGATCACGCATTCATTCAATCAATTCCTTATGTCCATTTTTCGCCTACCTTCCTTCCTACCTTCTTTCTTTCTATTTTTTGTTTTTAAGTAATTCCTTCTGTGGAGAGTGATGGCGCAGTGGCTTAGCTGCTCGTCTTTCACCCGGACGGCCGGGGTTCGGATTTCGGTGACAGCGAGGTGGAATTTTCACCTGAAGAATCACGTGGCGTCAGGAAGGGCATCCGGCCTTTAATCCCCGGTCAAAACCAAAATGAGCCTGGTTGGCTCCGGCGACCTCAATTAATTGGGAAAAGCCGAAGAATGTTTAAATAATTCCTTCTGTCTTCATTTCTCCAGCCTTCCTTCCTGCCTCTCTTTTCTTTCTATTTTTTAGTTTTTAATAAATTTCATTCAACCTTAATTTCTCTCAATTTCCTCTTTTCTTCTTCACCTTCCTTCCTTTCTTTATTTGCTTAGTTATTCCATTGTTTCTTAATTTATTCATCACCACATCCTCCATAATTCTTTCAACCATGTGGGTGTGTTTTCTTATATTTCTTTTTTATTATTAACTTCTGAAATGCTGAATAGAGTTTAGTGAACTTGCCACGGTGGGTGATTGGTTATCGTGTCGGACTGCCAACCCCTAAGCTTGCAGGTTCGCTCCTAGCCTTTTTAAGTGATTTTTGAAAGGCGACAAAAATCACGATATGCATGTCATACGTTGTTGGCATGTTAAAGATTCCATTTGAATTCAGTAGGCCGTGTTCATAATGGCAAAATTAATCTCGGGATTTTCCGCCAACACAAAGTTCCTCATTTCTCTATTTTTAAGTGCTATACAGTAGTGTGAAGGAGCTTAGATATCTAACCTCCTTGATTTTCATAGTGCTTCAAGGAGTGATAAAATCCGACATGCAAGTTGCCCTCTGGGCTTCGATTAACAAAGCTTGCACCCGGCACCCGAGGCCATTCGATATTATTAGTGAACTTACTGAGCCGGAAGTAGGCCTATTGCTACCAAATATCAGTGAATGGGCAACAGTGCAAACCCTGAATAATACGTTGTGGTTGTACTAACTCTAAAGCTTCAGATTCAGATTACTAATATTCAAAATTCATTCTAAAGAAAGTTACAGCGAGTTGAATGGAATCTTACTTGTCCCAAAATCCAAGTCTTGGAAATTGACACCAGCTGGTGATTTGCCTGTCTTCGATACCGTTCCATTACCTCAAGCCAGAATTGAATAATTTATTGGCGGACCTAAGAATTCAGTCAGGGCTTTAAAGGTGACAGTCAATTACGTTAACACTTTCAGCACGAGGCGAAGAAGTGGCAGTAGTAATACTAATTGTTGATAGAGTCGAACGTCTTTAATTCGAATATTAGCGGCTTTGGTGGCGTAATTGGTAGCATGCTGAACTGCTGTGCCCAAGATAGCGGGTTGAAACCCGGTCGAAGTCGTCGGATTTTTTAAGAGCGTTAAAATCCTTCAGTATGCCTTCCTTCGGAGGGGAAGTAAAGCCGGCGGTCCCATGTCATAGATTTATGGCATGTAAAAGATCCTTCCACAGACTAAACTTGTGTGGAGCTAAATTTCTAGGTTAGATTTCGTTTTAACGCTCTATCAATGTTCCAACGTTCACCACTAGGTATCATTGATATCTGGTAGCGAAAGTTGGAACTACTTGATATTGAACGGAACTTGTAGCTTATCCTAGGGGTGTCCGCTTGAAGCAGCTACAGCCTCTGGCGAGCCGAACATATCCTCGGACACTCCCGGCACTAAAAGCCATAGATGAATAAATAAATAAATAAATATATATATATATATATATAAATAAATAGGAAAGGCCAGGGAAGGGATTTGGGATGGAAGACAACCGTGGACCCGTTGAAATGAACCGTCCCGGCATTTGCCTGTGGGTGAAAATGGGAAACCACAGAAAGCCATTTCCAGGACGGCTGAGCTGGGGTTCGAACCCTTGCTCTCCCGATACCAGCGAGGTACGAGGTAGCTCGTTAGAACTCTCGGCCACCGTGGATGGTGTCTTTCATAATCCTGAAGATTAATTTGTTTTTTGATTCATTTAGAGGCTATGCAACATCGTCGTCATATAGCCACGTGTGCTAGGGTATGTATGGAATATGTCTGATAACCTGTGTCATTCTGATGACTGTACTAGGGTGTGTATTTGTGATTTTAACTAGGATTTAGATATGTAACCGTTGTGGAATTTCCCTGGAGTAGAAGTGGACAAACCACGAAAAACCACTTTTAGAATGACTCAAGTAGGATTTGAACCCACCTCTTCTCAGCTCTGCCTCACGAAGGGTTTTAGTCTCTCATGGTCAATTCCCCTGCCTCGTTGATTTGGTGTTTGAGGCGTCTTCATAAAAAAATACATAAAATAAACAGGGAAGGCAAAACGAAAAAAAAAATGTGTGAATACTAGCAAAACGAATATTTTACTTAACCCAGCCCGGGCGAGAACATATATCAGGACTTGTGCCAAAGCCTAGCGTGCCAAGCCACGGCTGGGCAGCTGGGCAGATGTTTTCCTTGGTCTGGAGTTCGCTCGTGCAAGCCGCACAGGTAAAGCGATGTTTTCTTCAAAAGGCTTCTGGTGCTGGCTGAAAAGATGCTTATTCTTATTCTTCTCGAGTACCTTTATTCATGATAGAAAAGAGTTATTCAGACTGGACAGATGGTGTTACCCTTTTTCAAGTGTGTTTACTTCGACAGGATAAGAATTGCATTCGCATAAAACGTCCGCTCAGGTAGGACGTAAACCGTCTCAATCATTTAAGGGGGTCAGTATAGCTTTAAATGTTAGAAATTGTTAACAATTTTTATCTCTGATTCTACAACGAAACCTTTTATATGTTTCTTTTTTCGACCGAATGTCCTTCGTGACACCAACCACAATTTTTTTTTAGCGTATGGTTTTTAGTGCCGGGAGTGTCCGAGGACATGTTCGGCTCCCCAGAGTTTGTAGCTGCTTCTATGCGGACACCCATGGGGTGAGCTATAAGTACCGTCGCGTGTGGAGTGTTTTCTGGGGAGGAAAGTGTTAATGCATGGACGAGAAATTGTAAGGTATCGGCTGTGGCCTATAGTTAGGGATCAACCCTGACATTCGCCTGGAAGGAAGATGGGAAACCACAGACGACCATCTTCAAGGTTGCCGCCAGGGGGATTCGAACCTCCTCGCCTCCCGGATGTGAGCGGCTGCCTGCAGCCACGCCGTAACGACCACGGCTAACTCTCCTGG
This sequence comes from Meconema thalassinum, assembly GCA_946902985.2. Classification (NCBI taxonomy): domain Eukaryota; kingdom Metazoa; phylum Arthropoda; class Insecta; order Orthoptera; family Tettigoniidae; genus Meconema; species Meconema thalassinum. The sequence goes on from OX336391.1 coordinate 491,856,757, forward strand.
TACTAACTACTGTACATGAGACGATTTGAAAGATGAAATGAATGAAAGCTGGAAGGAGGCAGCCGTGTACCGTTCCCGTAGCTGAAAATGCGAAACCATGGAAAACTATTTCAAGGATGGGTCGCGATTGGGTTCTAATGCACTTCTACCAAGTCCGCAGTTAGCTTCTCCCACATGGCCTTACGCTGCACTTTTAGCAAGCATAGCTACCGCTATCGGTCTCTTTCATTGAACTGTATGGACATTTAATTCCGTTAGGAATCTCATTGGGTTTGAAACGTAGCATTTAAATCACCAGTAAACAAATGACTTCCTTCACTGGTTCACCGCACATTAACTCAAAGTGAGCTTCCGTGTTCCAAATAACATTAATGATTTGGTTGACGATGTGGTTTAACGCCGATAGCGTTCATTATTCACAAGGAAATTTAAACAGCTATACGTTACAATGTCTTAGATGTAGCATCTGCCGTATGTTCGACAATCAGGAATGAAATAACAACGTAGTTTTGTAAGAACACGCTACCAGATAGCAGATTCAACACATAATACTACTGCTACTACTACTACTACTAATAATAATAATAATAATTATTATTATTATAACAGTAATGATAATAATAATAATAATACATGCATAATATAGACTAATACATAAATAATAGGCTACAGTTAAAATTGTAATAATGACAATAATAACAATATAATAATAATAATAATAATAATAATAACAATAATAATAATAACAAGAAGTTCCGTGAAGAACTATAAAGCCTACTTTTCATGCCAATGATTATTCTACATAATATGAACCTATCTAGAATAATGACGAAATTAAGTTGCTAATATCGAAATTTCCAATTAGTTCGAAATACTGTATACCTGGCATAATGTATCCTAATAGAGCACTACAGTTGGCAGCCCTGATGACTGAATATATTCTTAGTTCCGTCTCTTAAGGTACAAAATACAAAATTTGGTTGAAGTCCAATGAATAGCATGGATGTTACATGCAGTTAAACATTGGATCTAACAGCGCGCGTAAAATCATGTTGGCAACAATGTCATGCATGTATTGGTCAGAAATAATCTGAAATAATATGATCTATTGTTGTGCCAATTTTGAATGAAATCCATTAGTTAGTATAGAAGTTTCATGCATTTTAAAATTGGACCTATCAGCAGGCTTAGAATCATGTTGGCAGCACTGACGTATATTAGTTACTCCAAATTCGTCTAGAATGCCAGGTACTATACGTGTGCAAAGTTTAGAGCTATTGGCTTGCATACTTTCTGATATATTGATATTAGGGTAACAAAAATAGGGACAGCACATATTAACAGTTGGCAGCACTGGTTGCTCCTTAGAATACGCATAGTCATATCTGTTATGGTACACATAGCACATACGAAATTTGGTTGAAATCCAAATGATAGTATGGAAGTTACATGTATTTAAAGTTGGACCTGTCAGCAGGCTTAGAATCATGTTGGTAGCACTGACGTATATAAGTTACTCCAAATTAATATAGAATGTCAGGGACTATACGTGTGCATAGTTTAAAGCTGTCGGCTTGCATACTTTCTGATATATTGGTATTTGGATAAAATAAATTAGGAGCATTTATTAACAGTTGGCAGCCCTGGTAGGTCCGAAGAATACGCTCAGTCATATCTGGTTATGTACACATACAACATACGAAATTTGGTTGAATTCCAATTGATAGTATAGAAGTTATATGCATTTAAAAATTGGACCTATCAGGAGGCTTATAATCATTTTGGCAACACTGCCATATTTAGCCTCCTGGAAATTAAACTGAAATATTATGATCTATACGTGTGCCAATTTTGAAATAGCTCCCATTCATACTTTCAAAGATATCCAACATGGAGCTCAAATTTCAATTGCGATTTTTTAGCAGTTGGTAGCACTGACATCATTTTCAAATATGGCCGTGAGATATTCAGGTATAGATCTTTACTCCTACCAAATTTTGTTTCGATTGCTGCAGCCGTTTAGGAGTTGATAGGGGGGGACACACACACAGCCAGACAGACAGACAGAAGGACAGACAGACAGACACACATTTGCCCGATCTCATAAGTCTACTTTTTCCTCATTTTTGCAAAATGTGAAAAGTAGGCTAATAAAAATAATAATAACGTATGGCCTCAGTGGCCGGGTGCAAGCTGTGTTATTTGCACCCAGAGGGCAGCTTGCATGTCGACTTTTGTTGTTCCTTGAAGGCACTATGAAAGTCGAGGAGGTTAGATATCTAAGCTCCTTTACACTATAGCGCTTTCTAGTAGAGAAATCTGGAACTTTGTGTTGGCGGAATATCCCGAGATTAATTTTGCCATTATGAACTCGGCCTACTGAATTCAAATGGGTTCTTTGACATGCCAACATCGTATGACATGCGTGTCGTAATTTTTGCCGCCTTTCAAAAATCACTTAGCTTGGCCAGGAGCGAATCTGCAAGCTTGGGGTTGGTAATCCAACACGATAACCACTCACCCACCGTGGCAAGATATATCAATAAAAATAATAATAATAATAATAATAATAATAATAATATGGGTTTAGCGCTCTGTCTAACGACTGCAGCTTCTAGAAACGCAGGGATTCCGGAATTGTACCCCGAAGGGGATCTTGAACGTACCAGTAAATTAACTGACACTGCTCTCTCGCATTTAAGGATCCTTAAAATCGAACTGACTAAAGTGGTTTTCAGTTCCATATAGGCTATCTTGTTGTTGTTGTTGTTGTTATTGTTGTAGTTTAGTATGAAGGGCTTGTACAGCGTGGTTATTTCACCCAATGTACTTGGGTGTGTGTCTGTGTTATTGTGGTGTCTGTAATAGTTATTTCGGGTGAGCATTGGAAAGGAGGCGTCCGTAACCTTTTGTTAGGAACCATCCCAGCATTCGCCTGGAGTAGAAGAGGGAAAACCACGGAAAAGCTCTTCCAGGATGGCTGAGGTGAGAATCAAACCCACCTCTTCTCAGTTTGCCTCACGAAGTTGAGTGTAACTAGTTCCAGCACTCAACCCAGAGTTAAAATTTCTTGGCAGAGCCAGCAATCGAACTCGGACTGCCGGGGCGACAGCAAAGAAAGCTAGCCGCCACACCACGAGGTAGTATGTCTAAAACAGTTAGGCTGCCAAGTGTGCACTTATTTATTTTATTTTTGTATTTATTTATTTATTTATTATTTATTTACCTAGAGCGGCATCGGTGGCGTAGTTGGTAGCATTCTGAGCTTCTATGCCCAAGATAGCGGGTTCAAACCCGGCCGAAGCCGTCGGATTTTTTAAGAGCGTTAAAAATCCCTCAGTATGCCTTCCTTCAGAGGGGAAGTAAAGCCGGCGGTCCCATGTCATAGATTTATGGCATGTTAAAGAACCTTCCACTAATTGCACCCACGTGAAGCTAAATTGGATAGGTTAAGAATGTAAACAACGCTCTTAGGTTTCTACGTTCGTTGCCAAGAGCCGACTGCGGTGGCGTCTAGTAGCTAAGTTCTGAACTTGGCCTAGTAGTCGTTGACGGTGGCGCTTGGCGGCAAAAATAGGAACTATTTGAAAAATTCTAAGTTGCAGTACTTAAATTAAAAAACAGATAACACACACTAATACAGTCATCACAATTTACACAGATTCTACACACACCCAAAGTACACGGGGCTACATGACCGCGTTGTCGCAACCCCTAAACTGAGGAACCAACCAACCTTTATTTACCTATTTATTTATCGTTTGGGTTTTAGTGCGGGGAGGGTTCGAGGACATGTTCGCCTCGCCAGAGGCTGGAGCTGCTCCAAGGGTGAGCTACACGTTCCGTTCAATTTAAAGTAGTTCCAACTTTCGCTGCCAGATGTCTATTATACCTAGTGGTGAACGTTGGAACTTTGATAGAGCGCTCCAACGAAATCTAACCTAGAAATTTAGCTTCATACTAGTTTAGTCCGTGGAAGGATCTTTTACATGCCATAAATCTATGACATGGGACCGCCGGTTATACTTGCCCTCCGAAGGAAGGCATACTGAAGGATGTTAACGCTCTTAAAGAATCTGACGACTTCGGCCGGGTTTGAACCCGTTATCTTGGGAACAGCAGTTCAGCATGCTACCAACTACGCCACCGAAGCCGCTAAGAGTGCACTAACAATAGTTCATCAATCATCGAAATGATCTATGAGACTTTTAAGTATAAAGTTTGAATATGACACAGTATGTCGTGTTGTTACGAATATGAAATTGAGCGTACGCTGCCATAGTGCGAGAATAGCGCTGTGAATAGAAATAAGATGTTGCTGTTGTAGTCTTCACTTCCCCAAAGTCGCGGGTTGAAACCCGGTTGAAGTCGTTGGATTTTTTAAGAACGTTGAAAATCCCTTAGTAGGCCTTCCTTCGGAGGGGAAGTAAAACCGGTGGTCCCTTGTCATTGATTTATGGCATGTTAAAGAACCTTCCACTAATTACACCTGTGTGAAGCTAAATTATAGGGCCTATATAGGTTAAACATTTGACTAACGTTCTTAGATTCCTACGTTCGTCGTAGGAACTACTTGAAAAAATTGAATGTCTGCAGTCCTTGAATAAAAACAGATACACACACTAATACAGACATCACAATTAATAATAATAATAATAATGTTATTGGTTTACGTCCCTTTTAACTACTGTGGCTTTTAGAGACGCCGGGGTGCCGGAATTTCGCCCCGATGGGGATCTTTAACGTGCCAGCGCATCACAATTAACACTGGTTATCAGACAGATTCTACACACACCCAAAGCACACGGGGTTACATGACCGCGTTGTCGCAGCCCCTAAACTGAGGAACCAACCAACCAGTCTTCACTTCTAGGACAGGTGAGAGGGAACCGAACCTACCTGTTCTCACAATCCGTTTTCCTTCACGGGGTGAGTGTACCCCATATCAGCCCTCAGACAAGAATTAAATTTCTTGGAATCGAACCCAGGACCTTTGTAATTGGATTCTCACTACGTACCTCGAGATCATGGAATCTGCATAAACTCGACAATGTTAAAAGATTTTGGAAGCTCTGCTGGAAGTCATAGTTTGCAGCTTTCCTCATTTCGTGAGGCCCCATCAGAGATGTCCTCTCACCCTTGCTTGGAAAGAGGTAAGAATCACTTACGGGACTAAGTAGGGTTATGTTGTTGTTGGTTCATTAGGGGATTTGCGACATCGTGGTCATGTAGCTCCGTTTACTTGGGTGTTTGTAGAATTTTTCTGATAAACTGTGTCACTGTGGTGTCTGTACCAGTGTTTCTATTTGTAATTGAGCTTGGATTTGGGTAGGAAGCAGCCGTGGCCTTAAGTTAGGTACTATCCCGGAAGTTGTCTGGACTAGAAGTGGTAAACCTCGGAAAACCACATCCAGGATGGCTGAGGCATGAATCGAACCCGCCTCACGAGACTGATTGTACGCCGTTTCAGCCCTCCAACCAGTTTTTTTTACAAGGACGGGAATCGAATCCGGGCGTCCGCGGTGATAGCCAGGAATGCTAGCAACTACGCAACGAGGTAAGTAGGGTTGAGGGTTAATGCCATTTTAATGAGAAACAGGGAGAACGGTAGAACCGAGCGCAGGCGCACTCCGGAGATGGATAGAAGATTAGTAGCATGTGTTGAATGTGTTCTGTAATCCGGGATGGGTAATGTGCTGCTACGCTTACCAGACAGAAAAGTCAGTCTTTCCCAGGAAATCGTAAAGGATGAAACAACCATGGTTATCATTAGGCTCGGAGCTGATTATGACATCGCATCCACTCACTTGAGCCGTTCTCGTTTTCATAATACTGTATGTTATGTCCTAACTTCTATTTTCGTCCCGACGTCGTTGGTTTTAAGAACTCCAATGAGAAATGTTCTCATTTTTCATCTCTTTAACTTGGTAACTTACAAGGGGAAAAGACTTCGGCGTCTTAATTTTTACCATTGATCTTAATTTGAAGTTATTTCAAGAAAAATATCACCAAGAAAAATATAATTACCAATGTTAAGAAGAGAAGAGATGGCCTACATCTTAGTGAGGGGGGAAAAGTACGCTAACAATGTTAATTTTCGACTGTGAATGTCAAATCTTATACAACATATTTGCTATTGGAAGAAGGAAATCTATTTTTGAAAAAAATCTAATCATCACTATTTTTTATTCAATTTTCCAAATTTTAGCTTGCTTTGAGTTGCCCTTTCTTTTTCTTTTCTTTTATCAGTTCAAATGATCTTGTCGACTTCATCGTTATGCTTTGGTCTACCGTTATGCGTTACGGTTATGGCGTGTATGACGTCATCATGTTGTTCAGTGCATATGCACCGAGTCTGAGTTTACTCCTCGCGTTATGCGATACGGAGACGGCGAGTGCGTGACGTCATGCAGCAGAGTGCACCTCCCACTCTCCGTTCCCCACGAGGGGAAGCCTAAGTTAAAGGGTAATGGAGTCTGTTGAGTCTGAGTTTACTCCTGGGGTCTGGCGTTATGCGATACGGAGACGGCGAGTGCGTGACTTCATGCAGCAGAGTGCACCTCGTGCTCTCCGTTCCCCGCGCGGGAAGCCTAAGTTAATGGGTAATGGAGTCTTTTGAGAAGTCCTCCTGAGCCTTTCTAACATGTGTAGCATTTGTAGCATGCGTCATTTGAAATGATATAAAGTCTAGACTCTCAGATTGACTGTATCTTTTTTACCTAAGTAGGCTCTACATTTAAAGCCTCCAGCTACAAAGTAAACCTCAATCTTTATACGTCACTATTATTTCATATTCATTCTGGGCAACTTAAAAATTAAATTTTTGTAAGTTTCTTTGTTAATGCCAGTTAAATCCCAACTGGTCTGAGTGATGTTCAAAGTGTAGCAGGAGAGGCTTAACATGCGCTTTAAAAAAATAATGATCTTCAAAAGAGTCTATAAACATTGGAGGTATGAAGAAAACTGTCAATGAAGGGAAAATTTTATTAAAATACTTAGAATACCAATTAAATGAGTATCGTACAACGGAATATTACTCAGAAAAAGAAGTTCCGTGACGAACTAAAGAGCCTACTTTTCTTAAAATTTAAGATTCATGCCAATGTTTAATCTATATGAATCTATCTAGAATAATGACGAAATTAAGTTGGTAATATCGAAATTTCGAATTAGTTCGAAATACTGCATATCTGGCATAATGTAGCCTAATAGAGAACTACAGTTGGCAGCCCTGGTGACTGAATATATTCTTAGTTCCATCTCTTAAGGCACAGAATACAAAATTTGGTTGAAGTCCAATGGATAGCATGGACGTTACATACAGTTAAACAATGGATCTAACAGCGCGCGTAAAATCATGTTGGCAACAATGACATATATGTATTGGTCAGAAATAATCTGAAATAATATGATCTATTGTTGTGTCAATTTTGAATGAAATCCATTAGTTAGTATAGAATTTACATGCATTTTAAAATTGGACCTATCAGCAGGCTTAGAATCATGTTGGCAGCACTGACGTATATTAGTTACTCCAAATTAATCTAGAATGCCAGGTACTATACGTGTGCAAAGTTTAGAGCTATTGGCTTGCATAATTTCTGATATATTGATATTAGGGTAACAAACATAGAGACAGTATTTATTAACAGTTGGCAGCCTTGGTTACTCGTAAGAATCGGCATAGTCATACCTGTTATTGTACACAGAGCACACACGAAAATTGGTTGAAATCCAAATGATAGTATAGAAGTTACATGTATTTAAAGTTGGACCTCTCAGCAGGCTTAGAATCATGTTGGTAGCACTGACGTATATAAGTTACACCAAATTAATATAGAATGTAAGGTACTATACGTGTGCAGAGTTTAGAGCTGTCGGCTTGCATACTTTCTGATATGGGTATTTGAATTTAAAAAAATGAGAGCATTTATTAACAGTTGGCAGCCCTGGTGGCTCTTGAGAATACCCTCAGTCATATCTGTTTATGTACGCATAGCACATACGAAATTTGGTTGAATTCCAATTGATAGTGTAGAAGTTATATGCATTTAAAATTTGGATCTATCAGCAGGCTTACAATCATTTTGGCAACACTACCATGTATGGCATCCTGAAAATTAAACTGCAACGTTATTATCTATACGTGTGCCCATTTTGAAATAGCCCCCATTCATATCTTCCAAGATATCAAACATGGAGCTCAAATTTCAAGATCTTTACACCTACCAAATTTTGTTTTGATTGCTGCAGCCGTTTAGGAGTTGATAGGGGGGATACGTACACACAGCCACTCAGCCAGACAGACACACAGACAGAAGGACAGACAGACAGATAGACAGACAGACACACATTTGCCCGATCTTATATGTCTACTTTTTCCTCATTTTTGCAAAATGTGAAAAGTAGGCTAAAAATCGGCAGTCTACTACAAAATATGGCTGCAAACTTACGACGTATCTCATAATTTCCAGCCGCCTTCTGCGGTCTCGGATGCGTATTAAAGACTCGGGAGTTCGAATCCTGGTTATGGTGCGTATTGTTACGGCTGTGAGTTTGTGTCATCGCTCGCCGCATGAGTCAAAACTGCCCCAGGGCTGGACTGCTCTCCCTCGATGTATTGCATGCGCTTTACGCAACGGACTGCGAAGTGAAAGGGATAGTCCAGAACATTCGTGACTGGACCAGCGCTGGAAACCTCGAGAAGCCGTGGACTCTGGATGGATCTAGAAGCATTTATTGAGTCACCGGCCGGCTATATAAGAGTGACCCGTGAAGCAGTTGTTATTGTTGTGTTTTACGAGCTAGTGCGAGCGATTATCTTGTGCGACAGAAGTGTGGTGACGAAGTGCTGTGCGAGTTACGAAATCCTGTGAACATTGTTTCTCCCAGCTTGTGAACAGCGTACATCAAGTGCTCGTAAGTAACTGTATTTGTTGTACCTGAGGAAGAGGGGCAGGTAGCTTCTGCCAAGGCCACCGGACTCATTAGGACGGATTAACTTCTGTGGTCTGTTGCAAGTGAAAGGGGCCAAGAGCGCATAAGGAAGAGACTTGAGGAAACTGGAGAAGGCTCCTAATTGCTTGTATTTGCTGATTAGTGTAATTTTCTGGCCACAATATAGTTAATTATTTCTTTAAGCAGTAATTGGTGTTGTGCTTTGTACCCCCACCGTAATCCAGTTAACAAAAGTGCCACTAGGGGGTGGCACGTAACAGTATTGAAGACTCGGGATTCAGAGATAATGAGTTTGATGCCCGGTTCTGCCAAGAAATTTAATTCTATTCTAAGGTTTGGAACGGGGTACACACAGCCTCGTGAACCAAACCGATGTGGATTCCATTCCCACCAAAGTTGTCCTAAAAGTCGGTTTCCTACTTCTACTTGAAGCAAAAATGCCGGGATGGATCCTAGCTCAAGGTCATGACTACCTCCTTCCAAATCCTACCCTCATACACACACTACTACAGCCATCACAATCACACATGCTATTAGACGGATTCCAAAAACTTCTGAAAGATTCGACATCATAATTTCCATTCCTTTACCTGGAGAGTCTGTCGTTTCAGTCTATTGTCTCTTCCAAACCACCAACCTTTTCATTATTTTGAATGGGTTCCAGCATGCCAGTTGCCGCGGTGCTACCACATTCTGGCCTTGGCGAAGGCTGTGGTTTTCTTTCGTATTCTTCACATATGTGTGTGTGTGTGTGTTTCAATCGTGAGAGGCAGTTGAAAACCTTCCCCTTTGCCCTTGAGAACTGCCGTAAAACAAGAAGTTCCGTGACGAACTAAAGAGCCTACTTTTCATGCCAATGATTAATCTAGAGTATATGAACCTATCTAGAATAATGACGAAATTAAGTTGGTAATATCGAAATGTCTAATGAGTTCGAAATATTTCTGGTATAATGTAGCCTAATAGAGCACTACAGTTAGCAGCCCTGGTGACTAAATATATTCTTAGTTCCAGAAAACAAAATTTGGATGAAGTCCAATAGACGTTACATGCAGTTAGACATTGGATCTATCAGCACGCGTAAAAGCATGCTGGCAACAATGTCATGCGTGTGCTGGTTAGAAATAATCGGAAATATTATGACATATTGTTGTGCCAATTTTGGATGAAATCCATTTGTTAGTATAGAAGTTACATGTATTTTAAAATTGGACCTATCAGCAAGCATAGAATCATTTGGCAGCACTGACTTATATTAATTACTCCAAATTAATCTAAAATGTCAGGTGCTATACGTGTGAAAAGTATAGAGCTGTTTGCTTGCATACTTTCTGATATATTGATATTAGTTTAAAAAAATATAGACAGCATTTATTAACAGTTGGCAGCCCTGGTGGCTCTTAAGAATACACTCAGTCATATCTGTTTATGTACACATATTACATACAAAATTTGGTTGAAATCCAATTAATAGTGTAGAAGTTATATGCATTTAAAATTGGACCTATCAGATGGGCTTAACATTATTTTGGCAACACTGTCATGTATGGTCTCCTAGAAATTAAACTGAAATAGTATTATCTACATGTGTGCCAATTTTGGAATAGCTCCCATGTATACCTTCCATGATATCCAACATGGAGCTCAAATTTCTAGTGCGTTTTTTCAGCAGTTGGTAGCACTGACATCATTTTCAAATACGGGCTTGAGATATTCCTGTATACATCTTTACTCATACTAAATTTGGTTTCGATTGCTGCAGCCGTTTAGGAGTTGACATGGGACACACACACACACACAGCCAGACAGACAGAAGGACAGACAGGCAGAAGGACAGACACACATTTTCCCTGATCGATCTCATAAGTCTACTTTTTCCTCATCTTTGCAAAATGTGAAAAGTAGGCTAAAAATAGCACACGAGGACTGGCGCCGGTTCATCTTGACCCATAGTATGTCACTCCCTTTTTGTCGTAGTCGTACGGATTTTGGTTGGTTGGTTCCTTGTTTAGGGGATGCGACAACGCGGTCATGTAGCCCCGTGTACTTTGGGTGTGTGTAGACTTGGTCTGGGCTGGCTGCGTGGCTCAGCGGTAACATTCTCGCTTGCTGACCCCAAGGTAGCAGGTTCGTATTCTGGCGCAGTCAGCTGGCATGTGAGGGTGCTCAAATGCGAGGGAGCCGTGAGAGTAGATTTACTGGCACGTTAAAGATCCCCTTCGGAGCAAAATTCCGGTACCCCGGCGTCTCAAAAAGCGCAGTAGTTGAAAGGGACGTAAAACCAATAACATTATTAGGCTATTATTATTAGAATCGGTCTGATAACCGGTGTTAATTGTGATGGCTGTATTAATGTGTGCACCTGTTTTAATTCAAGTAAGGACTGCAGACATTCAATTTTTTCAAGTAGTTCCTACATTTGCCGCCAAACGCCACCGTCAATGACCAACTAGTTCAGAACTTAGTTACCAGATACCACCGCAGTCGGCTCTTGACAACGAACGTAGGAAAATAAGAACTTTAGTGAAATGTTTAACCTATATACAATTTAGCTTCGTCGCCTCCGTAGCGTAGCGGTCAGCATGGTTAGCTGCCGCCCGGAGGTCCTGGGTTCGATTCCCGGCTCTGCCACGAAATTTGAACAGTGGTACGAGGACTGGAACGGGGTTTACTCAGCCTCGGGTGGCCCAAATGAGTAGATGGGGTTCGATTCCCCCTCAGCCATCCTCGAAGTGGTTTTCCGTGGTTTCCCACTTCGTCTTCGGGCAAATGCCGGGATGGTACCTTCTTCAAGGCCACGGCCACCTTCCCTCTTCCTTGTCTATCCATCCTAAACATCCCTTACCTTCCCTCATGAGGCCCCTGTTCGCTTTGCAGGTGAGGCCGCCTGGGCGAGGTGCCATTCCCACCTCACCAGTTGTATCCCTTCCGATTCGATGTTCCCAGCTCTAGGACACTGCCCGTAGAGGCGGTAGTGGTGAGTTCCCTCGCTGAGTCCGTGGGTTCCACCAACCTGGAGGGTAAACGACTAAAAAAAAACAACATTAATTTAGCTTCACACAGGTGCAGTTAGTAGAAGGTTCTTTAACATGCCATAAATCTATGACATGGAACCAGTGTGTGTAGACTTGGTCTGGGCTGGCTGCGTGACTCAGCGGTAACATTCTCGCTTGCTGAGCCCAAGGTAGCAGGTTCGTATTCTGGCGCAGTCAGCTGGCATGTGAGGGTGCTCAAATGCGAGGGAGCCGTGAGAGTAGATTTACTAGCACGTTAAAGATCCCCTTCGGAGCAAAATTCCGGTACCCCGGCGTCTCAAAAAGCGCAGTAGTTGAAAGGGACGTAAAACCAATAACATTATTAGGCTATTATTATTAGAATCGGTCTGATAACCGGTGTTAATTGTGATGGCTGTATTAATGTGTGCACCTGTTTTAATTCAAGTAAGGACTGCAGACATTCAATTTTTTCAAGTAGTTCCTACATTTGCCGCCAAACGCCACCGTCAATGACCAACTAGTTCAGAACTTAGTTACCAGATACCACCGCAGTCGGCTCTTGACAACGAACGTAGGAAAATAAGAACTTTAGTGAAATGTTTAACCTATATATAATTTAGCTTCGTCGCTTCCGTAGCGTAGCGGTCAGCATGGTTAGCTGCCGCCCGGAGGTCCTGGGTTCGATTCCCGGCTCTGCCACGAAATTTGAACAGTGGTACGAGGACTGGAACGGGGTTTACTCAGCCTCGGGTGGCCCAAATGAGTAGAGGGGGTTCGATTCCCCCTCAGCCATCCTCGAAGTGGTTTTCCGTGGTTTCCCACTTCGTCTTCGGGCAAATGCCGGGATGGTACCTTCTTCAAGGCCACGGCCACCTTCCCTCTTCCTTGTCTATCCATCCTAACCATCCCTTACCTTCCCTCATGAGGCCCCTGTTCGCTTTGCAGGTGAGGCCGCCTGGGCGAGGTGCCAATCCCACCTCACCAGTTGTATCCCTTCCGATTCGATGTTCCCAGCTCTAGGACACTGCCCGTAGAGGCGGTAGTGGTGAGTTCCCTCGCTGAATCCGTGGGTTCCACCAACCTGGAGGGTAAACGACTAAAAAAAAAAAACATTAATTTAGCTTCACACAGGTGCAGTTAGTAGAAGGTTCTTTAACATGCCATAAATCTATGACATGGAACCGCCGGCTTTACTTCCCCTCCGAAGGAAGGCATACTGAAGGATTTTTAACGTTCTTAAAAAATCCGACGACTTCGGCCGGGTTTGAACACGCGATCTTGAGCATAGAAATTCTGCATAAACGTATGGATTTTAATGAAGTAATTTTACACCTGGTGCCTTCCTTTGAACTATTCCCAACATAAAATGAGGGTTATTTATATTTTTCATGCAGAAATAATTTTCGTAAGTTAAGAGTATCATTGCGGCAAAGCAGTCATCTCAATTTTTTGAACATAAACATGGATCAACAAGAACGTGAGCTATGTGATTGTACTGCACTAAAATAGGTGGATTTTCCCCCTTATTTTTTACAGATTGTCCCGACTAACGTAAGCCAAACATTGTCACGCGAGAACTGGCGCCATGGGTAAATCTGACCCGACCGTAAATAATATAGAAATAACTAGAGTGTTCAAAAAGCTAAGGACATGCTCTTTTTTTGCAGGGTGAAATTCAAGGCTAGGAAGGAAATTACTGTAAGTGACAGGAAATGAGGGTTGACCAAAACGAAAATGCAGAGCATTATTTAAACCTCGAGTCAAAAATACCCATGCGCCAGTTCTCGCGGGTTTTAAAAAATCCCTCTCGACACGCCGGGAGGCGGAGGTAGATTTCACCGAGTAAAGAAAAAAAAAGTGACAGTCAGTCTGAAAGACTAGACTTTGTATCATTTTAAATGCTACAAATGATGAAAAATGTTTCACTCGAAGCCAAAGACTCTTGACATGTTAGAAAATTATCTGCATAATACTTATCTTGCTTATCTTGTCTCAAATTACTCGCGAACGGCAAGTGCAAACCAAGGGCAAAGCAAGGTCAAGCGCGCGGGATGCCGTCACGCTCACCAGAGCGCGCGGGGACGCGCCCCTTCCATCCAGTCTAAAAACACTTATAGTGGGCGATGTATTGAAGATAGAGATATGCTCTCGCGGACTTATTTGTAGAACTTTTCATGCTGACCAATTCTTACGCTCATAGTATATTGATATTTTTAACGGTTTGCCCAGCGTAAGCTTAAGAAGCGCACGGACGCCAAGTTTGTTTTCGACTTTTTCACTGAAATCGTTACTGCTTGGCTTCCTTTGATCATACATAAATTATTTTCTACAGAATCTTTCCTCGAGATATCCTTTAGAGAATGGTGAAAACCGCATCAAAATCCATCCAGTGGTTCTCGAGATTACCCGTGACATCCAAGAATCGGGGATGTTTGTCTTATACTAACGAAGTAGAGATTGTCGGGGAACACATGCACCAAGCAGTACTATGACATCACACACCTCAGTGCATCTGGGTACATTTCGTCCCGTCACTGTAACGTAACGCCAGACCCCAGCGGTACGACGAAGTCGACAAGATCATTTAAAATGATAAAAAAATCGAATTCACTAAATTTGCCAATAAATTGTTGAAGACCACGATGTCCAAGACCTTAAATGAAACAACAACAACAACAACAACAATAATTAGTGTGGATTGTTGCACGTGTCAAATATTGCGATATGTCGCAGCTTGCTGCACGTGTGCACTTGTGTGACTGCACCTGTCACTCAGTGCGAGGCTGGTGGAGGGGGAGGGGGACAGATTTCTCCTTCCACTAAAGATATCAGTCAGGTGGCGAGGCAACACATGTGTCACAGGGGACCAAGCGCTGCCAAGGCCATGGAAGGGTGACTGCTTGTTTACATGCTCCGCATATTTCGTTATTACAGCTGCATGGTGAACACTCATCAGCAGGGCTAGGATTTTTAGGTGCAAAAAATCGGGAAAATATTTATTTTTTATGTATTAAAAATACCTGAAATATGTGACAAAAAAGTAAAAATATTTACTTATAATTTAGTTTATTAATGTGAATACCCATAAACAATATGCAGCACTCACGAATGCAATTTATTATATGTCTCACTGACTGCTGAAGCAACACAACGAGATGTATCTTCAGGTCGTTTATCACAAATGACCGACGATTATCGCGAAACACTTATTCTGAAGTCGTGAAACTGCGACAGTATACTTCTTGCCCTTGAGGTGTTGTGTAACTTGAGATCGCTGTTCAGCCTTGATTGCTTTCCCACAGAACAGAACGCCCCCATCAGAAGTAAAATTATCTTTGAAATCTGCAACAGACGATAACTTGTAGGTTTTACTTTATGCATCGTAGAACTGCCTTATACTACACAAAGCCAGAAATGAACTGCATGTGAAAGATACTGGTTCCAGATAGCTGGGGGAGGGGGAGGGGGAGGTCTAGCACGTGGTGCAATATGGCTATTGACAAGGAAATCTTCGGCTTCCACATTGAGTAGCACGACGCGTCAAGTTAAGAATAACATAGTTGCAAGCTGACATACGCTCTGCATGAAGATTAGATAGCTTACAGGTTCTTCCCCGTTGAACACACAACTGACTTAAAAATGTAAATATTATGACTTATTATGTGCTAATAAGTGAAAAGCAGGAATTTATGTAATTTTAGAAGAAAAAATGCTCAAAATATGTATCTACATAAAAACATATTTATTTACCTAAAAATCGGGAAATTATTTATTCTTTATGTATTAAAAATACCTGAAATATGTGACAAAAAAGTAAATATATTTAATTATAATTTAGTTTATTAATGTGAATATAAACAATATGCAGTATTGACGAATGCAATTTGTGCTAATCCTCACTGACTACTGAAGTATTACAATACACAAAGAGATACATCTTCAGGTTGTCCATCACAAATGACCGACGATTGTCGCGAAACACTTCCTCTGAAGGCGCGAAGCTGCAGCAATATGTGTTGTGTAACTGGAGATCACTGTTCAGCCTCGATTGCTTTCCCACATGGTTGGCAGAACAGAACTCCCCTATTAGAAGTAAAATTATCTTTAAATTCTGAAACAAACTGCTGCAGACGATAACTTGTAGTTGCTTTTAATTTAGGCATTGTAGAACTGCCTTATACTTCACAGTGCCAGAAATGAACTGCATGTGAGTGACACTGGTTCCAGGTAGCTGGGAGAGGGGTGGGGGATAAGGTCTAGCACGTCGTGCAATATGGCTATGGAAAAGGAAATCCCTGGCTTCCACAGTGAGTGGCACGGGGCGACAAGTTAATAATACCACAGCTGCAAGCTGACATACGCTCTGAATGAACATTAGATAGCTCACAGGTTCTTCCCCGTTGAAGTAACACAGAACAAAAATGCAATAAACTGAAAGATCTAGAACTCAGCAATTCTCATAGGTTTGTGCCGTGTCGTGTGTGGGGTTTCGCCTAGGACACCAAGCTGGCTCATCGGCGGGCTCTTGGTGTCCCTGCCCGGACCTCCACAGGAGTAACGAACTACGCGCTACCTCCCTTTATATTGAGGGCAACTGCACTACTTTGCTGCGAGAACTAAAAGCTCAAGCAGACTCAACCTCCCTATGAAGGCTTTCAAAAAGATGGTATATTGGCTTTCACGGCCGGTGAATTAAAACGCAGCAATTCTTCTAGGTTTGTGCCGTGCCCCCACACACGTGAAAGCCAATATACCATCTTTTTGAAAGATCTAGCATACTTATTTTAAAAATAAATGTAAATATTATGTCTTTTTATGTTCGACGATGTCGAAATGCAAATATTTTATGTCAGAAAACTGTACTATAATGAGTCTCATTATAGTACAAGTTTTCATTATGGGACAGTTTCTCCCACCAATAAGAGCTCTAGAAACAGTTGTTTGACCAATTAGGTAAGGGCAGCATCGCACCTGCGCTGAGTTCCAAGGCCTTCTAATTTAAATTTCACTGCGTAGCCTAGTGTCATAGTGTGGTAATCGAGGAGGCCATGGTCAAATACAAGGTATTCTCTGCGTCCCATGTGCTCTGTTCAGTAGCCTACATAAAACTGTTATAATAATTATCGTCGAACATAAACAGTCGTATGCAACTCGCCTATAATGGTAATTAAAAGACTCGTATGGAAATCATAAAACTCGCATACGCTCGTTTTATAAACATACTCGTGTCTTAAGTATTGCCATTATAGGCTCGTTGCATAATGTACTATTATGTGCTAATAAGTAAACAAGTAGTTCTGTGAAGAACTATACAGCCTATTTTCATGTATCCTACTCATATTAATTGCCTCTATCAACATACAAAATTTCAGTTTGATTGCTATGTTAGATTCGTAGATACTGAGAACCGACTAAATATTGCAGATGGTAGATAGGTTGGATTTTTATTTATGTACTATTATATGAAGATTATTGTGTACGTGTGGTTTTCAGACTTCAATCGCATGATTAGGACACAGGAAGTGAAAACGAGATTATAAAATTTCGCACAGCTGCCATTTTGTGGTTATGAAAACAATTGAAATAAATTAGATACCAATGGATTAACATTTGTATAAGCATTAACGTGCAAAGTTTCACTGCACTCAGATGGTTAAATCACGAGAAACGTCCATTTAAATATTTATACTTCGCGTCGCCGCCATGTTGGATTTGTGCTCACCAGGTTACTGAAAGTAATATAGGTGAACTTATGTTCATAGCCTCTATGAACATAAAAAAATCAGTTTGATTGCTGGAAAAGATTCTTAGATATTGAGAACCGTCAAAATATTTCGGATGCTCGCCATTTTGTATTGTTATATGTATAGGCCATAGATTTATGTACCATTAAGGGAAAATTATTTCGTAGCTTCATCATTCAATCTTTCACTTCGATCGCATGATTACGACACAAGAATAAAATCTTAATTTTAAAATTTCGCACAGCCGCCATCTTCAGTTTATGTAAACAATTGAACTAAATTAGATGCCAGTGAATGACAATATGTATAATCATTTACTGTACCACATTTCAATGCGCTCATATGATTAAATCACGAGGAAAATGTATTAGAATGTGTCAATTTCGCTTTGCCGCCATGTTCGTTTCGTAGTTTACAGGTTTTTGAAAGTTACATAGATAAACTTGTAGCAGTGCCCTTTATCACCGTACAAAATTTCAGGTTGATATCATAAATAGTTTCGGAGATATTGAATGTCTGTGAAATATTTCGCACAACCGCCATTTTGAGGTTATGTAAACAATTGAACAAAATTAGATGTCGGTGCATTACAATGTATATAAACATATACTAGGCCAAGTTTCATTGCGTTTGGTTGGTTAGATCGCGAGAAACGTCCATTTAAAGTCGCATCTTCGCTTGGCCGCCATGTTGGTTTTGTAGTTACCAGGTTTTCAATGGTCACATAAGTGAATTTCTAGTAGTTTCCTTTATCACCATACAAAATTCCAGGGTGATATCGGGAATAGCTTCGGAGATAATGAATGCTGGTGAAATATTTCGCACAGCCGCCATGTTGGATTGGCGAGACGTAACAAAATTTGAAGGGCACGGTCGGGGTCGCCCGGAATAGAGCTATGAACTTACCGAGTTTCATTGAAATCTCCCCAGCCGTTTAGATTTTATTAGGGGACACACACACACGAATCACACACACACACGCACACACACACACGGACAAAAGGTGATCTCATAAGCCTTTTTTTTTTTTTTTCAAAATTCAAAATAGGCTAAAAACAGGTATTTGTGTATATATAGAAAAATGCTTAAAATGTGTATTTACATTAAAAAATATTTTTATACCTAAAAATCCGAGCCCTATTCATAAGTTCTGACCATCTACAGTATACAGTAGCCTACATAACAGTATCATTCGTATATTCCATTAATTCGACTACTACGAATATTCGCCTATTCGAAATTTGACAAAATTATTCGAATGTTGGGAGTATTGACCCCGTGTACATGTGTGCGTAGTCTACATATATACATAAATAAATTATTAATTTGTCTGATAACCTGTGTTTTTGTGGTTCTGTTTACAGTTTGTTTATTTAAGCCAAATTTAAATTGTTTTGGTCCTCCCAAGCTCACGCTTGTCGGCAGGTGCCAATTATAAATACAATATATACGTCAATAAAAGCAATTAAATTTACACATATACTGTCCAATCTTTCATCTTCCAGTTATTTTATACAGTGCCGCTAATAATAATTCACAAAAATATTCAATCACCTCATAACAATTAATTGTGGATAAAATTATTATAATAATGCACCTCATAACAAATAATTATGTTAATATTAGGCATAATACAATAAAGCAATTGTAGTCTTTTGTTTTTCTTCCCACCTTAATACAAGAGTTATGTCGTTACTATTTTAAAAACATAACTTAAAACTTAAAATACAAATGTTACTATCATGTTCAATTAATTTCTCTTTTCATACTGCCACAGTCTACGAATAGGAGTCTATTACATACAGGGTCTTTCATATAAAGTAAGAACGGCGAGCGGCGGTTTTGTCATTCGCTGCTGAAGCCGGCTTCACCGAGCTTATGACGCGCCACGGCCCCCTGCTGTAGTATTAAAAGCACGCGCATAGTACAAACTTGACCTTGCAATGAGCGTGCAGGTGTTGTCAGTCGCCAGTTAACCTCAGCTGCTAACATGTTGAGACAGTTATCATTGCAACATCGTATTTTTGTATGTAAAATTTATTTTAATTACGATTCGGCTCGGCGGGTACGTGATGCATTTGTTCAGCAATTTCTTGATGAAGTGCCACCTTCACTAGCACAGATTCACGTAATTGTAAATAACTTTGACACTACTGGTTCAATGCTCAATAAAAAACACAAATTAAAAAATCAGAAAAAATACTGTGGCATGACTCACTCGCGTCAGCCAAAATGTGGTTACCAGATACAATGCCTGTATAACCCAGGAAGGACGACACTTCCAGCAACTTTTATAAGGTAATATTTCATAGAGGATTGCACACACGCTTAGAGCAGGGGGCCACGGCTCACCACAAGCTCGGTCAAGGCCACCACACTAGCGGATAACAAACCCGCCGCTTGGCGTTCTTACTTTATATGAAAGACCCTGTATACAGTACAAGCCGTTGTCCACTTTACACATACAGGGTCTTTATATTTGCTTGGCTAGAACTTTCTCGCTCACGCGCTCCACCAGTGACGCCTCAGTTACCGACTGCCGCGTGCGCGTATGTACGGCAGAGTTGGTGCTCACAATCAGTATAATGCATTTTTACTCACCATGCTTACAGTAGATGCTGAAAATGTTCCCCCATCTGCTGCCAAACATAATGGGCATCTACTTATGAAGTTTCCGGTTATTCTGGTTAATTTAGCTTCACTTTGAATCTCTTAGCCAGTTGTTTTATTGCGATTGTGTATAGTGCTGTAATGCCTCATGTGAAATATTCTTTACTTGAACGTGTATATCTGCACAATACATACATAAAGTGCAGGAAATCGTGCGCTAGAACAAGAAAAAAGTTTCAAGTGAAATTTCCAGGGAGACCCATTCCTATAAATCGGACACTAAAACAATTGGCTAATTTGAGATTCAAACGTACAGGTTTAGTAAACGATAAAAATAGACGTAATGGTCGTTAATTCCTTAGTGAAGCTAAATTAACCGGAATAACCAGAAACTTCGTAAGTACAGAGAGTCCAGTGTGTATGTATCGGAGACCCTCGCTAGCCCGCTCGCCCGCTCGCCCGCGGCCGGCGCGAGCCTGTCTCCCGCCAGGCACTTCGCCGTTTTGCGGCACTCGCACGGCATTGAGTCATTGAGTATAGGAATTTGTACTTCAATGTGATCCTTGACTAATTTTTTTGGCGAACTGACTTACGGAGAGCGATTGTCAACTTATTTTCAACAAGATTCTGCCACTGCTCACAATGACGAAGCATCCATGACAGAATTGCGTCGCATTTTTGGTACTAGGATTATAAGTCGGAACGTGTGGCCCCCACGAATCCCAGACTTATCACCATGTGACTTTTATTTGTGGGGGACGCTTAAAAATAGAGTGTATGCGAGAAACCCTCACACTATAAATGAGCTTAAAGACTATATTACAGCTGAAATACAGCCAATCGGTGCTGAGGAACTTCAGAGAATAAATGCCAGTTTCATAAAAAGGTGCGAGCGATGTGTAGCAGTGAAGGGCGAACATTTTCACACCAGCTGTGAACTAGGTAAGTACAAATTCCTATACTCAATGACTCAATGCCGCGCTGGCGCCGCATAACGGCAAAGTGCGTGGCGGGAGACAGGTTCGCTCCGCGGGCGAGCGGGCTAGCGAAGGTCTCCGATACATACAAACTGGACTCTCTGTAGATGCCCATTATGTTTGGCAGCAGTTGGGGAACATTTACAGCATCTAAGTTACTGTAAGCATGGTGAGTAAAAATGCATTATACTGATTGTAAACACCAACTCTGCCGTACATACGCGCACGCGGCAGCCGGTAACTGAGGAGTCACTGGCGCAGCGCATGAGCGAGAATGTCCTAGCCAAGCAAATATAATGACCCTGTACAAGCAGTTGTCCACTTACGGTATTGTTAGTTTAAGGAGTTCCTGACCTGACCTGACCCTCGCAATCGAAGTCGGCTTCTGGCAGATATCCAATATTTTATACCTTTTTTGCTTTTGCCATACTCTCAAAGACCAGCAGTGAATGTGGTACAGGCCGGACGTTTGTTTTAGACGAGTGAAAAATCTTAATGGAAGACTGGAGGCGAGTTACTACAGTATCTGTGTTGTTATCAGCTGCCCCAAGCGGTCCGATGATTGACAAAGCTGTTTCACACTTCTTCTAGGAGTACAGTCTTGGCAAATATAATGACATTCTGTTCGTAACTATGTAACCTGTACTTCCGCGACACACAATACTTCGATGTGGACTGTACTGTCTGCTCAAGTCCGGAATTCCATTACATCAGATTGGTGGTGACAAGTGTGAAGTGACAGGGTGAGAGAATGAGTGTGTGTAGGCTCACCCGCAGGCTTCAAGGTCAAGGGCAATCCTCTAAAACAAACGTCTGGCCTGTAGCTTGTTATATAGAAATGGCTAAGCTAATGTAGCAGTAGTAGTAGTACAGGGTCATCATATAAAGGTGGGTATACACTTGCGCGCCGCACACTGCGCACGGCGCATGCGCGGCGCGTGTGTTGCTCGACCAGAATTATTATTTAAACGAACCTCTCGCGATCCATAGGAAACCCACGAACATTCACTAGTCAGTTTGGAGTGTGGTAATTATAATCATGTCTCCGCCGCACGAGAAAAACCTCGCGATTGCGGTGATGAGTGGTGCGGCTGTTTTAATGGCACGTTTGTGCAAAAAGAGAAAGAAACAACGACGACGTTGGTGGCACACTGACATGTTTAAAAAAAAGGAATGGTGCGGAGCTAATAATGGACTTGAAGTCACAAGAAATAAGCGGCCAGTATAAGAATTTTACTCGAATGTCACCTTCTGACTTTGAGAATCTGCTGCAGAAGATTGGACCCCACATATCCAAAGAAGATACGTATTTCCGCCCTGCGATTTATTTTACTTTTCTCACGCCGGTAAGAAGACAGCAGAGATATCACCTTCTTCTTGCATTGGTCCGCAGATATAACCCTCTCAGCTACTATATCGCTCCAGGCATCTGCTTTTAGTATATTGGTTTCTTAAAATGATCCTTATGTTGAGGATCCCACAGAAGAGGCTTTTTGCGATAAGCATCGAAAATTTTATCACAGATTCGTCTGACCCCTCCATTATCACCACTCAAAACGCACAAATATTGCAATCAGTTGCGCGCGAGAAACAACGAACTTCTCACAATCCCGTCCAAATCTGAACTGCGAACACTCAAAGTGCGCGTGGAAAAAACCGACAGGAGATGGATCGTCGTGCGCCGCGCGCGCGCAGCTTCGAAACCCCGTACTAATCTAGCGAACTTGCAGCGCGCGAGCGGCGCGGCGCGCAAGTGTATATGCACCTTTAAATACCCCCTGTACACGCCGCTAGGTCAGTAAAAGTGACCTTGACAGGTGCAGCCCTATCTCCCCAATGAACACGTGTGCTGAGATCAGCAATGTTGCAATAAGCTGTCAGTATCTCCGGTGTGGTAAGTTTGAGAAGTGCTAGTTGAGCCAGCGAGCGGGTGTCAGTGCGAGAGCTTGCCGAGCCTTGATTGGTATCTGAGGAGACTTAAATTGATGATCCGGTAGTAGTAATAGTAGTAGTAGTAGTGTATTTGTAATTCAGGTGACGAATAGCAAGGAGGTGGCTGTGGCCTTAAGTTAGGAACCATCCCCGCATTTGTCTGGAGCGGAAGTTGAAAACCACGGAAAACATTTCCAGTATGGCGGAGATGTAGTTCGGACCCACCTCTCCTCAGTTTTGTCTCACGAGGAAAGATAAAATAGGTTTATCTATTATATATAATCCAAAATTGACTCATCAACGCAGGGCTCAAACCACTAGACCTAGAAAGCTGAAATTTTGCTTGCTGGTTGATCTGAGTATGTAGAGGCTCACTAAGAAACGGTTTTGAAAATTCAATTTGTAAGTGACTTTCTTCGGCCCTTTGGCACTGAGCATCCAAAATTCACTCATCAACGCAGGGCTCAAACCACTAGACCTAGAAAGCTGAAATTTTGCATGTTGGTTGATCCGAGTATGTAGAGGCTCACTAAGAAACGGTTTTTGAAAATTCAATTTGTAAGTGACTTTCTTCGGCCCTTTGGCACTGAGCATCCAAAATTGACTCATCAACGCAGGGCTCAAACCACTAGACCTAGAAAGCTGAAATTTTGCATGTTGGTTGATCCGAGTATGTAGAGGCTCACTAAGAAACGGTTTTTGAAAATTCAATTTGTAAGTGACTTTTTTCGGCCCATTGGCACTGAGCAAGGACAGTCGGTACAAAGATCGGATTTAGCTCATTTTAAGCCGCCAGATACGAGAAACAATACTCGGAGGTCCTGTAGGGACCCCGAAACACACTTTTTAATTTCCTAAAATGAACGGTTTCGGAGATATTCCCAAATGACTGTGTTCCCTCTGAGAAACAAATCAACGTTACTATGGCAACCGCTGCAATTTCGCAGACCGGGGATAGTTTTCTGGCAATATCTCGAAAACCGTTCGTTATAGGACCTTAAAACGCGGGGTTCGGTTCCCACTTCGCGAACATTGCTCCTCGCATTGATACGCGTAAAATGAGATGTATTTTATTTATAGAGGTGGTTTTTGGGGTCGGATACGAGCGTGTTTTTGAGCGTTATTTTGAGTCTAATTTTTTACTCTTTGAGCTGGTTACTGCCCGCGAGCTTTCGGATCTTTACGCTATTTTACAATGTTAAGATGCTTTCTATTTTGCACGGTAGGCTTTCATTTTCTTTATAAATTTGTTTTTTGTTAACTGAAGATTTCTGTTTGCCAATATTGATCTGCTCTTCTTCGTTTTTACCATGATCAACAACCCATATTAACAGACGAATGTGTCGTATTCTACCGGCTGTCACATTAAATTATTATTTGTTCTTAATTACTCTTACTGAGGAATTGGGCAAACTTATTTCAATAAAGTTGGTATTTTGACTTTCACGGCCATTGAAACCCCGCACAAGGCACGGCTTAAACCTAGAAAAGTTGCTGAGTTGGACTAATGGACTAATGGTGCAGCAGAAAAGAGGAGAATTGAAGCTTTTGAAATGTGGTGATACAGGAGAATGATGATCAGATGGGTAGATAGGGTAACAAATGAAGAGGTATTAAGACGAGTGGGAGAGGAGAGATGTTTCTGGCGACTGCTAATGAAGAGAAGAGATAGGAGGGTAGGACACATATTAAGACACCCAGGAATAGCAAGCTTAGTTATGGATGGGAGGGTCGCGGAATAGAACTGTAGGGGTAAACCAGGGTTAAACAGATTGCCTCGGATGTAGGGTGTGGTAGCTATGTAGAGATGAAACAATTAGCTCATGAGAGGGAGACATGGAGGGTTGCATCAAACGAGTTAAAAACTGAAGACTCAAACAACAACAATCAGGTATTTTAATTACTTAGAGAGGCATGTGAGGCAAAAGGGTTGTTGGAGAATTTCAATCCTTGGGGTGTAACACTGGAAGAGACTGCATAATGTACATCAGCGGCCAAGGTAAGAGGTATTTTACTATAGGTCTATTAATAGCGATATGTTGACGTTCAAATCATCAATAAGTATGGCAAAATTACACCCAGAATAGCTTAAGGAAGAATACTTTTAATTCCCCATATTCCGATAGATTTGCCATTCCAGTGTGCAAGAGTGCAGTTCCCTCTTCAAACAATATTCGCAATTTCTTTAACAAAGCGCAATGACACACACTTAACAGTAGCACGTGTACATTTAGACAAAACCATTTTTTCCCATGGGCTCGCGAGCATCCGGACAACAAAATCGTTATATCTCAGCAGAAGATGGCAAAACCAAAAACGTAATTTTAAAATGCGTTAACATAATGTTACATCGAACCCTGCAGACATTCACAACTTGTAACGTGTTTTTCGAGGGGTTTTATGCAACTGGCATAAGTCAGTAGGAAGCCATTCTATATTTATTTACGCGGCAAATTGTTCAGCCAAGAGAATTTTTCATGGTAATTTATTATTATTATTAATTTATTATAATTATTATTAAGGTATTTTCGGAGCATTTTATAAAAATTATTAGCATTCAGATAGGTTTTCTATGTCTTAGAAAACGCTATCCAGCAAATTATTACGAACGACGATATCATAGAAAATTATCTGATTACGGAATTTTACGGAGTTTTGTCAGTTAGGGTATTTGAGAGACATGACTCACTGGGATTTCAAGTACAAGCTGATTCCTGTCGAGAAGTATTGCGCAAGGCTGGGTCGCAAGGTCTAGAAAAGGCGAATTGTTGAAACGGAAATCGACTTCTCCCTCCCGCGGAGTGTAATGAGGAAGGAGTGGGGATCTAGCGCGGAGGGTGCAGCCAATCAAGGAGGACGACGTAAGCTAGATGTCGGTACCATGGTAGGGGAGCCGGCGTGTGGATATACCGTTCGACGCGCCGTGAAACGAGAGCTATCTGTGAAATACTTGAGGAGTATGGATACGTGTGCGAGTCGCTCCGATGTTCAGTGGAGTTAGCGACGAACTTTTGTAAAACTTGGTTGTACGAGTGTTTGGGTCCGAGGTACGGACCATAGAATTATCTAATCTACCAGCATATCATCATATTCCGACGGAGATGACGACGTCCAGGAGACTGTGGGAAGCACACAGCATCAGCAAGAACGAGGGAAAATGCTTTGGCAATTTCCAGTGGTAAGCGCCAATCACGCAGAAATACGCAATCTCTCATTTTCTTTGTTTTAAATTTCATATTTCAGTAACTTCATAGCTTGGAAATAAGAGTAAAATCAAATTATCAGACTCCGTTTTCACGTAATTTTCTATCGGTAATATTCAAATCACAACGCTCCAATTTAAATTTTGTAGTTATTATTATTATTAATTTTGCTATAATTGTTTTATATAATAAATTCATTTCTTTTACAATGCAATCTTTGCTTTCAGTAGGTAGCATTAGATATAGACCAATTCCTTCTCCTGATACAATTGTTAGTTGGGTTAATGATCAAATCATACCACGATCTGAGTGAATAGAGTCTTGAATGTGTTCTGCCAGAGCTAGACGTTGTTAAATACAAATTTAGATTTCAACATTGCATTGAGGTCTTGGCGCCCATTAAAACAACATAGCTTAGGCAAAGGTAAACAGTTACATTTCTCACCCAACAGTAGGGGCAGCCAAAACGTTTCATTTGTCGCCGACAACTTGGGGCTGAAAACCTGATAACATTTGTGGAAGGAGAAGGGTATATATTTCTGTGCCTGTATTTTGGGGGTTATTTGTCTGTATCAGTGTATATCATTATGGGGGATGAGAAAGAAAGACAGATGAGGTTACGTAGTGGTCATCAACGGGAGAGTGATGATACGAGCAGTATGTCGAGTGATGGTAGTACCGGGGTAGCGGAGGTAAATCCCGATACTGAAACAGGGAGTGTGGGCGGCCAACCAGAATTAAAAACTTTACTTCTCGAGTTCATGTATCAGAACAAAGTTAGTAGTGATGCCTTAAATGCAAAATTAGAACAGAATAATGCAAAATTAGAACAAAACAGTAGGGAAAATAAAGAAAGTACAGACGCTTTAAACGCAAAACTGGAACAAAACAACGCTAAATTAGAACAAAACAGTAGGGAAAATAGAGAGAGTAATGAAACTTTAAACGCCAGATTAGAACAAAACAGTAAGGAAAATAGAGAGAGTACTGAAACTTTAAATGCTAAATTAGAACAAAACAGTAGGGAAATGAGTGACAAATTCGAACTGATTAGAGGTGAGATCAGGGGGGTGATGGAAGAAAAGGCTAAAGAGATTATTGCAGATGTAGACAGAAAATTAGGAAAAGTACAGGAGGAGTTGGAAATTAGAATCAGTACACAGGCTGAAAATTTAAAAGAACTAGTGCAACTGGAAACACAGCAGGTCAAAAAGCAATTGGGGGGAGAAATTGACAAAATTCAGGTAGCTACTAAAGAGGTTAAGGAACAGCTGGGGGGTAGAATTGAGAAAGTCCACTCACAAATAGTTGCAGAAGTAAATGATTTAAGAGAGAGTAATAGAGAGAGCATTAGCAAGATTGAGGAGAAACAAGCAAAGCTATATGATAAAGTAGAAGAATCAGAAGGAAACATTAAATTAACAGTAAACAGTATTGAGAGGAAGGCTGAGGAGAAAATCGCAGAATTAGAATTAAAATTAAAAGCTAGGATCAGGCAAGAAAATAGTCAGAATAGGCCAGTTTTTGTGATTAGCACACACAGGGAGGTAGAACTGGGTAAGTTCAGCAATCGACAGGGGTGCCCAATGGAGTTCATGAACACTATAGAAAATAAATTCGGGGAGAGGTTGGAAAATGGTAGTATTGAGTGGTGCCAGGTAGTTGAAATTTTAGAACAAGTGTTTGTGGGGGAAACGAGGAATTGGTTTGCTGTCTACAGAGACAAGTTTACTGATATGAATGATTTTAAAATGAAATTCTGTGAAAAGTTCTGGAATGAGGTTATTCAGTCGCAGCATCGTGAGGGAGTAGTGTGTGGTAAATATAACCCTAAAGGAAGCTCCACCATGACCGAATACTTTTTAGGGCAGGTATTAGTGTGTAAATATCTGGATGGCTTGAAGGAGGAAAGTGATGTGGTAAGGTTGCTACTTAGGCACTTTCCCTATAGGATCAAGGAGGCTGCTTGTATCCAGAATGTAAAGACTATATCACAAGTAGAAAATTTGTTAAGCACATTTGATGCACTAGGGAGAGGGGGTTATGAGGACAATTTCAATAGGAACCAGGGTAATAATAATAATAGACCTAACGAAGCCAGGCATCAGGAAGTTCAAGGGAACGGTGGCGAAGGGGCCAACGCTCAAAATAGAAATAATAGTAATCAGCTAAATCAGAACAGAGGAAATGGCTATGGTAATCAGTATCAAGGGAGGAATAATGATTTCAGGGGAAATCAAGGGAGGAACAATGATTACAGGGGAAATCAAGGGAGAAACAATGATTTCAGGGGAAATCAAGGGAGAAATTATAATGACAATAATTACAACCAGAATAGGGGTCAAGGAAGAGGACAGCCTAGTGGTAGTAATATACAGCCAGACAATGACAACACAGCCCAGAACAACCAGACCAGTTTAGTAGTTAGTAGTACTACGGCCAGCTGTAGCGGTTCTTTAAACGCGAACCAGGCTGCGAAGTAAGGTCAGAATCTCAGTCTGTAGCATGCCCTGTCCATACAATTATACAGGAACCCTATGACCTAAATGTAAGAAATGAATTATTACATGAACTAAATGATGAAGGTATTATTCAGGAAGTGGTTAGTAAGAGCCCCATAGTTAAATTTAACGTGTCCGAGGCGTACACAGATGTTTTAATTGATAGTGGTTGTATGAAGAGTTGCATAAGTAGTGCATTTTATGATAAAATGAAAGGAACTGGAGTAAATTTTGAGGAGATGCCAATTAAAAGCACTTTTGTTATCACAGCTGTTGGGAAGAGGTCTAAAGTAATTTCTAAGCAAGTTTTAGTAGACATTAAAATTAATAATCATGTAGAGAAGCAGATTTGTCTTGTAATTCCAAATTTAGTATTCAGTGTTATCTTGGGTTCAGAGTGGCTAAGTAGAGTGTCTGGTAACTTATGTTATGATGTAGGGAGTTTGAAATTTAAATGGGGAGATTCTGAAGTAGAAGTAGCGTTCAATGACCATATTCAGAGAAGTAGTATTGTAGGTGTGATTTGTACTTTAAATGAGATATCGCCAGCCGTAGAGCGGGGTTCTCCATGTTTTGTGGGCAGTGTGATTACGAACGGAAGTCTAGAGGACTCGTTACTTGAGGCTGCATTTCAGGGAAATATAGAGGATATACAGTGTGTTCGGCTCTATGATGTGTTATGGTGTAATAGGAGAGTTTTTGAGGATCGCATTGGTATGGCCAATTGCTATACACATTCATTGAACGTTATTGATAGGTCAGTATTCACAGGACATAGATATCCTGTACCTTTCGCTTATCAGAGTGCAGTTGAGGCACAAATTAACCAGATGCTTGAAGATGGGATTATTGAGCACTCTAACAGTCCATATGTTAATTCTTTGATCACGGTACCCAAGACCGACGGCACTGTTCGTATTTGTTTAGACGCTCGTTTGGTTAACAGTAGAATTAGTTCAGATCAGCTGAAATCGATGTCAATAGAGGAATTAATGCAACATTTGAGGGGAAGAAGTATTTCACTTGTGTAGATTTGAGTTCCAGTTTTTGGCAAGTGCCACTTATGTACGAAGATAGACCATTTACAGCTTTTAGTCATAAATATAACCTTTATCAATTTTGTAGAACACCTTATGGGTTAAAGAGTAGTTCAGCAGCTTTAATTAGGGCTTTAAACATCGCATTAGGGGATGACACAGGAGAGTTTGTAACCATTTACATAGATGATATGGTAGTTAGTTCACGCAGTTTTGAGGAGCATCTACGTCATTTAGATATAGTTTTTCAGAAGTTAGATCAGGCAGGGTTCACTTTGAAGCTGTCTAAGTCGTCATTCTGTCAGTCAGAAGTGACATTTTTAGGTCATAGAGTGTCGAGTAGAGGTGTAACACCAGAAGAAAGTAGGGTTAATAAGATTCTTAACGCAGAGGTTCCACAGAATGTTAAACAGTTAAAAACTTACCTGGGAATTTGCAACTTTTTCAGGAGGTTCGTACTTAAATACTCAGGGTTGGTAGAACCATTCAGGGAATTGCTAAAAAGTGGGACTCTGTGGAGATGGGAGTCCAAGCATGATCAGGCTTTTAGAGCGCTGAAGGAAGGTTTTGAGAAAGCTGTAGTGCTGAAATATCCGTTAAAAGATAAGGAATATGTGGTTATGACAGATGCTTCACATATAGGCATTGCTGGAGTATTATGTCAGAAAGATGATGAGGGTAATCTGTGCATTGTAACTTTAGCCTCGCGAGGACTGACTGCAGCAGAGAAAAGATACACGATTACTGAGTTAGAGCTTTTAGGTATCGTTTTCAGTTTAGGGAAATTTAGAATGTATTTAGTAGGGGGGAAATTTGAGATCCACACAGATCACCATGCATTACTGTATATGAGAACTTGTAAACTCAGTTCTAACAGAGTTAGTAGGTGGATTCTTGCTCTGCAGGAATACGAATTCACAGTAAAATATATTAAAGGTAAAGATAACATTCTTGCAGACATGCTATCGAGGGACACTAATTTATGTAGGGATTATCCTGTGGTTAAAGCAGAGGACGGTATTTTAATATGTGCATGTGTGGACAGTAGCAACAGGGCATCGTTACAGACACTGAGAAATATGCTAGTGGAGCAACGTGATGACGTTAAGTTAAAGGAGCCACTGGCTAGGTTGGAAATAGGTGAAGAAAAGTATGTGAAAGTAGGACGGTTCACGTACAAGATGCAGGATGGGCTTCTTGCAAGGAAATGTAGGAATAATCGGTGGGCAATATGTGTTCCTGCCACTTTGCGGGAGGAGCTAATTTGGTTCATTCATAGGGAATTAGGACACTTTGGTGCTGCCAAGGTCTTCTATGAAATTGGTCGTGACTTCATTTGGAGTAAAATGGGAAGGGACGTTAGGAGGATTTTAGCTAAGTGTGACACCTGTCAAAGGAGTAAATATCCAGTTAAATATTTAGTGGGAGAGAGATCTGCAGTTCTCACCAGTAGTCCCGGCGAACTACTGTGTGTGGATTTATTTGGCCCGATCGTTAAAGGACAGTACGGCTACGAGTACATTTTTATAGTTATTGACGCTTTTAGTAAGTATGTCAAGCTATATCCGCTAAGGAAAGCCACGGGACTAGCGTGTAGCCGTCTGATCATTAATAAGTATATACCTGAGTTTGGCATTCCTCTCAGGATACTATCTGACAGTGGACCACAGTTTACTGCAAAGAAATGGAGAACCAGTATGCAGGAAGCTGGTATAACACACGTTCATTCCTCTGTAAGGTACCCTCAGGGTAATTCTGCAGAGCGTCCATTAAGGGAAGTGGCTCGTCTTTTTCGGGCTCTAGTGCATGACAAGCATGCGGCCTGGGTTGGACATCTTCCCAAGGTCGAGACTTGGCTGAATTCTGTCCAGCATGAGAGCACGAAATTGACGCCATACGAAGTTCACTTCGGAAAAAGACCACAAAATGAACTAGCAAGGGTGTTGGGATTAAATGAGGGTAAGCAACCGGGGATGGATTACACTGTCCAGTTGGCGAAACAGAATTTATCTAAGTCAGCACAAAAAAGAATTCGCCAACAAAAAGAAACTAAATTTGACCTATTCGAGCCGGGAGACAGAGTCTTACTTAGAGTGCCGAAACAGTCAAATAAGCTAGAGAAAGTCATGTCCAAGTTCTTTTATCTCTACGAGGGCCCATTTATAGTTTCCAAACGTATTGGCAAAACAGCATATGTGCTGGAGAATAGTGAGGGAAACAGATTATACGGAACGTATAATATACATAGTCTACGAAAGTATGTGTCATAAAGTGAGGAGGTTTAGCTGGCGAGCCAGCCTATCAAATGAGTAAGTGTGGTATTTGGTGCGTGGGAGGAGATGGTCTTCCAGGCAGGCGTATCAGAAGTCACACAGGGGGGTAGTATGTAAGTAAATGAGAGTTTTTAAGGTACAGGGAAATATGACGGGATTGTCGGATGCTGTTGAGCACTAAATTGTCTCGATGCACCAAGGCCATTTTTGGCAGCGCTGATGGGTTCCCATTTATCTCCAAGAGATGGGGGAGCGCTTGAATAGGGCTTGTTAGCTTAAGGCGTCCACGAGATAAAACATGGGCCATCAGAATGCGAGACAGTCCTACATGAAACTCATACATATCTGCACACGTGATTTCTGTTTACGGCCTCGCCATGTAAGATTTGTAAGTGTGTAATTTAAGATAATATGTACAATGGTATTATTTGTGTGAGGAGAAATGGTCTGTGTTGAGAACTAGTATTAAGTAGAATATGGTTAACGGGAACTTAACAAGACAGGGCGATTACGGCACAGAAATATTTGGTGTTATATGTAATGCGCATTTACTGTTTTTTTTTTCAGAAGTCAATATTAATTTAATCTACGTTAAAGAGAGATTAAGTATTATGGTCACGAGGCGCTGCCACAATAGTGTGATCGTGTGCTGAGTGATAAGTGGAATTAAATGTCACCATAAGGAGGGGACCTCCAGTGAAATTAGGAAGTTCTATGGTGATATAAATATATCAGAACACCTTCAATGCGTGTGATATGACATCATAAATACATAGTGCTCACACATTAATTATGTCTATTTCTCCAACATAGAGAAATTTGAGAGGCGGAAATATCCGTGGAACACTATTCCCTATGTAAAACATTGAACTGGTTGCAAAGTGCGATCCATAGTGACAACAAACTTTGACGCAAAGTGCGTGAAGAAAAAATATGAGTGTATATATCTGTAATTTAGGGTGATTTCATTTATGTAATATGTATTTTGGATGGGATTTATTAACGTGTCTGGGATAATCGGATAATGGACCGTCGTCACGGTAAATCATCCGATGATCCGAGGCGAATATGTAACGTGTTTTTCGAGGGGTTTTATGCAACTGGCATAAGTCAGTAGGAAGCCATTCTATATTTATTTACGCGGCAAATTGTTCAGCCAAGAGAATTTTTCATGGTAATTTATTATTATTATTAATTTATTATAATTATTATTAAGGTATTTTCGGAGCATTTTATAAAAATTATTAGCATTCAGATAGGTTTTCTATGTCTTAGAAAACGCTATCCAGCAAATTATTACGAACGACGATATCATAGAAAATTATCTGATTACGGAATTTTACGGAGTTTTGTCAGTTAGGGTATTTGAGAGACATGACTCACTGGGATTTCAAGTACAAGCTGATTCCTGTCGAGAAGTATTGCGCAAGGCTGGGTCGCAAGGTCTAGAAAAGGCGAATTGTTGAAACGGAAATCGACTTCTCCCTCCCGCGGAGTGTAATGAGGAAGGAGTGGGGATCTAGCGCGGAGGGTGCAGCCAATCAAGGAGGACGACGTAAGCTAGATGTCGGTACCATGGTAGGGGAGCCGGCGTGTGGATATACCGTTCGACGCGCCGTGAAACGAGAGCTATCTGTGAAATACTTGAGGAGTATGGATACGTGTGCGAGTCGCTCCGATGTTCAGTGGAGTTAGCGACGAACTTTTGTAAAACTTGGTTGTACGAGTGTTTGGGTCCGAGGTACGGACCATAGAATTATCTAATCTACCAGCATATCATCATATTCCGACGGAGATGACGACGTCCAGGAGACTGTGGGAAGCACACAGCATCAGCAAGAACGAGGGAAAATGCTTTGGCAATTTCCAGTGGTAAGCGCCAATCACGCAGAAATACGCAATCTCTCATTTTCTTTGTTTTAAATTTCATATTTCAGTAACTTCATAGCTTGGAAATAAGAGTAAAATCAAATTATCAGACTCCGTTTTCACGTAATTTTCTATCGGTAATATTCAAATCACAACGCTCCAATTTAAATTTTGTAGTTATTATTATTATTAATTTTGCTATAATTGTTTTATATAATAAATTCATTTCTTTTACAATGCAATCTTTGCTTTCAGTAGGTAGCATTAGATATAGACCAATTCCTTCTCCTGATACAATTGTTAGTTGGGTTAATGATCAAATCATACCACGATCTGAGTGAATAGAGTCTTGAATGTGTTCTGCCAGAGCTAGACGTTGTTAAATACAAATTTAGATTTCAACATTGCATTGAGGTCTTGGCGCCCATTAAAACAACATAGCTTAGGCAAAGGTAAACAGTTACATTTCTCACCCAACAGTAGGGGCAGCCAAAACGTTTCAAACTCTATAAAATTCCCACTTTGCTACTCATATCAATATACTGTATGTATCAGAATATTCAGAATTAGAATGGACCCACCTGTAGCCGCGATTGCTGTAATAGAATAGACCAATTACAGTATCAGCAATAATGCATCGTCCCCATTGTCTTGATCGCGGGCGAAGCCGCGGGTACCTGCTAGTAGACCCTAGCTATATGAAACTCTCAAATATTTACATTTGATAAATATTTATTATTCAGTGATAAGTTTAAATTTGCGTTGCAAAATGTATACTTTTTAACAACATATGATGTTATATACTGTAAATAGGCTGGCTACGTGGCTCAGCGGTAACGTTCCCGCGTGCTGTGCCCAAGATTGCAGGATCGAATCCAGGCGCAGTCAGCTGGTATTTGAGGGTGCGCAAATGCGATGGAGCCGTGTCAGGAGATTTACTGGGGTTGTACGAAAATCACGCCCATTGAAAATAGCACCCACTAAGAAATATGCGTAAATCGCCCCAGTCTAGAAATTGTTCTCGTGACAAAACAGTATTGTTCTACTACATAAGAAACAAACCTAACCGGGAGCCTACGCTCCAGACCCCCTTGCTTGTACTGAAATCAGTTATTTTCGTCCAGACAGTCATCTAATTAAGTAGCGACCATTTCGTCCAGGTCAATGGTTTCGTCCGTATCAGCCACAAACACTCCAGGTAGAGACAGTGCTGGGCGCGATTTACAGGAAACCTTTACTGGCACGTTAAAAGTCCCCTTCGGGACAAAATTCCGGTACCCGGGAGACTCTAAAAGCCGCATTAGTTAAAAGGGACGTAAAACAAATAGCATTATTATTATTATTATTATTATTATTATTATTATTATTGTTATATAAATAGCACAAGTTATATGCTACATTACAAGTTCTAGAGTTTCATATATTTATGGATGTATTTAAAGTGTGGAAACAACTTCGATGCTCAGGTACGAATACAGCAGCAGGAAAGTGTACCAACATGATGACATGTTTCAATAAACCTCAAATAATTACACAAATTTTTAAAAGGGACGAAACATGTCATTCAATTACAATGCCCCTCTCCCCCACCCCATCCGTTTTATTATTTCGACAAGTGTTTAAAATTGTGTATAATTAATCCATGTCATTTTTTCCTGGTTAGAAAGTATGAATAGATGAGTGCCATTCCAAGCCCAATTCAAGTACGCACATTAACATGTAGATCGACTGAAAAGTAATTCTTGTAGTAGTTCACTTCATTTCACACAGACATTTTCTTTTTTTTTTTTTCTTAAAAATAAAACAGGAAATATTAATATCAGGATGTCACAGAAAGTACTCAAATGTACGTAGCCCGCGAGCGCTCTCCAATTAAGCACACACCCAAGTACAAGGGGGTAAATGGTCACGATAAAAACAACTAAATTGAAACACACATTCATTGAACGAAGTTATAGTACATCATCCTTTTCTGCCGCGGATGAGAGCTCTTTCTTTGCCCCCAGCCATAAAACCACTTGTGGTCATTTAAATACTGGTCAGGTTTTCCCGTCTTTGTATTTATAGTTAATGAACTTTAACGTCATTTAAATAGTCGAAGCGCGGAAGCTGCGGCCATGATATAATCCAAACTTGACCGGAAGTGGTTCAACGTAAGACTTGTGCCCGTTAAACTTATTGTAGGACACAAAATGAGCTTCCTTATTATTTTGTTCTCATATTGAAAGAACAACTCAACGCTCCAGATCAGTTTTATCCTATAACTAGAAGACCCGTGCTGCTCCGCAGCATTCATTTTTATCAGCTGCTAAAGTTAGCCAATAAGATCGCTTCGCTTGCAAATTCAAATGGGCTTTACGGGGCGATATTGCCAACTCTGCCAGTGGTTCAAGACAGGGTCGAGAGTGCCAATCGAAATAAAACTTTGTCAGGGGATGATTTTGAGCACTGACTTCCAGGCTAGCAAATTCACACCATAGCAAGTACGCTATGCTGACTCTAGGCGATCAGCCGTTTACGGAAATGTTTTGGATTGTTATTACAAAAGTGGGCGGATGTTTTTCTCAATAACAATTTTATTTATCGTATGGCTTTTAGTGCCGGGAGTGTCCAAGGACATGTTCGGCTCA
The DNA here is from genome assembly GCA_946902985.2 of Meconema thalassinum. Lineage (NCBI taxonomy): Eukaryota > Metazoa > Arthropoda > Insecta > Orthoptera > Tettigoniidae > Meconema > Meconema thalassinum. The sequence continues at coordinate 491,893,487 of OX336391.1, forward strand.
CCTGAGTCTGTAGCTGCTTCCAGCGGACACCGCAAAGGGTGAGGTACAAGTTCCGTTCAATTTCAAGTAGTTCCAACTTTCGATACCAGATATCAATGATACCAAGTGGTGAACGTTGGAACTTTGATAGAGCGTTCAGACGAAATCTAGCCTAAAATTTAGTTTCACACAAGTTTAGTCTGTGCAAGAATCTTTTACATGCCATAAATCTATGACATGGGACCGCCGCGCCGGCTTTACTTCCCCTCCGAAGGAAGGCATACTGAAGGATTTTTAACGCTCTTAAAAATCCGACGACTTCGACAGGGTTTGAATCCACTATCTTGGGCACAGCAGTTCAGCATGCTACCAACTACGCCACTGAAGCCGCTTCAATAACAGTTAAATACGGCACAAGTTACTAAAGTTTATTTGAAAATCCACAGCCTGCTTCCAGTCTCTGACCGGGTCAGGAATGGAATGAATGAAGCCCCTATCTAGCGGCGAGGATATGAACTGTGCCGGCTGCCGAGGCCTGACGCACTCCTCTGGGGCAATGATTAAATGAATGACAGATGAAATGAAATGATAGTGGTGAGTGTTGCTGGAATGAAATTTTGACAGGGAAAACCGGAGTACCCGGAGAAAAACCTGTCTGCCTCCGTTTTGTCCAGCACAGATCTCACATGGAGTGACCGGGATTTGAACCACGGACCCAGCGGTGAGAGGCCGGCGTGCTGCCGCCTAAGCCACGGAGGCTTCTAAAGTTTATTTAACATCTGTAATTGAAAATTAATTTCTATTAGGATTGTAATAGTAATTGATCGTGATGAAAATACTATTTTAGTTTGTATAGATTTACATAAGCCAGGCACGGGTATGGACTATAGAGGAAATACTGGTGTGAAGTGTGAATATTTCACTACGTTCATTCAGGTTCTGAAGTTAAAATTTAACATCGAAATGGGGAAATAATTGCATCAAATGTGAAAATATATCTACGAGAGTGCGATTTTAAAACACTATCACACAGCATGAAACCATGACGTCATCACTAAATTAACAAACTATAGTTTTGCCAAGTTTCTGTCAACATCCACCATCATGTATCATAATAATAAATAAGTAATATATAACCCCTGGCACTACAGCCCATGAAGGGCCTAGGCCTACCAAGCGACCGCTGCCCAGCCAACTGGCCTGCCGATATTAGGGTGACACGTGATCAACGCATGGCGGTCCCCTCGGCTGTAAATCTTGGTTTTCGTGATCGGGGCGCTGCCTCACTCTCAGACAGCTACTCAATTGTCCCCACGAGGCTGAGTGCACCCGGTTCCAGCCCTCACGTCAGTTTCTAAAATCCCTGACGGAGCCGGGAATCGAACCCGGGGCCTCCGGGTGAAAGGCATGCGCGCTACCCCAACACCACGGGGCCGGCGAATAAGTAACTGAATAATTTAAAACATGAGACGGAAAGACCCGGCTCATGTAAATGAGTGGTAAATTACAATAAAGCTGTATTATTACTCAAATATAAGCAATAATGGTTGATTGGTTCTATCAGTGCTTTTCTCCTCAACTGTGAGAGGAATATTGGGAATTTCAAACTGGAGGTCCGAACACTTTTACCATAAATGATTAATAATTCACAGCCCGGGTCTCGGAGGCCCGGCTTATGCACTCAATGGTTAAATCTAGTCAACTTTTTACCAACCCCCCTTCCTCTCCTTCCCAAAAATTAAACACTTCCAAATTATTAATAATATTAAAATACAGAGATAATAATATAATAATAATATCGTATGGCCTCGGGTGCCTGGTACAAGCTTTGTTAATTGACACCCAGAAGGTAGCTTGCATGTCGAATTTCGTCGTTCCTTTGAACGCTATGAAAGTCAAGGAGGTTAGATATCTAAACTCCTTGACACTACTACAGCGCTTTCAAGTAGAGAATGGAGGAACTTTGTGTTGGCGGAAAATCCCGAGATTAATTTTGCCATTGAACACAGCCTACTGAATTCAAATGGGTTCTTTAACATGCCAACAACGTATGACATGAGTATCGTGATTTTTGTCGCCTTCAAAAATCACTTACCATGGCCAGGGGCGAACCTGCAATCTTGGGGTTGGTAGTCCGACACTATAACCACTCACCCACCGTGGCAAGCAATACAGAGATTATGAATATAAATAGGCAAGTATTATTCGACCGGTTAGTCAAAAGAGAACGTAGGATATTGAGAAACCTTTTAGGCATCAGATGGGTTATCGGACACATACGTTTAAAATCAAATGAAGAGTTATACAGAAAGATAACACCAGTCACGTCAACAATGGAATGAAAACGTTGTTATTGTATGGGCACATCTTCAGAATGTCCGATTATATATTTAGCGTATGGCTTTTAGTACCGGGAGTGTCCGAGGACATGTTCGGCACGCCAGAGGCTGTAGCTGCTTCAATGCGGACTCCCATGGGGTGAGCTACAAGTTCCGTTCAATTTCAAGTAGTTCCAACTTTCGCTTCCCGATGTCACTGATACCTAGTGGTGAACGTTGGAACTTCGATAGAGCATTTCAACGAAACCTGCAAATTTAGCTTCACACAAGTTTAATTAGTGGAATGTTCTTATCCATGCCATAAATCTATAATTGGCACCGCCGGCTTTACTTCCTCTCCGAAGACATACTGAAGGATTTTAACGCTCTTAAAAAATCCGACGACTTCGGCTGGGTTTGAACCGTGATCGTGGGCACAGAAGCTCAGTATGCTACCGACTACGCCACCGAAGCGGCTAGAATGTCCTACTGTATGATCGACTGACAAAGAAAGTTTGGAACTCTGTGAAACCAAAGGCAAACAAATTGGGATGGTTCCAAGAATGTAGTAAATATCTTACAGAAATCTGTATTCCCAAGGATAAAATTCTGAACAGGAATTAATTTAGATAAATTATCAAAAACTACCGAGGTTTCAAGGTAGGGGCAGAAACCACAAAGTGGAGGAAACCTCTTTCAGCAGATCGGACGAGGCACAGAGTGATGGGCTCAAGAGATACTGGCAGGACATCAAAGCTGGCAGACAAACAAGAGCAAGGCACAGAAAGTGATATTGATTGTTAACTCCTAGTCCATTGTGGCTCAATTAAAATTAAAATTAAAAAAAACCTTTAACACTAAATTTTTGCTCCTAACTTACTTCCTATATTATTTTAATATTTTGAGAACCTCAACATCAAAAAAAGAGAACTTTTTTCTTCCCCCAAATTGCTGTGCGTGAATTCTTTTAGCGTGAGATTGTAGTTGCACTTCAACAAACGCACCTTACTTGATGACTTAGGAAATATGTTCAATGGCGTGCAGATGCAAGACGATTGAATAATCCTAGATATTTCCGTCTTCGTCGTCTATCTCAGCCAAGATAAAACATTAAGTTAAATGTTCTTACGCTGGGCTGGTCCGCCGTTTAGGGTTCGTTTCCCGCCCCACGAACAAGAGAGTGCTCTAACCACTGCCAGCTCATGCCTTCCAAGAGTGCAGGTGGCATGATTAGCGGGAAAATCCTTACTCCGGGAGTCGCTCAGTCACAAGAACCCGTCAAACTACGGCAAGGAAGCACGGCATGCATGTGATGTTACACCCGAATAATAACTAGATGGCTGGGAAACGCAGAAAAGAATAACAAGCACCAATGCGAGTGTAAACATCCAGATGGCCACGCAAAGTAGAAACAAAATAACTAGCACTAATGGCCGAGAAAATAACAAATAACTAGCACTGGTATAAGAATCCAGATGGCCGAGCAAAGCAGAGAAATTTAACTACCGGTAGTATTGGTATAAGCATCCAGGTGGCCGAGAAAAGCAGGGAAAAATAACTAAAGTAGTATTGATTAAAAATCCATATGGCCGAGAAAAGCAGGGAAAAATAACTAGTATTGATATAAGGATCCAGATAGCCAAGGATAGCAGGGAAAAATAACTAGTATTGATATAAGAATCCAGATGGCCGAAGCAGGGAAAAATAACTAGTATTGATATAAGAATCCAGATGCCCAAGGAAATCAGGGAAAAATAACTAGTATTGATATAAGAATCCATATGGCCAAGCAAAGCAGGGAAAAATAACTGGTATTAATATAAGAATCCACATGGCTGAGCAAAGCAGGGTAAAATAACTAGTATTGATAAAAGGATCCAGATAGCCAGGATAGCAGGGAAAAATAAGTAGTATTGATATAAGAATCCAGATGGCCAAAGCAGGGAAAAATAACTAGTATTGATATAAGAATCCAGATGGCCAAAGCAGGGAAAAATAACTAGTATTGATATAAGAATCCAGATGCCTAAGGAAAGCAGGGAAAAATAACTAGTATTGATATAAGAATCCAGATGGCCAAGGAAAGCAGGGAAACATAACTACTATTGATATAAGAATCCTGATGGCCAAGGAAAGCGGGGAAGCATAACTAGTATTGATATAAGAATCCATATGGCCAAGCAAAGCAGGGGAATATATCTAGTATTGATATAAGAATCCAGATGGCCAAGGAAAGCAGGGAAAAATTACTAGTATTGATATAAGAATCCAGATGGCCAAGGAAAGCAGGGGAAAATTACTAGTATCGATACAAGAATCCAGATGGCCAAGGAAAGCAGGGAAAAATAACTAGTATCGATATAAGAATCCAGATGGCTGAGGAAAGCAGAGGAAAATAATGATATAAGTATATAGATTGTCGAGCAAAGTAGGGACAGATAACTAGTATTGATATAAGGAACCAAATTGCTGAGCAATGTAGGGAAAATAACCAGTATTAATATAAAAATCCCAAGAACAACGTGTCGGGAAATGTGAAGATTTTACTGGATAGCAGACGAAGGCTGAACAGGGAGTCAAGGAGTCAGGGTGAGGGAAGTGAAGATGGATGATGGCGTGGTCCAGCCGGAGCACCTGCAGCTGAGAACATCTGCTTGCTTCCCAGCGAGGGAGTGGGAGTGGGGGCGAATTAACACACGCGTGTCTCGCCCCTGCATGCACTTTCACTCGCTTCTACAGCCTGCCTGTCCCTCAACGAAATTTAGATTAGATAATCCTCATTCTCGAGTTGAAAGTCATTTTTCAGGTATCTTAGTAAATGAAATTGCAAATAATTTTCAGTTGGGCAACACGATTGTACCCAAGTAATGGGTATTATTCCCTAACCTGAAAAAAACATGTTATTAATACAGTATATTCACAAGAATTTACAATTTTACATAATCACCATTCTTGGTCTTTTTACTACATAAGTAATTCGTGTGATATCCACAGCGTTCTATAAACAAAGGTTGTTCCTACTTCAATTATCAGTAGCATCATATAATCACTGTGGATATCAATCGAATATTCGACAATTCAAAAATTCGAATAAACTATTGGAAGAATTCGAATGTTCGAATACTTTGGTTGTTTGAATCAGTCAAACATTCGACTTCAAATAGTCGATTATTAAAATAAATCTAACAGTTCAAATATTTGAATTATTTTTGAAGGCGGCTTCGGTGGCGTAGTTGGTAGCGTGATGAGCTTCTATGCCCAAGGTCGCGGGTTCAAACCCGGCCGAAGTCGTCGGATTTTTTAAGAGGGTTAAAATCCCTCAGTATGCCTTCCTTCGGAGGGGAAGTAAAGCCGGCGGTCCCATGTCATAGATTTATGTCATGATAAAGAATCTTCCACTATTACACTTGTGTGAAGCTAAATTATAGGTTATCTTTGAATAAACGCTCTTAGGTTCCAACGTTCGTCGCCAGGAGCCGACTGTGGTGGCATCTAGTAACAAAGTTCAGAACTAGTTGGTCGTTGACGGTGGTGTTTGGTAGCAAAAGTTGTAACTACTTGAAAATCAAATGTATGCAGTCCTTACTTGAATTAAAAACAGATAACACACACTAATACAGTCATCACAATTAACACTGGTTATCAGACAGATTCTACACACACCCAAAGTACACGGGGCTACATGACCGTGTTGTCGTAGCTCTAAGGAACCAACCAACCAACCAACCAACCAATGAATTATTTGAAGATGATAAGTACGCGAAAATTACAACAATTTGTATAAATAATTAGGCTATGTCCAGCGGACGAGTTGTTCGAAGCATGGGTGAATCTGAGGGGACGGTTTGGGACTAATCCCTCCCCCATACAGAATGATCGATCCTTATAAATAGGCTAAATACCAATCAAAACAAGCATCAAGTGTTATCTCTTTCTTTGGGCCGATAACCTAGATGTTAGGCCCCTTAAAACAACAATTATCATCATCATCATTATCTCTTTCTTTCTTTCTTTCTTTCTTTTCCCCTTTGTGCTTTCTTTTTACTTAGTATCTATGTTCTTCTTCTGCGCGAATCATCACTTATTGGCCTTGATGTTTGCCCATTAACTCTTCATGCGCAACGATTGGGCGAGTCTTCGTTGCTGCGAGCTGACGTCTCTTCTCCCTCAAAACCCCGTGAATGAGTAATTTTCCTAATGTCTTCTCGATCCTTGAGATTGGGAAAACCAATTTAGCTAAGTGGACCAATTGGACCTTCTATGTTAATTATAATTATTCACACTTTTGAGCCTACTTATTACACTAATGTGAATATTTCGAAATTTGAGTGTTCAATTAGGTTTGGAAATTCGAATACGGTAATTCGATTGTTTGAATACTTACAGCCCAACTTCATATCCATGGGCATACGAAGTCTGTTCGATTGGAGCGTAGTCTACTACACAAGCAGGACAACTGGATGTCTTGTACTCCAGAGATCTCTGTGCATAGGCGCAGAGGCATTCTTACCGCTAATGAATACTGTATTAACACTACCATATCTCCCTCAATTACTGACCAATCACGCTGATTTCTTCTTTATAAAGAACCACATGATGATGATGATGACGATGATAATTAGGGCCCGGATGTTGAAGCCGTAAAAAAGTTTAAAAAAATGCACATAAAATTTTTAAAAATGACTTTAATAAATGATCTAAAAATTCGAAAAATGCACTATACAATGGAGAAAATGATCTTATAATAATAAACTCACCAATATTTCAATAATGACATCTTAAGCTCAAACTGAAAAGTCAATCAAAATAGATTTCTAGCACTTAACAAAAGGTTTATGTTAACTTTAGTCTGAGTTGCGCTGCAGTACTAGCATCTGTATACCTACGGTACCGTTCTTTTGCATTCAAGATATATATTTTTCTACTAATAGCGATACTGAAATATGTTATTTCAATATTTTAAATTATCTTGTATCAGCTACTAGCTTCTTTTTAACTCTGAGAGACGTAACTCGCTCATATAAAGTTGTGACATGACTATATTGAAAAATAAATGACCTTAAAAGGCAGATTTCTCTAAAATATGACCAAAAATATCTACCAAACTTTAAAAAAATGCTCCTAAAATGCACAAATAGCTCAAAAAAGCAAAAAGATGCAGAAACAAGTAGTTCCGTGAAGAACTATACAGCCTATTTTCATATATCCTGATCATGTTAATTGTCTCTATCAACATACAAAATTTCAGTTTAATTGCTGTAACAGATTTGTAGATATTGAGAACCGTCTAAATATTTCAGATGGTCGTCAGGATGGATTTTTATTTTTTTACTATTACATTAAGATTATTGTGTACGTGTGGTATTCAAACTTCAATCGCATGATTAGAACACAAGAAGTAAAAACGAGATTTTCAAAGTACGCAAACCAAGTCATCTTGTGATTATGCAAACAATTGAAATAAATTACAAGCCAGTGGATCAACATTTGTGTAAGCATTTAAGGTGCAACGTTTCACGGCACTCGGATAGTTAATTCGCGAGAAACGTCCATTTAAATATTTATACTTCGCGTTGCCGCCATGTTGGATTTGTGCTCACCAGGTTACTGAAAGTCCTATAAGTGAACATATGTTCATAGTCTCTATGAACATAAAGAAATTCAGTTTGGTTGCTGTAAAAGATTCATAGATATTGAGAACCGTCTAATATTTCGGAAGCTCGCCATTTAGGATTGTTATATGTATAGGCCATATAGTTATGTACCATTCAAGGACAATTATTGCCTAGCTTCATTATTCAAACTTTCACTTCGATCGCATGATTACGACACAAGAATAAAAACTTAATTTTAAAATTTCGCACAGCCGCCATCCTGAGGTTATGTAAACAATTGAATTAAATTAGATGGCAGTGCATTACAATCTGCAAAATCATTTACTGTACCACATTTCACTGCGCTCAGAGAGTTAAATCACGAGAAAAGTCTATTAAAATATTTCAAATCGCTTGGTCGCCATGTTCGTTTTGTACGTTACAGGTTTATGAAATATACATAGGTAAACTTGTATCAGTACCCTTTATCGCCGTACAAAATTGCATGATGATATCTGTAATAGTTTCGGAGATATAGAATGTCAGTGAAATATTTCGCACAGCCGCCATTTTGAGGTTATGTAAACAATTGAACTAAATTAGACTCCAGTGCATTACAATATGTATAAACCTTTGATGTACCAAGTTTCATTACGTTTGGATAGTTAAATCGCGAGAAATGTCTATTTAAATGTCTCGATTTCGCTTGACCGCCATGTTGGTTTTGTAGTCACCAGGTTTTTGAAAGTCTCATAGGTGAACTTCTAGTAGTGCCCTTTATCACCGTACACAATTTCAGGGCGATATCGGTAAGAGTTTCGGAGATATTGAATGCTAGTGAAATATTTCGCACAGCCGCTATGCTGGATTGGTGAGACGTAACAAAATTTGAAGGGCACGGTCGAGGTCACCGGGAATAGTGCTACGAACTTACCGAGTTTCATTGAAATCGCTCCAGCCGTTTAGATTTTATTAGGGACACACACACACACACCTCACACACACACACACACGCACACACACGGACAAATGGTGATCTCATAAGCCTATTGTTTCAAAATTGAAAATAGGCTAAAAAAACAAGATGTTCAGTAAAGAACATATAGCCTACTTTCTCCTAAATGTATGAGTATAGTTATAACTCGTTGTTATTATCAAAGAGTATAATAGAATCATTTCTTGGTTGAAGACCTTAGAAACTATTTACCTCTACCAAACGCCACAACCTAGAAAAAAAAACTACTACCATCATTGAAGAAAGATAGATAAGAAGTATCTCAAGAATGTTATGGATCTGGAGACATAATCGACCGGACTGGCTGCGTGGCTCAGCGGCAACGTTCTCGCTTGCTGGGCCCTAGGTTGCAGGTTCGTATCCTGCCGCAGTCAGCTGGCATTTGAGGGTGCACAAATGCGAGGGAGCCGTGTCAGTAGATTTACTGGCACGTTAAAGATCCCCTTCGGGCCAAAATTCCGGCACCCCGGCGTATCTAAAAGCAGCAGTAGTTAAAAGGGACGTAAAACAAATAACATTATTATTATTGCTATTATTACATAATCGACCTGCCGTGGGCAACATCCAACTTTGAGTTGAGGCATGTCTTTACACGTCTGGTTGTGCATGGCTTTCACAACCCTAATTGAATTAACAAATCTTTCCATGACCCTACAGAGACGTGTGTATACAAACTATGTGGATATTTTCGATTGCTATTTGCCTGAAATAAAAGTATTAATTAATAACCTGAACTAGCACCAACGGCCAGAATTCAGTTACTATGTGAAATCGTTTTGTTCTTTACTTCAAATAACATTTTCAAATAACGCACAATAGGCTGTTACAAACCCTTTAAAATAAAAAGTAAAAATTTATCGTAGTATCATCTTGCCATTCTTCAAGTTCCATTCGCATAGAATGCCAATGGTATACGGTACTAACCAATGGAGTCCCACGTAGACCAGTCGAGATATCTAGTGGAGAAGTATCGAACAATATAACCCTAACAGGGCGAGTGCATTCTAGTGGCCATAAGAAGAAACTTTTCAATAAAATCTTGAAGTTAATAAGTAGGCCGGCGTGCAGTTACCTTTTTGGCTGTTAGATGGCTCGAGCAAATCTGCTGGTGAATTATGTTTTAATTAAATATATATTTTCCGTTGCCTCCGTAGCGTAGCGGTCAGCATGGCTAGCTGCCGCCCCGGAGGTCCTGGGTTCGATTCCCGGCTCTGCCACGAAATTTGAAAAGTGGTACGAGGACTGCAACGGGGTCTACTCAGCCTCGGGTGGCCCAAATGAGTAGAGGGGGTTCGATTCCCCCTCAGCCATCCTCGAAGTGGTTTTCCGTGGTTTCCCACTTCTTCTTCGGGCAAATGCCGGGATGGTACCTTCAAGGCCACGGCCGCCTCCTTCCCTCTTCCTTGCCTATCCATCCTAACCATCCCTTCCCTTCCCTCATGAGGCCCCTGTTCGCTTTGCAGGTGAGGCCGCCTGAGCGAGGTGCCAATCCCACCTCACCAGTTGTATCCCTTCCGATTCGATGTTCCCAGCTCTAGGACACTGCCCGTAGAGGCGGTAGTGGTGAGTTCCCTCGCTGAGTCCATGGGTTCCACCAACCTGGAGGGTAAACGACTAAAATATATATATATATATATATATTCCACCGTAATATGCAAAATATAACGCTTAATTTTAAAACGTCTGAATCATTACAAAACAATAAATATATAAAATTTCAAGCAAAAAATAACTCTGATGGGGTTTGAACCATAGGCATATGAGTGATAGGCCAACGCTTTACCACGGAGCCATTTGTGCCAACGAACATCGGTCTATATAAAATGACTTAGATATAACTTGTTAGCAAATAATGATTTAGACTAAACGATTTCATCAGTGGAGTATATTATTTATTTATAAAGCATTTCATACAAAGTTTATTTATTTTGTATCAGTACGCTATATTGCATGCAATTCTCAAATTAGTGAAATATAAGTCAGGCACAAGATATTCGCTGCCATCTTGTCTTCTTACCGAGACGGCTCAGCTTTTTAAAATCACTTCTGCACTATAGTATTACAAAATAAACTTTTAATTTCGAACGTGCCTCTTCCTTTAGAACAGTTAAATCGATTCTCGGCTCGATAATCGGAACTGGTGGGTCCCATGATATGAATATTATAAAGTTTGCATAATTCGCACGGCCGCCATCCTGAAATGGTACGGCGGATGACCTTGTAGTTTGGTCACAAGACGCGTCCTATATGAGGGTATGCTATTACCAAATTTGGTAGAGATCAGATAATTTGGTTAGTCGCTATTTGATTTTACGTTTTGAACGTTTGTGTGGCCGCCATTCAGTTTTGGTAGAGATGGCGGCGATATAAAACATGACACTGAGGTGCCCTTTGCTTGTTCTACCTCTGTACCAAATTTCGTTCAATTCGGTTTCACCATGTTCGAATTGATAGGGGGGGGGGGCAGACATTCAGAGTACACACACTCACACACACACAGACTCACACACACACACACACATACACACACACAGACAGACACACATTTTTTAGCCCTGTAGTGATCTCATAAGTCTACTTTCATTTTTTGCAAAAATCGAAAGTAGGCTATTAACATATTTGCATACGGGGTGGCCCGTCCGTAGTTTCGATGTACTTCAGGATTGTTTTAGACAGCTAAGTAAAAAGATGATATGTCATCAACATCCGGGCCCTAATGATAATGTTGTTTTAGGGGACCTAACATCTCGGTTATCGGCCCCTAATGGATTGGGTGATGAGAATATAATGAAAACCACAACCAATACCACTACAGTCTTACAAACTAGAAGAAGAAATGGTAAACAAATAAAGAATATGGCGAACAATGGACAGGAGGAAATGAAATGCCCTCAGCCCTCGAAGAATTAGGTTTGGGGGACTTGGGAGGAAGGAGAGCCAGGAAAGGCTGATGGGAAAGGGAAAGAAGGAGACGGTCCGGCTCAAGGGAATGGAAAAAGGGGGGGGGGGGAGAACGGACCCAGCTCAGGAATCCCTCAGGATCGCCAACTCACGAACTCACCAACCGTGAGCCATTGAGGGTGTACCACTATTGAGGGTGTACCTGAAGTGGTGGGGCTACACTCACCCTGCCTCCTTAAGGGTCTTGAGCAGAAGACAAGAGATAGGAAGAGAACAGAAGAGGTCTGACTCCCCGAAGAATGAGGGATCAGGAAAGATGAGACAAGGGTCAATTAAGGCGGGAAAGTAAGTGACTCCTTAGGCCTCGGACACCCTAATACCATCGGGGTCGGAAAAGAACAAGAGTTGACCAAGGGTGGTCGATAGTAAAGATGACAGTGAGGAGCCCGGCACAAGTAAGTAGAATCAATGCCAAACTCAGCTGGGGTCCCGTGGTCACCAACCAACGTCCCACTATCCGTGGGCCCCTGGGGGAACATGATGTGTGCCCCTGCCGATAATGCCTTATAAAACCAAACCCGGTGGCACCACTGCCCATTAGGGGCCTTGGTCTAACAAGCGCCCACTGCCCAGCTATTCGGTCTACAGAGTGTGGGTGTAATGCGTGCTCAACGCTTTACACAAGTTTAGTCTGTGAAAGGATCTTTTACATGCCATAAATCTATAACAAGGGACCGCCGGCTTTACTTCCCCTCCGAAGGAAGGCATACTGAAGGATTTTTAACGCTTTTAAAAAATCCGATGACTTCGGCAGGCTTGAACCCGCTATCTTGGGCATAGCAGTTCCGCATGCTACCGACTACGCCACCGAAGCCGCGATGAGTTCCAAAGAAGAACAGATGAAATTATTGAAAGAAATACTGACATATTCGAGAAACCAATAGAAAGTCAGTGGGGAATTCTGAAGGAGGAAATACTAGGAATTGCAGAGGAACTGCTGAAGAATAAAAATAAAAATAGCAGGAAAGCATGGATAAGTGAGGAAGTTGTAGAAATGATAACTGAAAGAAGAAGGTTCAAAAACGTCACAAGTGACGAAGGAAAACAACAATATAGAAGACTGTGAAACGAAATCGTTAGGAAAAGCAGGCGGGACAAAGAAAAATACTTATGTTATATATGTGATGAAATAGACACCGATTTTAAAGCAAACAACTTAGAAAGAGCATATGGAAATGTGAAGCAATTTTTGGTGAGAAGAAACAGAAGACATGTGGTATTAAAGATGAGAATGGACAATACCTATATGAAGAGGGAAAGGTTGGGAAGAGATGGAAAGAATATCTAGAGAGCCTCTATAGAGATGAAGTTATGAATAAGGAAGTAATAGAGGAAGAAGACCAGGCAGATGCAGAGGATTCAACAGATACTTCATGTAATGAATAACATCCTTAAAAACGAATTTAACATGAAGATGAATACAAATAAAACAAAAATACTCGTATGCAGTAGGAACCAGGAAGATCATAGAAGAGCACCAGCAATGAGAATGATAGAATACAACATGTGAAGGAATATAAGTATCTGCCATCTGGGAAGCTTGATAACGTATGATGGAACCAGCAAACGAGAAATTCAGAGTAGAATTCAGGCAAAGAACGCCTTTTATAGAAGGAAGAATCTCTTCACATCCAGAAGTATAGACCTAAAAATAAGGAAAAGACTGAAGACATACGTGTGGAGTGTGGCTTTGTATGGTAGTGAGACCTGGACAATAGGGAAGTCAGAAGAGAGGAAGTTGATGGCTTTTGAGGCTTGGTGCTGGAGAAGAATGCTTATGATCAGTTGGATACAACATATGACAAATGAAGAGGTATTCAGAAGAGCAGGAGAAAGTAGAAGCTTTATGAAGAGCCTGAAAACAAGACGAGTAAATATGTTGGGACATATTCTCAGACATAATAGCCTGCTAGCAAGAGTCATCGAAGGGATGTTGGAAGGGAAAAACACAAGAGGAAGACCACTGCTTGCATACATCACACAGTTAATGACAGACACTAACACAAAATCATATCGTGAATTGAAGAGGATGGCGGAGAATAGAGAAGATTGGCGAGTTGCTGCAAACCAGCCCCAGGGCTGTTAACTTAAGAGAGAGAATAATGTTATTGGTTTTACGTCCATTTTAACTACTCTGGCTTTTAGAGACGCCGGAGTACCGGAATTTTGCCCTGAAGGGGATCTTTAACGTGCCAGTAAATCTACTGACACAGCTCCCTCGCATTTGCTCGCCCTCAAATGCCAGCTGACTGCGCTAGGATACGAATCTGCAACCTGGGACCCAGCAAGCGAGAACGTTTCTTCAACCAACACGCCTGACAGCCAAGAATATCCAGCAGATCAAGTCATTCTGCATCTCTTGTCCTGTACATTTACATAGCTACTGTGTTCAGCCTTGGTGCAGTCAAGCAACTACATAATTCTCCGGCTACTGCAGAATGTGGTTTACTAATCACAGCTCATGGAGCTTCTGTACAAGCCACAAATAGGTCCGTACAACTTTACGATTATCCTGGTCGCTGTTGAATCCTCGCTACATACTTATTGCAATGCCATACCCACAAGACAGACAGACTGACAGACTTGCATTCAGTTATCATTCCTTTCAGCTGTGTTCTGTGGTTAAAACCTAGAAAAATCTATCAATTTAAGGTTTTTGTTGTTGTTGTTGTTGTTGTTGTTGTTGTTGTTGTTGTTGTTGTTGTTGATGTTGTTGTTGTTGTTGCTTATTTTAGGGGCTGTGACATCGTGATCATATAGCCCCGTATATTTGGGTGTGTGTGTGTAATTTTTGTGATAACCTGTGTTAATGTGATGGCTGTACTAATGTGTGAATTTATACATTGGGGATATAATTGGGAAGTATGAGGCCGTGGCCTTAAGTTAGACACTATCCCAACATTTGCCTGGGGTGGAAGTGGGGAATCCACGGAAAACCACTTCCAGGCTGAGTTTCTCAGTTTTTCCCCACGAGGTAAAGGACCCCGTTCCAGCCCTCACACCAGAATTAAAATTCCTTGACAGAGCCGGTATTTGAACCCAGATCTCCAGGGCGACAGCCAAGAATGCTAGTCATGGGCGTTAAATCGCTCAGCACGACTATGATGGAAAGTTGAAGTAAGTCCAAAAATCGTAGGTTCAAATCCCGTCGCTGAGATGAGGCTATCCTGAGTGTATTTTTACTTGACGTTTTCCACACTCCGTCAAGGCAAATGTCGGGTACTACCTTCTTCCAAGTCGCTGGACACCAACCTCACCCCTGTTCCTAATAATTACAGTTACACACACATGGGCTGATGACCAACATGTCTGAATTAGCAACAGTAACAACAACAATCAATACCTACTCTTCTGGCAAAATTTCTGGTCACCAAGTGATGTAGCCAATAGTATTCTTGGTTGTCGCCCCGGATATCGGGGTTCGATTTCCGTCTCTGCCAAGAAAGTTAATTCCGCCTGATGGCAGGAACGGGGTACACTCAGCCTCGTGAGGCTGAACTAAGAATAGATTGGCTCTATTCTCACCGCAGCCATACTAGAAGTGTTTTTCCCTAGTTTCCCACTTCTACTCCAGGCAAATGCTGGGATGGTTCCTAACTTAAAGCCACGACCACCCCTTCCCAGTCCTTACCTCAATTACAGCACACATAACTACAGAGATCACAATAACACAGGTTAACAGATAAATATTACATTTATACGCAAGTCTGTATTATTATTCCCGTTTTCGACGGGATGACATGCGATGAAAGCCGATGTGGCGGGTAGTTTTTACGGTCGTATGCCCTTCCTGTCACCAACCTCAGGAGAGGAGTTAATGGAGAGATGAAATGAATGAAGACGAATGAAACTGAGCATTGGTATGGAAGGAAGCGGTCGTGGCCTGTCAGACAGTACCGTCCGAGCATTTGCCTGAAGTTGCCGACGGTGAGGTTCGAGCCCACGTCTACCGAGTCCACAGAAAGCTTTGCCCCATGGCCTAGAGCTGCGTGATAGTGAGCGCAGCTACCGCTGTCGGTATTTTACGTATACCCAAGTACACGGGGCTAAATGACCACGTAGTCCAAGCCCCTCAAATGAAACAACAACGACAATATTCTTAGTTCAAAATACCGTAACCTGAGGCATAGCCGTGTGTGTTAATTCGTGAACCATGACTGAGATGGGGAGTTGCAGCAAGTCAGAAGATCGGTGGTTTGGTTCCCAGCGCTGACAGAGACCATTTTTCCTACATGTATGTCGGAATAGCAACTAATTTCAAGTCCTGGAGCACCTACCTCATCCCTCTGTCGTTTAGGTAGTGGAGGCTATTTAGATCCCCAATAAGCACCACCAAATATTTTGTGGCAGAAACTCCACAACCAGGGCAGCACTATTAGGCGTACTTGGCAAGGTGAGCGGTGAGGTAGTTTGGTATTCCTATCCTCGCTGATTTAGTGCAATAGTATGAGTAGCACTTTCCCATAGCAACCACAGGCACTTGATTTACCTTGAATACCATTACTCAGCACCACCCATAACTTACCTCTCGTCCATTCTAAAGCCTAATAACCACAATTGCACACAATGCAATATTGGATATGGAGATCAACAAGAGAAAACAAGTGGGAGTGTTTTCTATCACCAGGTTCGGAGTTTCATTTGGGATAAAGACATACCACTGAAGGCTAAAGAAGTGATGTACAAGACCTATTAGGCCTACTTACCAATAAAGACGTATGGAGCAGAAACTTGGCCAATGACGGGAGTGACCGAGGACATGTTCGGCTTGCCTGAGTCTGTAGCTGCTTCCCGCGGACACCCTTAGGGTGAGCTACAAGTTCCGTTCAATTTCAAATAGTTCCAACATTCGCTACCAGATATCAATGATACCTAGTAGTGAACGTTGGAACTTTGATAGAGCGCTCCGACGAAATCTAACCTAACAATTTAGCTTCACACAAGTTTAGTCTGTGGAAGGATCTTTTACATACCATAAATGTATGGCATGGGACCGCCGGCTTTACTTCCCCTCCGAAGGAAGGTATACTGAACGATTTTGAACGCTCTTAAAAAATCCGACGACTTCGGCCGGGTTTGAACCCGATATCTTGGGTACAGCAGTTCAGCATGCTACCAACTACGCTACCGAAGCCGCTATGTTTCAGAAGACTAGGAGAGAGAGTGAGAAATGAAGACATTCGAAAGGAAGTGAATGTACAGAAGCTGAATGATAAGCTGGAGCAGAACAGATTGGGAGGGTATGGACATGTGAAAAGGATGAAAGATGATAGAATACCGAAACAAGTGATGGAGAAATGGTTGACTGGAAAGAGAGAACGAGGAAGACCACAAGACCTGGAGTACGGTGGATGGATTTGGTGGAGGACAGTGTGAGAGAACGAGTTCAGTGGTTGAGGATGAATGGTGGACAGGCAATGTAAAGTGGAGGGGTGTCATATTTACTCCAACCCGGCTAAAGCTGGAAAACGGAAATTGATGATGATGATGATGATGATGATGACAACAGATGCATAGGTTATCAGGCAAGTTCAACACACACCCAAGTCCTTGGAGCTAATGTACAATATGTCACAAACCCCTAAAATTGCAGTGACGAAACAAAACTTGTGTTTGCTTACCACCCCTTTCAGCTGTGCTCAGAGAGGATAATCCCTAGAATGATCTACGAATTACCGACAGTAGTGGTTACGCTGGCTAAAGCGCTGCGTTAGGGCATGGGGCCAAGCTCTCTGCTGACTCGGTAGACGCGTGGGTTCGAGCCCCACCGTCGGCTGTCCTTGAAATGGTTTTCCGTGGTTTCCCATTTTCAACACCAGGCAAATGCTGGGACAGTGCCTTCTGACAGGCCACGGCCGCTTCCTTCCACATCTTTGCCCAGTGTCATTCATCTTCATCCATTCCATCTCTAATCCCGACGCGCAGGTCGCCCACGGGCGTCGAATAGAAAGACCTGCACTCGGCCTCTCAGGAGGCCACACGACAAAAAAAATCTACGAATTTAAAAAATGTGTCCAAAGGGATTTTACTAGTCTTCAGTTCATTTTTCTTATTTAAAAATATGCGTAGCTTCGTAGACAATTTATCAACAGTGGTGTCGAAGACACTACGTTGAGAAAATGAAAATCCACAGCCTGCTTCCAGTCTCCGACCGGGTCAGGAATGGAATGAATGAAGCCCCCATCTAAGCGGCGAGGATATGAACTGTGCCGGCTGCCGAGGCCTGACGCACTCCTCTGGGGCAATGATTTAATGAATGAAAGATGGAATGAAATGATGGTGGAGAGTGTTGCTGGAATGAAATTTTGACAGGGAAAACCGGAGTACCCGGAGAAAAACCTCTGCCTCCGTTTTGTCCAGCACAGATCTCACATGGAGTGACCGGGATTTGAACCACGGACTCAGCGGTGAGAGGCCGGCGTGCTGCCGCCTAAGTCACGGAGGCTTACTACGTTGAGAGAAGATACATATTGGCAATATAGCTCGCAAAGAGGGAAAACAGCGCCCCTTGCGGCTTGACCTTCCAACAAACACATAGCACTATTGAAATGTTTCTACACAGATTGGATTCACACTAACTTTGAAGTTACGGATGCTCACTGGCGCGATTGTTTTAAAATACATGTTCTGCCAACTACTGTACACCAGATTAGGAATCCCTCGTTGGTGCCATGAATCCATGATAGTGCAGACAACTAGCCTATGGACTACAAACACCCTGCTCCTTTAGTCTCTTCTCACAATGAAATACGTGGCCCCGTGGTCACGTCCTAGGTTATCAGGAAATATAATTCAATTAAATTTAAACAAAATTAGTCTCCCTTCCTCCAAGTGGTTGGAGATGGACAACGGTATTTTGAATACCGGAGACATGAGGACACGGAGATTTGCGGTTAATAGGCGTTTTGCTACCTGAGGAAAGACTGACAAAATCCAGAAAGTATTTCTATACCGTTCGTTTGTAGATAGATTTGCAATGAAACGGTCGATTCCCACCACACGTTGTACAGGCATTGGACTGTCAAAACGATGAATATTATCGTTTTTGCGTGTTTAAGATCAGCTGTTAATAAGCACCGTCTGATAGCAGCCCAAGTAAGTGGAAGTAATGCCGTGCCCATAAGGGATCCTCCCTGGACACTAACCCACGTCCTATTACTAGTGATCCCCAGAGGAGGGGAAATAAGTTAATAAAGAAATAACCATCCACTTTTATCATAAAATGTATTAAAATATCACACTAATTTACTGCCATACAGAGAGCATTCTGTTTAGCTGGTGCTGAGTTGGTACAGGGGATGTCTCATAAGTAGTCTAATGTCGATTTTTAAAGAAAATGTTATTTGGAATGTTTTCTGACAAGAAATTAAACTATTATTCAAAATAGAGACCATCAGATTCTATGTTCTTGAGTCATTTTTCAGCGAGGATTCTTATCCCGCGACAGTACCAGTCTCTGGGGTTTGATGCGAAGATTTCTGCGAGACCCACTACCACAGCTTCAATGTTTTCGAAATTTCTTCCACGCAAGAAATAGACCATGGAAATGGATGGTACTATGACGACGCAAAATCAGGGCAGTATGCTGGTTGTGGTAGCAGTTCGACTCCTCCCAATTCCTGAATTTTTGCCATGGTTGTTCGTGCAGTAAGGGGTCTCGCATTGTCCTGCTGCAAGAGAACTCTATTTCACTTAATGCTGGGTGTCTCCGTCTCAAAATTTCATGAACTCGTTCCAGTTGTTGAGAATAAAGATTCACATTGGCTGCACGCCCGTTTGGAACTAACTCCCAGCGAATCACTCCTTCAAAATTCCACCAGACACACTACATCACTTTGGGACCGAACCGATCCTTTTTAACGATTACTTTGGCAGATTGATGGGGACTTAGCCACTGTTTCGAGGCGTCAACGTTGCGGTAATAGACCCATTTTTCATCACATGTGACAATTCTCCTGATCATCCATGGTGTTACCGATAAGCTGACGACAGATATCTGCTCTACGTTGAGCCTGTTCAGGGGTCAATTCATGAGATACAGATGTTTGATTTTCCAAGTTTCTTAATGTGGTGATGTATGGTATCTTTCGATGAACCAAGTTCTTCTGACTGCCTACGAGTACTTCTTTGCGAATTTTCTTCCTAACCTCTGCGTGTACTCTCAATATCCCATATAGTAGAGCCATCATTACTTCCGACTTGACGTTTCAATGCTAGGCTACAGTTTCGTTCGCTAAATCGCGACATCGCGAACGAAACTCAATTTGCCGTGGTATATCGATTTGAATGGGTGCCTGTGATTGGCTACTTAAAGTGATTTTCCTTCTGACCGCTCCATAACTCGAGGGTAACACTGAAATGTCAAGTCGGAAGTTATGATGGCTTTACTTATAGTTCAGGTCTTCCAGAACGTGGTAAGTCTGTCTTGTTTTCTTCTCCAGTGTTGAAACGTTGGAACCATACGCTCACTTACAACACCTTAATCTTCCACTTCACATATTCTTCGAGCCACGGCAGCAGTTTTGTAATCTTGTTTCCAGTAGTGCTTTAGAAGCACCCTAACCTCCAACTTTGTAAGTTACATTGTGATTGTGTATCAACAACTGACTACTGATACATTCTCGCAATATACACAATTCCAGTCAAGGCCTCGTGTAAATAGCATTGGCGAACCAAAGAATACCAATTCTATCTTACAATACACCCAAGTCACATGTTATTCCGTGATTAACTAAACAGCCTACTTTCTTATATCCTACTTATGTTAATTGCCTCTATCAACATACAAAATTACTGTTTGATTGCTGCAATATATTCGTGGATCTTGAGAACCGTCTAAAAATTTCAGTTAGTCGCCTTGGTGAATTTTTATACATGTATGTCATCGAGTTATGTGCGACTACATGAAGATTATTACGTAATTGTATTATTCAAACTTCAATTGCATGATTAGGACACAAGAAATAAACACGAGATTTTAAAAATTCGAACAGCCGCTATCTTGTGGTTATGTAAACAATTAAAATAAATTAGATGTCAGTTGGTTAAAATGTTTATAAGCATATGCCGTACCAAGTTTCACTGCGCTCGGATGGTTAAATAGCGAGAAAGGTCCATTTTAATATTTAAATTTCGCGTCGCCGCCATGTAGGGTGTGTGCTTACAGGGTTAATGAAAATTCCAGAAGTGAACTTATGTTCTTATCCTTTATCAATATACAAAATTTCAGATTGATTGCTGTCATAGATTAATAGATATTGAGAACCGTTTAAATATTTCGGATGGTCGCCATGTTGGATTTTATATAATATGTAGACCATAGAGTTATGTACTAATTTACGATTGTTGCGTAGGCCCATAATTCAAACGTTCACTTTGATCGCATGATTAGGACACAAGAAATAAAACTTAATTTGAAAATTTCGCAGTCACCATCTTGAGGTTATGAAAACAATTGAACTTAATTATATGTCAGGGCATTATAATATGTGTAAACATTTGCTGTACCGTATTTCACTGTGGTCGGATAGTCAGATTGCGTGAAAAAACTATTTAAATGTTTCAACTTGGCTTGGCCACCATGTTCGTTTTCTACTTAACATTGAAAGCCACATAAGTAAACTTCCAGAAGTGACCATTATCTCCGTACATAATTTCAGGGTGATATCTGAGTAGTTTCGGAGATATATCCAGGTACAATGCCGGTGAAATATTTGTTCTGCCACCATGTTGGATTGGTGAGACGTAATAAAATTTGAAGGGCACAGTCGGGTTCGGACAAATTAGTACTGTGACTTCACTGAGTTTCATTGAAATCGCTCCAGCCGTTTAGATTTTATTAGGGGGGACAGACACACACACATACACGCACCGACAAAAGGTGATCTCATAAGCCTATTTTGTCATAAATGAAAATAGGCTAAAAAGACATTACTTATGAGACATCCTAATACTAACTAGATCGGTAAAAGAGGGCGTTGCACCCTGTTGTGTAACTTGAGGCACAGACTGTAGCGTAGGAAGTTCCATAAATCACAGCCGGTAAAGTTCACAGAGAATAACAAGTATTGACAAGATAACAATATCTAGATGGAACTCTTGTAAATCAGTGACGTTGATGGATGATTCCTTCAGTTTTACTAATGTAGGTTATACAGCATAATAAAGGAGATCGATGCAGTTGCCCAAGAGACATATGGTCAGCTAGGCACAAGTTCAGTGCCCAGTCTCTTACTGTACATATATTATTATTATTTATTTATTTATTCGTTAATTCCCCACAAGGAGAGCGTTACAACACAATCAATTTTCATGTTTTATTCTGGCCCTTTCTTCTTTTTTTATTATTATCAAAAATAATACTACTAATAATAATAATAATAATAATAATAATAATAATAATAATAATAATAATAATATTCGCCTCAGTAGCGTAGCGGTCAGCATGGTTAGCTGCCTCCCCGGAGGTCCTGGGTTCGATTCCCGGCTCTGCCACGAAATTTGAAAAGTGGTACGAGGACTGGAACGGGGTCTACTCAGCCTCGGGTGGCCCAAATGAGTAGAGGGGGTTCGATTCCCCCTCAGCCATCCTCGAAGTGGTTTTCCGTGGTTTCCCACTTCGTCTTCGGGCAAATGCCGGGATGGTACCTTCTTCAAGGCCACGGCCGCCTCCTTCCCTCTTCCTTGCCTATCCATCCTCACCATCCCTTACCTTCCCTCATGAGGCCCCTGTTCGCTTTGCAGGTGAGGCCGCCTGTGCCAATCCCACCTCACCAGTTGTATCCCTTCCGATTCGATGTTCCCAGCTCTATGACACTGCCCGTAGAGGCGGTAGTGGTGAGTTCCCTCGCTGAGTCCCTGGGTTCAACCAACCTGGAGGGTAAACGACTAAAGAAATAAAATAACCGGTCCCAAGCCCGGTTGAGAAAGGAGGAGGGTGAAACATGGTCAACGGTCTCAAAGGCGGATGAAGAATTTCAGTTCCCAACGGCAGAGGAGCGGAAGAACCTAGTGGAGTAAACCACGAAAAAACAATCATTTCGGACTAACAATCCGATCTTATTTCGGAATTTTATTTCCTACACCTACACAACACAATTTCATATGCAGAATGGAAATGTCGCTAAATGAGAGCACTACCCCAGGTGGTAACTTGAAAGAGAAATCCACCATTGCAGTAGGCAATGCATCGGGACCTAGGATTCTGGGGAGTCCCACCACCTGCATACAAGATGAGTCGGAGCGTCTTGAAACACCTTCCAAATTGAAATTCAAGAGGAAATACTTCATCGGGACCATTAATGTCAACTCACTCCTGCGAGTCGGAAAACAGAAAGAATTGGAAAAGCTCCTGGACGACCAACAAATCCAGATTTTGGCTGTACAAGAGACTAGATTCCTGGACTCTGCAAAATCTTCCAGTTGAATGTCATGTCGACTCATTTTCGGAAACTTCCAAGAAAAGCAAAGACATGGGTATCTCCAAATCCCAACCTAGGAGAATTCCAATTAGACCATGTAGCAATATCAAGGACAAATACTAGGGAGGTGATGAATGTTAAAGTGATTAGAAATGGTAAATTTGACTCTGATCACTATCTCTCCAAAGTCAAAATACGTTTTCTTCCACCAAAACAAAAGAAGGATCCACCTAAGTTGAAAAAATACAACACCAATCGAATGAACATCAATGGAGATATTATAAATAACTTCAGAGAAGAAATACGCTCTTCTAGAACAAAGACCTGGCAACATCTTTGTACAAAGATCAATGAAGCCGCTAAGAAAACATTCGGACTGGCAAAGAGGAAACGTACAATCTGGTGGAATGAAGAATGTGAGAAAGCACTTGAAAAGAGATGCGACACATGGAGAAAATGGAAATGTTCAAGAGATACGGAAGATTTGGAACAATTCAAACCCCAAAGGAAAGAAACATCAGGGGTATTCCGCAGGACCAAACGATCGTTTGAGAATGCAAAGTTACAAAACCTCCAGGACGACTTCACTAAGAATAACACCAGAGATTTTTTCCAAACCTTCAAGGACAAGCTTAGAGGATACCAAATTCCAAGTATAAGTTTCAAAAACGAAGAAGGAGAAATTGGACTGAACAATCAAGAAAACTGCAATATATTAGCCAGATACTTTGAGAAACTCCTCAACTGCCCGCCTCCAACCAACAAACTAGAATTTCAGACTCATCCTATAAACTCAGAAGATGATATGCCACCAACAAAAGAAGAAATAAAGGAAGCCCTGAAAAGTCTCAAGAACAACAAGGCAAGCGGGGAAGACTCCATATCAGCAGAAATGTTGAAGTGGGCAGAACCGGAAATCCTAGACGACCTGCACCATATCTTCCAACAAATATGGGAGACGGAAAAGCTACCAGACGAATGGAAAACAGCGCTGATCCACCCACTCCATAAGAAAGGGAACAAACAAGATGTTAACAACTACAGAGGCGTGTCGCTACTCCCAGTCACTTACAAAATCCTCTCAAGGATACTTCTGAATAGAATAGAAGGAATCCTAGATAAGCAACTTGGAGAATACCAAGGTGGGTTCCGGAAAGGCCGCTCCTGTGCCGAACAAATCCTAAATTTGAAATCAATAATTCGCCACAGAGCGCTGAACGGCAAAAGTATAGTGGTTTCATTCATTGACTTCAAAAAAGCCTTCGACTCGGTGGACAGAGGGACCCTAGATAAGATCATTAGAGAATTTGGAGTCAAAACCAAACTGGCCAATATTATCAGAGAAACCTTAACAGCCACAACTTCTAAGGTGAAGTTCATGGGAGAATTGTCTCAGTCATTTGAAATCAAGACAGGTGTGCGACAGGGTGATGGATTATCACCATTACTATTCAACTGTGTCCTCGAGAGGATTGTGAGAATTTGGAATTCCGAACTTGAAAATCAAGAGATAGCCCCGATCTGCCTAGGACGAAAAACGGGAGGAATCAAAGTCAATTGCTTGGATTTCGCTGATGATTTTGCGATACTTTCAGAAAACCTAGAAGAAGCGGCCATACAGATCAACCTCTTAGAAAAGATCGCTAGCAAGACAGGACTTAGGATCTCGAAAGAGAAGACCAAGTTCATGATGAATGACAAACATAAACCACAATTCCTTGAAACAGAGATTGGACGGATTCAGAGGGTGAAAAAGTTCAAATACCTCGGTGAAACCATACAAGAGAACGGCCTAGAGAAAGCTGCTGTAGGAGATCGTATCTCAAAAATGGAAAGAGCTTATGGGCTAACTAAAAACATCTACAACAAGAAATGCATCTCATGGAATGCCAAACTAAAACATTACAACACGGTAGTAAAAACAGAATGCCTGTATGCCAGCGAATGCCTCTCGATGAATTACAAGTTGGAGAAGCTAGAGATCCTAGAAAGAAGAATACTACGGAAAATCATGGGCCCAGTCCAGACTGAAACCGGCTGGAAACTTCGGAGCAACAATGAAGTCTATAAAAATGTGGAGAGAATCTCAGAGACCATGAAGAAGAGGGGTTATCGTTTCTCGGACATTTGTACAGAATGGACAAAACTAGACTAACCAAACAGTTATTCGACTACCTGTGGAACAAGAAGACAACAACGACATGGATTAAGGAAGTTCGAAAAGATCTCGAAAATTCCAACATCCAGGAAGTTCAGATGTCAAACAGGGAAACATTTCGGTACATAATTCAAAATTTGGAAGGGTTTCACGTCACAAGAACCACAAAGAAGGGAAGAGCCTGGACGGATGAGCAGAAGAAACAGCATAGCGCCCATATGAAGGAGTACTGGAGGAAGAGGAAACTTCAGGCAAAGAAAAAATGAAATTGTAGCGTGATCCGAAGTGGTCAATTCGAAAAAAAAAAAAAAAAAAAAAAAAAAATTAATAATAATGGATTAAACGAAAATGTACGGATATTATTAGAATTTCAAATTCACAAAGAACAATCTTTTAAAGTCACATTATACTTAAACACTAAGATAAAGGAAGAATATACTCTATATTGAACCCTTCAGAAAAGCAGTGTTTAATGTAAGAAATCTTAATCAAGGGGTCGCGCTCAGTTCCTATGTGATGTTTACGTTCGCCAAACAACATGCTCTACTGAGGTAAGGGTCATAGGATATTGTGCCCATTTAGCAAGAAATATGCCAATCACAGTATACCAGCGTAGCTCAATTCGGGATTTCGGGGCAGCGGTAAGTTCCCCCACTCTGTGACTCACATATTTTGGATTAATCAGAGGATACACTTGCAAAAATAACAACAAAATCAACTCCTATTTAAACACATTTAATTAATAAAATTAATGGCGCTACAAACATTTTAACAATTTAATTACTGACCCAAATATCAACTGCTTGTTCCAAATGAACAAGGAATCACAATTATAAACAAATGTTGTATTCAAAACCTGTGGTTTCCACATAAACCAACAATTCTTACTTAGTCTCACTTCCATAAAGCACTAACATTAAGTTTACATAACTCCGAGCTCTTTGGCTCCATGCATTTACATTATTAAGGTGTCATTCTTATACACCTCAAACACTATCTTTTATATTTTCTTATTTCTCAAAAACAAATATATAATTATATTTAAAATCTATGTTAATTATCTAACTCAATATTTTGGGCATGTCCACACATTCAGTTGTTATCATCTCTCTTTATTCACAAATATATTAAGGTAATCAGAAAATCAATTGTGTACTCCAGAGCGTGAAGGTACTTGACACAGTCAAAAAACTATAGTTACTCCCGAACTCAGTTGCCTTCAATCAACTCGTGGAATCCCACGTCCATACATTATTACAATAGGGATTGTTATTTATCTCTTATGTCTTAGTAGACCATTATCATATAAGAAACTACGATCTGAACCGGCAAACGAAATATCCATCTTTAAGGACCTCGGTTCAATGCCCGGGTCGTTAACAACTTTAAACACTCCTGGTGTATTCATTTCTCTTTTACAACAGCTTACGAGACGGTCTCTGTTCCTTCTCGCTTTAAGAGAGCTATACTCTACTACTTGGGGTGCGATTTATGACACGTTAGGGTGACGGCGACTCCCTGTCTGACCCAACGTTGGTAGCTTATTTCCAAGGCTTTCAAAACAAACCTTCCCATTATATCCAGTTCTGGGGAGACCGGGCTTTATTGTACCGTAACATTCAAACAACTATTCTTTGGTTCAAAGACCATTTTCGTATCCTTGGCATTTATTAATTATGAGAGGGTCCTCATTGATTGGGAAGATTAATACACATACGACGACGGAGAATTACAGGGGCTTTTATCATAAGAAGATCCTGCATTCGAATCTCTTCATGTGCCTCGGGAACAAATCCCTTACAGAGGACTTATACAAAATGCGATTTAGAGTCGGCCGTGGCCCATATGACATACGCTCAATAATACCATATATTAGCTCCCTTTTTAAATACATACACAATGCCTCGTGATACTATGTCACAAATAGAGGACTTATACAATTATCAATTCACTGCAATCAACTACCCTCCATAAGTAATGTACCAAGTATTTTAACCACTACGCGTTCCTAGCGTGACACTTTAATATTATATTTGCGCTCATTATGCGCTATGCATTACTTTAAGCCGAAATGTCTTCCCAAGAACTGATAAATCTCTTTAGTAACAATTCATATTATTTTAATTCACATATTAATCTTTTCGTTGTCGATAAATCGCTCCCGGTTTTAAAATATTCCATTGAACCTCATCTCTTACACATACGTTAAGGCTTAACGTTCTTATATTCATATCAATTTATTTGATTTTTATTTAACATTTCCATATTTAATTATTATTATTATCTTTATTCTTTAGACAAGCTCAAAAGCTATTTCTTTCATATCTCAACTTTACTTTATTTCAATGTCTTTCATGATAATTAATGATATTTCGCTTGCTCTTAGGACATTTATTAAATACATTAACCCTTTATTCACATATTTCCTCTACGGGATTTATTCTTTACACAATTATTTATAATTTCTCAATTTATTTTATCATTGTTCAGACCGTGTTCTTGATTATTCAGTATTTATTTATTTAAACACATCCCTTTCACTCCAAAACCCCGGTGGTTTTGTACACAATCAATTTCTGACACCAAAATAGAATGAATTTAGTACTCACATGTTTCCAGATCATCCCATGATCTTTAATCTGGTGCGGTGTTTCATTTTTAGGCCCACTTTGACCTTTTTACTCCATATTAAAGGTATTCATCTTACTTAAAAACACTTTTTGATATACATTTAAAACACTTAACATTGACGACATTTTTATATACTGATGTGTTCCCTTGGAACACATAATAAACACTAAAAATATTAATTTAACACACAATCTTGATTATTTTACACTTCACAATTCTCGATCACTAGGCCGTATTTCTGAGCCTATCACACGTGATCTTCTGAAATTCCCGTTTCCAAGGGTGAAATTTATTCGATGTCGGCTTCCTATCCTGCAGAATGCGAAAGTCCCGAATCATCTACTGTTCCCTGGAGTTCAATTCTGCTACTTCTATCCTGGATAACCGGCTATTTATCTAGCTTGAACGGCTTCTTTGTAGTTCTGTCTATTGATCCTAACGAAAGTCTATACGGATCGAGGTCTCCTCTAAGACCTATAGATTCAGTTTATAGCAGCTAGCACTTCTCGATTCTAGTACTATTAGAATTGTTCGCCTGCTTTCTGGAGATAATGTTTATAGTTTCCTATCGTCTTTATTTGAACTGTTTTATTATTCTGTTCTTCCCTTTTAGGTTTCTTTAATTTAAATAACAGTTTATCTGTCTGGTACGATACTTCCGTACGTTATGATCTATTCGTTCGTACATTTAACGACCTATCGCCTTTAAGTCCAATGTTCGCGGCCTGCTCTGACTATATCTTACGAATTTTCACTTTAACTTGTATACAGTCGGGCCTAAATCCTATAATTAGGATTTTCCTAATATTTCACTACGGCGATACTTTAAAATTTCGTCTTGACCACTCCTATGGAGGCAAGCAAGTCGTTAATACTGTGACGCCTGTGGCTATCGGATCTTACTTCTGCGGTGTAACACAGCGTTCCTCCCCTCAAGGAGTACTGGTAGCTGTTTTCGATGTAACGCAGAGTTACGTCCCCTCACGGACTGTCGGAATGACTACTTTTACGTCGTGGTGTAGCACTTCCCCTCACGGAGTGCTCGTAGGACTGCATGCTTGGCTTGGAAACGCCCGAAGCTTTATACTGTTTTACTAAAAAAAAATAAGACTCTAGCCTTTCCTGTGGTCAACTTCTAAAATAATGGTGCCACAAATATAAAAATTATACCTTCCGAAAGCTCTTCTTCTCAATGTCAAATGATCTTATTGCACCTAAGAATCGATCGTGCAATTCGGAGATATTAATTAATTTCTCATCCTCAATTGTGTGGGTGTTGCATTCTTTTTGCTCTCTCCCCTCCACAGAGGCTTAGGTAATTCCCCAATGACGTCGTCTTACGTCGGCAGTTTTTTTCTGTGCAAATATTAAATGGTTTCTCTTTACTGAAAAATCTCTCATTCAAAATGATTCACTGTACTGTACTTCTTTACTCATTATTATGCTCGTAAACGTGTTAATTTTAATTATTCCTCTTCTGGTGCATAAGCGACGTTGTCAATTTCCAGCAACGTAAGCTCGAATTCCGATTCAGGCTTCCTTGTCTATCACGGTGGAAATTTCCATTCAGTTATTAATACTCGTGACCAGCCCTCTCTTGAATGTCGAGTGGGGTGATCTCATCTAAGAAACATCTGTCCCTAGTCGCTTGCACAATGTTAAGCTATAATCCTGGCTTAAAATCTCTCTCCGTTCCTTTAGGAAACTGTACGTTTCTTTCATTTCTTCCTTAAGGACATGGGTTCGACCGTCATGGACCCTATGGCCCATGGGTTCATCTCTCCCCTCCTTAGGTAAATAAATTTTCGAAAATTCTTGAGGAAATTTATTTCAATTTAATTTTGTATTTCTTTATTCGTCGAAGCCATCATAACGTCATCCGTATTTACTGCTGTTTTTACTTCTTTTAAGTCGTATCCGGTAATTGTGTAGGTCGGGTATGCTCTGTCCCTACCCTTTCTTTCTTTCTTTACTTGTCTGGACTTTAAGTTCCCAGAACCTCATTCTCCCTTACGGGTTTGGTCTATCCCTACCCGTTTCCTTATTTCATCATTTTCTTTTCTTAAATTGGAATTTTCTTCTTCAATAAATTCAATTATTTCTTTAATTTCCCAATACACTTTCTCCAATTCGCATTCGCACTCGAATGCTTGAGCTCTATTTTCTATTTCTTCCTTATTCAAGTTTATGTCAAAAGCGGATTCATCTCTAAATGTTTCCACGACCAGGGCTTGTTCATTTTCTTCATCAAAATCTTCGGGAGGGTAATATAATTTCAAATTTGCTGAATTCATGGTCACTTCGTGATCCGTTTCACAGTGCCGAATTCTATATGCGTTATTCCTCAAATCTCTGATTATTTGATATGGTCCGTGGTACATTTTCTGGAACTTCTTGTACACACGGTTCCCTGGATCCGAAATGGCTGGTCTTTTCACTAACACCATTTCTCCTGCTAATAATGGTCGATGATACCTCTTATGCCTATTTCTTCTCTGCCTCCTGTCGGCTTGAGCTCTTAGATGCTCAAAGGCTCTCCTAATTCGTACATCTCTTCCCGGCTGAGCGTCTGCTGGCCTAGGAATTACCAGATTCCAAGGTCTTTCTGGTTGCTCATTCCGATGTAACGTTATGGGTATCTCTCCTGTGGATTCATGGATTGTATTATTTATACAAAATTCGATAATATCCAAAATATCTATCCACTTCCAATTTTCTTCGGCACAGTATATTCTACAATACTTGGCCGTTTCTCTCATAACTCTCTCTACAGGGTTTGCCTCAGGATGGCGAATACTTGACAAAATTTGACGTATTCCAAGTCGTTCTAATTCTCGTCTGAACTCTACACTGGTGAAACAACTGCCGTGATCCGACAACAAATTCTCAGGTTTCCCCAGAATCGGTATCACTTTTTCTTTAAGTCGTTTTAACACCTGTTTGGTACTAGTCTTCTGTATGGGAGCAAGGACAACCATTTTAGTGAAGACATCCATAGCCACCATTATGTGTCGATTTCCTCTTCTTGCCTTTGGCAAAGGTCCAAAATTATCAATAGATATGATTTGGCCGGGCCTTTCGGGCAACAATGGTATAGGCTTCTGTCTCATCAGAAATGCATTAGGTTTGATCCTTTGACATAAATCACATGTCTTTAGCGTGTCCTTTACAGTTTCTCTCAGTCTCGGCCATATAAATGCTTCTTTCAGCATCGAGACTGTTTTGTCGACTCCCATATGTCCGAACGATCTATGGGCTAACCATACTATTTTCCTCTGCAAAATTGCAGGTACAACAATCCTTAATTTCGTATGGTCAGAGTCCACAAACTTATATAATAACCCATTATAAAACGTGTAGTCCTGTGCTATCTTCTCAGCTTCCGTGTACGCTGGTGTTCCTCTTATCAAGCTTCCCTCAAGGAATGATATGAGCATGTTCATCCATGGATCCTCCCGTTGCCTTTGACTAATGCTTCTTAACTCATTAAGAGTACGCTGATCCCTGTCTTCCAAATCTATAGCCATTACTTCCTCTTCTATGGACTCTGGCTGTCTACTTAAGTAGTCTGGAACTATGTTTTCCTTTCCTGGGCAGTACTCTATCTTGACATCAAATTGTTGAATATATAAAGCCCAACGCATCAACCTTTGACTGGATAAATCAGTCTTCAGCAAAAAGGTTAAGGCTTTATGATCCGTCCTTAGAATGACCTGAAACCCATATACGATCTTCCGCCAATATTGCAACGCGTGCAATATCGCTAACAGCTCGATCTCGCTGATCGTATAATTTTTCTCGTGTGGTTTCAGTCTCCGACTTGTGAAAGCTAGATAGTTCTTCTTATCAGGGTTTTCCGGGTTCTCCTGATATAGCATTGCCCCTATTCCAATCTGGGATGCGTCTGTCTGAATGATAAATCTCTGATTAAAATCAGGATATCCTAGCTTCACGTAATTTAAGAGCATTTCCTTAGCTTCCACGAATGCTTTTTCTGCTTCCTCCGTCCATTTCCACTTGCCCCCCTTCTTCAAAAGGTCCTGTAGTGGTGCAACAGTTTTGGTGTATGATGGACAATGTCCTGAGAAGAACCCAATCAATCCCAAAAACTGGCGAACGTTCTTCACTTTCAAAGGCCTTGGAAAATCCCTTATCGATTCCAATTTGCATGGATTTGGTTTAACACAATCCTTGTCAATCACATGCCCTAAAAAAATGTCACTTGCCTTTGACAAAAATTCGACTTCTTTAAATTTATCTTAAAATTTGCCCTTCTTAGGTCTTCTAATAATTTCTTCAAATTTTCTAAATGTTCATCAATGTTCTCCGAGGTAAGCAAAATGTCATCTACATATCGGATGGTGCAATCTTTCACTTCCTCTGACAGGTTTCGATCAAGCGCTCTTATTAATGCCGATCCTGCAGTCTTTAATCCAAACGGACATCTTCTAAAGCAGTATGTTTGTTGATCGAACTGAAATCCAGTCAACAAGCTGGTTTTCTCTTCCAGTTCGAGATGATGATACGAAGAAGTCATGTCAATATTCGTAAAAATCTTCTTGCCTTTAAACTTCCTCAGTATTTCTTTTATGGGTGGTGCCGAATCATTTTCTGGTATAATTTTTGCATTTAAATTTCTGGCATCTAAACACACCCTTACTGAGCCATCCGGTTTACTCACAATCACTAATGGACTAACATATGGTGTCGCCATCTTTTCTATAACACCTGCATTTATCATCTCCTGCAGTGTTTTCTTGGTTTGTGGGTAATGTTTTTCCGCAACCGGGTATGGTTTTTGTTTGAACGGTGCCCAATCGTTGACTTGAAACGCGTATTTAAAATGTTCAATCTTCCCTGGCTTGGAATCAAATACGTCCCTATAATCCAATAATAATTTCTTTAAATGTTCCTTAATTTCGAGGCTGACTTTAGCTTCCTCCACTTTTCCTGACAGGTTGGTCTCGAACTCATTTTCCACATTATCTTCGAGTTCTATGTTGAGGACTTCAAATATCCTTTCTATGTCCTTATAATCTTCCTCAATCACTTCTTCCATATGCCATACCTGTTCTGCTATTTTCACCTCCTGATCCTGTAGGTTAATGTTTTGTTCATCCACACCCTCTCTTTGAATTCTAATGCAGTTTTGCGCTAGGTCTATAATGACCTTGTTCTCACGGATAAAATCAATACCTAATATGACATTATACGGTAATTGATTTACCAGCAAAAAGCACTGCGAAATTTCAGCGTTACCCATGATTAAATCAATATATACCTGAAATTTACATGTCAAAGATTTTTCAGGGATAATTCCCTTAATCTTTACACTTGATGTGGGAATCTTTAGTACTCGGCCCCTTGTTTCCAATTCATTTAAAAGGGTTTGTGTAATTAGACTTATTGTGGATCCAGTATCAATCAATGCTCTGACCAGTAATCCTTCTATCCTAAGCATAATTATAGGTAGTTCTCTTTTAACAGGTGGGATTCCTTCCACATCCTCGTTAATTAGTTCATCTGGTCTGGCTATCCAATTTAAAATTTCTACCTCCTCCCAGCTCCTGGTATGTTTCCACTTTTGACAATTTAAATTTGGAGTTTTTTTTATCCTGAGGGCTCCCTTTTCCCTCATTCTTTAGCTGAGCTTGTAGTTCCAAGCTTTGAGCTCCGTCTAGTCGGTCGGGTGATTTCCGGTTCTTGATTGCCTCACTCCAACGGACTTTTTGCCTATCAGGTTCATCTGGTCTTTCGTTCATATAACGAAGACTCTCCTGATATCTTTCTTCTATTTCGGCCCGATATTCATCATCCCTATCGTCTGGCCTTACATTCCTCCTGGGATAATTCTCCCATTTCTTTCTATTGTCCGGCCTTTGCTGGTTATTGTTATAGGGTCGGCTTTCCTGTTGCCTATAACCCGTCATTCTAGGATTTCTTCCTCGATATCCTCCCCGGTAATATGGCTGTATCCTTCTAGGCTCCTGGTGCCCATACTCTCGATCTCGTCCTTGAGTATCCGTACTGGTGGACTGATTCCTGGTCGCTGGTTTTTCTCCAGTTTCCTGACTGCTGGCCATGTGTACTTGCTCAGTTTGTCTTTGATGCCGAGGTGTTACGTGCGAAGTCGTCATATCTAACTGACGTAATACACTTTCCACTTCCACAGCACTTCTGGCTTTGGATGAGATTAGCAGCCTCTGAATCTCATATGGAAGCTGTCTTGCAATGGCGGCACACAGGTCATTTTCTGCCGGAGCAATATCCAGTTCGCGGAATTTACACAGCTGAGCGGTGAAAAATTCCGAGTATTTAGTCGGTGCATTGGTGCTGTACTTCCTAGAGTACAGATCTAGCCTTAAATTTTCTTGGACATCTGCTGCCCAATATCGCTTTAAAAATGCTTCCCTAAAGCCTTCCACCGTATTAAAAGTGTATCTAAAGCATCTGAACCAGGTGAGACAATCACCTGCCAACAGCTTTTCAATAGCTCTCAGTCTCCGATCCTGAGGAACCTTCATTTCATTTAGAAACTCTGCCACTTCTTTTAGCCAGTATTTTGGAGTAATAGACATGTTATTACCCGTAAACTTTACTGGTCTGTCCTCATTGGATTTAATAATGTTTATTATTTGGCCATTTGTCTGATTCGCGTACGGGGTTGACATCGCCATTGGATATCCTGGGTTCTTATACGGGCTCTCCCCTCCTAAGTCCCTCTCCGTATCTGTGCCTTGTTCACGGGAATCTACCCATCCTGTCTTTGGAAACTCCTCCTGATTTTCGAATTCTAACTTCCTTTCTCTTCGGGCACTTTCTTCATTTGCCATGAGTTGGATTTCCATTTGACTATTCTTAAGTTCAGTCCTCTCCAATCGGGATCTTAATTCATCCTGAATTCTTTCTTGATTCCTTTTAATATCTTCCTCTACCTTTTTGGATTGGAATTTCTCATCCCTGTAACTATCCCTGAATTCCTTTAGTTGTTCTTCTACCTCTTTCTTAAAGATCATGACCCTTTGGTCTATAATTTCTGGCTTAACGTCACCTATGGTCTCCAGGCCCTCTCGTATCTCCTTTATTTGCTTCTCCACTTCTTTTCGTCCTTTGACCATATCTATTTTCATTCCTTCAAGCCTTCCCTCAGTTTTCTCTTGACTCTTATACAATTTCATCATTTCATCTTGGACCTGATTAACTTCCTTATTGGTTTTTCCTACATGAACCTTTAATGTTCCGATGGTTTCCTGAACCTCAATAATACCCTGACTTATTTCATTTATTTTATGGGTACTTTCCTTACTTTCGTTCTCTCGTTGTTTTCTTTCACTCTGGAGATGCCCCTCGTATACACCTAATCTTTGATCTATTTTCGTTTCGTATGTCTTCAGATTCTCATCTACCTGCCCGGTAAAATGATCAATCTGATCTTTCATCTCCTGAACATCCTTTAGATTTTGATTTTTCATCTCAGTTACCTCAGTCTGAACTACACCGAGGGTCCCTACTTTCTCCTCAACCCCTTCAAATCTATCTCCTAGCTTATTCACGCTTTGTTTTATTTCATCCCGGGATGCCTCACAAATATCGCTGTTAGATTTTATCTGAGCTTTCAATTCTTTCTGCACACCTTGGATCTGGGTTACAAGTTTCTTTTCACAATCATCACCCTTTGTTTCTATGTTACCTAATTTAGTTTCTAAAATTTTAAAAATTTTCTTGACATGTATTTTGGGAATCTACCATATTTTTGTTCATAGTCTTTATTTGGACTTGCAATCCTGAATGAAATCCTTCATTTTCCTTTTTAATTTCAGTTAACTTGTCTCCAAACGTAGTGTCAAAACCTTGAAACTTGTTATTTTTTTTATCTATCTCAGCCTTTACTTCATTGTTCATTGTTACACAGTTAGCCTCGATAGCTTCTAACTTAGTTTCCATGGTATTACTTTTAACTCCGATAGCTTCTAATTTAATCCCCATGTTAGCACTATCAATTTTTATTGACTCCAAACTTTGATTTATAGATCCTAACCCTTCTTTATTTTCAGTCTGTTGGCCCAACTTATTCAAACTCTCATTTATGGATTTGAACACTTTGTTATTTTCATCTTTTTGGAGACTCAATGTATTGTTTATCGCCTCCAACTTCTCATTACTATCGGCTTTCATCGCCTCCAACTTCTCATTACTATCGGCTTTTATCGCCTCCAACTTCTCATTACTATCGGCTTTTATCGCCTCCAACTTCTCATTACTATCGGCTTTTATCTCCTCCAAAAGCCCTTGCAATTCCTCACTCAATACCATCACTGTGTATGTGAACGTTGCGGCAAATGTTGCGAAAGATATCATGCGATGTACTGTACATATAGACTTGAATCTCTGACGTCCTTCTGTTGTAATGAATAGTTTATTATGTTTCATTTTGTCTGTATCATTCCTTTGGCTATTAGCTGCAATAAATATTTTATTAATACCATCTTATGAGAATACAGTGGGCCACAAATGCCACCACACTAGTACATGCTTGAGAGATGATACTCTGAATCCGTGTGTCCCAATTTCTTTAAAACTTTACTTTGGTACGGGTATTCACTTACAACGTACCCTTTTACTACTTTTATTCAATTTCATAAACCTTTATGGAAGTGTTTAAAATTCAAAATTTCGAAAAACCATTTTTTTTTTCAAAAAAATGAAAATTTTGATTTTTCGAGAAAACTCGGGTTTTCCCTAGGAAAACTCAGCCCTGCGTACTGGGCGCCAAAAAGAGTATGATTTGCTAGGGGGTTTTATAATATAATAATTCAGGGCTGCTCGGTATGAGTTTCCAGGGACCCATGCGGTCAGTTAATATTTTACATTGTAGCTATTCCTATTATTACTTTAATTTTACATGATATGACCGACTTAAGTGTTCCTCTAGTTATTAATCCAGCACATTATTTATATATCCCCATGTGCCCATTTAGCAAGAAATATGCCAATCACAGTATACCAGCGTAGCTCAATTCGGGATTTCGGGGCAGCGGTAAGTTCCCCCACTCTGTGACTCACATATTTTGGATTAATCAGAGGATACACTTGCAAAAATAACAACAAAATCAACTCCTATTTAAACACATTTAATTAATAAAATTAATGGCGCTACAAACATTTTAACAATTTAATTACTGACCCAAATATCAACTGCTTGTTCCAAATGAACAAGGAATCACAATTATAAACAAATGTTGTATTCAAAACCTGTGGTTTCCACATAAACCAACAATTCTTACTTAGTCTCACTTCCATAAAGCACTAACATTAAGTTTACATAACTCCGAGCTCTTTGGCTCCATGCATTTACATTATTAAGGTGTCATTCTTATACACCTCAAACACTATCTTTTATATTTTCTTATTTCTCAAAAACAAATATATAATTATATTTAAAATCTATGTTAATTATCTAACTCAATATTTTGGGCATGTCCACACATTCAGTTGTTATCATCTCTCTTTATTCACAAATATATTAAGGTAATCAGAAAATCAATTGTGTACTCCAGAGCGTGAAGGTACTTGACACAGTCAAAAAACTATAGTTACTCCCGAACTCAGTTGCCTTCAATCAACTCGTGGAATCCCACGTCCATACATTATTACAATAGGGATTGTTATTTATCTCTTATGTCTTAGTAGACCATTATCATATAAGAAACTACGATCTGAACCGGCAAACGAAATATCCATCTTTAAGGACCTCGGTTCAATGCCCGGGTCGTTAACAACTTTAAACACTCCTGGTGTATTCATTTCTCTTTTACAACAGCTTACGAGACGGTCTCTGTTCCTTCTCGCTTTAAGAGAGCTATACTCTACTACTTGGGGTGCGATTTATGACACGTTAGGGTGACGGCGACTCCCTGTCTGACCCAACGTTGGTAGCTTATTTCCAAGGCTTTCAAAACAAACCTTCCCATTATATCCAGTTCTGGGGAGACCGGGCTTTATTGTACCGTAACATTCAAACAACTATTCTTTGGTTCAAAGACCATTTTCGTATCCTTGGCATTTATTAATTATGAGAGGGTCCTCATTGATTGGGAAGATTAATACACATACGACGACGGAGAATTACAGGGGCTTTTATCATAAGAAGATCCTGCATTCGAATCTCTTCATGTGCCTCGGGAACAAATCCCTTACAGAGGACTTATACAAAATGCGATTTAGAGTCGGCCGTGGCCCATATGACATACGCTCAATAATACCATATATTAGCTCCCTTTTTAAATACATACACAATGCCTCGTGATACTATGTCACAAATAGAGGACTTATACAATTATCAATTCACTGCAATCAACTACCCTCCATAAGTAATGTACCAAGTATTTTAACCACTACGCGTTCCTAGCGTGACACTTTAATATTATATTTGCGCTCATTATGCGCTATGCATTACTTTAAGCCGAAATGTCTTCCCAAGAACTGATAAATCTCTTTAGTAACAATTCATATTATTTTAATTCACATATTAATCTTTTCGTTGTCGATAAATCGCTCCCGGTTTTAAAATATTCCATTGAACCTCATCTCTTACACATACGTTAAGGCTTAACGTTCTTATATTCATATCAATTTATTTGATTTTTATTTAACATTTCCATATTTAATTATTATTATTATCTTTATTCTTTAGACAAGCTCAAAAGCTATTTCTTTCATATCTCAACTTTACT
Source organism: Meconema thalassinum (assembly GCA_946902985.2). Taxonomy (NCBI): domain Eukaryota; kingdom Metazoa; phylum Arthropoda; class Insecta; order Orthoptera; family Tettigoniidae; genus Meconema; species Meconema thalassinum. The sequence continues at coordinate 491,932,296 of OX336391.1, forward strand.
TTATTTCAATGTCTTTCATGATAATTAATGATATTTCGCTTGCTCTTAGGACATTTATTAAATACATTAACCCTTTATTCACATATTTCCTCTACGGGATTTATTCTTTACACAATTATTTATAATTTCTCAATTTATTTTATCATTGTTCAGACCGTGTTCTTGATTATTCAGTATTTATTTATTTAAACACATCCCTTTCACTCCAAAACCCCGGTGGTTTTGTACACAATCAATTTCTGACACCAAAATAGAATGAATTTAGTACTCACATGTTTCCAGATCATCCCATGATCTTTAATCTGGTGCGGTGTTTCATTTTTAGGCCCACTTTGACCTTTTTACTCCATATTAAAGGTATTCATCTTACTTAAAAACACTTTTTGATATACATTTAAAACACTTAACATTGACGACATTTTTATATACTGATGTGTTCCCTTGGAACACATAATAAACACTAAAAATATTAATTTAACACACAATCTTGATTATTTTACACTTCACAATTCTCGATCACTAGGCCGTATTTCTGAGCCTATCACACGTGATCTTCTGAAATTCCCGTTTCCAAGGGTGAAATTTATTCGATGTCGGCTTCCTATCCTGCAGAATGCGAAAGTCCCGAATCATCTACTGTTCCCTGGAGTTCAATTCTGCTACTTCTATCCTGGATAACCGGCTATTTATCTAGCTTGAACGGCTTCTTTGTAGTTCTGTCTATTGATCCTAACGAAAGTCTATACGGATCGAGGTCTCCTCTAAGACCTATAGATTCAGTTTATAGCAGCTAGCACTTCTCGATTCTAGTACTATTAGAATTGTTCGCCTGCTTTCTGGAGATAATGTTTATAGTTTCCTATCGTCTTTATTTGAACTGTTTTATTATTCTGTTCTTCCCTTTTAGGTTTCTTTAATTTAAATAACAGTTTATCTGTCTGGTACGATACTTCCGTACGTTATGATCTATTCGTTCGTACATTTAACGACCTATCGCCTTTAAGTCCAATGTTCGCGGCCTGCTCTGACTATATCTTACGAATTTTCACTTTAACTTGTATACAGTCGGGCCTAAATCCTATAATTAGGATTTTCCTAATATTTCACTACGGCGATACTTTAAAATTTCGTCTTGACCACTCCTATGGAGGCAAGCAAGTCGTTAATACTGTGACGCCTGTGGCTATCGGATCTTACTTCTGCGGTGTAACACAGCGTTCCTCCCCTCAAGGAGTACTGGTAGCTGTTTTCGATGTAACGCAGAGTTACGTCCCCTCACGGACTGTCGGAATGACTACTTTTACGTCGTGGTGTAGCACTTCCCCTCACGGAGTGCTCGTAGGACTGCATGCTTGGCTTGGAAACGCCCGAAGCTTTATACTGTTTTACTAAAAAAAAATAAGACTCTAGCCTTTCCTGTGGTCAACTTCTAAAATAATGGTGCCACAAATATAAAAATTATACCTTCCGAAAGCTCTTCTTCTCAATGTCAAATGATCTTATTGCACCTAAGAATCGATCGTGCAATTCGGAGATATTAATTAATTTCTCATCCTCAATTGTGTGGGTGTTGCATTCTTTTTGCTCTCTCCCCTCCACAGAGGCTTAGGTAATTCCCCAATGACGTCGTCTTACGTCGGCAGTTTTTTTCTGTGCAAATATTAAATGGTTTCTCTTTACTGAAAAATCTCTCATTCAAAATGATTCACTGTACTGTACTTCTTTACTCATTATTATGCTCGTAAACGTGTTAATTTTAATTATTCCTCTTCTGGTGCATAAGCGACGTTGTCAATTTCCAGCAACGTAAGCTCGAATTCCGATTCAGGCTTCCTTGTCTATCACGGTGGAAATTTCCATTCAGTTATTAATACTCGTGACCAGCCCTCTCTTGAATGTCGAGTGGGGTGATCTCATCTAAGAAACATCTGTCCCTAGTCGCTTGCACAATGTTAAGCTATAATCCTGGCTTAAAATCTCTCTCCGTTCCTTTAGGAAACTGTACGTTTCTTTCATTTCTTCCTTAAGGACATGGGTTCGACCGTCATGGACCCTATGGCCCATGGGTTCATCTCTCCCCTCCTTAGGTAAATAAATTTTCGAAAATTCTTGAGGAAATTTATTTCAATTTAATTTTGTATTTCTTTATTCGTCGAAGCCATCATAACGTCATCCGTATTTACTGCTGTTTTTACTTCTTTTAAGTCGTATCCGGTAATTGTGTAGGTCGGGTATGCTCTGTCCCTACCCTTTCTTTCTTTCTTTACTTGTCTGGACTTTAAGTTCCCAGAACCTCATTCTCCCTTACGGGTTTGGTCTATCCCTACCCGTTTCCTTATTTCATCATTTTCTTTTCTTAAATTGGAATTTTCTTCTTCAATAAATTCAATTATTTCTTTAATTTCCCAATACACTTTCTCCAATTCGCATTCGCACTCGAATGCTTGAGCTCTATTTTCTATTTCTTCCTTATTCAAGTTTATGTCAAAAGCGGATTCATCTCTAAATGTTTCCACGACCAGGGCTTGTTCATTTTCTTCATCAAAATCTTCGGGAGGGTAATATAATTTCAAATTTGCTGAATTCATGGTCACTTCGTGATCCGTTTCACAGTGCCGAATTCTATATGCGTTATTCCTCAAATCTCTGATTATTTGATATGGTCCGTGGTACATTTTCTGGAACTTCTTGTACACACGGTTCCCTGGATCCGAAATGGCTGGTCTTTTCACTAACACCATTTCTCCTGCTAATAATGGTCGATGATACCTCTTATGCCTATTTCTTCTCTGCCTCCTGTCGGCTTGAGCTCTTAGATGCTCAAAGGCTCTCCTAATTCGTACATCTCTTCCCGGCTGAGCGTCTGCTGGCCTAGGAATTACCAGATTCCAAGGTCTTTCTGGTTGCTCATTCCGATGTAACGTTATGGGTATCTCTCCTGTGGATTCATGGATTGTATTATTTATACAAAATTCGATAATATCCAAAATATCTATCCACTTCCAATTTTCTTCGGCACAGTATATTCTACAATACTTGGCCGTTTCTCTCATAACTCTCTCTACAGGGTTTGCCTCAGGATGGCGAATACTTGACAAAATTTGACGTATTCCAAGTCGTTCTAATTCTCGTCTGAACTCTACACTGGTGAAACAACTGCCGTGATCCGACAACAAATTCTCAGGTTTCCCCAGAATCGGTATCACTTTTTCTTTAAGTCGTTTTAACACCTGTTTGGTACTAGTCTTCTGTATGGGAGCAAGGACAACCATTTTAGTGAAGACATCCATAGCCACCATTATGTGTCGATTTCCTCTTCTTGCCTTTGGCAAAGGTCCAAAATTATCAATAGATATGATTTGGCCGGGCCTTTCGGGCAACAATGGTATAGGCTTCTGTCTCATCAGAAATGCATTAGGTTTGATCCTTTGACATAAATCACATGTCTTTAGCGTGTCCTTTACAGTTTCTCTCAGTCTCGGCCATATAAATGCTTCTTTCAGCATCGAGACTGTTTTGTCGACTCCCATATGTCCGAACGATCTATGGGCTAACCATACTATTTTCCTCTGCAAAATTGCAGGTACAACAATCCTTAATTTCGTATGGTCAGAGTCCACAAACTTATATAATAACCCATTATAAAACGTGTAGTCCTGTGCTATCTTCTCAGCTTCCGTGTACGCTGGTGTTCCTCTTATCAAGCTTCCCTCAAGGAATGATATGAGCATGTTCATCCATGGATCCTCCCGTTGCCTTTGACTAATGCTTCTTAACTCATTAAGAGTACGCTGATCCCTGTCTTCCAAATCTATAGCCATTACTTCCTCTTCTATGGACTCTGGCTGTCTACTTAAGTAGTCTGGAACTATGTTTTCCTTTCCTGGGCAGTACTCTATCTTGACATCAAATTGTTGAATATATAAAGCCCAACGCATCAACCTTTGACTGGATAAATCAGTCTTCAGCAAAAAGGTTAAGGCTTTATGATCCGTCCTTAGAATGACCTGAAACCCATATACGATCTTCCGCCAATATTGCAACGCGTGCAATATCGCTAACAGCTCGATCTCGCTGATCGTATAATTTTTCTCGTGTGGTTTCAGTCTCCGACTTGTGAAAGCTAGATAGTTCTTCTTATCAGGGTTTTCCGGGTTCTCCTGATATAGCATTGCCCCTATTCCAATCTGGGATGCGTCTGTCTGAATGATAAATCTCTGATTAAAATCAGGATATCCTAGCTTCACGTAATTTAAGAGCATTTCCTTAGCTTCCACGAATGCTTTTTCTGCTTCCTCCGTCCATTTCCACTTGCCCCCCTTCTTCAAAAGGTCCTGTAGTGGTGCAACAGTTTTGGTGTATGATGGACAATGTCCTGAGAAGAACCCAATCAATCCCAAAAACTGGCGAACGTTCTTCACTTTCAAAGGCCTTGGAAAATCCCTTATCGATTCCAATTTGCATGGATTTGGTTTAACACAATCCTTGTCAATCACATGCCCTAAAAAAATGTCACTTGCCTTTGACAAAAATTCGACTTCTTTAAATTTATCTTAAAATTTGCCCTTCTTAGGTCTTCTAATAATTTCTTCAAATTTTCTAAATGTTCATCAATGTTCTCCGAGGTAAGCAAAATGTCATCTACATATCGGATGGTGCAATCTTTCACTTCCTCTGACAGGTTTCGATCAAGCGCTCTTATTAATGCCGATCCTGCAGTCTTTAATCCAAACGGACATCTTCTAAAGCAGTATGTTTGTTGATCGAACTGAAATCCAGTCAACAAGCTGGTTTTCTCTTCCAGTTCGAGATGATGATACGAAGAAGTCATGTCAATATTCGTAAAAATCTTCTTGCCTTTAAACTTCCTCAGTATTTCTTTTATGGGTGGTGCCGAATCATTTTCTGGTATAATTTTTGCATTTAAATTTCTGGCATCTAAACACACCCTTACTGAGCCATCCGGTTTACTCACAATCACTAATGGACTAACATATGGTGTCGCCATCTTTTCTATAACACCTGCATTTATCATCTCCTGCAGTGTTTTCTTGGTTTGTGGGTAATGTTTTTCCGCAACCGGGTATGGTTTTTGTTTGAACGGTGCCCAATCGTTGACTTGAAACGCGTATTTAAAATGTTCAATCTTCCCTGGCTTGGAATCAAATACGTCCCTATAATCCAATAATAATTTCTTTAAATGTTCCTTAATTTCGAGGCTGACTTTAGCTTCCTCCACTTTTCCTGACAGGTTGGTCTCGAACTCATTTTCCACATTATCTTCGAGTTCTATGTTGAGGACTTCAAATATCCTTTCTATGTCCTTATAATCTTCCTCAATCACTTCTTCCATATGCCATACCTGTTCTGCTATTTTCACCTCCTGATCCTGTAGGTTAATGTTTTGTTCATCCACACCCTCTCTTTGAATTCTAATGCAGTTTTGCGCTAGGTCTATAATGACCTTGTTCTCACGGATAAAATCAATACCTAATATGACATTATACGGTAATTGATTTACCAGCAAAAAGCACTGCGAAATTTCAGCGTTACCCATGATTAAATCAATATATACCTGAAATTTACATGTCAAAGATTTTTCAGGGATAATTCCCTTAATCTTTACACTTGATGTGGGAATCTTTAGTACTCGGCCCCTTGTTTCCAATTCATTTAAAAGGGTTTGTGTAATTAGACTTATTGTGGATCCAGTATCAATCAATGCTCTGACCAGTAATCCTTCTATCCTAAGCATAATTATAGGTAGTTCTCTTTTAACAGGTGGGATTCCTTCCACATCCTCGTTAATTAGTTCATCTGGTCTGGCTATCCAATTTAAAATTTCTACCTCCTCCCAGCTCCTGGTATGTTTCCACTTTTGACAATTTAAATTTGGAGTTTTTTTTATCCTGAGGGCTCCCTTTTCCCTCATTCTTTAGCTGAGCTTGTAGTTCCAAGCTTTGAGCTCCGTCTAGTCGGTCGGGTGATTTCCGGTTCTTGATTGCCTCACTCCAACGGACTTTTTGCCTATCAGGTTCATCTGGTCTTTCGTTCATATAACGAAGACTCTCCTGATATCTTTCTTCTATTTCGGCCCGATATTCATCATCCCTATCGTCTGGCCTTACATTCCTCCTGGGATAATTCTCCCATTTCTTTCTATTGTCCGGCCTTTGCTGGTTATTGTTATAGGGTCGGCTTTCCTGTTGCCTATAACCCGTCATTCTAGGATTTCTTCCTCGATATCCTCCCCGGTAATATGGCTGTATCCTTCTAGGCTCCTGGTGCCCATACTCTCGATCTCGTCCTTGAGTATCCGTACTGGTGGACTGATTCCTGGTCGCTGGTTTTTCTCCAGTTTCCTGACTGCTGGCCATGTGTACTTGCTCAGTTTGTCTTTGATGCCGAGGTGTTACGTGCGAAGTCGTCATATCTAACTGACGTAATACACTTTCCACTTCCACAGCACTTCTGGCTTTGGATGAGATTAGCAGCCTCTGAATCTCATATGGAAGCTGTCTTGCAATGGCGGCACACAGGTCATTTTCTGCCGGAGCAATATCCAGTTCGCGGAATTTACACAGCTGAGCGGTGAAAAATTCCGAGTATTTAGTCGGTGCATTGGTGCTGTACTTCCTAGAGTACAGATCTAGCCTTAAATTTTCTTGGACATCTGCTGCCCAATATCGCTTTAAAAATGCTTCCCTAAAGCCTTCCACCGTATTAAAAGTGTATCTAAAGCATCTGAACCAGGTGAGACAATCACCTGCCAACAGCTTTTCAATAGCTCTCAGTCTCCGATCCTGAGGAACCTTCATTTCATTTAGAAACTCTGCCACTTCTTTTAGCCAGTATTTTGGAGTAATAGACATGTTATTACCCGTAAACTTTACTGGTCTGTCCTCATTGGATTTAATAATGTTTATTATTTGGCCATTTGTCTGATTCGCGTACGGGGTTGACATCGCCATTGGATATCCTGGGTTCTTATACGGGCTCTCCCCTCCTAAGTCCCTCTCCGTATCTGTGCCTTGTTCACGGGAATCTACCCATCCTGTCTTTGGAAACTCCTCCTGATTTTCGAATTCTAACTTCCTTTCTCTTCGGGCACTTTCTTCATTTGCCATGAGTTGGATTTCCATTTGACTATTCTTAAGTTCAGTCCTCTCCAATCGGGATCTTAATTCATCCTGAATTCTTTCTTGATTCCTTTTAATATCTTCCTCTACCTTTTTGGATTGGAATTTCTCATCCCTGTAACTATCCCTGAATTCCTTTAGTTGTTCTTCTACCTCTTTCTTAAAGATCATGACCCTTTGGTCTATAATTTCTGGCTTAACGTCACCTATGGTCTCCAGGCCCTCTCGTATCTCCTTTATTTGCTTCTCCACTTCTTTTCGTCCTTTGACCATATCTATTTTCATTCCTTCAAGCCTTCCCTCAGTTTTCTCTTGACTCTTATACAATTTCATCATTTCATCTTGGACCTGATTAACTTCCTTATTGGTTTTTCCTACATGAACCTTTAATGTTCCGATGGTTTCCTGAACCTCAATAATACCCTGACTTATTTCATTTATTTTATGGGTACTTTCCTTACTTTCGTTCTCTCGTTGTTTTCTTTCACTCTGGAGATGCCCCTCGTATACACCTAATCTTTGATCTATTTTCGTTTCGTATGTCTTCAGATTCTCATCTACCTGCCCGGTAAAATGATCAATCTGATCTTTCATCTCCTGAACATCCTTTAGATTTTGATTTTTCATCTCAGTTACCTCAGTCTGAACTACACCGAGGGTCCCTACTTTCTCCTCAACCCCTTCAAATCTATCTCCTAGCTTATTCACGCTTTGTTTTATTTCATCCCGGGATGCCTCACAAATATCGCTGTTAGATTTTATCTGAGCTTTCAATTCTTTCTGCACACCTTGGATCTGGGTTACAAGTTTCTTTTCACAATCATCACCCTTTGTTTCTATGTTACCTAATTTAGTTTCTAAAATTTTAAAAATTTTCTTGACATGTATTTTGGGAATCTACCATATTTTTGTTCATAGTCTTTATTTGGACTTGCAATCCTGAATGAAATCCTTCATTTTCCTTTTTAATTTCAGTTAACTTGTCTCCAAACGTAGTGTCAAAACCTTGAAACTTGTTATTTTTTTTATCTATCTCAGCCTTTACTTCATTGTTCATTGTTACACAGTTAGCCTCGATAGCTTCTAACTTAGTTTCCATGGTATTACTTTTAACTCCGATAGCTTCTAATTTAATCCCCATGTTAGCACTATCAATTTTTATTGACTCCAAACTTTGATTTATAGATCCTAACCCTTCTTTATTTTCAGTCTGTTGGCCCAACTTATTCAAACTCTCATTTATGGATTTGAACACTTTGTTATTTTCATCTTTTTGGAGACTCAATGTATTGTTTATCGCCTCCAACTTCTCATTACTATCGGCTTTCATCGCCTCCAACTTCTCATTACTATCGGCTTTTATCGCCTCCAACTTCTCATTACTATCGGCTTTTATCGCCTCCAACTTCTCATTACTATCGGCTTTTATCTCCTCCAAAAGCCCTTGCAATTCCTCACTCAATACCATCACTGTGTATGTGAACGTTGCGGCAAATGTTGCGAAAGATATCATGCGATGTACTGTACATATAGACTTGAATCTCTGACGTCCTTCTGTTGTAATGAATAGTTTATTATGTTTCATTTTGTCTGTATCATTCCTTTGGCTATTAGCTGCAATAAATATTTTATTAATACCATCTTATGAGAATACAGTGGGCCACAAATGCCACCACACTAGTACATGCTTGAGAGATGATACTCTGAATCCGTGTGTCCCAATTTCTTTAAAACTTTACTTTGGTACGGGTATTCACTTACAACGTACCCTTTTACTACTTTTATTCAATTTCATAAACCTTTATGGAAGTGTTTAAAATTCAAAATTTCGAAAAACCATTTTTTTTTTCAAAAAAATGAAAATTTTGATTTTTCGAGAAAACTCGGGTTTTCCCTAGGAAAACTCAGCCCTGCGTACTGGGCGCCAAAAAGAGTATGATTTGCTAGGGGGTTTTATAATATAATAATTCAGGGCTGCTCGGTATGAGTTTCCAGGGACCCATGCGGTCAGTTAATATTTTACATTGTAGCTATTCCTATTATTACTTTAATTTTACATGATATGACCGACTTAAGTGTTCCTCTAGTTATTAATCCAGCACATTATTTATATATCCCCATGTGCCCATTTAGCAAGAAATATGCCAATCACAGTATACCAGCGTAGCTCAATTCGGGATTTCGGGGCAGCGGTAAGTTCCCCCACTCTGTGACTCACATATTTTGGATTAATCAGAGGATACACTTGCAAAAATAACAACAAAATCAACTCCTATTTAAACACATTTAATTAATAAAATTAATGGCGCTACAAACATTTTAACAATTTAATTACTGACCCAAATATCAACTGCTTGTTCCAAATGAACAAGGAATCACAATTATAAACAAATGTTGTATTCAAAACCTGTGGTTTCCACATAAACCAACAATTCTTACTTAGTCTCACTTCCATAAAGCACTAACATTAAGTTTACATAACTCCGAGCTCTTTGGCTCCATGCATTTACATTATTAAGGTGTCATTCTTATACACCTCAAACACTATCTTTTATATTTTCTTATTTCTCAAAAACAAATATATAATTATATTTAAAATCTATGTTAATTATCTAACTCAATATTTTGGGCATGTCCACACATTCAGTTGTTATCATCTCTCTTTATTCACAAATATATTAAGGTAATCAGAAAATCAATTGTGTACTCCAGAGCGTGAAGGTACTTGACACAGTCAAAAAACTATAGTTACTCCCGAACTCAGTTGACTTCAATCAACTCGTGGAATCCCACGTCCATACATTATTACAATAGGGATTGTTATTTATCTCTTATGTCTTAGTAGACCATTATCATATAAGAAACTACGATCTGAACCGGCAAACGAAATATCCATCTTTAAGGACCTCGGTTCAATGCCCGGGTCGTTAACAACTTTAAACACTCCTGGTGTATTCATTTCTCTTTTACAACAGCTTACGAGACGGTCTCTGTTCCTTCTCGCTTTAAGAGAGCTATACTCTACTACTTGGGGTGCGATTTATGACACGTTAGGGTGACGGCGACTCCCTGTCTGACCCAACGTTGGTAGCTTATTTCCAAGGCTTTCAAAACAAACCTTCCCATTATATCCAGTTCTGGGGAGACCGGGCTTTATTGTACCGTAACATTCAAACAACTATTCTTTGGTTCAAAGACCATTTTCGTATCCTTGGCATTTATTAATTATGAGAGGGTCCTCATTGATTGGGAAGATTAATACACATACGACGACGGAGAATTACAGGGGCTTTTATCATAAGAAGATCCTGCATTCGAATCTCTTCATGTGCCTCGGGAACAAATCCCTTACAGAGGACTTATACAAAATGCGATTTAGAGTCGGCCGTGGCCCATATGACATACGCTCAATAATACCATATATTAGCTCCCTTTTTAAATACATACACAATGCCTCGTGATACTATGTCACAAATAGAGGACTTATACAATTATCAATTCACTGCAATCAACTACCCTCCATAAGTAATGTACCAAGTATTTTAACCACTACGCGTTCCTAGCGTGACACTTTAATATTATATTTGCGCTCATTATGCGCTATGCATTACTTTAAGCCGAAATGTCTTCCCAAGAACTGATAAATCTCTTTAGTAACAATTCATATTATTTTAATTCACATATTAATCTTTTCGTTGTCGATAAATCGCTCCCGGTTTTAAAATATTCCATTGAACCTCATCTCTTACACATACGTTAAGGCTTAACGTTCTTATATTCATATCAATTTATTTGATTTTTATTTAACATTTCCATATTTAATTATTATTATTATCTTTATTCTTTAGACAAGCTCAAAAGCTATTTCTTTCATATCTCAACTTTACTTTATTTCAATGTCTTTCATGATAATTAATGATATTTCGCTTGCTCTTAGGACATTTATTAAATACATTAACCCTTTATTCACATATTTCCTCTACGGGATTTATTCTTTACACAATTATTTATAATTTCTCAATTTATTTTATCATTGTTCAGACCGTGTTCTTGATTATTCAGTATTTATTTATTTAAACACATCCCTTTCACTCCAAAACCCCGGTGGTTTTGTACACAATCAATTTCTGACACCAAAATAGAATGAATTTAGTACTCACATGTTTCCAGATCATCCCATGATCTTTAATCTGGTGCGGTGTTTCATTTTTAGGCCCACTTTGACCTTTTTACTCCATATTAAAGGTATTCATCTTACTTAAAAACACTTTTTGATATACATTTAAAACACTTAACATTGACGACATTTTTATATACTGATGTGTTCCCTTGGAACACATAATAAACACTAAAAATATTAATTTAACACACAATCTTGATTATTTTACACTTCACAATTCTCGATCACTAGGCCGTATTTCTGAGCCTATCACACGTGATCTTCTGAAATTCCCGTTTCCAAGGGTGAAATTTATTCGATGTCGGCTTCCTATCCTGCAGAATGCGAAAGTCCCGAAACATCTACTGTTCCCTGGAGTTCAATTCTGCTACTTCTATCCTGGATAACCGGCTATTTATCTAGCTTGAACGGCTTCTTTGTAGTTCTGTCTATTGATCCTAACGAAAGTCTATACGGATCGAGGTCTCCTCTAAGACCTATAGATTCAGTTTATAGCAGCTAGCACTTCTCGATTCTAGTACTATTAGAATTGTTCGCCTGCTTTCTGGAGATAATGTTTATAGTCTCCTATCGTCTTTATTTGAACTGTTTTATTATTCTGTTCTTCCCTTTTAGGTTTCTTTAATTTAAATAACAGTTTATCTGTCTGGTACGATACTTCCGTACGTTATGATCTATTCGTTCGTACATTTAACGACCAATCGCCTTTAAGTCCAATGTTCGCGGCCTGCTCTGACTATATCTTACGAATTTTCACTTTAACTTGTATACAGTCGGGCCTAAATCCTATAATTAGGATTTTCCTAATATTTCACTACGGCGATACTTTAAAATTTCGTCTTGACCACTCCTATGGAGGCAAGCAAGTCGTTAATACTGTGACGCCTGTGGCTATCGGATCTTACTTCTGCGGTGTAACACAGCGTTCCTCCCCTCAAGGAGTACTGGTAGCTGTTTTCGATGTAACGCAGACTAACGTCCCCTCACGGACTGTCGGAATGACTACTTCTACGTCGTGGTGCAGCACTTCCCCTCACGGAGTGCTCGTAGGACTGCATGCTTGGCTTGGAAACGCCCGAAGCTTTATACTGTTTTACTAAAAAAAAATAAGACTCTAGCCTTTCCTGTGGTCAACTTCTAAAATAATGGTGCCACAAATATAAAAATTATACCTTCCGAAAGCTCTTCTTCTCAATGTCAAATGATCTTATTGCACCTAAGAATCGATCGTGCAATTCGGAGATATTAATTAATTTCTCATCCTCAATTGTGTGGGTGTTGCATTCTTTTTGCTCTCTCCCCTCCACAGAGGCTTAGGTAATTCCCCAATGACGTCGTCTTACGTCGGCAGTTTTTTTTCTGTGCAAATATTAAATGGTTTCTCTTTACTGAAAAATCTCTCATTCAAAATGATTCACTGTACTGTACTTCTTTACTCATTATTATGCTCGTAAACGTGTTAATTTTAATTATTCCTCTTCTGGTGCATAAGCGACGTTGTCAATTTCCAGCAACGTAAGCTCGAATTCCGATTCAGGCTTCCTTGTCTATCACGGTGGAAATTTCCATTCAGTTATTAATACTCGTGACCAGCCCTCTCTTGAATGTCGAGTGGGGTGATCTCATCTAAGAAACATCTGTCCCTAGTCGCTTGCACAATGTTAAGCTATAATCCTGGCTTAAAATCTCTCTCCGTTCCTTTAGGAAACTGTACGTTTCTTTCATTTCTTCCTTAAGGACATGGGTTCGACCGTCATGGACCCTATGGCCCATGGGTTCAATATAAACTATAAATCAAGAAAGAAAGGTGACAAGATGTAAAATAATAACATGATTTAATGACTAATAGTGCATAAAAAGAAATAAACAAACAATAAAATAAAAACAATCCTCCCTGAATTTTCCATGATAGGAATATCTATAAATTTGAGGAGTCAGACGGATCTCCCCTTTTATTTAAAATGTGGGTCCTGGTTCCACTACCTTGCAATTTGGGTTTTATGTGCGCGTAATGACTAACTACGAGGAATGAGTACTTTGGATGACTGTTCGTTTACAACGGGTTAACAGCCACGATGCTTACGAACAATCAACTCGTAAATCAACGTTTATGGATATGGAACATGACATTAATAAAAACCCTTAAAAAGTAATGCTGACACACGCACTAAATCTACTATTTACAGGAATCTCTCTCGGGACCCTCATTAGCGCGAAGACGCACTTGACTATGAGCTGCCAACACTGGCCAAATTGCTCAACACAAACAAGGAAAAACAGCATAGCACGTGACTCACGGGTCACTGAATGAAATATAAACATGGAATAATTCAACAACAACAAAAGCCTGACTGGCTGACATTACTTTATATGAACAAAACTGCATGTTAAGCTAAAGTTTCGGAGATTATCGTGATTCGTAGGCAACTCCCATTTATTAAAACAATTTTTATCATTGATCAGTTCTTAATTCTGTATTTCAAGTTATTACTGAGCCACACAGGCACTCTCCACTAATGGCCTGGCTGGCAACCTTCAGTCCGTCTTGTGCAACATCTCCCCTCTTCCTCAATCACCTGTCATTGTCCCACACCAGTGTGTATAAATACCTGACCAGCTGTGCCGTTATCTCAAGGAATCAACAGCAACAAACTCAACCACTTCAACATATGGTCAGACATTAATCAAAATATCCAGAATTGCCCTCGCGAGGTCACAATATGGATTTGTCATCAAGCTGCCAGAAATCAGTCTACGCTGAAATTCCCGCTTGTAATGACACAAATACACACACTCACACACACACATTTGGGAATGACAATACGTTTTCACACAGATCGGCTGAATGGATGCTCGCACAATTTAAAAAAATATTAAAACCTACGATAGAGCTGACTGCTCTTCGTCACAAATCACATTGCTCCAAAGGCAATGATCTTATTGAATCTGATCAATAATAAAACAAAAGAAATTAATTACCCTCCAATCTACTGTATAATTATTTTACTTCAGTCCTACTTCTGAAACACAACATATCTCCGAGAGACGTTTTTAACCGCATTGCGTAACATATGCAAACACGGCCGTTCACATAGCTACGTTAGTTAAAACAACAAACAAGAAAAGAACCTTCTACTAATAATATATGCGAGCTGTTTCCATGCAAAAGGTGTGTCAGACCACAACTAAATACACTACGTTAATCACACAAGCAAATTATTTACAAAACAAAATATGTCCCATACACCATAAGTTAATTTATCAGATAATAATAAATATTATTCAGTACTCATCCTCAGCCAGCCACCCGTCAAAGAACATCCGCAGCCATCTCCCAACTGGATTCTTCTTATCTCATCTCAACCATCTTGACGGAGTCTTGATATTTCCAGGCTTCCTCCATGGTCAATGATGTCATCCCTCGTGCTGATTCAAAAATTAAATTATTATACACTTGATATCTGACTACTAAATTCGCCGTTCGGGTACTACTTTCCCCAAAGCAGTCTGTTGGCGAATTATCGAAGATACTGCCCCTACAAATATAGTACCGTGACTATCTAACACTGAATTTAACACTTTTAATAATAATTTCTGTGTCCTTCATGACACGCAAAGTATAAATGTCAACGTCCTTAGACGCGCAAAGTATAAAAGCCTGTGTCCACTGACACACAAAATAACAGCCTCCGTCCTCAGACGAACCAAAGTAATAAGCAATGTCTTGGCTCTTCACACCACTTATAAATGAACTGGCCCTAGGTCTTGATGGAGGGGGAAATTAGATAAAAATTTCACAAAATAATAGTGATACAGGAATGAAATAAATATCACTGAACTCGAAAAATAGCGCAGGTCAAGAATATGCCCATTAATCCTAGAATCGATCGTAGAGATGTTGTCTAGGCGATCTCCCGCGTGAATGCTAGCCGAGCGTGCCCACGCTAGACCTGCCGCGCTAAATAGGCATTCTTCTCTCATTGGTTCCCACACTTTCTAAACTTGGCGGTTTTTAGCAGATCTTGGCGTCGTAGGAGTGTCTATTTTCTTCATCAGCCACTCACGTAACTGCATCATATTTCTTCTAGGCGCGAATATTACAATGAACATACCAGAACCATGTCTCACTGCGCGTCGCTTCTATTTTGAGGTGGCCAACACCTGTCCTTCTGACACATCGCTAGGCTATTTCCTTTCACAGCTAAAGTATTTAGCCTTTTGTCAATCTGCTTCAGGTATGTCCCCGCTGTCTCCAACAAATGCTTGAAATTTCCTCATCTCCGTCTGGCTATTTTCATGATGCTGGTGGAAATATTTATTAATTGAAGAAATAAAACATAGAATCATTTATCCAACAGAGGATAAAGGGTTCACAACTCTCCCACTCACAAAATTTCGAACTTAGGAATAAAGTCGACAATTTTAAAAGACTTCCGTAAGCCAATTGTTTTATTTCGGAATCACCCCTTTTCTATTACTTGGTCAAGTTGCTCCTGTCTTGAATGGCATTTACTCGTTTTCATTTCCTGCTTGTATCTCCCCTCTCAGTCTGCTTGCATGACCTGCTGATGCCTGAGGCAACACTCTGCTCGCCTCGTTAATGTTTGTCAACACCAACTCTACTTCCTCCTTCACGTGCCGTACTCAACTGCTCCCCGTTCACTTTGTTGATAGTAGGACGTCCATATATTCAAATTGCATCGTTATTTCGGCGCTCCCATGGTTCACTTCTACGATACTTTTTTAAGTTGGCAGCGTTGTAGACTGGCATTGTTCCTGTACTCAATCCTTTCACTCTGTAAGCATTATTTCCAAGGTTTCTTACGATAGAATAGGGTCCTATGAACTTTTCGCAGAATTTGCTGAAGATTTTCTTCTCTGGATCCGATGTAGCGGGTCGTTTCACCAAAACGAGCTGGTTGATTTCAAGATCACTGTGAAACCTCTTATTTCTTACTCGCCGTAATCTGCGGTCTGCCTGTTTCCTCATGTAGGCTCTCGTTCTCTCAATTCGCAGGTCAGGTGCTATCATTGGATCTTGTGGGCAGTTAATGATGCTTTTCCACGTTCTCACTGGATACTCGTTTTTGTGTAGGACCATAGGGATCTGTCCTGTTGACTCGTGCCTGGTAGAATTCATGCATGTCTCTACATCCTTGATATTATCCACCCATCTGTGGTGTTCATTTGGAATGAAGATTCTCAAATATGATGTTACACACTTAATTGCTCTCTCACTTGGATTTGCTTGAGCATGTCGGATACTGCTTAAAATGTGTTTTATACCCATGTCCTCCATACCTTTCTTGAATTCGGCGCTTGTGAAATAACTGCCATGATCTGATAATATAAATTCTGGTTTTCCAAGGATTGGAATAACTCTATTCTGAATACGACTGAGTACCTGTTTTGAAGTAGTTTTCTGAATGGGGCATAATACGACAAACTTAGAAAATACATCAATGCATACTAGTAAGTGTCGGCAACCTCGCCTTCCCTTCGGGATTGGACCGAAACAGTCGAGTGCCAGTAGCTCGCATGGTTTCTGAGGTAGCAATGGTCTAGGATACTGCCTCATTAAATAATTATTGGGCTTTGTCCTCTGACACGGCTCACAAGTTGTAATGACGTCACATATAGTTGTTCTCATACGTGGCCATGTAAATGTCTCTCCTATAGTCGCTTCGCACTTATCTACGCCCACGTGACCGTAACTTTCGTGAGTATGCCATGTCAGTCCTCGTTGTAACGAAGCAGGTACTAATATGCGTAACTTGGTGTGGTCATTATCTACCCATTTGTGCAGAAAATTGTTGACATAAACATATCTTCCTTCTTTGGCTTTCGCTTCTCGAAACGCAGGTGTTCCTGTAGGTAGTTGCTTTCTGAAGTATTGAATTAATAGCATCATCCATGGTTCCGCTTCTTGTTCTCGCTGTATTTCACGTAACTCCTCCAAGAATTCCCGGTCCTTCTGTGTTAACTCCAAGTGTTGTACCATCGCTGTTTCTTCATTATCAGGCTCTGGGTTCCTGCTGAGTGCATCCGGAATCACGTTCATCTTCCCTGGGCAATGCTCAATCTCAATGCTAAACTGCTGAATATATATAGACCAACGTGTCACACGTTCGCTTGCCATCGACGTCTTAAACAAGAATGTTAGTGCTTTATGATCAGTCTTGACAACAATGGGGTAACCATAAATTATGCGTTTCCATTGTTGTAGCGCATGAAGTATGGCCAACAGCTCTAGTTCCGTTACCGTATAATTGCGCTCGTGCTTACGCAATTTTCGGCTGACAAATGCCAAATATGTTTTATGCTGCAGGTTAGCTGGATCCTCTTGGTAGAGCATAGCACCTATACCAATTAGTGAAGCATCCGCTTGGATTATGAATTTGTGCTTGAAATCTGGATATCCTAATTTAATGCAGTTTTCCAATAGCTGTTTTGTTGCTTGGAATGCCTTCTCACACTCCGCATTCCATAACCATTTATTATTCTTCTTTAGCATTTCCTGCATAGGGGCGACAGTCTCCGTATAACCTGGACAGTTTTCCTTAAAGAATCCCATTACGCCTAAGAAAGCCCGAATGTGCTTGACTCTCGTTGGTGTAGGGAAATTCTTTATCGCTTCGATCTTAGCTGGATTTGGCTTCACTCCCTCCTTGTCAATGATGTGACCCAAATATAAGATCTCGCTCTTGAAGAAATGCGATTTCTTCAGATTTACTTTGAAATTAGATGCATTCAGGTTGCCTAATACTTTATCTAAATTTTCCATGTGAGTTTCAATGTTGTCGGATGCCAGCAAAATGTCATCAATGTAGAAATCATCTCCTTAACTTCCTCGGTTAGATTCCGGTCCAGGGCTCGGATTAAGGCACATCCCGCTGTTTTGACTCCAAAGGGCATTCGAACGAAGCAAAACGTCTGGTTATCGAATAAGAAGCCAGTTAGAAGCTGTGACTTCTCATCCAATTCAATATGGTGGAACGAGCTCGTCAGATCAACTGATGAATAAATGCTCTTGTTTTTAAAGCCTTTTAGTACGTCTCTGATAATTGGCGCTCTGTCATACTCAGGAAAAATGAGTCTCATGTTGAGATTTCTGGCATCTAAACAAAGTCTAATAGATCCATTTGGTTTTGTGACTGCCAAAATCGCATTTAGATAAGGTGTCGGTGTCTTCCTTATCACTCCAGCTTGTAACATCTCATCTATAATGACCTTGACTTGACAACGATATTTTTCAGGAATTGGATACAATCTACTTTTGAAAGGTGACCAATCCTCGACTTGCATTGAATATTTGAAATTTAATATTTTCCCAGGTACTGTATCAAATACTGTTTTGTGCTTCCTTAAAATCTCTTCCAACTGCTTTCTGTGTTCACCCCCAAGTTGAATGTCATTGAGTCGCTCCTGTAGTAACTCTTCAAATTGTGCCTCACTGTCGTCTCCTTCCGTTAATAAAGACCATATCTCCTGGGATTCACTCTCCTCATCTAGTTCCACAACAGCTCCTTCTATGATGTTATCTTCTGCCTTTCGTACCTCCTCTTCCGTCTCTTCCGATATTGCTTCCAATGCCCAAGAATTTACATCTCTTCCGGTGGTGATTTCATCCATATGCAATCCCACGTTCTTTAGCTGATCGTACTCTCTAAAACTGACAGTATTCTTGTGCAAATCTATCACTGCTTGATAGTCACAAATAAAATTTGCACCAAGAATTATATTGAAATTCATCTTTGCCATGATAATGAACGTTTGCCCAAAAGTGTGTTCCAATATGTTCAGCTCTAAGTATGCCTGACGTTTACAAGTGACGGTGCGTTCAGGAATAACACCCCTCACTTTGAGCTGTGGTACGGGAATTACAGGAATATTTTGACTCCGTCCCAACTCTCGAACCAAGGCCTCCGATACCAGACTGATCTGTGACCCCGTATCCAATAAACATCTTATATTAATTCCACCAATCCTTGCGTAAATAATGGGTAACTGCCTAATTTCATCTTTCCGTGGTTTCACCGTCTCCTCCAGGCAGTCTTCTGGCAAAGCAATCCATTCTTGTATGTTCGCTACTATCCATCCCTCTTCAACTTCCGACTGTTGCGTTTGTAGGCTGTCTTCTTTATCCAAATTTAGCATTTTTTTTAGCTCCAGTGCGACTCCCATCATCCGTTTGTCGCCGATGCCCTTGATATTCCTCTTGTCTCAGTAGACTTCCAGCTTCCTCAGTATGTGTATCAGGATGCTTCATGTTCCCAATGGCTTTTTCCCATCTTCCTAGCTCTCCACCTTGACTAGCGTGTAATTCCTCTAGGTAATTTTGTGATTGAGCGTGCCTATCATCCCAGTCATTTCGATAATTTCGTGGCTCTCCTTGATTTTGGTCTCTTCTTCCTTTCCATCTTTGATTAGCATTGTAATCACCGTATCTTCCATAAGGCCTGTCATTTCTTCGATTTTCACGCCAATGTTGATATCCTCTCTGTTGATACCTATTGTTGCCTTGATATGATCTATTATTGTAGTTATTTTCGTTACGCTGGTATGGTCTGCTTTCTCCTTCTTCCTGGTTTCGCCTAGGTGTGGAAGTGCTTGTATTAGTGCCCTGCGTTTTAGTGTTTGCCTGCTTAGGTTTTATGACCTCTGTCGTATTGACTAACTCCAGCTGTCTTCCTCCACTATAATGATTATGAGACGTAGTCTCATCTATCTGGCGTAATATCTGCTCTGCATGTATGGCCGTACTAACGTTCGCTGCGTCTAGTACTTGTTGTACGTTGACTGGCAATTGCCTCGCTATTGTCATCACCAGATCCGCTTCATTTAAAGGGTAATCAAGGTCGCGAAATTTTAACATTTGCATGTTAAAGAAATCTGAGTATTTTGTTTGCTGGGTGGTTTGGTACTTTCTAGAGTAAAGCTCCATCCTTAGACTCTGTTGTGTTGCGGGCGACCAATATTTGCGCAGAAACGCCAATTTAAAATCTGACATGGTTCCAAATGTATATTTGAAGCTTAAAAACCATGTAAGGACATTTCCTGATAAAAATCTCTCCATCATCCTCAATCTACGTGCTTCAGGTACTCCAGTGTCATTGTAATGGTCTTCAATTTCTTTAATAAAAGCTTTCGGTGTTACCCCTGAATTCTCCGTGTATTTCTGTGGTTTATAATCACTTGAGTGAATTACTTGGATAAGTTGTGTAGGCTGATGACCGTCTTCTGGTGTTGAGCTCCTATCGATTTTCTTGCGAAACCCTTCCGTGTTTGTTGTTAATGGGCTCTCCGCCTGAGTCTGACTTCCTGCTGTGCTTGCCTCCGGGCTATTTGAGTCATCCTGCTTGTCTTTCAATGTTCCTGTTCTAAATATCGACGATTGCTCTAATGACCTGAGTTCGGCTTTAATGATCCTGTCCGTCTGTTCTTTAAGCTTGCTCTTCATTTCTTGCTCTAATGCTTGAATACGAGTGTGATTTTCGCCTACTGTTTTAAGAATGGTGGATCTTTCCTCTTTAGAATCGATATTCATTTTTTTCAATCTTTTCTTATCTGCTCTTTAATCGTGCTTACTTTCTCTTCAATCTGGCTTTTAGTGTCGTCTAAGGTACTCTTTAATTGCTCCTGATCCGCTTCTAGGCTTTTCCACTGCTCTGCTGATTTTATTTCGAGACGATCCATATCTTTAATTATGCCGGATATATTCTCATCTACCGCTGATAATTGTTGTTGAATGACTTTGCCGCTCTTTTCCATCTCCATAAATCGTCCTTCTAACTTCTCCTGAGCTATCTTGACCTCGCTTGTATTCATAGTGCACGCTATTTCAATTTGCTCTAATTTAGCTAACACCGTTTCATCCAGAATGCTAAGTTTTTGATCAAAAATACTTTCCATTTTCTTAATCAGGTCTAATTGCTTTTCATTATTTTTACTGACATCTAGGGCCAGTAATACCATCTGTTGATTAGTGTGATCTTTCATCTCTGCGGTTAACGAAGCTAATTGGTTCGTGTTTTTAATGTTCTGCGCTTCTAAATGCGAATTGATAGTGTCATTAATTTCACTTTTTAATAATCTAGCTTGTTCCGCCTGATATTCATTCTGTTCAATTCTACTGTTATTTAATTGTGTCCGCAATGATTCACTTTGTTCGGATAATTTGTTTATCGACTCACTTTGTTCTAACATAGTATTGTTTAATGCTTCACTTTGTTCAGATAACTTCGCGTTCAATGCTTCACTTTGTTCTACCATAGTATTGTTTATTTGCTCAGACAATTTCGCGTTTAATGCTTCACTTTGTTCTACCATAGTATTGTTTATTTGCTCAGACAATTTCGCGTTTAATGCTTCACTTTGTTCTAACATACTAGTGTTTAATGATTGACTCTGTTCTGATAATTTAGCGTTTAATGCTTCACTTTGTTCTAACATACTATTGTTTAATGATTGACTCTGTTCCGCCAATTTAGTGTCCAACAATGCCTGTGTTCTCCTAGCTGCACTCTCAATGATTTCTTGAATCTGTTCAACCGTTGCCATATTACACACTTTATATGAGACATTAGGGAAATGGCATAAAGCAATGCCCTTTGACACACACATAAAATCCAATGCACATTTAATTTCTTTACCCTACTCAGTTCATTTATTTTTACTTTTAATCCCACTAGTCGATTGCATTTCTGAGTAGTTCTAATTTTACTCAATTTAATTTAAACCCAAACACATATTCAGTCATTAAATTGTTATCCTGATCTGATATTAACACTGACTAACTAACAAAGTATTAATTGTCATTTAAGGCTACAGCCTCCTAACATTTTCACGAGTTTGACTTTCTAAACAAATCTAGTTTTAATTTTAATCATTGGGCGCCCGGTATCACATATACTACCTTTTACTTTAATTCAATAGACAAAAACGTGAACCGTATTTTATATTGCAAACTCCTGATTTTACTTTATATTTCACACATTTGGCGGTATCCTCTTCGCCTCACTTACTTTTAATAAAATATCACTTCCCGGTGATTAAAATACTGTCATATCTGCCTGCACTTGCGGCATGTCAGTTTTACTCAAATACGCCACTTAAATGTGTTCCAGCAGCGAACCAGCAATAAAATTACACCTTCATTGTTGCGTCAGTTTGAAAACCCAACTACGCTTAAATTGACATGTGCAAAATCTTTGCCGTTACACCACAGTGAACCGCCCCACGCTTGGCCGCGCCAGTTTACTCCTATGAACCCTTCAGAAAAGCAGTGTTTAATGTAAGAAATCTTAATCAAGGGGTCGCGCTCAGTTCCTATGTGATGTTTACGTTCGCCAAACAACATGCTCTACTGAGGTAAGGGTCATAGGATATAAACTATAAATCAAGAAAGAAAGGTGACAAGATGTAAAATAATAACATGATTTAATGACTAATAGTGCATAAAAAGAAATAAACAAACAATAAAATAAAAACAATCCTCCCTGAATTTTCCATGATAGGAATATCTATAAATTTGAGGAGTCAGACGGATCTCCCCTTTTATTTAAAATGTGGGTCCTGGTTCCACTACCTTGCAATTTGGGTTTTATGTGCGCGTAATGACTAACTACGAGGAATGAGTACTTTGGATGACTGTTCGTTTACAACGGGTTAACAGCCACGATGCTTACGAACAATCATCTCGTAAATCAACGTTTATGGATATGGAACATGACATTAATAAAAACCCTTAAAAAGTAATGCTGACACACGCACTAAATCTACTATTTACAGGAATCTCTCTCGGGACCCTCATTAGCGCGAAGACGCACTTGACTATGAGCTGCCAACACTGGCCAAATTGCTCAACACAAACAATGAAAAACAGCATAGCACGTGACTCACGGGTCACTGAATGAAATATAAACATGGAATAAATCAACAACAACAAAAGCCTGACTGGCTGACATTACTTTATATGAACAAAATTGCATGTTAAGCTAACGCTTCGGAGATTATCGTGATTCGTAGGCAACTCCCATTTATTAAAACAATTTTTATCATTGATCAGTTCTTAATTCTGTATTTCAAGTTATTACAGAGCCACACAGGCACTCTCCACTAATGACCTGGCTGGCAACCTTCAGTCCGTCTTGTGCAACATCTCCCCTCTTCCTCAATCACCTGTCATTGTCCCACACCAGTGTGTATAAATACCTGACCAGCTGTGCCGTTATCTCAAGGAATCAACAGCAACAAACTCAACCACTTCATCATATGGTCAGACATTAATCAAAATATCCAGAATTGCCCTCGCGAGGTCACAATATGGATTTGTCATCAAGCTGCCGGAAATCAGTCTACGCTGAAATTCCCGCTTGTAATGACACAAATACACACACTCACACACACACATTTGGGAATGACAATACGTTTTCACACAGATCGGCTGAATGGATGCTCGCACAATTTAAAAAATATATTAAAACCTACGATAGAGCTGACTGCTCTTCGTCACAAATCACATTGCTCCAAAGGCAATAATCTTATTGAATCTGATCAATAATAAACCAAAAGAAATTAATTACCCTCCAATCTACTGTATAATTATTTTACTTCAGTCCTACTTCTGAAACACAACATATCTCCGAGAGACGTTTTTAACCGCATTGCGTAACATATGCAAACACGGCCGTTCACATAGCTACGTTAGTTAAAACAACAAACAAGAAAAGAACCATCTACTAATAATATATGCGAGCTGTTTCCATGCAAAAGGTGTGTCAGACCAAAACTAAATACACTACGTTAATCACACAAGCAAATTATTTACAAAACAAAATATGTCCCATACACCATAAGTTAATTTATCAGATAATAATAAATATTATTCAGTACTCATCCTCAGCCAGCCACCCGTCAAAGAACATCCGCAGCCATCTCCCAACTGGATTCTTCTTATCTCATCTCAACCATCTTGACGGAGTCTTGATATTTCCAGGCTTCCTCCATGGTCAATGATGTCATCCCTCGTGCTGATTCAAAAATTAAATTATTATACACTTGATATCTGACTACTAAATTCGCCGTTCGGGTACTACTTTCCCCAAAGCAGTCTGTTGGCGAATTATCGAAGATACTGCCCCTACAAATATAGTACCGTGACTATCTAACACTGAATTTAACACTTTTAATAATAATTTCTGTGTCCTTCATGACACGCAAAGTATAAATGTCAACGTCCTTAGACGCGCAAAGTATAAAAGCCTGTGTCCACTGACACACAAAATAACAGCCTCCGTCCTCAGACGAACCAAAGTAATAAGCAATGTCTTGGCTCTTCACACCACTTATAAATGAACTGGCCCTAGGTCTTGATGGAGGGGGAAATTAGATAAAAATTTCACAAAATAATAGTGATACAGGAATGAAATAAATATCACTGAACTCGAAAAATAGCGCAGGTCAAGAATATGCCCATTAATCCTAGAATCGATCGTAGAGATGTTGTCTAGGCGATCTCCCGCGTGAATGCTAGCCGAGCGTGCCCACGCTAGACCTGCCGCGCTAAATAGGCATTCTTCTCTCATTGGTTCCCACACTTTCTGTAACTTGGCGGTTTTTAGCAGATCTTGGCGTCGTAGGAGTGTCTATTTTCTTCATCAGCCACTCACGTTACTGCATCATATTTCTTCTAGGCGCGAATATTACAATGAACATACCAGAACCATGTCTCACTGCGCGTCGCTTCTATTTTGAGGTGGCCAACACCTGTCCTTCTGACACATCGCTAGGCTATTTCCTTTCACAGCTAAAGTATTTAGCCTTTTGTCAATCTGCTTCAGGTATGTCCCCGCTGTCTCCAACAAATGCTTGAAATTTCCTCATCTCCGTCTGGCTATTTTCATGATGCTGGTGGAAATATTTATTAATTGAAGAAATAAAACATAGAATCATTTATCCAACAGAGGATAAAGGGTTCACAACTCTCCCACTCACAAAATTTCGAACTTAGGAATAAAGTCGACAATTTTAAAAGACTTCCGTAAGCCAATTGTTTTATTTCGGAATCACCCCTTTTCTATTACTTGGTCTAGTCGCTCCTGTCTTGAATGGCATTTACTCGTTTTCATTTCCTGCTTGTATCTCCCCTCTCAGTCTGCTTGCATGACCTGCTGATGCCTGAGGCAACACTCTGCTCGCCTCGTTAATGTTTGTCAACACCAACTCTACTTCCTCCTTCACGTGCCGTACTCAACTGCTCCCCGTTCACTTTGTTGATAGTAGGACGTCCATATATTCAAATTGCATCGTTATTTCGGCGCTCCCATGGTTCACTTCTACGATACTTTTTTAAGTTGGCAGCGTTGTAGACTGGCATTGTTCCTGTACTCAATCCTTTCACTCTGTAAGCATTATTTCCAAGGTTTCTTACGATAGAATAGGGTCCTATGAACTTTTCGCAGAATTTGCTGAAGATTTTCTTCTCTGGATCCGATGTAGCGGGTCGTTTCACCAAAACGAGCTGGTTGATTTCAAGATCACTGTGAAACCTCTTATTTCTTACTCGCCGTAATCTGCGGTCTGCCTGTTTCCTCATGTAGGCTCTCGTTCTCTCAATTCGCAGGTCAGGTGCTATCATTGGATCTTGTGGGCAGTTAATGATGCTTTTCCACGTTCTCACTGGATACTCGTTTTTGTGTAGGACCATAGGGATCTGTCCTGTTGACTCGTGCCTGGTAGAATTCATGCATGTCTCTACATCCTTGATATTATCCACCCATCTGTGGTGTTCATTTGGAATGAAGATTCTCAAATATGATGTTACACACTTAATTGCTCTCTCACTTGGATTTGCTTGAGCATGTCGGATACTGCTTAAAATGTGTTTTATACCCATGTCCTCCATACCTTTCTTGAATTCGGCGCTTGTGAAATAACTGCCATGATCTGATAATATAAATTCTGGTTTTCCAAGGATTGGAATAACTCTATTCTGAATACGACTGAGTACCTGTTTTGAAGTAGTTTTCTGAATGGGGCATAATACGACAAACTTAGAAAATACATCAATGCATACTAGTAAGTGTCGGCAACCTCGCCTTCCCTTCGGGATTGGACCGAAACAGTCGAGTGCCAGTAGCTCGCATGGTTTCTGAGGTAGCAATGGTCTAGGATACTGCCTCATTAAATAATTATTGGGCTTTGTCCTCTGACACGGCTCACAAGTTGTAATGACGTCACATATAGTTGTTCTCATACGTGGCCATGTAAATGTCTCTCCTATAGTCGCTTCGCACTTATCTACGCCCACGTGACCGTAACTTTCGTGAGTATGCCATGTCAGTCCTCGTTGTAACGAAGCAGGTACTAATATGCGTAACTTGGTGTGGTCATTATCTACCCATTTGTGCAGAAAATTGTTGACATAAACATATCTTCCTTCTTTGGCTTTCGCTTCTCGAAACGCAGGTGTTCCTGTAGGTAGTTGCTTTCTGAAGTATTGAATTAATAGCATCATCCATGGTTCCGCTTCTTGTTCTCGCTGTATTTCACGTAACTCCTCCAAGAATTCCCGGTCCTTCTGTGTTAACTCCAAGTGTTGTACCATCGCTGTTTCTTCATTATCAGGCTCTGGGTTCCTGCTGAGTGCATCCGGAATCACGTTCATCTTCCCTGGGCAATGCTCAATCTCAATGCTAAACTGCTGAATATATATAGACCAACGTGTCACACGTTCGCTTGCCATCGACGTCTTAAACAAGAATGTTAGTGCTTTATGATCAGTCCTGACAACAATGGGGTAAACATAAATTATTCGTTTCCATTGTTGTAGCGCATGAAGTATGGCCAACAGCTCTAGTTCCGTTACCGTATAATTGCGCTCGTGCTTACGCAATTTTCGGCTGACAAATGCCAAATATGTTTTATGCTGCAGGTTAGCTGGATCCTCTTGGTAGAGCATAGCACCTATACCAATTAGTGAAGCATCCGCTTGGATTATGAATTTGTGCTTGAAATCTGGATATCCTAATTTAATGCAGTTTTCCAATAGCTGTTTTGTTGCTTGGAATGCCTTCTCACACTCCGCATTCCATAACCATTTATTATTCTTCTTTAGCATTTCCTGCATAGGGGCGACAGTCTCCGTATAACCTGGACAGTTTTCCTTAAAGAATCCCATTACGCCTAAGAAAGCCCGAATGTGCTTGACTCTCGTTGGTGTAGGGAAATTCTTTATCGCTTCGATCTTAGCTGGATTTGGCTTCAATCCCTCCTTGTCAATGATGTGACCCAAATATAAGATCTCGCTCTTGAAGAAATGCGATTTCTTCAGATTTACTTTGAAATTAGATGCATTCAGGTTGCCTAATACTTTATCTAAATTTTCCATGTGAGTTTCAATGTTGTCGGATGCCAGCAAAATGTCATCAATGTAGAAATCATCTCCTTAACTTCCTCGGTTAGATTCCGGTCCAGGGCTCGGATTAAGGCACATCCCGCTGTTTTGACTCCAAAGGGCATTCGAACGAAGCAAAACGTCTGGTTATCGAATAAGAAGCCAGTTAGAAGCTGTGACTTCTCATCCAATTCAATATGGTGGAACGAGCTCGTCAGATCAACTGATGAATAAATGCTCTTGTTTTTAAAGCCTTTTAGTACGTCTCTGATAATTGGCGCTCTGTCATACTCAGGAAAAATGAGTCTCATGTTGAGATTTCTGGCATCTAAACAAAGTCTAATAGATCCATTTGGTTTTGTGACTGCCAAAATCGCATTTAGATAAGGTGTCGGTGTCTTCCTTATCACTCCAGCTTGTAACATCTCATCTATAATGACCATGACTTGACAACGATATTTTTCAGGAATTGGATACAATCTACTTTTGAAAGGTGACCAATCCTCGACTTGCATTGAATATTTGAAATTTAATATTTTCCCAGGTACTGTATCAAATACTGTTTTGTGCTTCCTTAAAATCTCTTCCAACTGCTTTCTGTGTTCACCCCCAAGTTGAATGTCATTGAGTCGCTCCTGTAGTAACTCTTCAAATTGTGCCTCACTGTCGTCTCCTTCCGTTAATAAAGACCATATCTCCTGGGATTCACTCTCCTCATCTAGTTCCACAACAGCTCCTTCTATGATGTTATCTTCTGCCTTTCGTACCTCCTCTTCCGTCTCTTCCGATATTGCTTCCAATGCCCAAGAATTTACATCTCTTCCGGTGGTGATTTCATCCATATGCAATCCCACGTTCTTTAGCTGATCGTACTCTCTAAAACTGACAGTATTCTTGTGCAAATCTATCACTGCTTGATAGTCACAAATAAAATTTGCACCAAGAATTATATTGAAATTCATCTTTGCCATGATAATGAACGTTTGCCCAAAAGTGTGTTCCAATATGTTCAGCTCTAAGTATGCCTGACGTTTACAAGTGACGGTGCGTTCAGGAATAACACCCCTCACTTTGAGCTGTGGTACGGGAATTACAGGAATATTTTGACTCCGTCCCAACTCTCGAACCAAGGCCTCCGATACCAGACTGATCTGTGACCCCGTATCCAATAAACATCTTATATTAATTCCACCAATCCTTGCGTAAATAATGGGTAACTGCCTAATTTCATCTTTCCGTGGTTTCACCGTCTCCTCCAGGCAGTCTTCTGGCAAAGCAATCCATTCTTGTATGTTCGCTACTATCCATCCCTCTTCAACTTCCGACTGTTGCGTTTGTAGGCTGTCTTCTTTATCCAAATTTAGCATTTTTTTTTAGCTCCAGTGCGACTCCCATCATCCGTTTGTCGCCGATGCCCTTGATATTCCTCTTGTCTCAGTAGACTTCCAGCTTCCTCAGTATGTGTATCAGGATGCTTCATGTTCCCAATGGCTTTTTCCCATCTTCCTAGCTCTCCACCTTGACTAGCGTGTAATTCCTCTAGGTAATTTTGTGATTGAGCGTGCCTATCATCCCAGCCATTTCGATAATTTCGTGGCTCTCCTTGATTTTGGTCTCTTCTTCCTTTCCATCTTTGATTAGCATTGCAATCACCGTATCTTCCATAAGGCCTGTCATTTCTTCGATTTTCACGCCAATGTTGATATCCTCTCTGTTGATACCTATTGTTGCCTTGATATGATCTATTATTGTAGTTATTTTCGTTACGCTGGTATGGTCTGCTTTCTCCTTCTTCCTGGTTTCGCCTAGGTGTGGAAGTGCTTGTATTAGTGCCCTGCGTTTTAGTGTTTGCCTGCTTAGGTTTTATGACCTCTGTCGTATTGACTAACTCCAGCTGTCTTCCTCCACTATAATGATTATGAGACGTAGTCTCATCTATCTGGCGTAATATCTGCTCTGCATGTATGGCCGTAATAACGTTCGCTGCGTCTAGTACTTGTTGTACGTTGACTGGCAATTGCCTCGCTATTGTCATCACCAGATCCGCTTCATTTAAAGGGTAATCAAGATCGCGAAATTTTAACATTTGCATGTTAAAGAAATCTGAGTATTTTGTTTGCTGGGTGGTTTGGTACTTTCTAGAGTAAAGCTCCATCCTTAGACTCTGTTGTGTTGCGGGCGACCAATATTTGCGCAGAAACGCCAATTTAAAATCTGACATGGTTCCAAATGTATATTTGAAGCTTAAAAACCATGTAAGGACATTTCCTGATAAAAATCTCTCCATCATCCTCAATCTACGTGCTTCAGGTACTCCAGTGTCATTGTAATGGTCTTCAATTTCTTTAATAAAAGCTTTCGGTGTTACCCCTGAATTCTCCGTGTATTTCTGTGGTTTATAATCACTTGAGCGAATTACTTGGATAAGTTGTGTAGGCTGATGACCGTCTTCTGGTGTTGAGCTCCTATCGATATTCTTGCGAAACCCTTCCGTGTTTGTTGTTAATGGGCTCTCCGCCTGAGTCTGACTTCCTGCTGTGCTTGCCTCCGGGCTATTTGAGTCATCCTGCTTGTCTTTCAATGTTCCTGTTCTAAATATCGACGATTGCTCTAATGACCTGAGTTCGGCTTTAATGATCCTGCCCGTCTGTTCTTTAAGCTTGCTCTTCATTTCTTGCTCTAATGCTTGAATACGAGTGTGATTTTCGCCTACTGTTTTAAGAATGGTGGATCTTTCCTCTTTAGAATCGATATTCATTTTTTTCAATCTTTTCTTATCTGCTCTTTAATCGTGCTTACTTTCTCTTCAATCTGGCTTTTAGTGTCGTCTAAGGTACTCTTTAATTGCTCCTGATCCGCTTCTAGGCTTTTCCACTGCTCTGCTGATTTTATTTCGAGACGATCCATATCTTTAATTATGCCGGATATATTCTCATCTACCGCTGATAATTGTTGTTGAATGACTTTGCCGCTCTTTTCCATCTCCATAAATCGTCCTTCTAACTTCTCCTGAGCTATCTTGACCTCGCTTGTATTCATAGTGCACGCTATTTCAATTTGCTCTAATTTAGCTAACACCGTTTCATCCAGAATGCTAAGTTTTTGATCAAAAATACTTTCCATTTTCTTAATCTGGTCTAATTGCTTTTCATTATTTTTACTGACATCTAGGGCCAGTAATACCATCTGTTGATTAGTGTGATCTTTCATCTCTGCGGTTAACGAAGCTAATTGGTTCGTGTTTTTAATGTTCTGCGCTTCTAAATGCGAATTGATAGTGTCATTAATTTCACTTTTTAATAATCTAGCTTGTTCCGCCTGATATTCATTCTGTTCATTTCTACTGTTATTTAATTGTGTCCGCAATGATTCACTTTGTTCGGATAATTTGTTTATCGACTCACATTGTTCTAACATAGTATTGTTTAATGCTTCACTTTGTTCAGATAACTTCGCGTTCAATGCTTCACTTTGTTCTACCATAGTATTGTTTATTTGCTCAGACAATTTCGCGTTTAATGCTTCACTTTGTTCTACCATAGTATTGTTTATTTGCTCAGACAATTTCGCGTTTAATGCTTCACTTTGTTCTAACATACTAGTGTTTAATGATTGACTCTGTTCTGATAATTTAGCGTTTAATGCTTCACTTTGTTCTAACATACTATTGTTTAATGATTGACTCTGTTCCGCCAATTTAGTGTCCAACAATGCCTGTGTTCTCCTAGCTGCACTCTCAATGATTTCTTGAATCTGTTCAACCGTTGCCATATTGCACACTTTATATGAGACATTAGGGAAATGGCATAAAGCAATGCCCTTTGACACACACATAAAATCCAATGCACATTTAATTTATTTACCCTACTCAGTTCATTTATTTTTACTTTTAATCCCACTAGTCGATTGCATTTCTGAGTAGTTCTAATTTTACTCAATTTAATTTAAACCCAAACACATATTCAGTCATTAAATTGTTATCCTGATCTGATATTAACACTGACTAACTAACAAAGTATTAATTGTCATTTAAGGCTACAGCCTCCTAACATTTTCACGAGTTTGACTTTCTAAACAAATCTAGTTTTAATTTTAATCATTGGGCGCCCGGTATCACATATACTACCTTTTACTTTAATTCAATAGACAAAAACGTGAACCGTATTTTATATTGCAAACTCCTGATTTTACTTTATATTTCACACATTTGGCGGTATCCTCTTCGCCTCACTTACTTTTAATAAAATATCACTTCCCGGTGATTAAAATACTGTCATATCTGCCTGCACTTGCGGCATGTCAGTTTTACTCAAATACGCCACTTAAATGTGTTCCAGCAGCGAACCAGCAATAAAATTACACCTTCATTGTTGCGTCAGTTTGAAAACCCAACTACGCTTAAATTGACATGTGCAAAATCTTTGCCGTTACACCACAGTGAACCGCCCCACGCTTGGCCGCGCCAGTTTACTCCTATGAACCCTTCAGAAAAGCAGTGTTTAATGTAAGAAATCTTAATCAAGGAGTCGCGCTCAGTTCCTATGTGATATTTACGTTCGCCAAACAACATGCTCTACTGTGGTAAGGGTCATAGGATATAAACTATAAATCAAGAAAGAAAGGTGACAAGATGTAAAATAATAACATGATTTAATGACTAATAGTGCATAAAAAGAAATAAACAAACAATAAAATAAAAACAATCCTCCCTGAATTTTCCATGATAGGAATATCTATAAATTTGAGGAGTCAGACGGATCTCCCCTTTTATTTAAAATGTGGGTCCTGGTTCCACTACCTTGCAATTTGGGTTTTATGTGCGCGTAATGACTAACTACGAGGAATGAGTACTTTGCATGACTGTTCGTTTACAACGGGTTAACAGCCACGATGCTTACGAACAATCATCTCGTAAATCAACGTTTATGGATATGGAACATGACATTAATAAAAACCCTTAAAAAGTAATGCTGACACACGCACTAAATCTACTATTTACAGGAATCTCTCTCGGGACCCTCATTAGCGCGAAGACGCACTTGACTATGAGCTGCCAACACTGGACAAATTGCTCAACACAAACAAGGAAAAACAGCATAGCACGTGACTCACGGGTCACTGAATGAAATATAAACATGGAATAAATCAACAACAACAAAAGCCTGACTGGCTGACATTACTTTATATGAACAAAATTGCATGTTAAGCTAACGCTTCGGAGATTATCGTGATTCGTAGGCAACTCCCATTTATTAAAACAATTTTTATCATTGATCAGTTCTTAATTCTGTATTTCAAGTTATTACTGAGCCACACAGGCACTCTCCACTAATGACCTGGCTGGCAACCTTCAGTCCGTCTTGTGCAACATCTCCCCTCTTCCTCAATCACCTGTCATTGTCCCACACCAGTGTGTATAAATACCTGACCAGCTGTGCCGTTATCTCAAGGAATCAGCAGCAACAAACTCAACCACTTCAACATATGGTCAGACATTA
Organism: Meconema thalassinum; assembly: GCA_946902985.2. Classification (NCBI taxonomy): domain Eukaryota; kingdom Metazoa; phylum Arthropoda; class Insecta; order Orthoptera; family Tettigoniidae; genus Meconema; species Meconema thalassinum. Next base: position 491,965,509 of record OX336391.1, read on the forward strand.
ATCAAAATATCCAGAATTGCCCTCGCGAGGTCACAATATGGATTTGTCATCAAGCTGCCGGAAATCAGTCTACGCTGAAATTCCCGCTTGTAATGACACAAATACACACACTCACACACACACATTTGGGAATGACAATACGTTTTCACACAGATCGGCTGAATGGATGCTCGCACAATTTTTAAAAAAATATTAAAACCTACGATAGAGCTGACTGCTCTTCGTCACAAATCACATTGCTCCAAAGGCAATAATCTTATTGAATCTGATCAATAATAAAACAAAAGAAATTAATTACCCTCCAATCTACTGTATAATTATTTTACTTCAGTCCTACTTCTGAAACACAACATATCTCCGAGAGACGTTTTTAACCGCATTGCGTAACATATGCAAACACGGCCGTTCACATAGCTACGTTAGTTAAAACAACAAACAAGAAAAGAACCTTCTACTAATAATATATGCGAGCTGTTTCCATGCAAAAGGTGTGTCAGACCAAAACTAAATACACTACGTTAATCACACAAGCAAATTATTTACAAAACAAAATATGTCCCATACACCATAAGTTAATTTATCAGATAATAATAAATATTATTCAGTACTCATCCTCAGCCAGCCACCCGTCAAAGAACATCCGCAGCCATCTCCCAACTGGATTCTTCTTATCTCATCTCAACCATCTTGACGGAGTCTTGATATTTCCAGGCTTCCTCCATGGTCAATGATGTCATCCCTCGTGCTGATTCAAAAATTAAATTATTATACACTTGATATCTGACTACTAAATTCGCCGTTCGGGTACTACTTTCCCCAAAGCAGTCTGTTGGCGAATTATCGAAGATACTGCCCCTACAAATATAGTACCGTGACTATCTAACACTGAATTTAACACTTTTAATAATAATTTCTGTGTCCTTCATGACACGCAAAGTATAAATGTCAACGTCCTTAGACGCGCAAAGTATAAAAGCCTGTGTCCACTGACACACAAAATAACAGCCTCCGTCCTCAGACGAACCAAAGTAATAAGCAATGTCTTGGCTCTTCACACCACTTATAAATGAACTGGCCCTAGGTCTTGATGGAGGGGGAAATTAGATAAAAATTTCACAAAATAATAGTGATACAGGAATGAAATAAATATCACTGAACTCGAAAAATAGCGCAGGTCAAGAATATGCCCATTAATCCTAGAATCGATCGTAGAGATGTTGTCTAGGCGATCTCCCGCGTGAATGCTAGCCGAGCGTGCCCACGCTAGACCTGCCGCGCTAAATAGGCATTCTTCTCTCATTGGTTCCCACACTTTCTGTAACTTGGCGGTTTTTAGCAGATCTTGGCGTCGTAGGAGTGTCTATTTTCTTCATCAGCCACTCACGTTACTGCATCATATTTCTTCTAGGCGCGAATATTACAATGAACATACCAGAACCATGTCTCACTGCGCGTCGCTTCTATTTTGAGGTGGCCAACACCTGTCCTTCAGACACATCGCTAGGCTATTTCCTTTCACAGCTAAAGTATTTAGCCTTTTGTCAATCTGCTTCAGGTATGTCCCCGCTGTCTCCAACAAATGCTTGAAATTTCCTCATCTCCGTCTGGCTATTTTCATGATGCTGGTGGAAATATTTATTAATTGAAGAAATAAAACATAGAATCATTTATCCAACAGAGGATAAAGGGATCAATATATACAGGGTGTCTTTTATGTACCTTTGGAGAATGATATGTCGTGTAGGGGACGGGTACAGAAGTAATTTGAGATATAGAACTTGGGGTCGGACTGGCCTCCTTAACCCCTAAAATAAGGGTTGATTAAGACCCTCCAGGCCTCCACCCTGTAAGTTAGGCAACCGACCCATGCCTATAAAACCTTTCTCAATCCTTTAACTCTTGGCAAGATTCATTTCACCATGTGGTGCTGGCGTAATGGATAGCGTTGCGGTGCGAAAGGCCGGTAGTCCCGGGTTAGATTCCGGGCTTGGGAAAAATCTTTTTTATTTATTTTTATGTTATTTTAGGTGTAAGGTTTTAAGCTTGACACCTTCGGTAAATTAAACCGATCGTTGTGTACTTCGTAGCATTAAATTGTTTAAGTCCGTTATTACGTTTAATTCACGTTGATTTGCAAGAGAAAGTAAGGTTTAGCTAGGCTCGGCATGCTTAGCTTAATTTTTGCCGTAGGGTAATTCTCTGATACTGTACGAGTGCACTCTCTTCTCTGCCGTAGCACCAGACTGTATCATGTGACTACAATACGACAAATAACTTTTTTTAAATTGCCCAAGCCCGAAATCGAACCCGGGACTACCTTTCGCACCGCCACGCTATCCATTACGCCAGCGCCACATGGTGAAATGAATCTTGCCAAGATTTAAAGGATTGGGAAAGGTAAAACAGGCTTGGGTCGGTTGCCTAACTTACAGGGTGGAGGGTCTGAATCAACCCTTATTTTAGGGGTTAAGGAGGCCGCTCCGACCCCAAGTTCCCTTTCTGAAATTTCTTCTATACCCGTCCCCTACACGACTTATCATTCTCCAAAGGTACATAAAAGACACCTTGTATAGGCCTACGTTACTTTTTAATTTGCATGCATATGTGAACGAAGATATTATTGTCCTGTTCGAGAACTCAACCCGTCTCATTGCATCTTTCCTAAGATGGAAAATCCTGGGCTTGCACCTGACCAGCGATATATTTTGAAATCAATAATAAATCATAAACATATGCCCAATAGAGTACACTATGAAGTAGGCTAAATCACTCTATTGACCCAAGCATCTTTTCCAAGACAGTCTTAACTTAACCAATAATACAGTAATTGGCATATCTCAGGTAATTCCGGTGAAATTGTGATCGTTGCTTCAATATAACAAAACAAATAATGTACCACTGTTGGTAGAGCTTAAAATTACATTAAAACAAAATTCATAAAACAATTAAATATTTTCAGCGAGCTTTTTTTTTTTTACTATCGGGAACTACAGAACCAATGTACGAATTTTGAATCCTTGACGTCCAGACACTTCACTGTGGTCAAGTCTACGCTTGTCCCTCAATAAACGTATTTTCTGCCCCGAGCTGCTAACTTTAACACCCCTAACACTAGCTTTTAGTTTCTCGCTTGCTTCACAACCCATATTGAATTCAGGAATTACTGATCCTACAGAAAATTTACCCAAATTCACTAAATTTCGCCAGATTTTTCCAAATTCCCTAAAACCCTTCAAATTTCCCAAAATTACCTGAAATAACCCAAATTTACCCAAGTTTCAGAGGAACAAAATTTCTTACTTTCAACGCGTGCAGTCAATTCAAAAGCTACGAAAAGCATACAGATCTCTACGAGAATGGCCAGAATATGAGGCAACGCCCACTTACGCTGGGCCATTTAAATGACCGCTAAGGGCTTTAAATGGTTCACATTTAAGAGAAAAACAAGATGTTCAGTAAAGAACATATAGCCTACTTTCTCCTAAATGCATGGGTATTGTTATAACTCTTTGTCCTTTTCAAGGAGTATAATTGAATGTTGGTTGTAGTAGCTTGTTGAAATACAACGTGCTATAGGGATATTAAACATGAATATGAGGTGCCCTTTGCTAGTGCTACCTCTGTAAAAAAAAATCATTCAATTCGGTTTCACCGTGTTTGAATTGACCTGGGGAATGGATTTGCACACATACATGGCCGCTATTTGCAAACTATTGGGCTGATGACCTTGTAGTCAGTCATAAGATGCTTTCCACAAAAAGGCATGTTGTTGCAAAATCCGGTAGAGATCAAATTATTAGGATGGTCGAAATTTGATTTAAGCTTTTAACATTTGGGTGGCCGTCATTCCGTTTCCGGCAAGATGGCGGCGATATAAAACATGACACTGAGGTGCCTTTTGCTAGTGCTACCTCTGTACCAAATTTCGTTCAATTCGGTTTCACCATGTTTGAATTGATAGGGGGAATCGATTTGCACACATACTTGGCCACCATCTGCAAACTATTGGGCTGATGATCTAGCAGTTTGGTCAGAATATGCTTCCCACATAAAGATTTGTTGTTGCAAAATTTGGTAGAGACTAGATTATTAGGTTGGTCGTAATTACAATTTAGCCTTTAACATTTGGGTGGCCGCGATTACGTTTCCGTCAAGATGGCGGTGATATAAAACATGACACTGAGGAGGCCTTTTCTAGTGCTACCTCTGTACCAAATTTCGTTCCATTCGGTTTCACCGTGTACGAATTAATAGGGGGAATCGATTTTCACACAAAAATGGCCGCCATCCGCAAAATATTAGGCTAATAATCTATTAGTTTGGTCAAAGGATGCTCCCTCCATAATGGTATGTTGATGCAAAATTTGGTAGAGATCGGATGATTAGGTTAATCGTAATTTGATTTAAGCTTTGAATATTTGTGTGGCCGCCATTACGTTTCCGTCAAGATGGCGGCGATATAAAACATGACACTGAGGTGCCCTTTGCTAGTGCTACCTCGGTACCAAATTTCATTCCATTCGGTTTCACCGTGTTCGAATAAATAGGGGTAATCGATTTTGACACAAAAATGGCCGCCATCCGCAAACTATTAGACTAATGACCTATTAGATTTGTCAAAGGATGCTCCCTTCATAAAGGTATGTTGTTGCAAAATTTGGTAGAGATCGGATGATTAGGTTAGTCGTAATTTGATTTAAGCTTTGAAAATTTGGGTGGCCGCCATTACGTTTCCGTCAAGATGGCGGCGATATAAAACATGACACTGGGGTGCCCTTTGCTAGTGCTACCTCTGTACCAAATTTCATTCCATTCGGTTTAACCGTGTTCGAATTAATAGGGGGAATCTATTTTGACACAAAGATGGCCGCCGTCCGCATACTATTAGGCTAATGACCTATTAGATTTGTCAAAGGATGCTCCCTCCATAGAGGTATGTTGTTGCAAAATTTGGTAGAGATCGGATGATTAGGTTAGTCGTAATTTGATTTAAGCTTTGAACATTTCTGTGGCCGCCATTACGTTTCCGTCAAGATGGCGGCGATATAAAACATGACACTGGGGTGCCCTTTGCTAGTACTACCTCTGTACCAAATTTCGTTCCATTCGGTTTCACCGTATTCGAATTAATAGGGGCAATCGATTTTCACACAAAGATGGCCGCCATCCGCAAACTATCACGCTGATGATCTATTAGTTTGGTCAAAGGATGCTGCCCCCATTATGGTATGTTGTTGCAAAATTTGGTAGAGATCGGATGATTAGGTTAGTCGTAATTTGATTTAAGCTTTGAACATTTGTGTGGCCGCCATTACGTTTCCGTCAAGATGGCGGCGATATAAAACATGACACTGAGGTGTCCTTTGCTAGTGCTACCTTTGTACCAAATTTCGTTCAATTTGCGCTCACCGTATTCGAATTGATTGGGGGGACACACATTCAGAGTACACACACTCACACACACACACACACACACAGACAGACTCACACACATACACACACACACAGACAGACACACTTTTTTTCGCCCTGTAGTGATCTCATAAGTCTACTTTCATTTTTTGCTAAAATCGAAAGTAGACTAATAATGAAAATAGAAAGTACTTGGTAGAAGCATAATAAAAATTAAACAAGTAGTTCCGTGAAGAACTATACAGCCTATTTTCATATATCCTACTTATGTTATCTGTCACTATCAACATACAAAATTTCAGTTTCATTGCTGTAATAGATTCGTAGATATTGAGAACCGACTAAATATTTCGGATGGTCGCCATGTTGGATTTTATATATGTAGGTCCTCGAGTTATGTACTGTTACATGAAGATTTTTGTGTACGTGTAGCATTCAAACTTCAATCGCATGATTAGGACACAAGAAGTAACAAGGAGATTTTAAAATTTCGCTCAGCTGCCATCTTGTGGTTGTGGAAACAATTGAAATAAATTAGATGCCAGTGGATTAACATTCGTATAAGGATTTACTGTACCAAGTTTCACGGCACTCGGATGGTTAAATTGCGAGTAACGTCCATGTGAATATTTATACTTCGCGTCGCCGCCATGTTGGATTTGTGATCACCAGGTTATTTTAAGTCCTATAGGTGAACTTAAGTTCATAGACCCTATGAACATAAAAAAATTCAGTTTGTTTGCTATAACAGATTCGTAGATATTCAGAGTCATCTGAATATTTCGGATGGTCGCCATGTTGGATTGTTAAATGTATAGGCCATAGAGTCATGTACCATTAAAGGAAAAATATTGCGTAGGTTCATTATTCAAACTTTCACTTCGATCGCATGATTACGACACAATAAATAAAAATTTAATTTTAAAATTCGCACAGCTGCCATCTTCAGGTTATGTAAACAATTGAACTAAATTAGATACCAGTGCATTACAATGTGCATAAACATTTCCTGTACCAGATTTCATTGCGTTTGTAACATTAAAACGCGAGAAAGTTATATTGAAAATTTTCAAATTCGCTTGGCCGCCATGTTCGTTTTGTTGTTACCCCGGTTTTTAAAAGTCTTATAGATGAACTTCCAGTAGTGCCCTTTATCTCCGTACAAAATTTCAGGGTGATACCGCTAATAGTTTCCGAGATATAGAATGCCGGTGAAATATTTAGCACATCCGCCATCTTGTGGTTATGTAAACAATTGAACGAAGTGAGATGTCGGTGCATTACAATGTGTATAAACATATACTGTACCAAGTTTCAATGCGTTTGGTTGGATAAATCGCGAGAAACGTCTATTTAAAAGTCGCAACTTCGCTTGGCCGCCATGTTGGTTTAGTAGTTACCAGTTTTTCAGAAGTCACACAGGTGAACTTCTAGTAGCTCCCTTTATCACTGTAATAAATTTGAGGGTGATATCGGGAATAGTTTCGGAGATATTGAATGCTGGTGAAATAATTCGCATAGCCGCCATGTTGGATTGGTGAGACGTAACAAACTTTGAAGGGCACGGTCGGGGTCGCCCGGAATAGTGCTATTAACTTACCGAGTTTCATTGAAATCGCTCCATTCGTTTAGAATTTATTAGGGGGACACACACACACACCTCACACACACACACACACACACACACGCACAAAAACACACGGACAAAAGGTGATCTCATAAGCCTATTTTTTCAAAATTGAAAATAGGCTAAAAATTAGAAAAAGCATTTCTTTCACAATTTGCGCAAAATTTCACCGTTGCATTCCCTTAACTGAAATAGGCAGCACTGAAATATGGCCTCAAAACTTATCATTATCATAAGTGGCTGAGTGGCGCAGTGGTAACATTCTTGCTTGCTGTGCTCAAAGTAGCAGGATCGATTCCTGGCGCAGTCAGTTGACATTAAAGGGTGCTTAAATGCGAGGGAAGGGGCAGATGACTTCGTAGTTCCACCCCTTTAAACAACAATAACTATCTAACTAACTAACTAACTAAATGCGAGGGAGCCCTGTCAGTAGATTTATTGAGAGAAGAGACAGGTTGGTAGGACACATATTTAGACACCCAGGAATAACAAGCTTAGTTATAGAAGGAAGGGTCGAGGACAAGAACTGTAGGGGTAGACCAAGGTCAGAATATTATGTTAAACAGATTGCCTCGGATATATGGTGTGGTAGCTATGTAGAGATGAAACGATTATCTCAGGACAGGGAGCATGGAGGGATGCATCAAACCATTCAAAAAACTGAAGGCTCAAACAACAACATTCATTCTTTCCGTGTTATGGGCCGACCACCGCGTGCAAATTATGGTAAACTAGCTGAAGTACCCGTGCTTCGCAACGCGTCATAAATAAATTAAAATGTGAAGGTGACAGTTAAAACAGGGGATAGGCGAGGTGCTGCGCAGAGGGAGATTAAGGGTGGAACAATTTGTCCAACTACACGCTCGGCGTTGACAGCGATTTATAGCACAAATTTAGGTTTTACTCTCTATCGGTTGGAGATAACTTTCGGATAGAAAATGTAATTTTAAACCTCGAGTATACCATCAAAAGTTTGCTATTTCTTAGCGATCTCTTTTTATTTGAAATGGAAATATGAAAGTTTGAAACCAAAGGGTGTAGTGACGTCACTAAAATGGTCGCCATCTTTAAATAGTGCAATGTATTGAAATCAAAAGTAACCTATGTTAACCAGGTAAATCAGCTACTTCCATGTAAAATTCATGTAAATCGGACCAGTGGTACTTGCGTGATTGAGTAATACACAGACACACACCATCTCATTTATAGCCTCCCTTCGCCCGCGTCATAGTCGTGTCATATTGTTATTCAATGAAATGCAGGTTTAACCCCGTTAACACCCCCTTTAGGACCTGAATATCCAAAAATCCCTCCTTAGTAGACGTTTTCGACACTCAACAAACATATCCCCAAAATATCATTCTTCTAACTTTAATAGTTTGGGTTGGTCGATGAGAGTGAACATCCAAAAATCCTTCCTTAGTGTACGTTTTTCTTCCAGAATTTCACCCCTCCCCATAGGCCCCTTAAATTGGATTTATGAAAAAACGGTCGAACACCTATTTATTTTATTTATTTATTTATTTATTTATTTATTTATTTATTTATTTATTTATTTATTTATTTATTTATTTATTTATTTATTTATTTATTTATTTATTTATTTATTTATTTATTTATTTATTTATTTATTTATTTATTTTTAAGCTGATTGATTTCCTCCGAGTTTCAAGCTCCTCGCCTATGTCGTTTAAGAGATACACGCTCCGTTAAAAATCTTTCAACCCCCACTTGTCATCCCTTTCACCTCATAATATGCACTACATCGAAAAACCATTAGACATGTGTCTGGTTATTTTTAAGTATCACATCCCCAAATGAAACCACTCGTGAGATATTGTTATTCAATAAAATGCACGTTTACCCCCTTAACACCTATTTAGAACCTGAATATTCAAAACTCTTTCCTTAGTGGACGTTTTCGACATACAACGAACATATCCCCAAAATTTCTTGTTTCTAACTGCAATAATTTTGGCTGGGCGATGATGAGTGAGTGAGACAGTCAGGACATTTTCTGTCATTTATTTTTGATAATTTCACCCCTCCCCATGAATCCCTTAAATTGGATTTATGAAACAAACGGTCGAACACCTATTTACTTATTTGAAGCTGTTTCCCCCCTGAGTTTGATGAGTGAGTAAGTTATTCAATCAGTTAGGACACTTTCTTTCCTGTTTTTTTTTTCCCCCAGAATTTCACCCTTCTCCAAGGGCCCTTTAAATTGGATTTACGAAAAAACCATCGAACACCTATTTACTTGTATTTTAAGCTGTTTCTTTTCGCCGAATTTAAAACGTCACGCCTATGTCGTTTAAGAGATATACTCCCCGTTATGAATCCCTCAACCCCCAAATTTCACCCCTTTCACCTCATAATATACACCACATCGATAAACCCTTAGATATATGTCTGATTAATTTCAATGTTTAGTTTATATACCGAATATCACATCCCCAAAGAAACAACTCATGAGATATCGTTATTCAATGAAATGCATGTTTACCCCCTTAACATCTCTTTAAAACCCGAACAAAGAAAAATTATTCCTTAGTTGACGTTTTCGACATACAGTGAACATATTCCCAAAATTTCATTTTTCCAACTTTAATAGTTTTCGATGGGCGTGATGAGTGAGTGAGTCAGACAGGACATTTTCTTTCAATTATTTTTACCAGAATTACACCCCTCCCTATGGGCCCCTTAAATCGGATTGATGAAAAAACGCTTGAACACCTATTAAATTATTTTTAAGCTGTCTTTATCCCCTGATATTGGTGAGTGAGTGAGTTAGTCAGTCAGTTAGGACATTTTCACTCCTTTCTTCCCCCAGAATTTCACCCCACCCCATTGGCCCCTTAAATTAATTTACGAAAAAACGGTCGAACACCGCTTTACTTATTTTTTTAGCTGTTTTTTTTCGGTGAGTTTTAAATTTCTCGCCTAAGTCGTTTACGAGATAGGCCTACACGCTCCGTTAGGAATCCTTCAACCCCCACTTTTCACCCCTTTCACCTCATAATAATACACCACATCGAAAAACCCTTAGACACATGTCTGCTTATTTTTAATGATTAGTTTATATGCCGAGTATCACATCCACAAATGAAACCATTCGTGAGATATTGTTATTCAATGAAATGCAGGTTTAACCCTCTTAAGACCCCTTTAGAGCCTGAATATCCAAAAATCCTCCCTTAGTGTATGGTTTTGACATGCAACGAACATATCCCCAAACTGCCATGTTTCCAACTTCAATATTTTTGGCTGGGCGATGATGAGTGAGTGAATGAGTCAGGACATTTTCTTTCATTTTTCTTCCTTCAGAATTTCACCCCTCCCAATGAACCCCTTCAATTTGATTGATCAAAAAAACTGTCGAACAGCTATTTACTTACTTTAAAATAGTTTTTCCCCTGAGTTTGATGAGTGAGTGAGTCAGTCAATCAGTTAGGACACTTTCTTTCCTGTTCCCCCCCCCCCCCCAGAATTTCACCCCTCCCCATGGGCCCCTTAAATTGGATTTATGGAAAAACGGTCAAACACATATTTACTTATTTTTATGCTGACTTTTTCCCGCTGAGTTTCAAACTCCTCGCCTATGTCGTTTAAGAGATACACGCTCCGTTAGGAATCTTTCAATCCCCACTTTTCACCCCTTTCACCTCATAATATACACCACATCGAAAAACCCTCAGACACGTGTCTTCTACTTTTTAATGATGAGTTTATATGCCGTGTATCACATCCCCCCAATGAAACCAATCGGGAGATATTATTATTAAATGAAATGCAGGTTTACCCCCCTTAAGACCCCTTTAGAACTTGAATATCCAAAAATCCTCTCATAGTGGGCATTTGCGGCCCTTGGGGAAGCTGCATATCAAATTTCATTCCAATCCGTTCGGTGGTTTCTGAGATTTCGTGATGAATGAATGAGTGAGTGAGTGAGTGGTATTTGACAAATATATAGTAGAAGATGGTGTCAAGTCTTTGTTATGCTAAACTCGGTTGACAGTGCTGTGTGAGTAGTTGAGTAACTAACGGGATTTCAAGTAAAGATCCTCATTTTCTATACCGGTAGTGCAGAGCACAACGGGCATCCAGTCAGCCGTGTCTCGACTTGAGCTATGTTGCCATGGAAACTATTTGCCTTGCCATTCCTTCATGAGTATATTTTATGATTTGATTAGCCTGTGCTTGAGTGCAAAAGGGCCGAAATCAGAAGAATGAGAAAGACTATCGAAAATTCATGTAGCCAGCGGTTCCTTCTGGTTCCTAAACTATGTGTATGCAAAATTTGGTTGAGATTGGTGGAACGGTGTAGATTTGTATACGGAACCAACCCACCCACCCACCCACCCACCCACCCACATACATACATACATACATACAGACAGACTTTGACTTTTATATATAAGATATTCTTTCGTAAACCGTGTCATTCAAAACTAGAACTCTCTACATGCCGCAGTCTTAGAGCCTTTCCCCAATCATACAGGTGTGTTTATGAAAAGACTGACGATTTGTGTAAATACTCCATTTTAATTGTTATTGAATTGTTATGCATAATTGTTTATTTGTTATGTGTACCCATTTTGCCACCGTGGACACACCCCTAATTTCAAATAAATGAATGAATACCTATTTGTCACTCATGACTAGATAAGATACAGCAGTCTAAGTACATTATGCCCAGAGACCTCTTGGATACAAGATGCCCCGTTGTCCTGTTTGAAGCGATTGAGGTTTATTACCGCACGAGCATAGCCAGAATATATCATGGCTCCCATAAATTGTTACTGTGTTAAGAATAACATCCTCCTCTGGCACAGATCATGCCAGAGCACATCTGCAGCCTGACCTTATGGCACTGCCTACAGTAGAAGCTATTTGACCTCAATCTCGTATGCACTCCTCATGTTTTGATAAGTCGCTCCTGAAAAATGAGGCCAAATAAATTCATGTCTGTTATCTTGGTCATTCGAAACATGAACCAGGCACCAAGATCTTGCCGGTGGTTGCCTTAGATGGAGCTATAGGCAAAGATGGAGAGAGAACTAATGTTAGGGATTTGAGATGTTTGAGTGCCAGAATATTGCCAAGAAGATGATCTTCAATGTGACATCTAAACACCTTAAAATGCCAATCAACTGTACGGGAATTCAATCCTTCAACCTTGGGCACAGCCAGTCAATTTCAATTCAGAAATCGTCACAGCAATTGAACAATAAATTCGTATATACTTCGGCTCCAGCAATAGCAGTATGAAACTGTAATTGAATTAATTTGTTATAAATAGGATTGTTTCTTGTTTTATTAAATTTATTTATAACACTTCATTTTTAACCTATTTTCATTTTATGAAAAAATAGGCTTATGAGATCACCTTTTGTCCGTGTGTGTGTGTGTGCGTGCGTGTGTGTGTTTCGTGAGTAGGTTCCCCCAAAATAACTTCTAAACGGGTGGAGCGATTTCAATGAAACTCGGTAAGATCAAAGCACCATTCTGGCCGACCCCGACCGTGCCCTTCAAATGTTATTGGGTTTCACCAATCCAAAATGGTGGCTGTGCGAAATATTTCACCAGGATTCAGTATCTCCGAAACTATTAAGGATATCTCCCTGAAATTTTGTACGGTAATAAAGGGCACTACTAGAAGTTCACTTATAAGACTTTCAAAATCTCGATAACTAAAAAACCAGCATGGCTGCCAAGCGTAGTTGAGACTTTTAAATATACTTTTCTCGCGATGTCATCATCCAAACGTAATGAAACTTGGTACAGCAAATGTTTATACACATTGCAATGCACTGGCATCTGATTTAGTTCAAATGTTTACATAACCTCAAAATGGCGTCTGTGCGAAATATTTCACTGGCATTCTATATCTCCGAAACTATTACGTATATCACGGTGAAATTTTGTACGGTGATAAAGGACACTGCTTCAAGTTTATCTATGTAACTTTCAAACACACGTAAAGTACAAAACGAGCATGGCTGCCAAGCGAAGTTGAAACATTTTAATAGACTTTTCTCGTGATTTAACCATCTTAGCGCAGTGAAATGTGGTACAGTAAATTATTATACATATTGCAATGCACTGGCATCTAATTTAGTTCAATTGTTTACATAACCTCAAGATGGAGGCTGTGCGAATTTTTTTTATTTCTTGTGTCGAAATCATGCCATCGAAGTGAAAGTTTGAATAATGAACCTACGCAATAATTTTCCTTTAATGGTACATAAGTCTATGGCCTATGCATATAACAATCCAAAATGGCGAGCATCCGAAATATTTTGACTGTTCTCAATATCTACGAATCTATTACAGCAATCAAACTGATATTTTTTATGTTCATAGAGGCTATGAACATAAGTTCACGTATAAGACTTTCAGTAACCTGGTGAGCACAAATCCAACATGGCAGCGACGCAAAGTAAAATTATTTAAATGGACGTTTCTCGCGATTTAACCATCCAAGTGCAGTGAAACTTTGCACGTTAAATGCTTATACAAATGCTAATCCACTGGCAGTAGTGCGAAATTTTAAAATCTTGTTTTTACTTCTTGTGTCCTAATCATGCGATTGAAGTTTGAATACCACACGTACACAATAATCTTCATGTAATAGTACAGTACATAAATAAAATCCAACCTGGCGACCATCTGAAATATTTAGACGGTTCTCAATATCTATGAATCTGTCACAACAATCAAACTGAAATTTTGTATATTGATAGAGGCAATTAACATGAGTATGATATATGAAAATAGGCTGTATAGTTCATCACGAAACTACTTGTTGTAATTGTGTAACTACGCCAACTCCATTTATGTGGTTATTTTACATACATAATCGAGTACGAGAATGAAAGGAGACCAAATAAAGCTGCCGAATGTAGCATAGTTTCTGGGAAATTACAACGAATGGAGAAGGGAGAGGGGATACTTTTGAACATTCTGAAACTTGTTGTAAATTACGAACATATTTAGCACACTATGACTTCGAAAATATCCAATAAAATATGCCAAGATTATTACCACAAATCCAAGGAGAACAGGATTCTACTATACGCCAGTGCTTAAAATTCACGAAAATTCACATGACAATTACTAGCGAACAAACTCATAGTGTGATATAACATTGTTGTTGTTGCTGTTGTTTCATTTAGGGCTTCATACCCATGAATCCCGTGTAATTGCACGTTATTAGTGTTTGTGATTTTATAATAAAATAGGGCCATGACTTCAAGTTAAGTACTATTTTCCCGGAGAAGAATTGGTTTTCTCATTACGATTTCAGGGCTATCTAACATTTGGTTATGACCATCTCCTTCTCAATTCTAGGTCAAATTACATGTACACATTCTGATGCTCACATTACTTACAAAGGTCATCAGATGGACTCAATGTACACCCAACTATACAAGGGTAATGATCACGTAGTTGCAAGCCCTTAAATGATAATGTCACAGTCCTTTTTGCTCTTTCTAACTGCTGCGACTTTACAAACGCCCGGGTGCTGGAATTTCTTACAGAAGAGGATTTATAACCTGCCAGTATATCTACTCGTACGTGTATTATGCCTCTAAGCACCCTCAAATGACAACCGACTGTTCCACGGTTAGAACCTGCAACGTTGAGCCCAGCAACCCAGAACCTTACCGCTGAGCCACGCATCCAGTCGCCCCCAATTTAAACCACATGCTATACCTGTAAGAAATGAATGAAGTTTGCAACACAACACGTATCCACCCACATGCCACCTGTGGCTTGGCAGATGCCTGCCTACCCCTGACGTACCGGTGCTCCATTTACATCCCTAACTACGCTACATCAAAAGAGGAGTTCATTCTCCTGTTGAATGGCAATTGAGCACGTGGTCTCTGGCACGGGCTCAACGACTACACAATACGGCACCACTTAACCTTCTTGCACCACTGTCAGAAACATGTAGGTCACAAGCGGGGTCTCATAGGACAAAATACAGTACTACAGTGGTGGATTCAAGGGACGCGTTGAGCTTTCCTTGTGAAATGCCTTGTCGCGTATCTCAGAATGTATCAGCTGAAATATACATACAGTACCTCTTAAGTTATTACATAAAAGTGAAGGTTACGTGATAGTTTGTATGTATGTACTGAATGTATATATGTATGTATGTATGCCTGGCGGCTCCGGTGGCATAGTTGGTAGCATGCTGAACCGTTGTGCCCAAGATAACGGGTCCAAACCCAGCCGAAGTCGTCGGTTTTTTTAAGAGCGTCAAAAATCCATCAGTATGCTTTCCTTCGGAGGGGAAGTAAAGCCGGAGGTCCCATGTCATAGATTTATGGCATGTACAGTAAAAGATCCTTTCACAGACTAAACTTGTGTGAAGCTAAATTGTTAGGTTGGATTTCGTCGGAACGCTCTATCAAAGTTCCAACGTTCACCACTAGGCATCACTGATATCTGGTAGCGAAAGTTGGAACTACTTGAAATTGAACGGAACTTGTAGCTCACCCTAAGGGTGTCCGCTGGAAGCTGCTACAGACTCAGCCAAGCCGAACATGTCCTCGGACACTCCCGGTACTAAAAGCCATACAATAAATAAATATGTACGGTAGGTATCCTATGCGTTCATATAGGCTACCATTCATCCGATTGCAATGACACATGGGTGAGTTGTGTACACTCCAGGGAAGGTTTCTGACTTAGTAAATCCATTTCACAGTTTGTAGCGCACGAGTAGATTCAACAAATGAGTGACAGCGCACGAATCGTTTCAACAAAATCCCATATGTGTTCATATATCATTCATCCGAGAGCGATGAAAATTTGGTGAGTTGTTGTGCACGCTACCACGAATGTTTCTGAATTAGTAAATCAATTTTACGATAGTTTATAGACAGTTAACGGAAATTGAAAAACAATGTTGTGTATCCAAAAGCACTTAAAACAAAATTACAACGCCAGCACTTTCTTTGATTGGCATAGCAACGCATGCCGGGTACAGCATGTATAATATAAATTCTTCTTAATGAGCTGTTAGGTCACGAGTCCTTCAATGACCACACATTATGGTAAACGTCCTACTCCTAATAGTCACCTATACAAAGTAGGCTATAATACAGCCCATACGTATTGTTACGGCTGTGAGTTTGTGTCATCGCTCGCCGCTTGAGTCACAACTGCCCCAGGGGCTGGGCTGTGGCATGCCTCCTGTATTGCGTGTGCCTTATGCAACAGGGCTGCTAAGACAAAGGGATAGTCCAGAAGATTCGTGATTGGACCAGCGATGGAAACCTCGAGAAGCCGTGGACCCTGGATGGATCTAGAACCATTTATTGAGTCACCGGCCTGCTATATAAGAGTGACCCGTGAAGCAGTTGTTGTTGTTGTGTTTTACGAGCTAGTGTGAGCGTTTATTCTGAGCGACAGAAGTGTGGTGACTTGCGAAACCCCTAGTGTAGCGGCGAAGTCAGGAACATACAGGGGACTGCCGTGTTCTGAGTAAGTGTGCTTTCACTGAGTGTCAGATATTGTGGTGTCGAAATTAAGTGACATTGTTTCTCCCAGCTGGTGAACAGCGCGCAGCAAGTGCTCGTAAGTACTGTAGTAGGCGCACGTTAGAAAGAAGTTGCATGTAGTTCTGTCAAGGCCACTAGGCTCATTAGCGGCAGGATTAACTTCTGTGGTTTGTTGACAAGTGAAAGGGGCAAGAGCTCTCCACAAGCAAGATACTTTGTAAACTAGAGTAAGGCTCCTAATTTCTTGTATTTGCTGATTAGTGTAATTTTCTGGCCTGTAATAAATTATATTTCTTTAAGCAGTAATTGGTGTTGTGCTTTGTACCCCCACCGTAATCCAGTTAACAAAAGTGCCACTAGGGGGTGGCACGTAACAACTGGTGTCAGAAGCCGGATTACGAACTCAAGCACAACACCTGACGGTCCTGGTTTCAAAACCCGAGCAGGTCATTTTCTCTAATTTTCCTGTGAGTGCATGCCCTTTACAAGACAAGCAACTAAAATGGAGGAGAAATTGGCAGCATTGCTAGAAAAGTTAACTGGCATGGAAGACGGCCAGAAGAAATTAGCCAAGGACCTGAAGGAGGACCTAACTGCTAAACTAGAGGACGGCCAGAAGAAGTTAGCCGAGGACCTAACTGCCAAAATGGAAGACGGCCAGAAGAAGATGGAAGACGGTCAAAATAAGCTAGCGGAGGACCTGAAGAGGATAGAGGACGGCCAGAAGAAGATGGAAGACGGTCAGAATAAATTGACACAGGACCTGAAGAAATTAGAACTGGGTCTGCGTGAGGAAGTCACGGCAGTGGAAGAGAAGTTCGACGCCTTACAAGTGGAAGTTGCCGAGCTGCGCCAACGCCCGCTGATGGGGGTGGAGGAGAAATTCAACGCCTTACAAAAGGAAGTTGCCGAGCTGCGCCAACGCCCACTGACGGGGGTGAAAGAGGAATTCAACGCTCTACGAGAGGAAGTTGCCGAGCTGCGCCAACGCCCGCCCACCGTTACACCGGGAATATCAGGAACGGGACATAGCAGAGTGACGCCCCCAACCTTCGACGGAAAGGTCCCGTGGAGCACCTACTTACGTCAGTTCGAGGCAGCCTGTTCCATAAATAACTGGAACAACACAGAAAAGGCTACAGCTCTCATTGTAGCGCTGAGAGGCGACGCCCTTAACGTCCTTCAGGCCATCCCGACTGGATCCCAGGACTACGCTTCACTGATCGCCCATATGGAGTCCCGATATGGAGATAGCCATCTTCAGCAGGCCTACCAGATGCAGCTCCGGACCCGGGTACAGAAGAACGCGGAAACCCTGCAGGAGTTCGAGATGGACATCGCACGCCTCGTAAGGCTCGCCTACCCAACAGCGCCGGCCGACTTTCTGGAGCAGATAGCGACGTAGACTTTCACCGACGGGCTACGGGACTCGGACACTCAACAGGCGCTGCGACTCGCGCGCAATAAGACCCTGGCAGATGCGCTGAGCCACGCACTTGAATTCAAGACGGCAAAACAGGCATCCAGAATGCACGCGCGGGTGGGTCAAGTGGACGTCGACGAACCAGCAAAAACCAACGAGACCAAGCCCCTGGCCGACGAATTGATGGAGGCGCTAAGCCGTTTCTTCGATAGTCGCGGCACCACCAGCAACGACACAGCCGGAAGACAACCGGAGAGGCGGCCCGAAAGAGGACTACCGACCTGCTGGACCTGCGGTAAGAAAGGCCACCTGAGCAAGGACTGCGGTGATCGCCGCCGCCGAGGGTATCCGACGGGAAATCAGTCGTCTGAAAACCACGCGGCCCAGGGAAACGAGTATTAGCCAGCCTTGGGGGGCAAAGGTTGGCTTGTGACAGTCGTCAAGCCCCGGCAGTCCAAGTGCGTGTGACGAAGTTACGGAGGGACAATAGCAGCCTGATGGTCGACGGAGTCATCAACGGAGTGAGCTGGCCCATGCTGATCGACACGGGAGCATCGAGGACCATCGTCAATCCCACTGTGATCCCGAAGTGGAGAGTGCAACCCACACAAAGGAACCTCCAGCTAATAACCGCGACCGGAGAGACCGCACCGGTACATGGCGAAGCATCACTGTAGTTCGTCATTGGTCGACGGGTGATAAAGCATCCAGTGCTTGTGGCTGACGTATCAAACGAAGTGATCATCGGACTGGACTTCCTGGACCAGAACAACATCATCTTGGACCTGAGTACCAACACTCTGCACTTCAGAGGTGAGGAACTTGCTTTGCAACCAGTACACGAGGCCTTCACCGCACGACGAGTAAGGCTGAGAGAGGACGTCATCGTTCCTGCCAGGACGGAGGTCAGCGCCGCCGTGATTGTCGACGGAACTGCTGAGGGAGTGGCGGCTGTCATCGAGCCAAAATATGAGGACATCCAGACAAAAGGATTGCTAGTAGCCAAGACCCTCATCAACACGACGTCTCGACCGTACGTCCGCCTGTCCAACCTGAACGACTACGACATTACGGTTCACCGGGACACCAACCTAGGAGTCTGCGAGCCCGTTACCTGGATTGCCCGCATCACCGACACGACGGACGGACACCTGCAGACGGACAACCGAAGAAGACGCACACTGCCAGAAGAACTACAGAAGCTGTACCAAGGATCCCAGGACCATTTAGACGAGGAACAATCACGCCAACTTCAGGACCTGTTACGCGAATTCCAGGACGTCTTCTCCGTGGGGAGCAAAGACTTCGGCAGGACAAGCTTGGTCCAGCACAGAATTGACGTTGGGGACAGCGCACCGATTAGGGCCCCATTCCGACGAGTCCCGCTCGCCAAGCAAGCCGAAGTCGACCGGATGGTAGAAGAGATGAAGGAGCAAGGGGTGATCGAGCCATCACATAGTCCTTGGAGTTCTCCGGTCGTGCTAGTGAAGAAGAAGGACGGTTCCACCAGGTTCTGCGTGGATTACAGGCGGGTGAATGACGTCACGAAGAAGGACAGCTACCCTCTACCCCGGATCGACGATACCCTGGACACCATATCAGGGTCGAGATGGATCTCCACCTTGGATTTGAAGAGTGGCTACTGGCAGGTGGAGGTCCACCCTAAGGACCGCGAGATAACTGCGTTCTCTGTGGGCAGCGGGCTCTGGCAGTTCACCGTCATGCCATTCGGTCTGTGCAACGCCCCTGCGACCTTCGAAAGGCTAATGGAGTCCATTCTGAGGGGACTACACTGGAAGACCTGCCTGGTCTACCTAGACGACGTCATCGTTCTGGGGAGAAGCTTCGAGGAGCACTACAGCAACCTGAAGGAGATCTTGTTGAAGCTACGGGCTTCCCAGCTGAAGTTGAGCCCCAAAAAGTGTCAGCTCTTCCAGAAGCGGGTCCAGTACCTTGGGCATATCGACTCCGAGGAAGGGGTGCGCACTGACCCAGAGAAGACCGCAGCTGTGAGGGAGTGGCCAGTCCCGATGGACAAGTCCCAACTACGAAGCTTCCTGGGACTCTGCACTTATTACCGTCGCTTCGTGAGGGGATTCGTCGACATCGCCAAACCTTTACATCGACTGACTGAGAAGGACCAACTCTTCACGTGGACAGCAGAATGCCACAGTGCCTTCGAACAACTCAAGCAGGCTCTGTGCACCGCGCCTATTCTGGCCTACCCCAGACCTGGAACAAGGTTCATCGTCGATACCGATGCCAGCGACTTTGGCATAGGGGGAATCCTGTCGCAAGTAGTGGACGGCGAGGAGAGAGTAGTGGCCTACTTCAGCAAGGCCTTGTCAAAGCCAGAAAGGAACTACTGCGTCACCAGGAAGGAGCTGCTCGCCATCGTGAAGACCATTGAACACTTCCACAAGTATCTGTACGGGCAAGAATTTCTCATCAGGACCGACCATGCATCCCTACGGTGGCTCCTGAACTTCAAGCAGCCCGAGGGTCAACTCGCGCGGTGGTTAGAGAGGCTTCAATAGTACAACTTTGAGATTCAGCACAGGAAAGGCCAACTGCATTCTAACGCCGACGCCCTGTCACGAAGACCGTGCCCCGAAGACTGCACCTTCTGTGCCCGAAGGGAGGAGAACACCGGGATACTGTGCCGACGGACTACTGTGGAACTTCAAGGGAACTGGTGCCGCGAATCTTTCACGCGGACACAAGCAGAAGATGATGACCTGGGACTGATAGCCGAATGGAAGATGGCCTGTGTCCCCAGACCCGGGTGGAACATTGTGAGTGACTGCAGCCCAAAGTTTAAGTCCTACTGGGCACAGTGGGACTCGCTGATTGTAAGGGATGGCCTCATCTGCCGTACCTGGGAGAGCACCGACGGGAAGACATCTCGGGAACAAGTCGTCGTTCCAAAGGCTATGACGGAGGAAGTCCTGAAGGAAGTTCATGGAGGATCATCTGGTGGACACCTAGGGATAAAGAAGACCCTGGAGAAGCTGAGAGAGCGGTTCTTCTGGATCGGATGCCGAACAGACGTGGAGAACTACTGCGCGAGGTGCCACGATTGCGCAGCCAGCAAGGGCCCAGGACGAAGACGACGGGGTCCACTGAAGACCTACAACGTGGGCGGCCCCATGGAGAGAGTGGCCATCGATGTTGCTGGGCCATTCCCGTTAAGCGAGGCAGGGAACCGCTACATATTAGTCGTCAGCGACTACTTTACCAAATGGCCGGAGGCGTATGCGCTCCCTAACCAAGAAGCCGCGACGATTGCAGAGACCCTGGTGAAAGAATTCGTCAGCCGGTACGGAGTACCCCTGGAGCTGCACTCCGACCAAGGGAGGAACTTCGAGTCGCAGGTGTTCCAGAACCTATGCCAGCTGCTGGGAATCCGGAAGACAAGGACAACGCCGCTACACCCTCAGTCCGACGGGATGGTAGAGCGATTCAATCGCACCATCGAGAATCATCTCCGAATAGTCGTCAGCGAGCACCAGAGGGATTGGGACAAACATCTTCCACTATTTCTCCCGGCCTACCGCGCCGCCGTGCATGAAGCCACCGGGTGCACACCAGCCCGGGCCATGTTTGGGAGGGAGCTCCGTCTACCTGTCGATCTTGCCTTCGGCCGACCTGGGAATGATCCGATCCCGGTAAGCCAGTATTGTCAAGAACTGGTCGACCAACTGGAGGACGTGCACGCGTTCGCGAGGAGGAAACTGCGGATCGAGACCGACCGAATGAAGACCCGATACGACCAGCAGACGGATGCCGGCGGATTCCACGAGGACGACCTGGTCTGGCTCTTCAACCCATTACGGAAGAAAGGCCTGTCACCCAAACTTCAGAAGTCCTGGGAGGGCCCGTACCGAGTCGTGAAACGGATCAACGATGTCGTCTACAGTATCCAGCGGAGCCCGAGGGCGAAGATGAAGATCGTGCATCGAGATCGCCTGGCAGCCTACGGAGTGACACAGACGGACCAATCATTGATCGGGACGATCAGCCTTTTTAGGAAGGGGGTGGTGTTACGGCTGTGAGTTTGTGTCATCGCTCGCCGCTTGAGTCACAACTGCCCCAGGGGCTGGGCTGTGGCATGCCTCCTGTATTGCGTGTGCCTTATGCAACAGGGCTGCTAAGACAAAGGGATAGTCCAGAAGATTCGTGATTGGACCAGCGATGGAAACCTCGAGAAGCCGTGGACCCTGGATGGATCTAGAACCATTTATTGAGTCACCGGCCTGCTATATAAGAGTGACCCGTGAAGCAGTTGTTGTTGTTGTGTTTTACGAGCTAGTGTGAGCGTTTATTCTGAGCGACAGAAGTGTGGTGACTTGCGAAACCCCTAGTGTAGCGGCGAAGTCAGGAACATACAGGGGACTGCCGTGTTCTGAGTAAGTGTGCTTTCACTGAGTGTCAGATATTGTGGTGTTGAAATCCAGTGACATTGTTTCTCCCAGCTGGTGAACAGCGCGCAGCAAGTGCTCGTAAGTACTGTAGTAGGCGCACATTAGAAAGAAGTTGCATGCAGTTCTGTCAAGGCCACTAGGCTCATTAGCGGCAGGATTAACTTCTGTGGTTTGTTGACAAGTGAAAGGGGCAAGAGCTCTCCACAAGCAAGATACTTTGTAAACTAGAGTAAGGCTCCTAATTTCTTGTATTTGCTGATTAGTGTAATTTTCTGGCCTGTAATAAATTATATTTCTTTAAGCAGTAATTGGTGTTGTGCTTTGTACCCCCACCGTAATCCAGTTAACAAAAGTGCCACTAGGGGGTGGCACGTAACAGTATCAAAAGCATGTTTGTTATTCAAAAATCCATTGTATTAAAGAAATTGACTGCATGACAGAGAGAGCGGACTTCTAGAGTCAAGATGACGAGTATCTAACTGGAATGATGTTTAAACGTCGGTTCCCACCATAATGCAAGTTTTGAAAGGGTTATGTTAGTTTAAACGGAAGGAAGCTTGTAGTTTAACGTGACCGTTAATCTCGAGATCATGAGCCACGGGACCTCCTTTTTACGTGGAATCCGAACC
This sequence comes from Meconema thalassinum, assembly GCA_946902985.2. Classification (NCBI taxonomy): domain Eukaryota; kingdom Metazoa; phylum Arthropoda; class Insecta; order Orthoptera; family Tettigoniidae; genus Meconema; species Meconema thalassinum. Next base: position 491,988,542 of record OX336391.1, read on the forward strand.
ACAGGACATGGCATTTCACTTCGAAAATCTCACATGCATTGACCGGGAAACGAACCTGGACCGCCTTGGTGAGAGGCATACAGCTAGACCGCTGAGCCACCACGCTATGTTAGTTTATATGGCACAGTTTGGGAAAATATTCAAAAATTCAGAGGCACATACATAATATGATGCAAAATCATATGGTATTGCTTTAAAGGTCTTTCTTATCAGTGAGTCCACCTCATTGCGTAGTGGCTGTCACCGCGGAGGCCCGGGTTCGATTCCCGACTCTATCAAGAAATGTAATGTTGGTCAGAGGGCTGTAACGGGGTACATTCAGCCTCGTGAGGCAAAACAGCAAAGAGGTGGGTTCGATTCCTACCTTAGCCATCCTGGAAGTGGGTTACCGTGGTTTCCCACGTCTACTGCAGGGAAATGCTGGGATGTTACCTAATTTAAGACCACGGCCGATTCCTACCCAAATCCTAAATTGAGCATGTTAATCCGTTACAGAGCCACCGTGGCTTAGGCGGCAGCACGCAGGACTCTCGCCGCTGGATCCATGGTTCAAATCCCGGTCACTACATGTGAGATTTGAGCTGGACAAAGCGAATTCAGACAGGATTTTCTCCGGGTACTCCGGTTTTTCCTGTCACCATTTCATTCCACAAACACTCTCCACTATCATTTCATCTCATCTGACAATAATTTAATCATTGCCCCAGGAAAATGCGACAGGCTTCGGCAACTGGCACAGTTCATATCCTCGCCGCTAGATGGGGGCTTCATTCATTCCATTCCCATTTTATTCTTTTAAACTTCGTTTTCTTAAGGCCTACTGGAAAACACAGGCCACGGTCCGCCACTGTACTGCACTGTTTTCTGGTTGTTGCTAAATGTATGAACTTGTGATATCTTTAGTTATCAGCCCTTAAGTAGTAGTGTAAGTGTGGAAATTGTCTGATAGCCTGTGTTATCGTGGGGAGTGTAGTAAGAGTGTGTATAATTGAGGTTCAAGAGTTGGGGTAGAATAACCGAGGCTTGAGATAAGGAACCATGCTGAGATTTGCCTGCCTTAAGAATGCAAATGACACATTAAGGACAAGTTTTCGAATCTTGAATCTCGGAACTTCAGCTGTCCATTGCATTGCTCTGCTACGCTACTGGGTTTATTCTTCTCTAGCGTGCCTGTGGAGTCCTTGTCGGCTTAACTGATTAAAGTGACACCCAACGCTTGATAGCGAGCTCCTTCATGTCCATTGCAGCGTAGCGTGTGTGCCCTTAACACTGTCTTCTATGTTCTGCATGAGAGCATTTGAATCTTTCTTTTGTCATCTGCGAGTCTCAAGGTTGGAAGCTGGATCACATTTATTTTAACATAATACCGCCTTTGTTTGCTTGAAGTGCAACTCTTGTTTTTAGAGAGATTATTGGAGTTTTTGCCATGTTTTCTGAACTACTTAACGTCTAGGTGGTGAAATTCCTGGTTCCAGGTCCATCATTGTAAGAGTTATCTCTTTCTTCCTCTCTCATTCCGTTCACTGCCCGGGACCAAGAGAAACCCTGTTCTATTTTTGTTGTTGCCTCATTAAGGATGCTTGGCCATCATCTCCATGCATTATTGGGGGGCTGTAAAAAAATAACCAGTGGGGGTACAGATTGCCTCCGTGGCTGAAAACGTTCCTTTTGGACCCCTTAACGAAACTAAAAAATAAAATCGCTTTCACCTCGATTTGTACAATTGGTTGAATATATGGCGTTAAGCCACCGGACTACTAGGGTGGGTACAGAACTTGTCTGATAACCTATATTGTTGTAGGGTCTGAGACGTTATTATTAGGTCAATGATAGGGGTGGATGAAGCAAGGAAGGAAAGAAGAAATGAAGGAAGGAAGGAAGCAATCAATGAATGAAAGAAAGAAGAAAGTAAGAAAGGAAGGAAGGAAGCAACCAAGGAAGAAAGCAATCAAGGAAAGAAAGAAGAAAGGAAAAATAGGAGGCATGAAGTATGACGTGACCGTTAATCTCGCGATCATGAGGCACGGAACCTCCTTTTTTCGTGAAATGCAAACCATAGGACATGGCACTTCACTTCGAAAATCCCACATGCATTGACCGGGAATCGAACCCGGTCCGCTTTGGTGAGAGGCAGACAGCTTGACCGCTGAGCCACCACGACCCTCGAAAGAAAAAAGGAAGAAAGGCAGGAAGCAAGGAAGGAAATAAGAAAGGAAGAAAGGCAGGAAGCAAGGAAGGAAACAAGAAAGAGAGAAATAAAGAAAGAAAGTAAGGAAGGAAGCAAGAAAGGTTGCAAAGAAGAATGGAAGATGGGCAGGAAGCAAGGAAGGAAATAAGAAAGGAAGAAAGGCAGGAAGCAAGAAAGAAAGAAAGAAAGAAAGAAAGAAAGAAAGAAAGTAAGTAAGGAAGGAAGCAAGAAAGGAAGCAAAGAAGAAAGGAAGAAAGGCAGGAAGCAAGGAAGGAAAGAAGAAAGGAAGAAACTCAGGAAGCAAGAAAGGAAAGAAGAAAGAAAGAAAGAAAGAATGGAAGGAAGGAAGCAAGAAAGGTTGCAAAGAAGAAAGGATGAAAGGCAGGAAGCAAGGAAAGAAAGAAGAAAGGAAGGAAAGAAAAAGGAAAAAAAGGAAGGAAGCAATGAAGGAAGGTATAGTTTTACGTGACCATAAATCTCGCGATCATGAGCCAAAGGACCTGCTTTTTAGATGGAATCCGAACCACAGGACGTGAGATTTCACTTAGAAAATCTCACATGCATTAGGCTAACCGGTGGAAGGTTAAAGTTAAGCTAGTGGTGGATTTCCCAGGACTTGAATTAGGGTGCCATATTAGCATTTCCTTTGAGTGAGACTGGAGAACCTGGCGAAAAGAGCATACGCAGGTTAGCCGCTTTAAGCGCCGGGATTTGAGATCATGAAGTGTGATGTCTTGTTTTAAGGGGCCTAACGTCTAGGTTATATGTCTCGGATGATATGAAATGATAAGTAAAAACAACGCACTGCCTGGGATTAGAATGAAGATGAGAGGAATAAATCTGACAGTGAGCACCTACACTCAGCCGGGATTTGAATCTTGGACCTCCCATCCCGGTCGTGGACTGCAACCTAGGCGATTTACTCTTCTGTAGTGAGTCTCTGAAGTTCTTGTCGGCTTAAAAAGAAGGAAGCTTTTATTTTTACGTGACCGTTAATCATGCGATCATGAGCCACGAGACCTCATTTTTGCTTGGAATCCGAACCACAGGTCATGGCATTTCACTTCGGAAATCCCATATGAATTGACCGGGAATCGAACACGGTCCACCTTGGTGAGAGGCCATCAGCATGACCGCTGCGCCACCACGCTCCCTTGTCGGCTTAACTGATTAAAACAACGCCTAACGTGTGATCACTAGCACCTTCATGTCCATTGTACCATAGCGTGTGTGGTGACCCCAACACTGTTCTGCATGAAAGCATTTGGAGCGTTCTTTTGTCATCTCCGAGCTTCAAGGTTGGAAGCTGGATCACACTTATTTCAACATAATGCCGCCTTTGTTTGCCAGCTTGCATGGAATACCACAGCGGCTTTTTACTCAATTTCTTTATCGTGAACGAACAACAATCACTCTTGCCCCAGAGAGGATTCTTTCTTTTTTTACATAATTTCACAAAATTGGTGCATGTAAAGCCGTCATTGTGTGGTAAATTAATTTTAACAGGTGTCTTTTTAAATAATGTCTTTTAAAAGGAGCGTATAAATGCACGTCGGCTACAACATACTGAGTGGTGCACCTGATTTAAATAACAATAATGCCGAGATACAATTGATTGAGCACTGCACCTGCATTATATTGTTCTTCCGCTTGCCCGGCAGCAGTCATAGCGTGCTATTCTATAAAGAGGAAGGGCCTGCGGTTCGAATTCCCAGTCACTGAATAGGTGAAATCTCCGTGCCTATTGTATCCAAAACACGTAAACGATGTAACTAAAGGATGAAGAGATTAACGAAATAAAAGCACAACATCCAAAAACACTACCTGTACAATTGCTGGACAATTATTAAACCAATTATTCACATTGCTATGGAATCACAAACGTCTCTTTGTGACTACTTAGTTCTCCAGCTTTGTAATGGTAAAGAAAATACGTTCCAAGGTCTCATAACTGGTGAGACGCTTCTGTCTTTCATTTTCCCGCGTTAAATAGCCTTGTCTTTTTTCTCCTTTACTTATTTTTTGGAGGAACAAACTTGTCTTGTACTTCAAATAAATAAATAAATAAATAGATCTCCACATAGTATGAAACTAAGTCCCCGATTCTTGGATATAACGGGTAATCTCGAGAACCACATGATGGATTTTGATGCAGTTTTCACCATTCTGTAAAGGATTTCTCGAGGAAGGTTTCTGTAGAAACACATTCATTTATGAACAAAAGAAGCCAAGCAATAATGAGTTCAGTGAATCGAGTCGAAGAAAAACCCGCCGTCCGTGCGCCTTTTATGCTTACGCGGGGTAAATCGTTAAAAATATATATATTATACTGTGTAAGAATTGTTCAGCATGAAAAGTTCTACAAAAAAAAAGTCCGTGACAGCATAGCTCTATCTTTGATAATCCCCCAATATAAGTGATTTTACGATTTCATTTATTCCAACAATCTACATTCAGTGGGAATTTAAATTACTAGCTTCGAAGTGAGTTAACGAGCTAGCGAGTGAGCCTATCACCCCAGCTTCGGCCAGTATCCAACTGCCGAGTCTTGTCGAGTTAAGACTTCAGAGAAGAGTATGTGTGTTTGGAGTTTCGCTGTTCACCTCGACTTTTCTGAATTGCGTCCGGCACCTGCCGTCCTTGTGCCTTGTAAGCTTACGCTGGGTAACCCGTTAAAGATACCGGGCGAAGCCGGAGTGGGTTGCTAGTAAATAAACAAATAAACAAATTAATAAATAATAATATGAAAAAATTAATAAAAATATGAACATTAAAAGAAATAGATATATATCGTATGGTATCAACTACTACAGTACAGTAGATGTAAATCTTTTGTGCTGGAGCCAATTTCGACGTTCCACTTTCGCTTCCACCAGAACTTCTTAGGTAACAATTGACTGAGATTAAATTATTATTGTTGTTGTGTTTAGGACCTTGGACATCATGGCTATTTCAGCCCCGTGTACATGGCTGTAAGTATGTAGAATGAATCTGATAATCTGTGTTATGTGGTGTATGTATTATTGTGCGTGTGTGTGAGATGAGGATTGGGCCGTGGCCTAAAGTTAGGAACCATCCAGACATTTGCTTGGTGTAGAAACGGCAATCGACGGAAAATTACTTCTAGGATGGCTGAGGTAAAAATCGAACCCGCCTATTCTCAGTTTTACCTTACAATGCTGAGTGTAGACTACCCCGATCCAGCCCTCAGACCAGAATATTAAATTTCTTGGCAGAGCCGGGAATTCAACCCAGACGTCTGATGAGATTTAATTTTGTTTCAAAATCACCAAATGCTACACGAGAGATCTTTTACGAGTCAGCACAAGACTCGGAGTGCAGTGGTTCTTTCCCACCCTGTAAAATATGACATTCTTGGCCAGGAATTGAACCCACACCTCTGGTGAGAGTAAATTTTGTTTTGGAATCACTAAATGCGACACGAGAGATCTTTTACGAGTCAGCATCACAAGACTCGGAGTGAAGTGGTTCTTTCCACCCTGTAAAATATGACATTCTCGGCCAGGAATCGAACCGGTGACCTTGATATCTTGAGACGAACACTCTCCTATATTTTTGTCAATTATTTTATTTTTTAATAAGTATTCATTGCATTTTTGCGTTTTTTCCCCTCAAATCTACATGGAACATACTCACACAAAAGATAGAACATTTAAGAACATTCAAACCTAATTTGAACATGCTAGTGAGGCACACCAGTTGGTTAATTTTGTCCTCCTTTTAAGACGTCGCATGAAAATAAAGTTCAGCAACAAAAGTAGGAATAATCCATCAGTTTCTTTAAAGTAGAAAATTAGCAAATACACCTTTCAATAAATGTTATATGTCCATATTTATTATGTCAAAAAAGTTGTAATAACAATGACATAACTTCAAAAACCATCCTTGTCTCTCAACAGAAAAAGAAATACATTACAATAAATACCGTCAGCCCTGTTTGGAGGCCCCTGGTCTACATCCCGGCTCAGTCAGGGATTTTAGAAAATGGCGTGAGGGCTGCAACGGAGTGCATTCAACCTCATGAGGACAATTAAGTAGTTGTCTGATTAGAGAGTCAAGGAAGCCAAAAAATTTAAATCTGGTCTGAGGGCTGTAAGAGGCAAAACTGAGATGAGGTGGGTTCGATTCCCATCTCAGCCATAATGGAAGTGGTTTCTCCGTGGTTTAACACTTCTACTCCAGGCAAATGCCGGGATGGTTCCTAAATTAAGGTCACGGCCGTCTCTTTCCCAATCCTCACCTGCATTATACACACCTATAAACACTACTGCAGGCAATAACACAGGTTATCAGACAAATTCTACATACATACATACATACACACACACTCAGTGGCGTAACTACGGGGCTGATTAGGGGGATTAATCCCCCCAGAGCCAAATAATTTAAGAAAACGTAATTTGATGAAATGTTTATTTTGAAAAAGGAAGTCAATTTTTGGATTGATGACAAGCAACTGGATTATGTACGTTTATACTTACTAATTTGAGAATGTTTATCTTTGATTGATTAATTGTTGTGGCTTTTTTTGGGGGAGGGGCGGAACAGCGAGGTCATCATTTACCTTTACTTGTGTAAAATATTTAAGTGTTAGACCTACCATAAATGTTCATTTCCGAGCTTTTTTACATTGAGAGGAGCAAATAAAACGAATCAAATGCTATCGAGATAGAAACATGAAAAAGTGTAGATTTGCTTTTACTGTCTTAATTTGCCCCCAGCAGAAAAAAAAAACAACAAAAAAAACGCATGACCAAAACAGAAACAATTCAACAACCCCTGGCACTATACAGCGTATGAAGGGCCTAGGCCGACCAAGCGACCGCTGTCCAGCCATTTGGCCTGCAGATATTGGGGTGACGCGTGATCAGCGCATCGGATCCCCTTGGCCGTTAATCTTGGTTTTCGTGATAGGGGCGCTGTCTCACTGTCAGACAGCTACTCAATTGTCCTCACGAGGCTGAGTGCACCCCGTTCCAACCCTCATGTCAGTTTTAAAATCCCTGACGGAGCCGGGACTCGAACCCGGGGCTTCCGGGTGAGAGGCAGGCACGCTACCCCAACACCAAGGGCCGGCACCAAAACAGTAAAGAAAATTCAAAAACAAAAGCATAAGCAGAAAAAGAACACAAAACCAAAAACCAAAAACACAAAGCAAAAAGCAAAATTCAATAACAAAAGCAAAAGCTGAAAACAAACACAAATCTAAAACAAGAAACAAATAAAAGTAGAAAACAACAAACACAAAACCAAATACGCAATTAGTTCAGATTTGATTCCACTCATCCCCCTCCAGAAGCAAATGCTAGTTACGCCACTGCACACACGTAAGTACATGGGGCTAAATTACCACGATGTCGCAAAGACCCTAAATGAATTGACGACTACAACAACAAGAATAAGAAATCACCTTGATGCTGAATCTCCTTTAAGGCTAAATGTTGCAAATACTGAACAAGATGGGAATGGAATTGTCCAAAACAAAAGGATTATTGGTTGTTGTTTTTTTTTTCTTCTTTGACTTCTAGATTCTGCATGACGTATGCGTGTAACGAAAACTGAACAGAACTACCGTACTTCTTCCCCGCAACATTTATACCTGTGGTGTCAATGGCTTACCTTGAAAATTAGAAGGGGGCCCACAACTCTGAAATAATTGGGAACCACTCGAGTAGACCTTTCAAGACAAAATGAAGGGTATTAAAAACTCCTCAAGTTTTTAAATTGTAAGTGATTATAGATTTTGATAGGTAGAATAGACCAAGTCTGTATGGTTAACGTCGAAATGGAAATGATTAAATTTTTTTTTTTTAGACCTAAGCAAGAACAGTAGTATTAAGAAGGAAAGGAATAAACGAAAGGCTCATACAAAGTGGGTGAGGTATTACTACGCAGCCGGGGACAAATGCTACATTTCCCGGGCCAGGAAAAGTCGAAAGACGTGAAATACGTGTAATAAAAGGTGCGTAGTTTAAGAGAAAACAGCATGGAAAGTTACGTTACATTTGGCAACACTGCTGGTAAACGTATTACTCTGCTTAAAGCCAAATACAAAAGACGAGACGTGACTAACTAGATTTTTGTGTAAACATTTACAAATCTAAGAAACGTAAAAGAGATAACACCTAATGCCTCATCCAGGTGGGGTCACTCAGGTAGGCCATAAGAAAGGCCAATATTGTGGAGAGGGAGGGACCCTGACCAATGTCCAACCACGTTCCGTCCCTTCCCCCGCCATCCTTACACATCAGCGTTTGGGGGGGATTAATTATACAAGGCAATACATCCCAAAACCAAACTATAATATCGAAAATGGATTTATCACAGACTACGACGTTCTTACTGTAGGCTACTATTTCTTCCACATTTCTTCATTCCCCTTTCACACCAACCAGTGCTGCAAGAGCTGTACCGGCGATGTTGTTTGAGTATATGAGTGGGAAAGAAGACAATCGTATGATTTTCATGGTTTATTGGCAATTGTTTTGTTTGATACGGCATTTGTAGCATATAATAGACTTTTACTGCAATCAATGATTATGTTTAGCCTATTTTCATTTTATCAATAAATAGGCTTATGAGATCACCTTTTGTCCGTGTGTGTGTGCGTGTGTGTGTGTGAGGTGTGTGTGTTTCCCTCCCTAATAACTTCTAAACGGCTAGAGCGATTATAATGAAACGCGGTAAGATCATAGCACTATTTTGACCGATCCCGACCGTGCCCTTAAAATTTTATTGTGTCTTACCAATCCAACATGGCGGCTGTGCGAAATATTTCACCAGCATTCAGTATCTCAGAAACTATTGCCGATATCGCCCTGAAATTGTGTACGGTGATAAAGGGCACTACTAGAAGTTCACCTATGAGACTTTCAAAATCCTGGTGACTACAAACCAACATGGCGGCCAAGCGAAGTTGAGTCTTTTAAATAGGCTATACTTTTCTCGCGATTTAACCATCCAAAAGTAATGAAACTTGGTACAGCAAATGTTTATACACACTGTATTGCACTGGAGTCTAATTTAGTTCAATTGTTTACATAACCTCAAAATGGCGGCTGTGCGAAATATTTCACTGGCATTTTATATCTCTGAAACAATTACAGATATCACCCTGAAATTTGTACGGTGATAAAGAGAACTGCTGCAAGTATATCTATGTAACTTTCAAAAATCTGTAAAGTACAAAATGAACATGGCGGCCAAACGAATTTGAAACATTTTAATAGACGTTTCTCGTGATTTAATCATCTGAGCGCAGTGAAATGTGGTACAGTAAATGATTATACGTATTGTAATGCACTGGCATCTAATTTAGTTCAATTGTTTACATAACCTCAAGATGGCGGCTGTGCGAAATTTTAAAATTAAGTTCTTATTTCTTGTGTCGTAATCATGCGATCGACGTGAAAGTTTGAATAATGAACCTAGGCAATAATTGTCCTTGAATGGTACATAACTCTATAGCCTATACATATAACAATCCAAAATGGCGAGCATCCGAAATATTTAGACGGTTCTCAATATCTATGAATCTTTTACAGCAATCAAACTGATATTCTTTATGTTCATAGAGGCTATGAACATATGTTCCCCTATAGGACTTTCAGTAACCTGGTGAGCACAAATCCAACATGGCGGTGACGCGAAGTATACATATTTAAATGGGCGTTTCTCGCGAATTAACTATCCGAGTGCAGTGAAACGTTGCACGTTTAATGCTTATACAAATGTTAATCCACTGGCATCTAATTTATTTCAATCGTTTGCATAATCCTAAGATGGCAGCTGTGCAAAATTTTAATATCTCGTTTTTACTTCTTGTGTTCTAATCATACGATTGAAGTTTGAATACCACACGTACACAATAATCTTAATGTAATAGTACAAAAATAAAAATCCAACCTGGCGACCATCTGAAATATTTAGATGGTTCTCAATATCTACGAATCTATCACAACTTTCAAACTGAAATTTTGTATGTTGATAGAGGCAATTAACACGAGTAGGATATATGAAAATAGGCTGTATAGTTCTTCACGGAACTACTTGTTTCTTTTTCTAAAACCCTGAATGCAGTCTTTATTGTGAATGATATTTATTAATATTTGAAAGAAGCCTGCGAAATAACTTTCCCCCCGGTCGGCCTGGGATTGGCCTGTCACGAGCCTTCGCGTGAACTAGAGTTGAGGCGGAAGAAGCCTTTAATAACTGCACGTGTGGCGAAGTGCCGTGCAGTCTATACGGATCCTGCCTGCCTGCCTGCCTGCCTGGTATGACGTCGATGCTTCTTGCGAACTGATGTCAGTTCCTTCTTGTTGTTATCATTAGCCGAGTGTGGCCTCAATTGTTTGATGAGCAGGCTGGCCGACCCACCGCAGAGGTCAAACAGCTGGCCTCTAAAGCTTCTTCCTGGAACGCTTTCTATCACTCATCTCTTAATTTGATGCTTTAGTAGTATTGATCAATTCATTAACTTTATTTATCCTTTCTTTGATAACACACTTGTTCCTGGTTTTGTAATTTGTTTTCCTTTTGTTTACACTCCACTTGTTCACTGGTGTTGTTGGATACAGTGTTACCAACATCAGTGACAATCCAAGCTCCACTGCAATAGTAATAATAATAATAATAATAATAATAATAATATATGCTTCGGAGACTTTGACTATGAACAGACGGGGACTAGTCGACCAGTTAGTCAAAAGAGAACGCAGGGTATTGAGAAAAATGTTAGGCAACAGATGGGTTGACGGACTCTTACGTTTGAAGTCAAACGAAGAGTTATATAGAAAGATAGAACCAGTCACGTCAACAATAAAAAGGAAAAGGTTGTTGTTTTATGGACACATTTTCAGAATGTCCAACGATCGTCTAACAAAGAAAATTTGGAATTTCATGAAACCAAAGAGGAAAAAATTGGCATGGTTCGAAGAATGCAACAGAGACCTTATAGAAATTGGTATTCCGGACTGCAAAATTATGAACAGGTGTGAATTCAGACACCTAATCAAAAATTTCCAGGGATTTAAGGTAGGGGCAGAACCCAAAAGACGGAGGGGACCTCTTTCAGAAAATCGGAAGAAGGCACTGAGTGATGGGCTCAAGAGATACTGGCAGGACATCAAAACTGGCTGACGATCTAGAACGAAATATTGATTTTGATTGTTACTCAGTAGTCCATAGTGGCTCAATTCAAATGTAAAATATATATATATTATTATTAATAATAATAATAATAATTTGATGGCCACCTCAGACTAATGGACGGCAACAGATTGACAAAGATAACCTTTCTCATTTATTATTCCAACCACAAAACCACGATGCGCTGGTTTAGTAACACCAAAAAAAGACCTCCAAATGCTCCAAATCAATCCCGACGAGGCATTGGACAGGGATCTCTCCCGCCAAAAGACAGTGACGAACGGGCTTAACCGAGTCTTGCCTCCAAATGTCAGACATGGTGCCCCTTGGACAGAGGAACGCTAGCACGCTCATTCCCATAGGATGAGGGAATTCTGGGCGCTAAAGACAGCCAAATGCAACAAAACATAACGTGCTCCTAGGTGGCCCTTGCGAATTACATAGGCTACTAGGTGTTTCTAAATTCCCTTTATGTTCGACGATGTAGAAATGTAAATATTATATGTCAGAAAACTGTATCATAATGAGGGTCATTATAGTACTATTCTTCATTATGAAACAGTTAAATAATGAAACAGTTTCTCCAGCCAATCAGAGCTCATTCATTGACCAATTAGGTAAGGATAGCTTCGCGCACGCGCTCAAAATTCAATATGTCGGACATGAATTACATGATTTGAAAGTTCAAATTGGATATCGGATCAACCATTGTACAGGGTCTTTATTTTTGCTTGGCAAGGACATTCTCGCTCACGCGCTCCGCCAGTGACAGCTCAGTTCCCGGCAATCGCGCGCGCGTATGTACGACAAGATACGGCGCTTAAAATCAGTATCATGCATTTTTACTCACCATGCTTACAGTAGATGCTGAAAATGTCCCCCCTTCCGCTGCCAAACATAACCGGCATCTCCTTATAAAGTTTCCGGTTACTCCGGTTAATTTAGCTTCAGTAAGGAAATAACGACGTTTTCGTCTATTTTTATTGTTTACTCAACCTGTACATTTGAATCTCTTAGCCAGTTGATTTATTGTCCGATTTATAGGAATGGGTCTCCCTGGAAATGTCATTCGAAACTTTTGTCTTGTATGCAAGAAATTTATGAATCTACGTCCAGAAGTTGGCAACACAGCATCCTTCTATTTAAATTAAAAACATGGAAAAAGCATCGTCCCATATCTTCGCGTAAATAAAGCGGCGAATATGAGACAAGAAATAGCACTATACCTTAATATCCCCAACCCCAATTTCTACACAGCGCATTGTTTTCAAACGACTCCGGTGACAATATTAGGGAATGCTAGATCTTATCGGCACTAGACATCATGCAGGCTGTAAACAATAGGATTGCCAAGCAAAGTAAATGGTCTCTGCTTTCGAAAGTCTTTGACCCACGTATGCGCTCTGTTCAGTCAGCAAACCACCCAGCGCGCTCTGTTCACAAACTGAAGTTACTGAATCCCACAGATATTTATGAATATTTATGTTAAAACATATAATAAAGTTATAATTATCGTCGAACATAAACAGTCGTATGCAACTCGCCTATAATGGTAATTAAGACACTCGTATGGAAATTATAATAGTACATTATGCAACGAGCCTATAATGGCTATAATTACACACGAGTATTTTTATAAAACGAGCGTATGCGAGTTTTATAATTTCCATACGAGTGTCTTAATTACCATTATAGGCGAGTTGCATACGACTGTTTATGTTCGACGATAATTATAACTTTATTATATGTTTTAACATAAATATTCATAAATATCTGTTGAGAGTCAGCCACTTGAATTTTGTGATTGGAGAGGAGTGCTAAGTATGATATCTCTGTCTTTCAAGATCTCTGAACGACCGACGCATGCGCTCTGTGTGCTTGCAATGCCATATGCAGGCCATATGTTTACATCTGCCGCCCCTCAGTAATATTGTCACCGGAGTCGTTTCAAGACAATGCGCTGTGTGGAAATTAGTGTTGATGATATTAAGGTACAGTGCTATTTCTTGTCTCATATTCGCCACAATAGAAGAATATACACATGGATGAGACCAGGAGATACAGGGCGTTACCAAATCGACTTCATTATGGTCAAGCAGAGGTTTCGAAACCAGATTTTGGATTGTAAAACATATCCTGGTGCTGACATAAACTCTGACCACAATCTGGTTGTAATGAAATGCAGATTAAAGTTGAAGAAACTGAAGAAAAGTCAAAAGCCAAAAAGGTGGGCAATAGACAGACTGAAAGTAAAGGATGTACACGAAAGATTCAAGAAGAGTATAAAGGAAGGACTAATGAAAAACCCTAAACAAACTTCAATTGCAGACGAATGGGCACTTTTGAAGAATGAAATAACAAAATCCACAGAAGAAAACCTTGGTAGGAAAGAAAGAATAGGTAGAAAACCGTGGATCACTCAGGATATACTAGAATTGACGGATGAAAGGCGGAAACACAAGAATGCAAGAGATGAAAAGGGGAAAGCAGAAGACAGACGTCTGAGAATTGAGGTTAACAAGAAGTGCAAGGAAGCGAAAGAAGAATGGTTGAAAGAGAAATGTGCAGATATAGAAAATTGTCTGAAATTAGGAAAAGTAGACACAGCTTATCGAAGGATTAAGAATACTTTTGGGGAAAAGAAGATTAAGTGCTGTAATATTAAGGACACAAATGGAAAGCCTCTAACAGATAGGGAAGAAAAGGTTGAGAGATGGAAAGCTTACATAGATATACCAACTCTTACATAGAGAGTTTGTTTAAGGGAAAGGAGATTGAGAATCATGTAATGGAAAGGGAGGAGGAAATTGATGAGGATGCGAAAGGAGATTTAATATTGAGATCAGAATTTGATAGAGCTTTGGAGGACTTAAGCAGGAACAAAGCACCGGGCATAGATGATATACCGATTGAGTTGCTGCGCTGCATAGGGGATGAAGGTCTGATCAGGTTATTTCACATGGTGTGTAGGATTTATGAGACAGGTGAGATACCCCCTGATTTCAAGAAGAATGTAATCATCCCTATACCAAAGAAAGTGGGAGCTGACAGATGTGAAGATTACCGTACAATCAGCTTGATTACTCATGCTTCAAAGATCCTGTCTAGAATAATTTACAAGAGGATTGAAAGCCAGATGGAAACGGAGTTGGGTGAAGACCAGTTTGGTTTCAGGAGAAATGTAGGAACAAGGGAAGCTGTACTAAGTCTTAGGCTGATTTTGGAAGGTAGAATAAGGAAAGATAAGAGAACGTTCATGGCATTTGTAGACTTAGAAAAGGCTTTTGATAACGTTGATTGGACTAAATTGTTTGACATTTTGAAATCTATTGGAATAAAGTACAGGGATAGGAGGGTAATCTACAATCTATACAGAAACCAGACAGCAGTCATTCGAGCTGAAGGACATGAGAGAGAAGCTGATATTCAGAAAGGTGTTAGGCAAGGCTGCAACTTATCACCCATACTTTTCAATCTTTACATTGAACAAGCAATGAAAGACATTAGAGAAAAATTTAAAGTGGGAGTGAAGATTCAAGGAGAAATAATTTCAACTCTGTGATTTGCTGATGACATCGTAATCTTGGCCGACAAGCCTGAGGATTTGAATGAGTTTTTGAATGGTATGAACTCCGTCTTACGGAAATAATTCATGATGAAAATTAATAAATGTAAAACAAAAATACTGGAATGCAGCCGAAATAAATCAGAAAACTCTATGGAGATCAAATTGTCAGGTGAAAAGCTGAAGCAAGTAGGAGACTTCTGTTACTTAGGAAGCAGAATAACCAGTGATGGACGAAGCAAAGAGGATATAAAAAGTAGGTTGGCATAGGCAAGGAAAGCATTTCTACAGAAAAGGAACCTGTTGACATCGAATATAGATTTAGGTGTTACGAAGTCATTTTTGAAAGCCTTTGTCTGGAGCGTGGCGCTCTATGGAAGTGAAACTTGGACTATTGGTGCAGCAGAAAAGAGGAGAATTGAAGCATTTGAAATGTGGGGTTACAGGAGAATGATGAAGATCAGATGGGTAGATAGGGTTACAAACAAAGAGGTATTAAGACGAGTGGGAGAGGAGAGATGTTTCTGGCGAGTGCTAATGAAGAGAAGAGATAGGTTAGTAGGACACATACTAAGACACCCAGGAATAGCAAGCTTAGTTATGGAAGGAAGGGTCGAGGACAAGAACTGTAGGGGTAGACCAAGGTTAGAATATGTTAAACAGATTGCCTCGGATGTAGGGTGTGGTAGCTATGTAGAGATGAAACGATTAGCTCAGGACAGGGAGGCATGGAGAGCTGCATCAAACCAGTCAAAAGACTGAAGACTCAAACAACAACAACAACATTCGCCTGTTTATTTACGCGAACAAATGGTCGGTGCGTATTCCATGTCGGTAATTTATTATAGTTCGATGTTGTGTTTATGTCCGACATGTTGGATTTTGAGCGCATGCGCGAAGGTATCGTTACCTAATTGGTCAATGAACGAGCTCTGATTGGCTGGATAAACTGTATCCTAATGAAAAACAGTGTTATAATGACCATCATTATGATGAAGTTTTCTCACACATAATAGTGAGGGTCGAACATAATAATACATTATGCAACGAGCCTATAATGGCAATAATTAAGACACGAGTATGTTTATAAAACGAGCGTATGCGAGTTTTATAATTTCCATACGAGTGTCTTAATTACCATTATAGGCGAGTTGCATACGACTGTTTATGTTTGACGATAATAATTATAACTTTATTATATGTTTTAACATAAATATTCATAAATATCTGTTGAGATTGTCACTAGAATTTTGTGATCGGGTGCTGCGCTGGGTAGGATATATCTGATTTCCAAGCTCTCTGACCGACTGACGCATGCGCTCTGTGTGCTTCAATGCCATATATGTACAGATTGAGCACCAGTATTCAGTAAAAATGTCACCGAAGTCGTTTGAAACGCGCTGTGTATAAATTGGGTTTGGGGATATTAAGGTACAGTGCTATTTCTTGTCTCATATTCACCAGTTTATTTACGCGAACATATGGACGGTGTACTTTCGGTAATTTATATACAGTAGACATGTTGGATTTTGAGCGCATGCGCGAAGGTATCCTTATCTAATTGGTCAAACAACTGTTTCTTGAGCTGTGATTGGTGGGAGAAACTGTTTCATAATGAACAAGTAGTTCCGTGAAGAACTATACAGCCTATTTTCATATATCCTACTAATGTTAATTGCCTCTATCAACATACAAAATTTCAGTTTAATTGCTGTAACAGATTCGTAGATATTGAGAACCGTCTAAATATTTCAGATGGTCGCCAGGTTGGATTTTTATTTTTGTACTATTATATTAAGATTATTGTGTACGTGTGGTATTCAAACTTCAATCGCATGATTAAAGGAAGGAAGGAAGATTGTAGTTTTACGTGACCGTGAATCTTGTGATTATGAGCCACGGGACCTCCTTTTTACGTGGAATCCGAACCACAGGACATGGCATTTCACTCCGAAAATCTCACATGCATTGACCGGGAATCGAACCCGGTCCGCCTTGGTGAGAGGCATACAGCTAGACCGCTAATCGCATGATTAGAACACAAGAAGTAAAAACGAGATTTTAAATTTACACACAGCAGCCATCTTGTGATTATGCAAACAATTGAAATAAATTAGATGCCAGTGGATCAATATTTGCATAAGCATTTAACGTGCAACATTTAACGGCACTCGGATAGTTAATTCGGGAGAAACGTCCATTTAAATATTTATACTTCGCGCCGCCGCCATGTTGGATTTGTGCTCACCAGGTTACTGAAAGTCCTACAGGTGAACATATGTCCATAGTCTCTAAGAACATTAAAAAATTCAGTTTGGTTGCTGTAAAAGATTCATAGATATTGAGAACCGTCTAAATATTTCGGAAGCTCGCCATTTAGGATTGTTATATGTAGATGTATAGGCCATAGAGTTATGTACCATTCAAGGACAATTATTGCCTAGGTTCATGACTCAAACTTTCACTTCGATCGCATGATTTCGACACAAGAAAATAAAACTTAATTTTAAAATTTCGCACAGCCGCCATCTTGAGGTTATGCAAACAATTGATTTTAATTAGATGGCAGTGCATTACAAGCTGCAAAATCATTTACTGTACCACATTTCACTGCGCTCAGAGAGTTAAATCGCGAGAAAAGTCTATTAAAATATTTCAAATTCGCTTGGTCGCCATGTTCGTTTTGTACTTTACAGGTTTATGAAATATACATAGGTAAACTTGTATCAGTACCCTTTATCACCGTACAAAATTGCATGATGATATCTGTAATAGTTTCGGAGATATAGAATGTCAGTGAAATATTTCGCACAGCCGCCATTTTGAGGTTATGTAAACAATTGAACTAAATTAGATTCCAGAGCATTAAAATGTGTATAAACATTTGCTGTACCAAGTTTCATTACGTTTGGATAGTTAAATCGCGAGAAATGTCTATTTAAAAGTCTCAATTTCGCTTGAACGCCATGTTGGTTTTGTAGTCACCAGGTTTTTGAAAGTCTCATAGGCGAACTTCTAGTAGTGCCCTTTATCACCGTACACAATTTCAGGGCGATATCGGTAATAGTTTCGGAGATATTGAATGCTAGTGAAATATTTCGCACAGCCGCCATGTTGGATTGGTGAGACGTAACAAAATTTGAAGGGCACAGTCGAGGTTGCTGGGAATAGTGCTATGCACTTACCGAGTTTCATTGAAAACGTTCCATCCGTTTAGATTTTATTCGGGGACACACACACACACCTCACACACACACACACACACACACACGCACACGCACACACACACGGACAAAAGGTGATCTCATAAGCCTATTTTTTCAAAATTGAAAATAGGCTAAAAATAGTGTTATAATGAGCATCATTATGATACAGTTTTCAGACATATAATAGTCAGGGTCGAACATAAAACTCGTTACGCTCGTTTTATAAACATAATCGTGTTTATTATTGCCATTATAGGGCTTGTAATGGGGACCAAGACGGTTAAGTTTAGCATTGGAACTTGTGTCCGGAAACGTACCGCCTTACTGGTACCACCACAGCACAGGTTCACAGTTCCCACAGTTTTGGTACTCTGCCCGGCTCCTGCTGCTTGTCGTCTGGGTCCAATTACAGGTGGGGCTCGAGGTGACGACCACCGACGTCAACAGAGACACGCTACCTCCGTACCATGTTCTGGTACACACGATCACAAACCCCTGGTCCTCCAACATCCGTCGCAGTCATAACCCGCGCCAGTAGATCTTCCTCGGATTCCACATGGGTCACGTAAATCAAGGTTTTCATGTCACCCCACCAGTGCTGGATTACCCATTAGGCCCGAATAGGCCCAGGCCTGGGGCCCCCAATTATCTGGGGCCCCCCAAATTTTATTCCGAAGATTTAGATTTTTTAAAATCCAGAACTGAGACAGTTTCAGCATTATATTAAATCACAATGTCCTTTAAACACTGAGTTCACTCTTTCTGAACTTTACGAAATTCTTATTCGAGGCAAGCTTGAGTCTGTTTTTCCGAACGTTGAAATTGCTTTTCACGTTTTCCTGACTCTCATTATAACGAATTGTTCTTCGGAGCGCCCGTTTTCCAAATTGAAACGGATCAAAAGTGCGCAAAGAAGTATCATGTCACAAGAACGATTATACATGCTAAGTTTAATGTATATCGAGTCAGTTGTTCTGTGGGAAATTGATTTTGATGACATTGTAGAAGATTTCATTGACCGAAAAAAAAAACAGAAGAAAAAAATTGATTACATTTTACAGAAGTAAACAAGATGTTCAGTAAAGAACATATAGCCTACTTTCTCCTAAATGCATGGGTATTGTTATAACTCTTTGTCCTTTTCAAGGAGTTGTAGTAGCTTGTTGAAATACAACGTGTTATACGGATATTAAACATGGATATGAGGTGCCCTTTGCTAGTGCTATCTTTGTACAAAATTTCATTCAATTCGGTTTCCCCGTGTTTGAATTGATATGGTGTATCGATTTGCACACATACATGGCCGCCATATGCAAACTATTGAACTGACGACCTTATAGCTTGGTCAAAGAACGCTTCTCGCATACAGGTATGCTGTAGCAAAATTTGGTAGAGATCAGATGATTAGGTTGGTCGTAATTATATTTAAGCTTTTAATATTTGGGCGGCCGCTATTACGTTTCCATCAAGATGGCGACGAAATAAAACATTACATTGAGTTGCCTTTTGCAAGTGTGACCTCTGTACCAAATTTCGTTCATTTCGGTTTTACCGTGTTTGAATTGATAGGGGGAACCGATTTTCACACATACATGGCCGCTATCTGCAAACTATTGGACTGATGACCTTGTCGTTTGGTCAAAGGATGCTCCCTCCATAAAGGTATGTTGTTGCAAAATTCAGTAGAGATCAGATGATTAGGTTGGTCGTAATTTGATTTACGCTGTTAACATTTGGGTGGCCGCCATTACGTTTCCGTCAAGATGGCGGCGATACAAAACATGACACTGAAGTGCCCTTTGCTAGTGCTACCTCTGCACCAAATTTCGTTCAATTCGTTTTCACCGTGTTTGAATAGTTGGGGGGAATCGATTTGCACTCATACATGGCCGCCATCCACAAATTATTAGGCTGATTAGCTTATAGTTTGGTCAAACGATTTTGCATACATAAAGGTATATAGTTGCAAAAACCGGTAGAGATCAGATCATTAGGTTGGTCGTAATTTGATTTAAGCTTTGCACATTTGGGTGGCCGCCATTACGTTTTCGTCAAGATGGCGGCGATATAAAACATGACACTTAGTTGCCCCTTGCTAATGCTACCTCTGTACCAAATTTCGTTCCATTCGGTTTCACCGTGTTTGAATTAATAGGGGGAATCGATTTGCACACAAACTTGTAGTCTGGTCAAACGATGCTCCCCACACATAGGTATGTTGTTGCAAAATTTGGTAGAGATCGGATGATTAGGTTAGTGGTAATGTGATTTAAGCTTTGAACATTTGGGTGGCCGCCATTACGTTTTCGTCAAGATCGTGGCGGTATAAAACATGACACTGAGGTGCCCTTGGCTAGTGCTACCTCTGTACCAAATTGCGTTCAATTCGGTTTCACCGTGTTCGAATTGATAGGGGGTATAGACATTCAGAGTACACACTCACACACACACACACAGACAGACACACAATTTTTCGCCCTGTGTAGATCTCATAAGGCTACTTTCATTTTTTGCAAAAATCGAAAGTAGGCAAAAAATAGTATGATTTGTTAAATTGTTCATCACATCATCTGAAATGTTTTCAAATAACGATGATTTTTCAATTGAAATGTACGTACTGGTATATAAAAATATGTAGGCCTATGTAGCCTATGATTTAATAAAAAGTGTATTATTCATCTTGAGAAAGAAAACTCTTGTATATACTTTATTAAATGTACAGGTGTTAAAAAATAAAATTATTTGAAAAAAATAAAGGGGCCCCAAAAATCTGAGGGACTTGGGTCTCATTTTACCTTAATCCGGCACTGCACCCCACTGGTAGTAGTCTACCGGTATGAAGTCAGGTGAACGTGGAGGCCAAGCAATCGGACCACCACGACTTATCCTCTGTTGCCCAAATCTGTGGTGCAGATGATCACGGACTGCAAGTGAAAAATGAGGTGGTGCTCCATCGTGCTGAAAACACATGTTTTGACGCACATGGAGTGGCACATCCTGCAGTACGTCGTCAAAGAATACCAAGTACGCGGCATCCATGAGATTTCATGGAAGAAGGTAGGGGATACAAGCTGTAGGGGATATGGGACATCAGGTGATCGTTTAATCACGTAAGTACTCTAGTCAGTGGCGTAGAAAATGCGGGAGATTTGAACGTGTGTTGTGGTGGTATTTTGCGAGTTGCGGTAAGACGGTACGTTTCCGGATACGAGTTTCTATGCTAAACTTAACCGTCTTGGTTCCCACTACAAGCCCTCAAAGTCTGTAATGGGAATTTATTAACACTATGTATATAATAATAATAATAATAATAATAATAATAATAATAATACAAAGTCAAATTCCAAGGATGTATCTCTGAACCCTTTGAAATCAAGACAGGTGTTCGACAGGGAGATAGCCTGTCACCTCTGTTGTTCAACTGCGTGCTTGAAAAGGTAATACAGAATTGGCGACAGAAGTTAAAAGAAGGAGGCCTTTACAAACCTTTAAGGATCGGGGCGAAGAAAAACGGAGTGGAAATAGATTGCTTAGCATTCGCTGATGATATAGCCCTGATGACAGAAGATTTCGAAAGTGCAACAGAACAGGTCAATATAATGAAGGAAGTAGCAGAATAAACAGGATTACAAATTTCCTTTCAAAAGACAGAAGTAATGTCGAACATCAAGGATGATACAGCACAACTAAACACCAAATATGGAACGATAAACCGTGTTAATAAATTTAAATATATTGGGGATTGGATCCAGCAAAATGGCCTTGACAAGGAAGCCATAGAAGCAAGAATCAAGAAAATGGAAGTCGCTTTTCAAACCACCCGCAACATATATAACAAAAAGTGCTTTTCTATGAACACAAAAATTCGTCACTACAACACTGTCATCAAACCAGTACCGCTATATGCATCTGAATGCCTTATCCTATCCGAGAAATGTTTGCTCGCGAAGTTAGAGAGAAAAGAAAGAAAGATCCTACACATCATACTTGGCCCAGACTACAAAAATGGCATCTACATCAGAAAATCCAGGCAAGAAATTTACTCGAGGATAGAAAAGATCACAGACACAATGCGAAAACGCAGAGTTTGCTTCTACGGTCATATGCGACGGATGATCGATTCCCGATGGACGAAACGTATCTTCAGTATATTCGACTCAAAACCAAAAACGACAATGCCATGGTATGTTAACGTCCAGAATGATCTGAAAGAAATGGGGACACGAGCAGAAGATGCACAAGACCGAAATCTTTATAGAGCAGCCATCAAGACGTTTGGGACTTTCCGGGACGAAAAACGGACAACTGGTGCGAAATGGACAGAGGAACGTCGTGCTAAACACAGTGAGCTCATGAAGGCAATGTGGATCAAGCGAAAAATGAGCAAATGCCAGAATGTAAAATGAGGCTCATCGTGGTCCCTAGTTGGCCGATTAGCGAAATTGAATGAATAATAATAATAATAATAATAATAATAATAATAATAATAATAATATCAGACACTGTTAGAAAAAATGTATGAAATTTTATGGATATATGCGAAGAAAGAACAATGAAGGAATTACTAAAAGGATATTAATCACGCCCCCTCATTAAAAGAAGAAATCAGCGTAACAGACAAAATTTTAAGGGACAGGCCTAGCTTTAGATCGTGGGTGAATAAATATTTTGTTGCAAACCCCTGAATGAGAAACCACCACTGGATGGTCAGCAGAAAGGAAGAAAAATCATAGTGAGGGAATGAAGACATTTTTGGGAAGAGACGAAAGCAAATACAATTTCAATCGCGTTGGGCATAACGATGTTTACAGTTTGTTTATTTAACCAAATTTTAAATTTTTTGGTCCTGCCAAGCTTACGCTTGTCGGCAGGTGCCAATCATAATTACATATATGTTGAAAATGTAAATCCACAGCCTGCTTCCAGTCTCCGACCGGGTCAGGAATGGAATGAATGAAGCCCCGATCTAGCGGTGAGGATATGAACTGTGCCGGCTGCCGAGGCCTGACGCACTCCTTTGGGGCAATGATTAAATGAATGACAGATGAAATGAAATGATAGTGGAGAGTGTTGCTGGAATGAAATTTTGACAGGGAAAACCGGAGTACCCGGAGAAAAACCTGTCTGCCTCCGTTTTGTCCAGCACAGATCTCACATGGAGTGACCGGGATTTGAACCACGCACCCAGCGGTGAGAGGCCGGCGTGCTGCCGCCTAAGCCACGGAGGCTTTACATATATGTTAACAAACACAATTATATTCACACGTATAGCGTCCAATCTCTCACCTTCCAATTATTATATATAGTGCCTCTAATAATAATTCACAAAAAATTATTCAATCACCTCATAGCAAGTAATTATGGTTAACAAGATTATATGTTAATGTTAATACAATAAAGCAATTGGAGAAAATTATAGTATTTTTCTTCCTTCCTTCCTTGTAATAATAATAATAATAATAATAATAATAACAATAATAATAATAATAATAATAATAATAATAACGATGAAAGCTGAACTCCAAGAAGTTGGAATTAATTCAGAAAATGTACTAAACAAAACAGGGTTTCGAGGGAAGCTTCTAAGGGTTTCAGGAAACACATACAGTAGCTCTAACACCAAGGTCACCTGGTCTGAAGACAGAAGTAGGAGACAACGATCGTGTGAAGAAATTCTGGGAGAAGAAAAAAAGATTGGCAAGTCTGCCGATTGTTTATCGCGGTGCACAGTAGACCAAAATCTATAGAATAATAATATTAATAACTAGCTGAAGTACCCGTGTTTCGCTACGCGTCATAAATAAATTAAAATGTGAAAGTGACAGTTAAAACAGGGGATAGGCGAGGTGCTGCGCAGAGGGAGATTAAGGATGGAACATTTTGTCCAACTACACCGTTCGGCGTTGACCGTGTTTTATAGCACAAATTTAGGTTTTACTCGCTAACCGTTGGAGATACCTTTCGGATAGAAAATGTAATTTTAACCCTCGTATATGCCATCAAAAGTTTGCTATTTCTTAGCGTTCACTTTTTATTTGAAATGGAAATATGAAAGTTTGAAACCAAAGGGTGTAGTGACGTCACTAAAATGGTCGCCATAGTGCAAAGTATTGAAATCAAAAGTAGCCTATATGTTAACCAGTTAAATCAGCTACTTTCATGTAAAATTCATGTAAGTCGGACCAGTGGTTCTTGCGTGATTGAGTAATACACAGACACACACCATCTCATTTGTAGCCTCGCTTCGCTCGCGTCATAGTCGTGTCATATTGTTATTCAATGACATGCAGGTTTAACCCCGTTAACACCCCTTTAGAACCTGAATATCCAAAAATCCCTCCTTAGTAGACATTTTCGACACACAACAAACATATCCCCTTCTTCTAACTTCAATAGTTTTGATTGGTCGATGAGAGTGAACATCCAAAAATCCTTCCTTAGTGGACGTTTTTATTCCAGAATTTCACCCCTCCCCATAGACCCCTTAAATTGGATTTATGAAAAAAACAACAGTCGAACATCTACTTATTTTAATTATTTATTCATTTATTAATTTCTAAGGTGATTGGAACTCGGAGAAAATCAAACTCCTCGTCTATGTCGTTTAAGAGATACACGCTCCGTTCGGAATCTTTCAACCCCCACTTTTCATCCCTTTCACCTCATAATATACACCACATCGAAAAACCATTAGACATGTGTCAGCTTATTTTAAATGATTAGTATATATGCCAAGTATCACATCTCCAAATGAAACCACTCATGAGATATAGTTATTCAATGAAATGCACGTTTACCCCCTTAACACCTCATTAGAACCTGAATATCCAAAACTCTTTCCTTAGTGGACGTTTTCGACATACCACGAACTTATCCCCAAAATTTCATGTTTCTAACTTCAATAATTTTTGCTGGGCGATGATGAGTGAGTAAGTGAGTCAGGACATTTTCTTTCATTAATATTTGAGAATTTCACCCCTTCCCAAGAACCCCTTAAATTGGATTTATGAAAAAAAAACGGTCGAACACCTATTTACTTATTTAAAGCTGTTTTCCCCCTGAGTTTGATAAGTGAGTAAGTAAGTCAATCAGTTAGGACACCTTCTTTCCTGTTCCCCCCCCCCCCCCGAATTTCACTCCTCCCCATGGGCCCCTTAAATTGGATTTATGAAGAAATGGTCGAACACCTATTTACTTATTTTTAAGCTGCTTTTTCCGCTGAATTTCAAACTTATCGCCTATGTTGAATAAGAGATACAGTACACGCTCCGTTAAGAATCCTTCAACCCCCAATTTTCTCCCCTTTCACCTCATAATATACACCATATCGATAAACCCTTAGACATATGTCTGCTTATTTTAAATGATTAGTTTGTATGCCGAATATCACATCCCCAAATGAAGCAACTCGTGAGATATTGTTATTCAATGAAATGCAAGTTTAATCCCCTTAACACCCCTTCAGAACATGAATATCCAAAAATCCATCCTTAGTGGACTTTTTCGACAAACAACGAACATATCCCCAAAATTTCAAGTTTCTAACTGCAATAGGTTTGCTGGGGGATGATGAGTGAATATCCAAAAATCCTTCCTTTGTGGACTTCTTTCCCCAGAATTTCATCCCTCTCCATGAGCCCCTTAAATTGGATTATGAAAAAACGATCGAACACCTATCTACTACTTTTTCAATCTGATTTTTCTCCCTGAGATTCTTACTTTTTGCCTCTGTCTTTTAAGAGATACTTGCTCCGTTAAGAATCCTTCAACACTCACTTTTCACACATAGGCCTACACCTCATAATATACACCACATCGAAAAACCCTCAGACATGTGTCTTCTTATTCTTAATGATGAGTTTATATGCCTAGTATCCCATCCCAAAGGAAATCATTCGGGAGATATTGTTATTCAATTAAATGCAAGTCTACCCCCTTAACACCCCTTTAGAACCTGAATATCCAAAATTCCTTCCTTAGTGGACGTTTTCAACATACAACGAACATAGCCCCTTAATGTCATGTTTCTAACTTCAATAATTTTGGCTGGGGGATGATGAGTGAGTAAGTCAGGACATTTTCTTTCAATTATTTTTCAGAATTTCACCCCTCTCATGAACCCCTTAAATTGGATTTATGAAAAAAAAAAACCGGTCGAACACCTAATTACTTATTTTTGAGCTGTTCTTCCCCCCTGAGTGTGATGAGTGAGTGAGTTAGGACACTTTCTTTCCTGTTTCCCCCCCCCCCCCAGAATTTCACCTCTCTCCAAGGGCCCCTTAAATTGGATTTATGAAAAAACGGTCGAACACCTATTTACTTATATTTTAAGCTGTTTTTTCCCGCCGAATTTAAAACTTCTCGCCTATGTCGTTTAAGAGATACACGCTCCGTTAGGAATCTTTCAACCCCCAATTTTCACCCCTTTCACCTCGTAATATACACCTCATCGATAAACCCTTAGACATATGTCTGATTCTTTTAATGATTAGCTTATATACCGAATATCACATCCCCAAAGAAACAACTCATGAGATATCGTTATTCAATGAAATGCACGTTTACCCCCTTAACACCTCTTTAAAACCCGAATAACAAAAATCATTCATTAGTTGACGTTTTCGATATACAGCGAACATATTCCCAAAATTTCATGTTTCTAACTTTAATAGTTTTGGCTGGGCGTGACGAGTGAGTGAGTCAGACAGGACATTTTCTTTCAATTATTTTTACCAGAATATCACCCCTCCCCATGGGCCCCTTAAATTGGATTGATGAAAAAACGCTTGAACACCTATTAACTTATTTTTTAAGCTGTCTTTTTCCCCTGAGTTTGATGATTGAGTGAGTTAGTCAGTCAGTTAGGACACTTTCTCTCCTTTTTCCCCCCAGAATTTCACCCCACCCCATTGGCTCCTTAAATTAATTTATGAAAAAACGGTGGAACACCGACTTACTTATTTTTTAAGCTGATTTCTTTTCGCCAAGTTTCAAATTTCTCGCCTATGTCGTTTAGGAGATAGGCCTACACGCTTCGTTAGGAATCCTTCAACCCCCAATTTTCACCCCTTTCACCTCATAATAATACACCACATCGAAAAACCCTTAGACACATGTCTGCTTATTTTTAATGATTCGTTTATATGCCGAGTATCACATCCACAAATGAAACCACTCGTGAGATATTGTTATTCAATAAAATGCAGGTTTAACCCCCTTAAGACCCCTTTAAAGCCTGAATATTCAAAAATCCTCCCTTAGTGTATGGTTTTGACATACAACGAACATATCCCGAAAATGACATGTTTCCAACTTCAATATTTTTGGCTGGGCGATGATGAGTGGGTGAGTGAGTCAGGACATTTTCTTTCAATTTTTTTCTTCAGAATTTCACCCCTCCCGATGAACCCCTTAATTTGGTTTATCAAAAAAACTGTCGAACTCATATAAGTTATACTTATTTTTAAGCAGTTTTCCCCCTGAGTTTGAAGAGCGAGTGAGTCAATCGGTTAGGACACTTTCTTTCCTGTTTTTTTTTACACAGAATTTCACCCCTCGCCATAGGCCCCTTAAATTGGATTTATGAAAAAAAAAACGGTCAGACACCTATTTACTTATTTTTTATGCTGATTTTTTCCCGCTGAGTTTCAAACTCCTTGCCTATGTCGTTTATGAGATACAGGCTCGGTTAGGAATCTTTCAACCCCCACTTTTCACCCCTTTCACCTCATAATATACACCACATCGAAAAACCCTCAGACACATGTCTTCTTATTTTTAATGATGAGTTTATATGCCGAGTATCACATCCCCCAGTGAAACCAATCGGGAGATATTGCTATTCGATGAAATGCAGGTCTACCCCCTTAACACCCCTTTAGAACCTGAATATCCAAAAATCCTTTCTTAGTGGGCGTTTGCGGCCCTTGAGTAAGCTGCATACCAAATTTCATTCCAATCCGTTGGGTGGGTTCTGAGATTTCGTGATGAATATGTGAGTGAGTGAGTGAGTGAGTGGTATTTGACAAATATCAAGTAGATAGTGTCAAGTCTTTGTTATGCTATACTCGGTTGACAGTGCTGTGTGAGCAGTTGAGTAACTAACGGATTTCAAGTAAAGATCCTCATTTTCTATACCGGTAGTGCAGAGCGCAATTGGCATCCAGACAGCCGTGTCTCGACTTGAGCTATGTTGCCATGGAAACTATCTGCCTTGCCATTCCTTCATGAGTATATTAGCCTACTTTCGATTTTTGCAAAAAATGAAAGTAGACTTATGAGATCAACACAGGGCGAAAAAAGTGTGTCTGTCTGTGTGTGTGTATGTGTGTGTGTGAGTCTGTGTGTGTGTATGTGTGTGTGTGAGTCTGTGTGTGTGTGTGTGTGTGTGTGTGTGTGTGTCTGTGTGTGTGTGAGTGTGTGTACTCTGAATGTCTGTCCCCCCCTATCAATTCGAACACGGTGAATGCAAATTGAACGAAATTTGGTACAAAGGTAGCACTAGCAAAGGACACCTCAGTGTCATGTTTTATATCGCCGCCATCTTTACTAAAACTGAATGGCGGCCACTCAAACGTTCAAAACGTAAAATCAAATAACGACTAACCAAATCATCCGATCTCTACCAAATTTGGTAATAACATACCTTCGTATAGGATGCGTCTTGTGACCAAATTACAAGGTCGTCCGCCATACCATTTCAGGATGGCGGCCGTGCGAATTATGCAAACTTTATAATCCATATCATGGGACCCACCAGTTCCGATTATCGAGCCGAGAATCGTTTGAACTGTTCTAAAGGAATAGGCACGTTCGAAATTAAAAGTTTATTTTGTAATACTATAGGGCAGACGTGATTTTAAAAAGCTGAACTGATTCAGTAATAAGACAAGATGGCAGCGGATATCTTGTGCCGGACTTATATTTCACTAATTTGAGTATTGCATGCAATATAGCGTACTGATAAAAAATAAGTAAACTTTGTATGAAATGCTTTATATATAAATAATATACTCCAGTGATGAAATCGTTTAGTATAAATCATTATTTGCTAACAAGTTCTATGTAAGTCATATTAAATAGAACGATATTCGTTGACACAATTAGCTCAGTGGTAGAGCGTTAGCCTATCGCTCAAATGCCTATGGTTCAAACCCGATCAGAGCTAGGTTTTTTGCTTGAAATTTTATATGTTTATTGTTTTGTAATGACTCAGATGTTTTAAAATTAAGCGTTATATTGTGCACATTATGGTGTAAAATATATATTTAATTAAAATATAATTCGCCAGCAGATTTACTCGGGACATCTAGCTGCCAAAAAGGTAACTTCCAGATTTTATTGAAAAGTTTCTTCTTCTGGCCGCTAGAATGCACTCGCTCTGTTAGGATTATATTGTTCGATATTTCACCAATAGATGTCACGACTAGTCTACGTGGGGATCCATTGATTACTATACCATTATCATTCTATGCGCATCGAATTTGAAGAATGACAAGATGATACTACGATACATTTTAACTTTTTATTTTAAAGGGTTTGTAACAGCCTATTTTGCGTTACTTGAAAATGTTATTAAGCGTTATATTGTGCACATTATGGTGTAAAATATATATTTAATTAAAACATAATTCGCCAGCAGATTTACTCGAGACATCTAGCTGCCAAAAAGGTAACTTCCAGATTTTATTGAAAAGTTTCTTCTTCTGGCCGCTAGAATGCACTCGCTCTGTTAGGATTATATTATCGAAAATATCCACATAGTTTGTATACACACGTCTCTGTAGGGTCATGGAAAGATTTGTTAATTCAATTAGGGTTGTGAAAGCCATGCACAACCAGACGTGTAAAGACATGCCTCAACTCAAAGTTGGATGTTGCCCACGGCAGGTCGTAATAATAATAATAATGTTATTGGTTTTACATCCCTTTTAACTACTGCTGATTTTAGAGACACCGGGGTGCCGGAATTTTGGCCCGAAGGGGATCTTTAACGTGCCAGTAAATGTACTGACACGGCTCCCTCGCATTTGTGCACCCTCAAATGCCAGCTGACTGCGCCAGGATACGAACCTGCAACCTAGGGCCCAGCAAGCGAGAACGTTACCGCTGAGCCACGCCGCCAGTCCGGTCGATTATGTCTCCAGATCCATAACATTCTTGATATACTTCTTATCTTTTCTTTCTTCAATGATGGTAGCAGTTTTTATCTAGGTTGTGGCGTTTGGTAGAGGTAAATCGTTTCTAAGGTCTTCAACAAAGAATAGTTCTATTATACTCTTTGATAATAACAACGAGTTATAACTATACTCATACATTTAGGAGAAAGTAGGCTATATGTTCTTTACTGAACATCTTGTTTTATGATTTGATTAGCCTGTTTTTGAGTGAAAAAGGGCCTAAATCAGAAGAATGAGAAAGACTATCGAAAATTCATGTAGCCAGCGGTTCCTTCTGGGTCCTAAACTATGTGTATGCAAAATATGGTTGAGATTGGTGGAACGGTGTAGATTTGTATACGGAACCAACATATATACATACATACATACATACATACATACATACATACATACAGACTTTCACTTTTATATATTAGATAATAATGTTGTGGGTTTTACATCCCTTTTAACTCTTGTGGCTTTTGCCAGGATGTCCAAATTCCGCCCTGAAGAGGATCTTTAGCAAGCCAGTAAATTTACTGATACGCCTCCCTCACCTTAATTAGTCAACCCTCAAATGCCAACTGACTGCATTAGGCTTCGGTTCTGCAAATATGAGCATAGCAGTCAAGTGGATTTGAGAGATTATTTGACAATAAATCGGGAATGTAGCCTATAGGTCATGTGACGAAACTTGATTGACTTGGAAAAAGAAAAGTTCTTCATAGAATGGTTATAGGACATAACGTACCAGTTGGCCGGCTGATTACCTGCGAAGAGTCAGCTAATGACCTTAAAATATTTAGGAGAGGACATAACGTACCACTTGAAAGAGTGGGAAGTATTTAGGGTGCATGAAACCCTAACCGCAGGGCCACTTGCTCGGTATTGCTAAATTAATCCTGGTAATAAATACGTGGGCAATAACATAACATAACATAAACTAAAATAAAATATGATATGTTTTTGGATTCCCATCACACTTTATCCAGGCTTTGGACTGGCAAAATGTTTATAAACATTTTGGAGTGTTTAAAATCAGCTGTGGTTAAGCTCTGGTCATTTTTCGTTTTCTTTACTACGTTTTTTTTTAATTTTAAAAAATTAAATTGTTTTTGTGAGTTTTATATCCTAGCGAATAGCAAGTTCGTCATGGGATGTTTCATTCTAAGTGAATAGCAATTTCTCCATGAGAAGTTTCATTCCAAGTTCTGCGAATATGAGAGAGAGAGAGCTCTCAAGCAAGATTTCAAGTTTCAATTCTCTTCATACCGCTTCATTATTCTGTCAAGCCGTTTATCATACTTGACATATTTCTACTTCCTCTTTGAATTTCCAATGTGCAATTCGTACTTCATCCGCCGAAGTGCGCACATAAACCGCCCTTATTCGTTGTACACAACTCCATGTTACAATACCAAAATGTTTAAAGCCGTACAGTGTGATCGCCACTGATGTTCATGTGGTAATGAACCTGTAACTGGAATGCCCGTCTGACATCAAGTGGTACGTTATGTCCTAGCGTAAATATTTGGTTATGGAAATCCGATCTTAGGTAGATAACGACCTAGGTGGTACGTTATGTCCTCGAAAATCAAGTGGTACGTTTTGTCCGAGGTACGTTATGTCCGGACACCTCATAGAATAACTCTATGTTAGCGTATGTATTAAGATCTATTATGTTTTATTTTTATTGGTGGATATAACGCAATTAAATCATCTCACGTTGTGATCTACAGAGCTATGTCTGCGAGGAGCCAGGACTTTCCCAGCTCGAGGCACAGCGTTGTCAACTCTCCACAGTAATCACTGAGAGCAAGCAGTGAGACTGGACAGAACTGAGTGCAACTGTGCAACACTGGAGACCTGACAAGCGAGCCAGCAGCCCGGTCCAGACTCGGGACTCCACAGAGCAAGGAAATTATTGGTCAAGATCCATCAATTATTGGTCAACAGCGAACAGTCATAAAAAGAATGTAGTTTTGGTCGGTGCGTCGTACCGAGTAACGTTTGAGTCGTCGGTCGGAAATTGAGACAACGATACTTGTGTGTGTGTGTCTGTGCACGAGCGCGTGGAGTATGCCTGGTAACTAGAAATGGGATTTTTATGTAATATCAAATGGCATAATATGTACATACATATGTAACATTTTTATTTTATTTTATTTTATTTAGTCAATTTACCCTCTAGGTTGGTGGATCCCACGGACTCAGCGAGGGAATTCACCACTACCGCCTCTATGGGCAGTGTCCTGGAGCTTGGAACATCTGGTCGGAATGGATACAACTGGGGAGGTGTGATCAGCACTTCGCCCAGGCGGCCTCACCTGCAAAGCGAACAGGGGCCTCATGCGGGATGGGAACGGATGGAAGATTGGGATGGATAGGCTAGGAAGAGGGAAGGAGGCGGCCGTGGCCTTACAGTAGGTACCATCCCGGCATTTGCCCGAAGACGAAGTGGGAAACCACGGAAAACCACTTCGAGGATGGCTGAGGGGGAATCGAACCCCCTCTACTCATTTGGGCCACCCGAGGCTGAGTAGACCCCGTTCCAGTCCTCGTACCACTTTTCAAATTTCGTGGCAGAGCCGGGAATCGAACCCAGGACCTCCGGGGCGGCAGCTAACCATGCTGACCGCTACGCTACGGAGGCGACCATATGTAACAAAAAGCACCAAAATATGAGCAAAATACTGTATGTAGATTGGGCAAAATATGTAATATCATATAATTAATATAAACTTACCATTTTGTCAGTTATAACACACTAAACACACTTTGTATTACATTCTGTAGCACAGTGAACAATTAAGTATTTTTCAATGTTCTTTGGAGTCATATTATATGAATATATCACACACATATTCAATAGAAACTTATTATTTTCATACCTCAAAGCACGTTTATTCATTAAATTTTGTAGCACAGTGAACTATTAAGTATTTTTCGATGTTCTCTGGGGTCATAGAAAGGTGTTTGTCACTTAGGATGTTCTTATATGCAGAGAAAGATATTTCAACATCACATGATGTAACTGTGGAAAATTTTAGGAGAGTAACTTTTACTGGAGAAATGTCCTCGGGAGGATCAACGTCATCTCCATTTAGAATTCGGCACACACTGTGAAATGTTGAATAGCCAGGATTTCTCTTCAACACTTTTTGCAATTTACTCAGTACACTTGCACCAGTTTCCCCATGCACAGCACTTATCATCCTATCATCCTATCAAATACCTGTCACTCATAATTACCTTAATCCCCCTGTTGAGAGGACAGACAACAGCCCCACATTAAGTGTGAAACTTCAATTTAGCAATTTATTTCATATTAAAACAGGAAAACTC
The DNA here is from genome assembly GCA_946902985.2 of Meconema thalassinum. NCBI lineage: Eukaryota > Metazoa > Arthropoda > Insecta > Orthoptera > Tettigoniidae > Meconema > Meconema thalassinum. Next base: position 492,022,172 of record OX336391.1, read on the forward strand.
TGAAATATGTAACTTTATGTAATATCACTAAGAATATGTAGAATACCTACAAATATGAAAAAATATGTAAAATATGTAATTACATAGAAATCCCAGCTCTGCTGATAACCTATGTTATTACCGTACCTGTCGAACTATGTGTATTTGTAATTGAGATTAAGATGGGGAAGGAGGCATCCGATGCCTTAAGTTGAGAACCATCTCGGCATTTGCCTTGAGTAGAAGTGGGGAAACTATGGAAAATTAATTCTAGGATGGATGAGGTGGGAATCGACCCACCTCTTCCAAGTTCACTCCCACAAGTTTGAGTGTATCACGTTCCAGTCTTCAGACTAGAATTGAATTTCTCTACAGAGCCGGGAATCGAACTCCGACCTCAGGGGTGACAGCCAAGAATTATAGGCACTACACCACGGGGTGGTGACCAAGCGGACAAGCTTAGCGATTGAGTTTCGATTGGTGGCGTTTTTCGGATATGCCGGCATCTACTGTATGAACGTGTAACTGTGGAACTGCGATTGATTTCTGAAGAGGCTGAGAGTTTCCAGAACTTTTATGAAGGTTGCTAAAAGTTTTTTTTGGTGGTAGATGGAGGTTGTTTTGAAGGCCAATAAAGTCAACATGTTTGTACCTTAAGTTTGATATTTTTGCATTTAATTCGTTTTTCTTTTATTGTCTTAGTTTTTTGTTTTCTCATACTATCCACCCAACACTTTAAACACACAACTTATTTTGATACTGGCTATTTTATCAACTTTTCCTGTTCATCCTTCATATCTGATAATTTGATGATCCGTGAATACATACTTATTTGATGCCTTAATTTTGCATGAAAATACTGTCTTTAAGCGTTGTTAACTTAATGCATTAAGCACGCTAACTCCTGAGATGAAGTCATATTTTCTCGGCCATTTTATCAAATAAAAAACCTGAGATAGCAATTTATACGGACGGCTATTGCAGTATAATTAGCACAGTATGTCCAAAAGATACACATATAGTCTGGCCGGGTATTTCCTGCTATGGTAATAGAGTAGACCATACAGCCAGCGACTCTACGCCGAATGTTGAGCGGCGGAAAATAACCCGACTCCCTAAGAGGGTCTACGGCTTCGGACGGAGGAGCTCTCTTAGGAGGGTGATGGACCCTCAGTGGAGGAAATGCCACGGAAATCTATTAGGTAGCGTTTGTACTCCAGGTTAGGGGTGGCTACCAAAGCGTCTGTTCTCCAGGTAAGGGGCGGCCTGATAAAATCCGACGTCAGGTGATGCGACACACCGGTTGGAACATTTCTCGTCGCATCAAACTAATTATGGTTGTTACGCATACTTTGAATCCAAAGGTTAGGGCGTACCCCGCAAGCGACGCGCGTCACCCTCGCCCGAGCGACGTGAGAAATGGGCAAGGGCTACCCGCTCATGGACGGAGTGGGCTAATGTGTGGACTTAAACCTGAAGATGCCCTTGACAGAAAGAAGTGGCGAACAGCAACCAAACAAGCGGACCCTGCACTATCGCGGGATACACGCTAGGGAAGATGAAGAAGTCCAAATGTTACACATTCATATGACGATAAGAAGAAAGTGTAGTTAGTAGGGTTTATCGGGCGGATTTCATTTAAATACCATGTATATGAAGCTGATGACAGGGACAATGTTAGGGATAATCGTGAGTACTGTAGGTTACCGCCCACACAATAATACTCCATGACTAAAGTCCTGCGCGGATAAACCCGCGGATATCCGCCAAATATTTCGCCATGCGGATATAGTTAGCATTGCTGTGTGGATAGCGGATAATTTGGAGAAATTTTGCGGATAGTTTTTAGAATACAATCCGAACTGGCATTCCAGATTAATTTGGAGTAACTAATATAGGCCTACGCCAGTGCTGCCAACATGATTCTAAGCCTGCTGATAGGTCCAATTTTAAAATGCATGTAACTTCTATACTAACTAATGGATTTCATTCAAAATTGACACAATAATAGATCATATTATTTCAGATTATTTCTGACCAATACATGTATGTCATTCTTGCCAACACGATTTTACGCGCGCTGTTAGATCCAATGTTTAACTGCATGTAACGTTCATGCTATCCATTGGACTTCAACCTAATTTTGTATTCTGTACCTTAAGATATGGAACTAAGAATATAGTCAGTCACCATGGCTGCCAACTGTAGTTCTCTATTAGGCTACATTATGCCAGGTATACAGTATTTCGAACTAATTAGAAATTTCGATATTACCAAATTAATTTCGACATTATTCTAGATAGACCCATATAGATTAATCATTGGCATGAATCTTAAATTTTAAGAAAAGTAGGCTCTTTAGTTCGTCACGGAACTTCTTGTTTTCATGACAAATGTAAGATGATGATTTAAGCTAGTCTTATTCAAATTATGTCATTAAGCATAATTAACACTCCGAACAGGAAGGAAAGGGTTGCAATTCCGGCTGGATACCATTCATTTTCAACATAGCATATGACATACAAAGTCTAAGGGAACTACTTTTCCCTCAAATGTACGAGTATAAATATGTTGCTTTAGTAATTTATGTTTTATCTAATTAAAAATATTATTGCAATGTCAGTAGATTCGGATAACAAACGTGGGAATGCGGAAAAGAGTCGTGGGGATGCGGGGCGGATGCGGGGCGGATGCGGGGTGGATGCGGGGCGGATGCGGATGCGGGGCGGATGCGGATATCCGCGCTGGGCTCTATCCATGACCATGCCGTTCATTGCCCACTTACCTTTCACGTTTACTGGGTCAATTTTTGTCTCCGTTCCGAACATTTCAGAGGCTGTGAAGGGCTGGGAACAATATTGTGAAAAGTACGGTACCTTACTTCTTACATAAGTTGCTGGAAGTGTTGTCCCTTGGCTTGTATGCACTGCTGACATCTTCAGATAAACGTTTTATTGACCTGGTGAAATAGCTCGACAATTAACAGGAGGGAACACGCTAGAAGTCAGTTGAAAATCATTCCCGCAACTCCACCCATAATAAATAGTTCCTTTTTCGGGTGCTTAATGCTTTAGTATTTGTCAGTAATAGTTGGCACACTCTCTAAGATTTTGCCGTCCGTTTTGCAGCGGCCGTTTCTGGGTGATATTGTGGGTTTAGTAGTGTTTTGTAGAGTTATTTTGTCTTGTATATTTGGATCTGACGATGCTTGCTTGGCGAGCGAAACATGCCATCCTTATTAGTTCATCTGCAATCCATATTTATTTATTTATCGTATGGAGTGCCGGGAGTGTCCGAGGGCATGTTCGGCTCGCCAGAGTCTGTAGTTGCTTCCAGCGGACACCCAGAGGGTGAGCTACACGTTCCGTTCAATTTCAAGTAGTTCCAACTTTCGCTACCAGATGTCAATGATACATAGTGGTGAACGTTGGAACCTTGATAGAGTGTTCCAACGAAATCTAACCTAGAAATTTAGCTCCATACAAGTTTAGTCTGTGGAAGGATCTTTTACATGCCATAAATCTATGACATGGGACCGTCGGCTTTGCTTCCCCTCCGAAGGAAGACATACTGCAGGACTTTTAACGCTCTTAAAAAATCCGACGACTTCGGCCGAGTTTGAACCCACCATCATGGGCACAACAGTTCAGCATGCTACCAACTACGCCACCGAAGCCGCTATCTGTGATCTATAACAAATATATATAGCCTACAGTAAAACCTGCTTTTAACGGGACTCGCAGCTTTTCAGTTCAGGAATGTATATGCGTTTAGGAAGAAAAACCACGTTTTTGAAGCGATCCCTCTGAAATGTGTTTTCAGTTCCTTGAAGTTTTGAAAAAACAGAATAAAAAGGTTTTTTTTTTCTTCAAAATATCTTAAAATTACTAAATATTAATCAACCATCAGAATTATTTTATCGAGTTCTTCAATTTAACGCATATAATGCTCTGATCTAGAATCTGCAGCTATCTGCAACAGACAGAGTGTAGGAGGCTTTTTTTCATTTATTTTTTTCAAAAAGTTATGTACGGTAATGTTATCATTGCTTAAAATAAACAAGGTGCCTAAAGGTTTAAAAATATTCAAAACATCCTAGTTCACATCATTCGTACATTCATTAGCTTTAATTTGATGTATCAATAATATTCCTATGACAATTTTTATGTTGATTTTTAGCCTATTTTCATTTATGAAAAAACAATAGGCTTATGAGATCACCTTTTGTCCGTGTGTCTGCGTGTGCGTGTGTGATTCGTGTGTATGTGGTCCCCCGCTAATAAAATCCAAACGTCTGGAGCGATTACAATGAGACTAAGTAAGTTCATAGCACTATTCCGGACGACCCAGACCGTGCCCTTATTATTTTGTTACGCCTCACCAATGTAACATGGCGGCTGTTCAATATTTCATCAGCATTAAATATCTCCGAAACTATTACCGATATCACCCTGGAATTTTGTACGGTGATAAAAGGAACTACTAGAAGTTCGCCTATGTGACTTTTGTCAACCTGGTAACTACAAAATCAACATGGCGGCCAAGCGAAGTTGCGACTTTTAAATAGACGTTTCTCGCGATTTAAACAACCAAACGCAATGAAACTTGGTACAGTATATGTTTATACACATTGTAATGCACCGACTTCTAACTTCGCTCACTTATTTACATAACCTCAAGATGGCGGCTGTGCGAAATATTTCACCGGCATTCTATATCTCTTAAACTATTACCAGTATCACCCTGAAATTGTGTACGGAGATAAAGGGTAGGCTACTGCTGGAAGTTCATCTATGAGACTTTCAAAAACCGGTTAACTACAAAACGAATATGGCGGCCAAGCGAAGTTGAAACATTTTAAATAGACTTTTCTCGCGATTTAATGATCCAAACGCAATGAAACTTGGTACAGCAAATGTTTATACACATTGTAATTGTACTGTTATCTAATTTAGTTCAATTGTTTACGTAACCTAAAGATGGCGGCTGTGCGTATTTTAAAATTAAGTTTTTATTTCTTGTGTCGTAATCATGCGATCGAAGTGAAAGTTTGAATAATGAACCTAGGCAATAATTTTCCTTTAATGGTAGGGCCTACATGACTCTATGGCCTATACATATAACAATCCAGCATGGCGACCATCCGAAATATTTAGACGGTTCTCAATATCTACGAATCGATTAAGTTACATCAATCAAAATGTTTTTTTTAATGTTCATAGGGGCTATGATCATAAGTTCAGCTATAGGACCTGGTGATCACAAATCCAACATGGCGGCGACGCGAAGTATAAATATTCACATGGACGTTTCTCGCAATATAACCATCCGAGTGCAGTGAAACTTGGTACAGTAAATTCTTATACAAATGTTAATCCACTGGCATCTAATTTATTTCAATTGTTTCCATAACCACAAGATGGCAGCTGTGCGAAATTTTAAAATCTCGTATTTTCGGTTATGTCCTAATCATGCGATTGAAGTTTGAATACTACACTTACAGAATAATCTTCATGTAACAGTACATAACTCTAAGAACTACATACTGTATATAAAAATCCAACATGGCAACCATCTGAAATATTTAGTCGGTTCTCTATATCTACGAATCTATTACAGCAATCAAACTGAAATTTTGTGTGTTGATATTGGCAATTAACATAAGTAGGATAGATGGAAATAGGCTTTAGTTCTTCTCGGAACTACTTGTTTAAGTTTGTAAGGCTTAAAAATGTTAAAGATTGTAATTCCAAAATTAACGTAAATAAAGTTGCACATTTGTGATATGACCACGTAAACTAACTTACACAATCATAATAAAAACGGTAATTCTTCGGGAGTGATTAATCTGGAACCTACACTTGCACTTAGCAAATATAGGCTATGTCATTTTCATGATTTTCATACCTTATTTGATATTCCGGGATATTTAAATGAAAGTAAGATGCTGTGGAGCCACAACCCTTAGACATGTGCACACGAGCCCCCTTTAAAGGACACCTCGTACTCTTACACGATAAAAAAGTCTATTTTTGTGGTATCACTTTACTAAGTATTTTCTGGGTTATTGCTAAAGGTTTGCTATGATTCTTGTCACATATAAGAAGCGGTAGGTATATTCTGAGCTGTTTTTGACCATGTAGTGCTACTTTGCTTTTATAGGATGTGTGAAATGAATACAAATTTGGACAGATACATTTTCAAAAAAATGTTGTACAAGTTGCTTCAGGTACACATTTCTCAGTTTTTTTTTCAATCAAATATTCTCAAATTTTGTTCACATACTTGGAATGGATCATGGCAGATGATTAACCACTTTGTTTCATTATTATTGGGACAGAATGAAAGAAAGAAAAATCCGAACTCTTACTGTTTAAATTTATTCAATAATATGTATCAATTTTTCTCTTCCCTCTATATTCTGAGCTGTTTTTGACCATGTAGGCAAGTTAATGTACAAAAATTAGCCCTCTATCTAAAATGGTTTCCTAGTTATTGGTACCTAAACATGAAACATGAGTATTAACGGAAAACAGCTGGCAAAGTTAAAAGTGTATCATTCAGAGCATGGGACGCTAATTAAAAAAACGAATTTAAGGTAGTTGTAGACATCAAAACTCCAACAAACTTATTTGGATTCAGAAAAGAATGAAGAATTTTATGGCGCCAAGATCAAAAAAACGATTTTTTTCATCATGCAAGAGTACGTGGTGTCCTTATAGTTTTTGTAACTACTTACAGGTGGAATATCGACATGAAATATATCTTAATTTGAAGCAGAAAAATAAGCTTTCCATTTACAGTGATAAAAAGGAAATTGAATTTCCAGTCAAAACTGCCATTCCAAACGTATACAGTACTGTATGCTGTACATACCTTAAAGATGGTTTCCGCTGAACAGAGGTAGTCTGGGCTAAAATACAGTAATTAAACTAAAGCATGCGTGTAATGAACATACTGATAAGAAATAACAATGTGTACATATCCTATTCAATATTGTATTTCTACAGGATGAAATAACCTTGAAAAGGCTCATGTGGGTTGGCCATATGCGAAGGATGGATGTTAACAGATTTCCAAGACAAATGTATGAACTGCAGCTTCATGACCGAAGACAAAGAGGACGGCCAAGATAGAGATATGCAGACATGGTGAGAAATTAGATCCAACAATTGGGTCAGGACTGCAGTTCCAGGCCGTCATGGATGCAGTTGGTGGTCACATTTAGCATCGTTTGTAACCTGGACTGTCAACATGGAACGCCATTATCACCTGTTACCCGCTCATGTGGAAATTAAAATGTGTTCCTTTGGTTTATTCGTTTTGTCTCTTCCGCATCGACCCATCATCCATTTTCTTCCCAGCTCCCAGGGGATCACCCAGTTTCATGCGAAGGCAGTTAATGCACTTTCGCTCCCTCACTCTAATGCAGATGTAGGGAGAGTGTTTAGCCAAGTTTAATTGGTGAAAACAAAGCAAAGAAATCGAATAAAAGTTCAAAAATTGCATTCCATTCTGTATGTGCGACTTGGACTAAAAACAGAGGGGAAATGCTATCACGACTACGATCTTCGGAAGGATATAATAGTGGCCCAAATTGGAAGCATGCAGAGCTACGGCAGTACTACACCTTCCTGCTCTGAAGATGTAATAGCGGTAGCAGGCTCCGCAAGTGAAGAAGACGATTTTGAATGTAAGAAATGTAAGTAAAAAGCCGTTTAAATATTTATAATTTTGGTTGTTTTTCTAGTGTTTTGAATCATAGAGTCCATCTGGTGCTTTTCTGGTGTTTTAAAGCATAGAGTTTAGTTCTTTCCCATTTCAAGATTTGGCAACACTGGTCCTGCCACAGGTTTTCACACCGTTTCATTGTCCTACGATCAATCGTTTGCCCGGGAGGCCCTTTGCAACCACCCTGTAGGCTAAGTTATGAAGTTCTCGGTTAAAAGCTGAATTCTAAGCTGATTGACAAGGGCCGAGACAAAGACAGGGATTTGTTGACTGACAGCTCATTAAAGCAAGCATTGGGAAAGACTTGGGGAATAGGAAACAGACAATTAGCTGTACACTTTGGCGTGTAAGTTGGAGAACAAAAGAATGTAGACCTAGGCTATTTGCGCATTCCTTGTTAGCTACCGAATCAACTGTTACATCAGACTAGGTAGACTTTCATAGGGTGCCTGAAAATTTTCTAAACACTACTTTCCGAAACTTTGAAACTATCCGTTAATATGCGTATTTTGAATTCCGTCGTCCACGTAACACAGTTTTCGTTTAATGAAGGGAATTTAACACATTTTTCACGCCTAAGTTCACGGGGCCGACAAATATTTCAGTTTTAAGACAAGTTTCCGCTTAACAAAGGGTCCGTTGAGGCAGGTATGTATTTAAGTTAATGACATGTAATTTTTTAATTCAGGTTATTTCTTCGCATGTCCCAAAAATTGGGATAATATTGTGTTGACCGACTAAAAAGTTGTAATAATGACTTCTTCAGCAATCCCTGACTGACGTTTCCATGTTACTAATCCCAAAGTTAACCGGCTTCGGTGGAGTAGTCGGTAGCATGCACAAGATCGCGGGTTCAAACCTGGCCGAGGCTTTTAAGAGCGTTATATCCTTCAGTAAAACCGGTGGACCCTTGTCATAGATTTATGGCATATAAGAGAACCTACCAGTCGTCTCCGTAGCGTAGCGGTCAGCGTGGTTAGCTGCCGCCCCGGAGATCCTGGGTTCGATTCCCGGCTCTGCCACGAAATTTGAATAGTGGTATGAGGACAGGAACGGAGTCTTCTCAGCCTCGGGTGGTCCAAATGAGTCGAGGGGGTTCAATTCCCACCTCAGCCATCCTCGAAGTGGTTTTCCGTGGTTTCCAACTTCGTCTTCGGGAAAATGCCGGGATGGTACCTACTGTAAGGCCACGGCCTCTTCCTTCCCTCTGCCATGCTTATCCATCCCTCAATAGGCCCCTGTTCGCTTTGCAGGTGAGGTCGCCTGGGCGAGTGCTGATCACACCTCACCAGTTGTATCCACTCCGACCAGATGTTCCCTGCTCTAGGACACTGCCTGAAAGGCGGTAGGGGTGAGTTCCCTCACTGACTGAGTCCGTGGGAGCCACCACCCTGGAAGGTAAACTCGATTAAATAAATAAATAAATATATAAATAAATAAATAAAGAGAACCTACCACTACAATTGGTAGTGTGTATCAAGTTCCAACGTTCGCCTCTGTGTGTCAGTGACAGTGGTGTCTGGTATCCAAAGTTGGAACTACTTGAAATTGAACTTGTTGGTGAGCCTACGGGCGTTCAATTGAAATAACCTGCAGGGGCTCACATCTAGTGGGACGTGGGTTGGCTACCACGGGGCCCCAGCTGAGTCAGGCATTCCTTCCACTTACTTGTGCCGGGCTCCTCTCCGTCTCCTTTCCTGTCGACCTCACTTGGGCAACTCTTGTTCTCTTCCGACCCCGACGGTATTAGGGTATCCGAGGCTTAGGGAGTCTCTTCCTTTCCTGCCTAATTGGCCCTTGTCTCATCTTTTCTGATACCCTTCTTCTGCGAGGGGTCGGACTTCCTTTTCTTTTCCTGTTATCTCCTGCCTTTTGCTCAAGGCCCTCAAGGAGGCTGGGTGTATGTAGACCCACCACTTCTGGTGCACCCTAGTAAATGCTACACCCTCAGGGGCTCACGGCTGGTGAGTTCGGGAGTTGGCGACCCCGAGGGATTCCTGAGCTGGGTCTGGTTTTCTCCCTTTCATCCATTACCTGTGGGACGGACCCTCTCCTCTTTCACTTTCCTATCTGCCTTTTATGGCTCTCCTTCCTTCCAAGTCCCTCAATCCACATTCTTCGAGGGTTGAGGGCATTTCGTTTCCTCCTGTCCTTTATTTGCCTTATTCTCCTTTGTTTTTCCATTTCTTCTTCTAGTATATAAGTTAGTAGTTAAATTTAGTTATAGTTTCCATTTCATTATCATCTTCACAATCACCCAAACCATTAGGGGCCGATAACCTAGATGTCAGGCCCCTTAAAATAACAATTATCATCATCATCATCGAAATACCCAGCTATGGCCATTTACTGTAATTCCTATATAATAATCCCAAACCCCGACAGTAGTGGCTACGCTCACTAAAGCGCAGCGTTTGGTAATGGGGCCAAGCTCTCTGCTGACCCAGTAGACGCGTGGGTTCGAGCCCCACCATCGGCCATCCTTGTTATGGCTTTCCGTCGTTTCCCACTTTCAATACCAGGCTAATGCTGGGACGGTACCTTCTGACAGGCCACGGCCGTTTCCTTCCACATCCTTGCCCATTTTCATTCATCTCTATCAATCCATCTCTCGTCCAGACGCACAGGTCGCCCACGGGCGTCGTCTAGAAAGTCCTGCACTCGGCCTCTCAGGAGGCCACACGACAAAATAATCCCTAAGTTAACGAATATCAACTGAGCTTCTATGCCCAAGATCGCGGGTTCAAACCCGTTAAAAATCCCTCAGTATGCCTTCCTTCGGGCCCATGTCATACATTTATGGCATGTAAGAGAACCGTCCATTAACTACCATTGTGTGAAGCTAAATTTGTAGGTCAGATTTGATTAACGTTCTTTAAGTTTCAACGTTCGCCGACAGGTTCCGGTTGTGGTGGCATCTAGTAGCCAAGTTCGTGGCTAAGTATCGTTGATGGTAGATTTGGTAGGAACTACAGTACTTGAAATTTATCGTCTGCAGCCCTTACCTGAACTACAGATAACAAACACTAATACAGCCATCACAATTAACACTGGTTATCAGACAGATTCTACACACACCCAAAGTACACGGGGTTACATGACCGCGTAGTCGCAGCCCCTAAACTGAGGAACCAACAAACCAAACAATATCAATGGCTAATTTTGATTCTGGACGAATCGTGATCGTCATTCCCGTGTGTAGGCGTGCTTCCTTTAATTGCTGTATTTATCTCTAGCCGCGTCTCCACCATGTTATATCAACTGGCACGTTTTCTCCACAATTCGGCAAAGTAAAGACAGAGAAAGCGTATAAAAGTGTAATTATTTGGACGTGGCATGTCTAATGACTGGCTGACAGCTGTGAACAATTTGTCTTAACATTACATGTGCGTGATGGGTCCCCTTGTTTCGCTTCCATGCTTTTTACTGCCGCCTCACATGACGTCACTAATGCAGCTCGGTCCATCTTCTTGCACAAATCCGAGGTTGACATTAGGCTTGTCTTGGCACAGCTTGCTGCACCACTCCATAAATCTCCTGCGTCATCCTTGATCTGACGTCACAGAAGTTAAACGCTAATCTCCTATTATTATTATTATTATTATTATTATTATTATTATTATTATTATTGTTTATTTTGCGCATGCGCTTACACATTCTCAGCATATTTTCTGGAAAGAAATCATTTACAATCCCAGATACCGTATTTATCATAAGGAGCAAATTCTTGGTGACAGTATTGAGTAGTAGCTTTATACTTTGCCCCCACTCCTTCAGGCCTGATTGCCCAAGAACAGCATTACTACGCGACACGTAGAAAGTATGACTGTTTTCTGCATCAGTTTAAAAAGGCCTGGGTCTAATTTCAACTGTGTGAGCGATTCCTTGTTGGGAATCAGGCCAGTGCTGGAGGTGATAATAGGATCTGTCCTGACTTGTGCCATGTGCCATTGCTTCTTTATCAGTTCAGAAAGCTCTGTGTATTTTGACAGCTTTTCAACATGCTTTGTTAGCATGTCGCCACTGTTTGGGATTGCCACATCTATGAAGGTGGTGTGCTTCATGCATTTATCAACAAGAACCAAACATATATACATTTTCATTTGAAAACTAATTTGCTTTTCAGCGTCCAGTTTAGTCTGGTTGGTTGGTTCCTCAGTTTAGGGGCTGCGACAACGTGGTAGTCCCGTGTACTTTGGGTGTGTGTAAAATCTGTCGGAAAACCGGTGTAAATTGTGATGACTGTAATAGTATGTGTTATCTGTAATTCAAGTAAGGATTGCAGACGATCAATTTCAAGTAGTTCCTACTTTTGCTACCAAATGCTACCATCCATGACACCTAGCTTGCGGACTTGGCTACTAAATGGCATCGCAGTCAGCACCTGGCAGCGAACGTTGGGACGATTAGAGCGTTATCAATTCTAACCTACAAATTTTGGCTTCACACAAGTGAAGTTAGTGGAAGGTTCTTTTTCATGCCTTAAATCTTTGACATGGGAATGCCGGCTTAACTTTCCCTCCGAAGGAAGGCATACTGAGGGATTTTTAACGCTCTAAAAAGTCCGACAACTTCGGCCGGGTTTGAACCTGCGACCTTCCAGTCTAGTCTGCAGGCCTCTATTTGCGAAAAAGTCACCTTCATAATGCCCTATTAGCAGTTAGCATTGCGGCCTCATCTGCTTCTACATCTCAAACTTTGAGATCGTTCATCGCTGAATCTGACCATCACCTCCTATGTATGTCTCTGCCTCTCTTACCCTCTACAACAAACCTCATTAACCTCTTACGTAATCCCTCTCCCTCATTCTTATCACATGGCCCCACCATCTGAGTCGGCTCATACGTACAGCTTATTATTATTATTATTATTATTATTATTATTATTATTATTATTATTATTATTATTATTATTATTATTATTCATATTATTATTATTATTATTATTATTATTATTATTATTATTATTATTACTATTATTATTATTAGGCCTATTATTACATTTTGTAATTCCTAAAACAAATAATGAATTTGGCAAAAGATCATTAGCTTACATGGAACCATTTCTATTTAACAAGCTACCACATTCACTGCTGGTCTTCGAAAGTACGGCAAAAACAAGAAAGGTATAAAAAATTGAATTATATTATAAATAACTCCTTAAACTAAGAGGACAACTGCTTGTGTATGTAATAGACTCCTATTCATAGACTGTGCAATATGAAAGAGGAAGTTAATTGAACATGATTGTAACATTCGTATTTTAAGTAAAGTTTTAAAATAGTGGCGACATAACAGTTGTATTAAGGTAGGAGGAAACAAGATTATAATTTACAACAACATTGCCTTATTGTTTTAATATTAACATTTTCTAATCATTCTAAACATAAATAATTGTTATGTGGTGATTGAATATTTTTGTGAATTATTATTAGCGGCACTGTATAAAATAATTGGAAGGCGAGAGATTGGACTTTATATGTGTAAATTTAATTGTTCTTATTAACATATATATTGTAATTATAATTGGCACCTGCCGACAAGCGTAAGCGTGGCAGGACCAAAAAATGTAAAATTTGGCTTAAATAAACAAACTACTACTACTGCCACGAGCTACGGTAGCCGAGAGCTCTCTACTAACGCTATAATAGCTCGTGCCTCGCTGGCTTCAAGAGAGTGTGGGGAAGAATCTCACCTCGGCCGGTTTTCGTGGTTTCATATTTTCACCACCAGGCAAATGCCAGGATGGTTCCTTTCAACAGGTCCACGGTCGACTACCTTCCAAAATCCCTTCCCTGCCCTTCCTTAATTAGACCCAAATTAGGCGGCTTCGGTGTCGTAGTTGGTAGCATGCTGAGCTTCTACAGTATGTCCAAGATCACGGGTTCAAACCAGGCCGAAATCATCGGATTTTTAAGAGCGTTAAAAATCCCTCAGTATACATTCCTTCGGAGGGGAAGTAAAGCCGGCGGTCCCATGTCATACAATTATGGCATGATAAAGAACCTTCCACTAACTACACTTGTGTGAAGCTAAATTTCTAGGTTAGAATTGATAACGCTCTATTCTTTCCAACGTTCGCCGCCAGGTGCTGACTGTGATGCCATCTAGTAGCCAAGTCCGCAAGCTAGGTGTCGTGGAAGGTAACATTTGGTAGCAAAAGTAGGAACTACTTGAAATTACTGTCTGCAGTCCTTACATGAATAAAAAAAACAGATAACACACACTAATACAGTCATCGCAATTAACATCGGTGTACGGGGCTACATGACCGCGTCATGGCAGCTCCTGAACTAAGGAATCAACCAGACTCAAATTAGCGGTCACCTGGGCGATCGACCTGTCACCATCCCCAGTTGTATCTGCTAACAAACGGTGTTCAGCTACCAGACAACGTCCTTACGACGGTAGAGGAATGATACCTCGCAGAGGTCGTGGGTGAAACTGAGCTGGAAGGACAAGAAATACCAAATATTATTATTATTATTATCATTATTATTATTATTATTATTATTATTATTATTATTATTATTATTACGTATTAATATTGCCATCATCACTTTCTCCGTGAATAAGAGACCTTCGTCGACTGTATTTAATGGCGCGTGAACGATAAGAAATGAACAAAACTTAGAACAGGTCTCCAGAATAACCGCTTTCTGCATGCTAGTTGATTATAATGGATTCCGAGTCTTCAATGATTGTTGGTTATTATCGGAGCTTAACATATTATCACTGCCAGTGGTAAAGGCTCTCTCTTTTACGGTTAATCTAACCTATCGGCTGTTACTGATTTATATTTAGTTAGTCTATTATTGCTCTATTTGTCCCTGTGGTCATCAGTTTCATATGGAATTCCCGGCTCTGCTAAGAAATTGTAATTCTAGTTTGAACGCTGGAACGGGATACACTCAACCTCGCCAGGGAAAACTGAGAAGAGGAGGGTTCGATTACCCCCACAGTCATCCTGGAAATGGTTTAGCTTGGTTTACCTACTTTTACTCCAGGAAAATGCTGGGACGGTTCCTAACTGAAGGCCACAGTCGCCTCTTTCCCAATCCGATGCGCAATTTACAAATACACACTCTAGTAAGTTACAGCCATCACAATTACACAGGTTATCATAAAAATTCCACACTGACCCAAATACACGGGGCAATATGGCCACGATAACGCAGCCCCTAAAATAGAAAACACCAAGAAATCGGCTTTCCTCCACACAGCCGTGCTGCTGTTGCCATAGTAACCTCCTTATTGCTAGAAAAGGATCGAGCCGGACATTGTCCGACACTTCAACTAAATGACATTTGTCCTTTGTCTGAACACGTCATTTACCTAGCTTCAGTTCTAGAATGTATTCTAGGTATTGAACCCAACGGTGCTAGGCTGACTGGTATCGAACGTGGATCTCTGAGATAAATGTGTACAGACTAGAGATACCAGCAAGGAACGAACACAAGATCTTTTGAGGGAGTTTAAGCTATAAAAAACCCTAGAAAAAAATACACATTAAATCACTGTTGTGATATGAACAAATTATGACATTATTTGTTAATATAATGCAGGAAATAGTAGTAGAATACTGCAGTATTGGGCTGTAGGAGGCATACAATTCTGGACTTAGCGCAGAAAGTTTGAGCGTTTGACAGTTTATAAATGACTCTGGAATTTAGGCGTGATTTCGTGGAGCCATGTCGATCACTGTGACCTACTTAGGCCGTCTGGAGCAGGTCAGGACGGTAATATATGGGCCAGTTATTCCCCGTTACAGAATGAAAAGGCCAAGGGGATGGGAAGATACCAGAGTAATTTAATGATTACTCGTGATTGGAGTAACTCAGAGACATGAGGATTGCACCTATGTGAATGTATAGCCAGGAGGCTAATTATCAAGCCGTTATACATTGAAATCGAGGCAGATTTAATGTAACGCGCATTAACACAGTGAAACTGAGGTTAGCGACAGGATCTGAACATGTATTCGGGGATGTACCAATGACGCCGCGTGGGGAAGCACTGGCAAAGGCAATTAATATTAATTAATTGGCCGATCTATCCTCGAGCACACAGACAGATCGGTGATCAGCGAGGAAAAATGAACCATAAAAACGTTATTTCAAGACCAGAAACATGCTGAGAGAGAAGATGACGCTGCAGGGAAATTTTCGATCTACTTTTTCTCTCCAAACGGATATAAGGGCTGTGGAAAGGACAGTCGGGGTCAGTTGAACCGTACTTGAGTGCAGGGCGCATGCCGCCCGGAGTTCAGGGAGGGGCGCGCGGACTTAAACAGTTTTAATGCAGCAACATAAGAGCCATGCAGTAAGGCATTAATTAATAACGATTAATAAGGACAGTCGTGCCATACTTTTATGGTCGGCATCCCGAATGATTATTATCGAGTACGCAGGAAATGTACCGTATGATGTACAAGGTAGGACAATTGAAAGTGGTAATTGTACAAGTACAAGGTACAATGGACGAGCGCAGTATCTAAGTTATTGGTTAGACATATAATAGGATGTCGGATTGCGCAGATATAAACTTTGTTATGCAAGTGATGAAATTTCGCAGGGATACCACTGTAATTAATGATCAGGACGATGTGCAAGCATATTTATGCGATATCAGGAAATTTATCTAAGGATAGAAATTGATAGACAGATTGGGGGACCGCTAGGAATCCTTAGGCAGAGAATCGAGACTTTCGGACGAGATGCGGGAGAGAAGCGGAGAATAGATCTTCAACACCTGCATTTTTGATATTCTGTAAGAAAAGGTCAACCATTAAGAAATGTACATAGTGATCGTGTGATTTTACTGATGATCATTTAAATATATGTAAAATTAATAGTGTAACAAGTGCTATAACGTGTTGTGTGAATAAGGAAGCAACAGCTTCAACATGGAAAAGCAAAGTGCCGTGTGTTTTGTAAGGCAAAAATTATGTAAAATGTGTGTGGAAAGTGTAAGAATGCCTTGCTAATTTGCAAATTATGGCGGGCATTACTGGAGGAATTGCGTGGTTGGAGCCACCAGATTAACCAATGTGAGTACCCAAAAACCATGATTTTGTAGTAATTATAGTCCACTGTATGTTGAGTGATTTCAAAATTTTATAGAATATGCCAATAAGATTCAATTTTAGGAGGTAGAACCTCGAGATATTAATGTTGTGTTGATTTTAGTCAAGTTGAAATGTCTTTGTACATCATTGAGTGGATAAATTGTTACCACTAATGTAAAAATGGCAATTGAGTTATATAAAAAGTTAACGTAACGAACACGGATGTTCGGTTATTGAATACGGTTACGTTGTGTCGGTATGGAAATGTATGTCAGTAATAATAATAAGAAGAAGAATAAATGAATACACATCAGAGAAAATGGTTGTAAGCAAAATATATATGCTAATGGGAATAATTGTGTATCCAAGCGGTAGTATTTTACGTGATGGGCGAAGTAAAAGAATTTAATATCAGAGTATATTATGATAATGGAAATAAATATGCAAGAATCTAGGAACTGGAAGGGTTTAATAGAGAATTGAATTCGCAGCTTAATGAATAAGCTTGTAAGAGTAATTGATAGATTTTATCTTACTAATTATAGGACGGGATCATATCACCATGGTCAGGGGAGCTAGGTTATCTATTCGACGTGTGAAATCTCGTATAGCCTAGGGCATACAGAGATATTATTTGCCAGAGCGTATTTAGTGATGTACCCTAGCTCTGAGGATTGCTATGAAATGTTCCGGGTTCGAATCCAGTGGTGAATGGGAGGATAACAATGGACACCTCAGCATGACACCTGATATCGACCGAGAACTAGCTATTGAATAAATTCAGCTCCTGGGAGTGAATTTTTGACGGCAGGATGTGCCTGACCGTATGATTTAACAAGATGCCGGCTATCCCAATTCGACAGGTGTGTGATGAATCTCGTTCCTTCATATAATGTAAATGGATCTGTGGAGGCCAGCTATTAATATCCTAAGGTTAGGAATACATGCTTAAACAATTCCATACTCTATCTTGCATACAGTTTAGTAGATCATATGTGTTGCGCAGATCAGTGAGACTGCACTATTGTATTTAAAGCCATATGCTACTGCTTGGAGATAAAGAAAGAGGAAACATAGTGAAGGACGGAGCAAGTGTTTTGTTACCGCCCGACTCAGTCCCATTGTATACTGGAAGAGCCGAAGGAGAGATTTTAAACGACCCTTGGAGGTTGACATTTAGAGTGGACAGACTTTGAAACCCTGTTTGTAATAAAAGAATCATTGTTGTATTGTATAATGAATTTGTGTGGTTTGAAACACATGGATAATTAAGGATCATTCTGATAACTTAATACTTGGCAAACTTATGAGTTGTTGAAAGTTGCGTTTTTATACTGACATTGTCACCTATTTCTAAAGGTCGACACTAGATGCCATAGGCTATGCCCACGCAAGGGTAGCATAATATACCATCCGACACAGTGGTAACGGAATCTTTGAAATTGAACTCATGACGACATACAGTGGAACTGTAGAAAGTGGAACTACATAAAGGGGAACTGCATAACAGTGGAAATACAGAAAGGGTATAATCACAAGTAACAGTGGAGTTGCAAGTAAATTTGATGTGCAACCCATAAATTGGTTAATGCATGGTAGATTATTTTGGTGGGCAGAGAAATGCAGAACACAATTGTACGCATAATGTAAATTAGTATGTGTTGGGAATAAACAATTAGTTTGTGAAATTAAAGAGGTCACAATAGGTGACATAAGATTGTAAGTACAGTTTATGTGTAATTTGCCAGTGCATCAGCGCACTTGAGAATGAATTTTGTGTTAATCTCATGGTAAATGAATGAATAATCATTTGGATTTGCAAGGATAAAGTGCGAATATTAGTGGATTGAAGGAATAATTTTGCATTGTTTTGTGTTATATTGTTGGGATTGTGTTTTTGTTTGTGTGGAGCCATGATATAGAGCTCAATTAAAGTCTTTAGAGTAGAGTTGTGCTTTATTATTGTAGAGTTGATACCTTTTAGTCTCAGATCAAAAATATGCAACTGCTCAGTGGGTGAACGGTACACGCCTGACGACTGATGCTGGCTGGAGGCAGAAGCATGTTTTCCATGGAAATTATTCACATGGGTACAGTATTTGGAAATTTTTGGCGCTATGTTTTTGGGATAGCAGGTAATAGTGAGCCTCAGTCAAACGTTGAGGCGCCGAGTTCCCGGTGGCCACATACCTCACTCCAGTTAGCTCTCAACAGAACTAATGTGTGTTCTGGAAAATGTGGCTAGGTTTGGGCAGTCATGACATTTAAATACATTCTCAGCATTTGCGTAGACTAGAATTGGGAAAACTATGAAAAGCTACTTCTAGGATGACTGAGGAGTTAATTGAACCCTAACCTCCGCGGTGACAGCCAAGAATCCTAGCCACTACGCAATAAGATGGACGCATTGCAAAGTACTGAGTTTAAGTAAAATTTAGTCTAGTTTTTGAAATGACAGTGCTCACAGAATGGTCTATCAAGGAAGAGAGTTCATTCATTGAGGCAGGGAAATCAAAAACCTACTAACTCCAGTAAACCAAATTTTACATGAGAGAGAAAATCTGATAATCTTCCTCATTGATTTTAAATCTAATGGGTTTATGTGCTCATATTATGTAAAAGGATTTTCTTTATCAATTAA
Organism: Meconema thalassinum; assembly: GCA_946902985.2. NCBI lineage: Eukaryota > Metazoa > Arthropoda > Insecta > Orthoptera > Tettigoniidae > Meconema > Meconema thalassinum. Next base: position 492,041,589 of record OX336391.1, read on the forward strand.
ATACTTCATAACCTAAGTCTTTATATTATTTAATGCTCAATTTGAATTAAATAGTGGTGGAGTTAGTTGTTTTTTTTACTTCCAGAGAGTATGAAATATGAAATAAGCAATAAATACAGATTACATAAAAGGTGCCAATATATCATAACTACCGTATAAAACGATAAAATATGAAGGTTTATTATGAAAATTAGCAATTACATTTTTAAATTTAAATTTCAAACGGAATCCATTAAATACTCGAATCTAAATAATACCAAAATACAAAAATAAAACCACAAATGAACTTATTACTTTTGTTACCCTGATACGTGATACAGATATTCTGTTTCCATTTCACTCTCTTGTTCAGTCTGTAAATCAGGGTTAATACTGTCAGCAAACAGAGTTTTGTAATACTGCCTACTTTCCTCAGAAATGAACTTTATTAAATTTTGCATGTCCTTTTTCTTTTCTATTTCAGTGGCAAGTGTGAGTTGTACTTTTGTTGAGTGGGAAAAGATGCAGTTGTATTGGGTCTCTGGATGTTAAATCGACTCCGTATTGTACCTTTCATAGTTTTACTCACATGGATTTCATTTTTCTGGGATGCCGAATACCGTATCATTTGAATTTCTGATATGATGAATTTCTCGGTTTAATTATGCTTAGTTTCTTTAGTACTTGGGTTTCCCTTGAATATTAACCTCGAAATCTCTGCTGGTTAAGCTATGGTGTTGCCATCTACCGGGAAATAAAGCATGCAAAGCAAGAACTCTCTAAGTCCATGGAATAAGAGGCGTTTTGATTTCCAAAGATTTTAAACCTACCTCCTGTATGCAGACGAATGACGAAATTAAACTAATTAAACAAACTAAAAATCCCCATCCAGCCAATAACTCAATTTCGCCAAAAATTGAAGTTAGTGGGTTTTTGATCTCCCTGCCTCAACTGTTGTTTTAGGGGGCCTATCATCTAGGTTATCGGCCCTAATGGTTTGGGTGATAGTGAAAAAAGAAACGAAAACTACAGTATAATTGAAACTAACTACAGACTTACATAATATAATTTATTTATTTATTTATTTATTTACCGTATGCCTTTTAGTGCCGGGAGTGTCTGAGGACATGTTCGGCTTGCCAGAGGCTGTAGCTGCTTCAAGCGGACACCCATAGGTTTAGCTACAAGTTCCGTTCAATTTCAAGTAGTTCCAACTTTCGCTACCAGATGTCAATGATACCTAGTGGTGAACGCTGGAACATTGATAGAGCGTTCCAACGTAATCTAACCTAGAAATTTAGCTTCACACAAGTTTAGTATGTGGAAGGATCTTTTACAAACCATAAATCTATGACATGGGACCGCCGGCTTTACTTCACCTCGGAAGGAAGGCATACTGAAGGATTTTAACGCTCTTAAAAATCCGACGACTTCTGCCAGGTTTGAACCCGCGATCTTGAGCACTGCAGTTCAGCATGCTACCAACTACGCCACTGAGGCTGCTATATAATAGGAGAAATGGAAAACAAGAAAAGGAACACGCTAATTTAAAAAAAGAAAACATGATGAAAAGAAATGCACTCAACCCTCGACGAATGAGAATTGGGGGACTAGGAAGGAAGGGGAGCCATGAAAGGTAGATAGGAATGGGAAAGAGGAGAGGGTCCATCCCAGAGACACTGAACAAAAGGAGTAAACCCACACCCAACCCAGGAATCCCCTAAGGTTGCAAACTCCTCATGAGATAAAACTGAGAAGAGGCAAGTTCGATTCCTACCTCAGCCATCTTGGAAGTGGTTTTCCGTGTTTCCCATTTCTACTCCAGGCAAATGCCAGGATGGTACCTAACTTATAGCCACGGCCGCTTCCTACCCAAATCCTACCTCATTTACAAATACACACAGTGACACAGGTCATAAGACAATTTCTGCACACACCTAAGTAACTTACACGTGGCTACATGACCACGATGTCACAAAGCCCCAAAATATTAAACAAGAAAAAACAACAGAGTTGAGCAGATATTTTATGAAGTGTTCGTTCACTAGTAATAGAATTCACGTGTGAACTAGAGCATGTGTCTGGTGTAAATGATAGATAACAGAAGTATTTTAATTCCTTTGAGATAGCAAACTTTTCACAGAAATCCCCTTCTAAGATGACCGCTTTAAACAGCAAAGAGACGCCGTTTCCTCAAGATTTGCTCATGGTATCTAGTATACATCTCAGGGCGGTATGTTCCTTTGATGTCGTCATGGTTCGCTCCGTCAGGGAATTAAGTAATTAGTTACATAAGGAATGTGAATGAATGCTTTATCCATTTATACAAGTGTTTCACGACACAGGTTTCATCCCGTATAAAGCAATACCGAACGTTAAAGTGCACTCGTTTATAAATGTGATTCAGTATTTTCACGCAGCGTTTGACAGCTCCAAGCGAGGGTTGGCTTCTGTTTACATCTGTCTAGTCGCTTGACTGGCGAGGTTCATCATTCAAATGGAGAATCAACACCGACAACTTCGTAAATGTGTTTCCAACTCATCGTCATTCTTGTTGCCAATTATATAACATTGTACGAATCTGAGTTATATGGTACTACCAAAGTGTTCATAAATGTACGTGTGATCCAGAACGCGAGATGCCCCTGTTTACACTCGGCATCAAACATCATTGACACTAGCGGATTTGGTGCTGTTCTGCTGCCGGTACTAATGTAATAATAATAATGATAATGATAATGATAATGATAAAAGGAAAAGGAAAAGACGATTGAAATTTTACGGGCATATCCTTAGGATGGACAAACAGAGACTGACCAAAAGGATGCTTAACCTTGCCCTGTCAATGAAACTTAAAATCACCTGGCTGCTTGAATTTGGAAAAGATCTTCAGGAAATAGACATCACAGATGACATTGTACTAGACAGAGCTAAGTTCAGAAAATTAGTCGATAATCACCACTTTACAGACCATCCAAACACTGTCACCAACAAAACCTGGTCAGAAGATCGCAAGAAAAGCCACAGCGAGAAGATGAAGAGAAAAGCAATGCCATCAGCTAAATTAGTTCAATCGCGCTCCTTAGTTGGGCATGATGAAGAAAGAAAGAAAGAAAGAAAGAAAGAAAGAAAGAAAGAAAGAAAGAAAGAAATAAAAAAAGAAAGAAAGAAAGAAAGAAAGAAAGAAAGACAGAAAGGAGGAAGGAAAGAAAAAAAGAAGAACGATAATACTGAATAAAAATGTCTATAAGAAGAAATCAATATCCATTAACGCCAAGATACGATATTACTGCACAGTAATAAGACCAGAGGCCTTATATGCTGCCTTGCAAGGAGTAGAAAGAGTATGATCGAGAAGCTAGAAATAAGACATAGACAGATCTTGATAAAAATCTCAGGTCCAATCAAAGAAAATAGTGAATTCAGAAGACGACACAATCATGAACTCTACACACATTTAGATCACGGACACCATTCGTAAGAGAAGAATCGTTTTCTATGGCCACATTGCTCGTATGAGTTCTACAACGTTGTGCAATAGGATCTTCAGTTATTTTCTTACCGGGTGAGTTAGCCGTGGTGGTTACGGCATGACTGATGGCAGTCGCTCACATCCGGGAGGCGAGGAGGTTCGAATCCCCCCGCCGGCAACCTTGAAGATGGTCTTCTGTGGTTTCCCATCTTCCTTCCAGGCAAATGCCGGGGTTGGTCCCTAACTATAGGCCACAGCCGCTACCTTCCAACTCCTCGTCCTTACATTCCAACTTCCCTCCTTCCCTCCCCAACGGTACTTGTAGCTCACCCATTGGGTGTCCATCTCGAAGCAGCTACAACACTGGCGAGCCGAACATGTCCTCGGACACTCCCGGCACTAAAAGCCATACGCTAAAAAAAAAAAAAAGTTATTTTCTTAACAAGAAAACTAAGGAGGCGTGGTTAACCGAAGTAGGAAAAGACCTGCGTGAAGTGGGGTTAAACCAGGGGGATATCCAGAAACGTTATCTACTATAGTCGAAACTCCTGTTGTGTTAATGAATTTGGGAGCTGCTTTGATGTTTGTCAGAAATTTTGTTTTCTTGAAAGAGATCTGCAGGCCCGTTATAATAATAATAACAATAACAATATATCAATTTAATACTGTGCCCGTTTAGACCGAAGTCCGGACGACCACATATGTATTTCACAAAAAATCAGTCAGCACGAGAATCAAAATATCCCGGGGCGCCAGGTGGGTTAAAGTGACTACAATAACTTAACAAACAAAATTGCTTTACTGATTTTCGACTCGATGCAACAATAAGGATAGAAGGAGATTTTCTGAAAATAACACAACCTGTAAAATTATCTCATTTTATTTAAAACGTTAAAAATTACTGAAGGCATGCCAAAAATAGCATAATAGATGTATGACGAATCATACGTTATGTACAAGATTTACAATTCCACCAACACATGAACACTTGGCAAATGAGACGAAGGTTAAATTAATAGTCCTGTTGACTTCACTCAAAAGAATTATTTACAGTAGTAGGGTTTTGTCAGTGCAAATTTAATTGTCCTTCCTGATTCCAATCTAATTTTGAGTATTCACATATTGAAATGAAAAAAATTATCACTCGTTGAAAAATAAATCACTGATTCACTTTTTCAAAAATATCGTAGCAAATTAACTAACACTTCAGGATTCAGTTATCTCACGAATTGTTCAAATACAAAGTTATTAACAAGAAATACAACACAATATCATTTACATGGACATTCGAGCATTTGGATTCGACGAACTTCGATAAACAGAAAATATTAATGAATCATCTGTTCTCGATCCAAAATCTATTCAGAGCTTTTGACTCAATCATCAATATAATGGTCAAAATATTATTATAAACAAAATATAAATTCAATTCAATATGGATTCAATCATTTAATCAATTAACTATCACTTGGAAATATTATTTAGAAAATTTATCATAAAACAATATCATTTGTTATCAAAATTACAATAATTTGACAAAATGTCAAATATGTTAATCATTAAATTTATTTTCAAAATGTTTATATGTTTACAGGATCACAAAAATCCTCTCGGTTTGTAGTGGTTGTTAAGAAGTAACAGTTTTAAATAATTTACAGCATCGGCCCATTCGATTTAAATGCGTCAAAAATCACATATATCATCTAGACAACGGTAAAGTCTTTTCATAATGAAAAGTACAAGTTTAACAATAACAATTCTCGGGCAAACAATTACTAGGAATATTTCTACAACACGTGGGTAAACTGTGAATTGACAATGATGGCTCAACAAAATAACCTTTGGTTATATCTCGACGGAAGTGTGGCTAAATTCAACTCCTCTACGAATTTCAAAGACATCCAACCTACAATATGGTTGATGCTTCATTTCAACAACCTCATTCCTGCGACTTAATTGCACAATCAGAAGGGCATATTTAACTCCTTGCACACACAACAATTATTTCTTCCCAAATTATACAGAATAATCAAGCCTTTGCTTGTTACGACAACTGGAAGATTTATAAGTTAGTAAACTCCCCCAATGAGTTTACAATAATAATGTTTTAGTATTTGAATGGTTCATTATGATTCCGTATTGATGCAACAATTAGTATTAATATTTTGCAAAAGTTCCGCCTAATCAATACCTTTATTGTACTAAATATAAATGATCACTTAGTGGTCATTGGTACATGTTTCGGGGCCTAATTGTTTTGGCCCCTTCATCAGCCTGTGTAGATAAAAAGTCAAGGCAAACAGGTGGTCGGATAGCTTAACACTCATAAAATATTCCCTTCAAAAAAACCTATTATGGTGCACCATAATGAAATGGGAAAGATGTTTATCCAAAGAAACATAAGGAAATAAAATACATAAATAAAATAAAAATAAAAGAATGAAAGAAGCAAAGAAAGGAAGAAAGAAATACAGTAGTTGAAATTTGGAGAGAAAAAAAAATATATATATAAATATATAGTGTGAACACACTCTAAAATTTGACCCTTTCTTGTTGATCACAGAAATTGTGCATACTTAAAGTGGTCCCAAATCTTCTGAAGTAGAGTATGTGGATGACAATAGCACATTTGAAATAAACCATAAGCTATACCGTGGCTTGCAGATGTCAATGAAGATACAATGGCTCAGCTTTGTGGTAGTTCAACTTACTGTGGTCTGTAGATGCTAAATGAGACATAATCTGCTTCGTGGCAGCATTCCAGATTATATTAATATTACAATTACAATTCACCAGTGATAAATGTCATGGATCACAATACTTCACCATAGATGAGCCCCAAAAAACCATAAAGCTGCAATTTTGTGCCGAAAAATCATCTTGCCAGAAAGCTTTTGAAAGATTAATGAAGGAACAGGTCTCCAGTTTGAGATTAAACCATTAAGAATGGAATATGTCACATATAAGTCTATATCTGTGATGATATTTAGCAATTTGTCAACTTACTTTAGGTTAAACGGTAAGTTTATGTCGGCTAAGGCTTGTCTTTTGTTACACGTTATTGTCAATTTTATGGGTACAGCATAAACGCTTTACTCAGATACATAGATTATTAAATCATTGGAAAACCAATTATGGTATTAAACTGGGTGTAGTGTTATGTTATTAATAAGAAATTTCTCTAATAGTAAAATATTGGCAAAAATTTTGAAATAATGTAGGAATAAGATTGAAAATTAGGTGGCTCTTATGAAATTAGAATTTGTTGCTGCAATATGTGCATGATTTAGATAAAAAGAATTTAAAATACTTATGGCTTCATGCTTAAAATAGCTAAAATGCTTAAGGGGTTTATTTTTGTTGTTGATTTTTAACATTATGTTGTCTGTGAGGGTATCAAACAAAACGTTTGAGTCAAAAATTATCTCATTGAGATTTTTAGGGTCTGAAATTTTATGCGCTGTGTTGATTTCTATGGATTCTAGTACATTCATCAGAGTTCCCTTGTTTGTATAATGTAAGATTTTCAAATCTTTTTCTATATTTGTAAATTTATGACCTGACTCTTCCATATGGGTAGCCATAGCTGAATATTTTCTGTATTTTGTGGCGTTTATATGTTCATTATATCTTATAGCAAAATTTCTTCCGGTTTGGCCTATGTAGTTAGTATTGCATTCATTGCAAATCAATTTATATATACCAGATTTGCTGAATTTATCTTTCCTATTGATTGTATTAGAGTTAAAAAACAGGTCATGATTTGTATTATTGGTTTTGTACGCTATCTTCATATTCTGCTTTTTAAATTTGTTGGTGAAACCATATGTAAATTTATTGAAATATGTGAAAACTGCGTATGTTGACTTTTCCTTTTTCATTTTGCAAAAGTTCCGCCTAATCAATACCTTTATTGTACTAAATATAAATGATCACTTAGTGGTCATTGGTACATGTTTCGGGGCCTAATTGTTTTGGCCCCTTCATCAGCCTGTGTAGATAAAAAGTCAAGGCAAACAGGTGGTCGGATAGCTTAACACTCATAAAATATTCCCTTCAAAAAAAACCTATTATGGTGCACCATAATGAAATGGGAAAGATGTTTATCCAAAGAAACATCAGGAAATAAAATACATAAATAAAATAAAAATAAAAGAACGAAAGAAGCAAAGAAAGGAAGAAAGAAATACAGTAGTTGAAATTTGGAGAGAAAAAAAAAAATATATATAAATATATAGTGTGAACACACTCTAAAATTTGACCCTTTCTTGTTGATCACAGAAATTGTGCATACTTAAAGTGGTCCCAAATCTTCTGAAGTAGAGTATGTGGATGACAATAGCACATTTGAAATAAACCATAAGCTATACCGTGGCTTGCAGATGTCAATGAAGATACAATGGCTCAGCTTTGTGGTAGTTCAACTTACTGTGGTCTGTAGATGCGAAATGAGACATAATCTGCTTCGTGGCAGCACTCCAGATTATATTAATATTACAATTACAATTCACCAGTGATAAATGTCATGGATCACAATACTTCACCATAGATGAGCCCCAAAAAACCATGAAGCTGCAATTTTGTGCCGAAAATATTTCACATATTTCAATAAATTTACATATGGTTTCACAAACAAATTTAAAAAGCAGAATATGAAGATAGCGTACAAAACCAATAATACAAATCATGACCTGTTTTTTAACTCTAATACAATCAATAGGAAAGATAAATTCAGCAAATCTGGTATATATAAATTGATTTGCAATGAATGCAATACTAACTACATAGGCCAAACCGGAAGAAATTTTGCTATAAGATATAATGAACATATAAACGCCACAAAATACAGAAAATATTCAGCTATGGCTACCCATATGGAAGAGTCAGGTCATAAATTTACAAATATAGAAAAAGATTTGAAAATCTTACATTATACAAACAAGGGAACCCTGATGAATGTACTAGAATCCATAGAAATCAACACAGCGCATAAAATTTCAGACCCTAAAAATCTCAATGAGATAATTTTTGACTCAAACGTTTTGTTTGATACCCTCACAGACAACATAATGTTAAAAATCAACAACAAAAATAAACCCCCTTAAGCATTTTAGCTATTTTAAGCATGAAGCCATAAGTATTTTAAATTCTTTTTCTCTAAATCTTGCACATATTGCAGCAACAAATTCTAATTTCATAAGAGCCACCTAATTTTCAATCTTATTCCTACATTATTTCAAAATTTTTGCCAATATTTTACTATTAGAGAAATTTCTTATTAATAACATAACACTACACCCAGTTTAATACCATAATTGGTTTTCCAATGATTTAATAATCTATGTATCTGAGTAAAGAGTTTATGCTGTACCCATAAAATTGACAATAACGTGTAACAAAAGACAAGCCTTAGCCGACATAAACTTACCGTTTAACCTAAAGTAAGTTGACAAATTGCTAAATATCATCACAGATATAGACTTATATGTGACATATTCCATTCTTAATGGTTTAATCTCAAACTGGAGACCTGTTCCTTCATTAATCTTTCAAAAGCTTTCTGGCAAGATGATTTTTCGGCACAAAATTGCAGCTTCATGGTTTTTTGGGGCTCATCTATGGTGAAGTATTGTGATCCATGACATTTATCACTGGTGAATTGTAATTGTAATATTAATATAATCTGGAATGCTGCCACGAAGCAGATTATGTCTCATTTAGCATCTACAGACCACAGTAAGTTGAACTACCACAAAGCTGAGCCATTGTATCTTCATTGACATCTGCAAGCCACGGTATAGCTTATGGTTTATTTCAAATGTGCTATTGTCATCCACATACTCTACTTCAGAAGATTTGGGACCACTTTAAGTATGCACAATTTCTGTGATCAACAAGAAAGGGTCAAATTTTAGAGTGTGTTCACACTATATATTTATATATATTTTTTTTTTTCTCTCCAAATTTCAACTACTGTATTTCTTTCTTCCTTTCTTTGCTTCTTTCATTCTTTTATTTTTATTTTATTTATGTATTTTATTTCCTTATGTTTCTTTGGATAAACATCTTTCCCATTTCATTATGGTGCACCATAATAGGTTTTTTTGAAGGGAATATTTTATGAGTGTTAAGCTATCCGACCACCTGTTTGCCTTGACTTTTTATCTACACAGGCTGATGAAGAGGCCAAAACAATTAGGCCCCGAAACATGTACCAATGACCCCTAAGTGATCATTTATATTTAGTACAATAAAGGTATTGATTAGGCGGAACTTTTGCAAAATATTAATACTACTAATAATGTTACCATCAGTTTAAAACATGAATAACTCCACACCGTGTCTATTCTTTAGCCAAACGTTTTATCAAAAGACGTTGCTCAATAATGATTTTATTTTTATACAAACTCTAGCAAAAACCCTGTTTTATACATGCTCTTGGCTTCCCGTATCATTACTTTCCGTGTCTTCTCAAAGATTTAAATGCATAATGCAAGCGTGAAATACTTCCACTGAATTAATATGTTATTTGCTTGTGGGCATGCGTTAACCACTAACCTTCGGAATCAACAAGTATCCGATCTTAGAAAATTGTTTTAAATGTCAAATGTATAAATCACACTACATGATAATGATTATTAGAAATCACAAATATTATTATTATCTCAGAAAATTGAAAATAATTTTTATTATTAAATCAACATTATTATTATTATTATTATTATTATTATTATTATTAGACTATTATTATTATTATTATTATTATTATTATTATTATTATTATTTCCTCAAAAAATGGATTTAAAGTTGTTAAACTGTTCGGGGAATATCATCCTCGACTTCTAAAGAATGGATAAATATTCATTCCTCAAATTAAATTTATTATTAAATTTTCAGTTACTACGGCTGATGACCGTTATTAGAAAAATATCAAAATTAAATAAATGCTCGTTCTGCTCGTCCATAAATTTCGAATCATTGACTTCTGAGAGTAAAAACTGCTCAGATCAAAGCTTCTATTGCAAAATGAAAATATTTTCAACAGCAAAAACATCGATGAAAAGAAAATATGTGTTAGTAAGACTGTAGAAAAAATTGAGAAATTCCAGCTAACTATGCATAAAAATAATGCAAATTGTAGCTTACATTCCTGTTGATCTTGATGCTTGTAATCTGGTCTGAACCAGATTATTTCAGTCTTCTTGTCCCCATTAGGACACGTATTAGCCTACTTTCGTTTTTTGCAAAAAATGAAAGTAGACTTATGAGATCACTACAGGGCCAAAAAATGTGTGTCTGTCTGTGTGTCTGTGTGTCTGTGTGTGTGTGTGTGAGCGAGTCTGTGTGTGAGTAAGTGTGTACTCTGAATGTGTGTCCCCCCCATCAATTCGAACACGGTGAAACCGAATTGAACGAAATTTGGTACAGAGGTAGAACAAGCAAAGGGCACCTCAGTGTCATGTTTTATATCACCGCCATCTTGACGGACGCGTAATGGCGGCTACCCAAATGTTCAAAGCTTAGATCAAAGTACGACTAACCTAATCATCCGATATCTACCAAACTTTGCAGCTACATATAGTCCTATGGCGAGCGTCTTTTGACCTTGCTAAAAGGTCATCAGTCCAATAGTTTTTATATGTCGGCCATGTATGTGTGCAAATCGATTACCCTTATCAATTCAAACACGGTGAAACCGAATTGAACAAACTTTGGTGCAGAGGTAGCACTAGCAAAGGGCACCTCAGGGAAATGTTTGATATCACCGCCATCTTGACGAAAACGTAATGGCGGCCACCGAAATGTTAAAAGCTTAAATCAAATTACGACCAACCTTATCATCTGATGTCTACCAAATTTTGCAACGTTATATCTGTATGTGCGAAAAATCTTTTGACTAAACTGCAAGGTCATCAGCCCTATACATTGCGAATGGCGGCCATGTATGTGTGCAAATCGATTCCCCCTATCTATTCAAACACGGTGAAACCGAATTGAACAAAATTTGGTACAGAGTTAGCACTAGCAAAGGGCACCTCAGTGTCTTGTTTTATATTGCCGCCATCTTGAAGGAAACGTAATGGCGGTCACCCAAATATTCAAAGCTTAAATCAAATTGCGACTAACCTAATCATCCGATATCTACCAAGTTTTGCAACTACATAGAGTCATATAGCGAGCGTCTTTTGACCAAACTACAAGGTCATCAGCTCAATAGTATTCAGTTGGCGGCCATGTATGTGTGAAAATCGATTACCCTTATCAATTCAAACACTGTGAAACCGAATTCAACGAAATTTGGTACAGAGGTAGCACTATCAATGGGCACTCCAGTGCCATGTTTTATATGGCCGCCATCTTGACAAAAACACAATAGCAGCCACCCAAATGTTAAAGTCTTGAATCAAATTACGACCAATCTAATCATCTTATCTCTACCAAATTTTGTAACATTTTACCTTTATGTATAAGAAAAGTTTAGACCAAACTACAAGGTCATCAGCCCAACCATGTGCGGATGGCGGCCATGTATGTGTGCAAATCGATTTACCCTATCTTTTCAAACACGGTGAAACAGAACTGAACGAAATTTGGTACATAGGTAGCACTTGTAAAGGGCACCTCAGTGTCATGTTTTATATCACCGCCATCTTGACGGAAACGTAATTGTGGCCACCCAAATGTAAAAAGCTAAAATCCAATTACGACCAACCTAATTATCTGTTCTCTACCACTTTTTGCAACATCATACTGAACCCTTATGATATCATCTGATATAATAATGATTCATATTTTTATTTTATTATGTTTGAAAGAGGGTATTCATACAAGCAGCAGTGGATTCGAGTTGAGGAAATATGTTGCAACTATTGGGAGTTGGACGAAGAGGCAGGTATATTTAAACCCAGCTTTTGAGACAAGGAAAAGTGTGCCATAATTCCGGGAACTGAAGAATTCAACGTCCAATATGCGTGGCTTCAGTTAGCAGGCCATGAGGTGTCGTGCCGGATGCGACCGTGCCGGTTGCGACCCGTGCCGCATGCGACCCACCAATTTGCCATCGTGCCACTAGCGACCCAAGCACTGAGGTATCGGTGGAATTTGGGAATTACTAACATATCTTTTTGGGGGAGGAGGGTTTACCCCGTCATGTACTGTAGACTGATTGGAAGACACTATGAGCCCTTATTTATTTTGTGACTTGCAACCAGTCAACATCTGTGTTAAGTTTGCTTTACAAGTTATTTGTGCAATGGAAGAATCCTATGTTATTACAACTAAAAAAGGAAAGCCATCTTTAGTGTTTGGATTGTTTTATCCCTTACAAATACAAACCGATATAAAATAAGTTCATTCATTTACGGATTTCACAGTCGTACAGCATAGCCTTTTGATATATAAGCATTACAACGCGACCAAGAACGTAATTTTTCAACCACCCCGAGCCGAGAAAAAGTTACCTTACAAAAGTGATAACTTTGTTCCTTGGACACACAACATTTTGAAATGATTAAACCAGTTATAAAACATTCCAATATACATTGTGTTGAAACTTGGATTCGATCTGATGACGGGTGTTTGTGAAACTAATTCTTAAAGGTGACGCATGGTTGAAACACGCTTAAAAACGAGCACGCTTTATGTTCCAGCTGCGATAAAAAATATTAAAATATAAATGAAAAACTCCAAACTTAAGTTACATGACTTAACAAAATATAACGACAAAAATGATGATGTTATTGGATTTTTTGTAGGCCAATCGGTTACTTCACAAACAACTTTCAAACTCGAGTGTACATAATATTTTGGTCGACAGTAGGAGTAAATTAAGTTAAAACGGCGCACCGTAATAATTCTTCTCTCGAACAATGGGTCGCATGGGGCACTGTAAGCTGCTAGCAGGGTCGCTACTGGCACGATTTTTGGTGGGTCGCATGCGGCACGGTCGCACCCGGCACGTAACCGGCCATGAGACGGTTGCTACCGATTTACGCAAGCAGGAGTAGGGGGACCAGGATCTGACAGGAAAAAGATGCTTGTACATCATAAATTGGGGAGGAGTCTATAGGTCAAACTCTCCGAGATGAATTTGAATCAACGAATGAAGCAAGGCACGTTTCAGGCCCGCGAAAAACTGGCGTACCTTTGATTTGGCGCAAAAATGTATATTTATAAAACCCATGATCATTTGAGTCTCCGCCGATCAGATTCTTAACCTGTGCAATAAGAGAAGATCAATGAAATTAGTCGCAAGTCCGTAACTTAAAAACTCCGAATTATTTTTAAAATTCGTCCCCACTACTGTCAATTTGATGTGTTCTGTATAAATAAAGCCAAGCTTGAGGTTGAACTGACTTTATTTCGATGTGTCGTGGGCGACACTTGTGTGGATTTTTATTTTGAGGTGTCGTGAGGGACACTTGACTTTATTCTGAGGTGTCGAGGTGACACTTGTGTAGACGAAATATTAACTTCTAAACTCTGACGAGTTCTTCAAGTATTTATGTGTATAATTTGCGTGTGCATGGTAGAAGCTTCAGGCTTATAAATATTTAGGGAAAGTTTTTCTTCGAATAAATTGCTCAGGACTTTGAGTGGATATTATCAGCTCATTTAGCAATTTTAGTAGTAATTGTAGTACTGTGAAATAACTGAACATTTTCTATCCTAAGAAAACCAAGATGTCTGGAACGAGGCCAGCAGTTGGAAGGATGACCATGGACACACCAGCGACTATGTCCAAGTTCGGCTAAATAACTGCTGGGTTATGTGTGGCGACGTGAGCTGAGGTGTTTTAGCGAAGGGATAAGTACAACGTATTGATTATTCAATTTTAGTCGTAGTTAGATAAGCTGGGGAAATGTAAATAATTTTCTTGTATATTTTTTATTGTAGTTTGATTTTTATTCTGTGTACCGACACTCGATTGTAATGTCGTGCGTGACTATTTTATTGTTCTGATTTAATTGATTGTAATGTAACTTGTAAATGTACGATGCGTGTACAGTGTATTGTTCATATCGCTTGAGCGGAATTTATGGTCTGAGCGATAAATGGTGCTTTGTAAGAATAAACTTAACGTACAGTGTATTGTTCATATCGCTTGAGCGGAATTTATGGTCTGAGCGATAAATGGTGCTTTGTAAGAATAAACTTAACGATAAACTTAGAATTTGGGGGGTAACATTTTAACCTTGTGTTTGAAAAACAGGCGTTTTTATTGTGACTTGCCTAGAGCAATTTTATTTTGCAGGGAGCCATAGCTCTCTTAGTAAAATGTAAAACTAATGAAGTAATGATTTTATTTGATCTTTGGGAAAGAAATTTAAGTCTTTCCGTGGAATCCTAAATCTGGACGTATTTCAGGAGGAGATATGTGAGGTGAAGTCATTACCCAGGTGTGCGTTATTTGGTTATGTGTGATGATGTGTGTCTACATGCGCGGGGAACATCGTGGTAATCGGCCCACGATTCCTGTCTGCAGCAAAATAATTAACGGCGGTATGAACTCCAAGGAGGATACCGGCTGAGTCGTCGTGTCTTATAATTCCTGAGAGAATTATTGGGACAATATAGGTATTTTTACACACATGTTTTCGGGAAATACAAGGTACTTCTAGGATCGAGAGCTGCTGTGAGCAAGCTTCCGATATTATTATGCGACGCTCTGGGTGAATGACATAATGGCTTCATAAGAGACGGACAGATTTAAGATAACACTAATTATGTTTGAGGCCGGGGTACCGTGTCCTCTTCTCTTAACGTGAGATGAGCATGTATTCTATATCTTGATTTAAAGGGTAGCTCGCCATACTCAGACCATAATTTTCATATATTAAGTTGAATTGATATTTGTTTGCGTGTTATAATTAAATGCCATTGGGCATAGTGTTGTTCTTGGTTTTTTTAATAATCCATTGGGATTGTTGTGGTCATTGTAATTATTAGAATGACGTTCGGTCATGTCCTCGTGTATTTTGTTGTAGTCACGTACGCGTGTGTTGATTTCACCAAGACCCGGTAGGGCAATTAGACGTGTTTAGGCACGTTGTCAAGATCTCGTTCGGAGATCTATTTTGTATTATATAAGGGTAGCGGGTGTCGGATATTCGTAAGTGCCTTGTTGTGTGTTCCCTAAGCTAATCTAATTTACGCAGAATTACGGATTCGTTGTTTGACGGGAAACCAGATGGTAACGGATCACGTAACCGTACTTATTTCCTTCATTTAGTCAAAACATCGTCGCGCGTACACAAGTATAGAATTGAAGTAGACGTAGTGTTTCAAACGTCTTTTTATTAATAATCTCTCCTGAGATATTTATTTTAAATGGTAAACTGTGGATATTTGAATGCCACTTGATTGATGCAGACACTACTTAGGATTTGCAGTTGTGATCTATTTAGAAGTGTGGGAGTAAATTCGAGATGTTGTTTTTGTTGATTGTTATTTGCTTTGGTTATTAAACTTGTTATTTAGTATACTGGGTTACCTTCTTTCTTTAATTATTGTATTTGCCCTATGTATCCTTGTAATCTTGAGAAGCAAAATGTAACTGCACGGCTATCATGGACCGAAACATTACCCGAAATTGAGTCTCGATACGCTTCTTTTTTACAAGGTTTCAATACCTTTAAGTGAGATGTGTTCTTTGACCAAGCTACCAGGTCATCAGTCCAATAGTTTGCATATGGCGGCCATGTATGTGCACAAATAGATTCCCCCTATCAATTCAAACACGGTAAAACCGAATTGAATGAAATTTGGTACAGAGGTAGCACTAGCAAAGGGCACCTCAGTGTCATGTTTTATATAGCCGCCATTTTGACGGAAACGTAATGGTGGCCACCCAAATATTAAAAGCTTAAATCAAATTATGACCAATCTAATCATTTGATCTCTACTAAATTTTGCAACAACATACCTTTTTGTGGGAAGCATCTTTTGACTGAACTACTAGGTCTTCAGCCCAATAGTTTGCATATAGCGGCCATGTATGTGTGCAAATCGATTCCCCATATCAATTCTAACACGGTGAATCCGAGTTGAATGAATTTTTTTACAGAGGTAGCCCTGACAAAGGACACCGCATATTCACGTTTAATTTCCGTATGGCACGTTGTATTTCAACAAGCTACTACAACCAAAATCCAATTATACTCCTTGAAAAGGACAAAGAGTTATAACTATACCCATGCTTTTAGGAGAAAGTAGGCTATATGTTCTTTACTGAACATCTTGTTTATAATCTTGTATCGGCCTGGTCGCAATGGTCTTACTCAGACATAGCGGTATTCATACTTGTAGCCTGAATATCTTGATGAAAATAGTTTGTAAAATATGCTGCTTCTACAGCTGAAGTAATCTTGACTGGGTTTAGATCGAAAAGATCCATGATAAAAAATTACCAGTTTTAACTCGACCCAACTGTAATGCCTTCAATACTGTCACTACTCTTTCAATCTTATGCAACACATGTTCGAGTTCTGAAGATCTGTTCCCTGGGCAGAGCTTCTCACTCTCCTGACAATGCAAGCATGCTGGTATTCCCTATGTCAGCTAATGAACTGAACTGTGCAAGACTAGTAGATGAACTGTAATGAACTATTTTGGTTGGTCGAAATTTATTAAGTCCAAGACTTATTCTGGTTGTTTGGATGAAATAATCCAAGTTAAATTTTAGTGGACAGTGGAAAGCAAAATATAGACTAAGTCTATTCATATGTCCATTGTAGCAGTAAAGTTTTACCAATGCCACAAAGTTTATCATCTTGGTGATAACTTTTGAAAAGTTCGAAGATCACTATAACGTTAAACACTTTTATAAGACCAGTAACCATGTACTGTCGAAATCACTAAGTCCCAGCAACTATGCTGGTAATAACGTAGATTTTGCAACCATGTGCACGAAGATTATAGCAGTGTTCGGAGCGACGTAGAGTGTTTAGCGGCTGAGTGCTTACGAAGGAATGAACATACTTGGCTCTGGCATGCACGCCTTATATACCTCGCAAGCGGACTCCTCGAGGTCAACGCGTGAAATATGCTGAAACATACAATCTCATATCTCAGCTTCCGCTCAATCAATTTCCTCGAAATAAAGCACATTCTTCCTCCCTTGTCCGTGCCAGTAATCTGATGTTAGTCTCAAGATTTTACACCATCGGGAAATATTTAATGTCAATTTAGCCTCGACTATGACGCTCTCGCCTATGTCACTTAACCATTTCTTGGCTGCTCAAAGCTTCCAATTCCTTCTTAGAAGGTTTGGCGCGCGCTATTCAAACTTTCAATTCTGGACTTTGCATTGTGGCCTGTGCTCTCAAATCTAGGCAACTGGATTTGGTCACAATACTAAATGTATACACACTAGCATAAAGCTCTGGGTACTTGAGCATGTGTTTAATTTGTCTGATAACCTGTGTTTCTGAGGTGACTATTTGTGTGTATAGCTGCAATTATGATAGTCGGGAATGGGAATTGGAGTAACGAACTATCCAGGTATTTTCCTAACGGGAGTCTACTGAAAAAAGGGGAAAACCACACTCAGGATAGCCGCTGTCAGCGCCGGTATTCGAACCTCCCGATATCCGAACTTTCTGCAGCCCCCCGTCCTGGCCGTGGTGAGCAATTAACGCACATGGCTAAGTCGCGGGTATCAATAGATAATGTCAATAACAGTAGACTAGTAGTAATAATAGCATTCACATCCATATTCTTTTTCACTATCGTATAATTAGGGGCGGATGACCTCCTTGTTACGCCTCTCTCAAACAAGAATGACCATCTATCACCTGTCTGTTTGGTAGTCAGCCCGAAGGCTGGTTGGATCCTCAAAAGCATCGCCTTTAGGTTATGTGGGTAGATACCCACAAAAACCCAAGGCAGTGCTATATTGAGGAGTACTAGGCAAGAAGAGGAGTGAGGTAGTTTGCCATTTCTTTTCTCACTGAGTCAGTACAGTAGTACAAACCCTATGAGTAGAACCTTTCACAGCATCCACAGGCACTGACTATGCCTGAATGTCATTAGTAAGCACCACCCATACCTCAGTGGCTTCCACAAATCACAGCCATGAGTGAGACTGAGACATCGGTGAAAAGCCACATTTTACTCTAGCCTGTGCCAACAGAGAAATGCAAATGTACTGCATTCATCAAGAGATGGCAAACTATCACAAACATGTCACTTTGTAAATAGACCCTTCGATTTGTCGATACAAAATTGTGTTTTGTTTTTGTTTTAAATCGCTTATCCTCCCATCTCGGCTTCCCCCACGGACTCTGTGAGGGATCATTCCTCTACTGTCAGCGGATACTACTAGGGATGGTGACAGGCAGATCGCCCAGGCGACCGGTAACTTGGGTCTAATTTAGGGAGGGTCATGGAAGGGATTTTGGAAGGAAGTCGGCCGTGGAACTGTTGATAGGATCCGTCCCTGCATTTGCCTGGTGGTGAAATTGGGAAACCACGAAAACAAATTTTCAAGACGGCCGCAATGGGATTCGAACCCGCGCTAACACTAGTACTCTCAGTCCCCGTTGCCGGTCTATACAAAATGATACGGAAGATATTAAAGGCTGACAGCAGATACATTTTTAAAAGGAAGCCGGACATTCCGGCTGGAGTTAATTACAAGCTGTTTCTCGTACCTTCAGCACACATTACGTCACCCACTTGTTATTTGCTGTATGTGCTGTAATGCCACATTAAGCTGTAGGATAATTGCAGCAAGTACGGCACAAGTATGTCCCCCGTGACAGGCTACCATTTTTTCTCAAAGGAAAGTTCCGATGCCTGTTCTAGGAACTCCTTCGCTCGTATCTCATCTATAAATCTTATCTTTGCGTGCAGTACACTAATGTAATTACCGCAATGAATCTTCTTCGAGAGAATTTTGCTGCAATACCAGGAATTTTGCGGTCTTACGTGTCAAAGCTTGTGTTTACCATGGATGTTACAGACTGTAATGCTCCAATTTCTGTTGATATTTTTTTCATTGGTATGGTAGGATGTCGCATTGTTCTGTGAATAATTTAATAGTGTGGAGCACTAGGAGATGAAATTATCCTTGGTTTATTGGTGTACTAAAGCAGTGACTTACAGTTCATGATTAAGAGCATAAGACGATATAGGACGCGTCTGTTGGGGGGATACAGTAAAACAAACGTCTGACTGTAAAACAGGGCTATTCATCGCGCGCTCCACGGGTCATATTACTGTTTTCTAGAGCTCGCCATGGAAGTTAGAATGTTTATAAGCTTCACAAAATTCAATAAATTAAAAAATAGCATACCTATTTTTAGCCTATTTTCAATTTTGAAAAAATAGGCTTGTGAGATCACCTTTTGTCCGTGTGTGTGTGCGTGTGCGTGTGTGTGTGTGTGTGTGTGTGCGATTCGTGTGTGTGTGTGTCCCTAAAAAAATCTAAACGGCTGGAGCGAAAGTTCATAGCACTATTCCGGGCGACCTCGACCGTGCCCTTCAGATTTTGTTACGACTCACCAATCCAACATGGTGGCTGTGCGAAATATTTCACCAGCATTCAATATCTCCGAAACTATTACCGATATTACCCTGACATTTTCTATGGTGATAGAGGGAACTACTATAAGTTCACTTATGTGACCTTTGAAAACCTGGTAACTACAAAACCAACATGGCGGCCAAGCGAATTTGCGACTTTTAAATAGACGTTTCTCGCGATTTGGCCAACCAAACGCAATGAAACTTGGTACAGTATATGTTTATATACATTTTAATGCACAGACATCTAACTTCGTTCAATTGTTTACATAATCACAAGATGGCGGATGTGCGAAATATTTCACAGGCATTCTATATCTCTAAAACTATTAGCGGTATCTCCCTAAAATTTTGTACGGAGATAAAAGGCACTACTGGAAGTCCATCTATAGGACTTTCAAAAACCGGTTAACTACAAAACGAACATGGCGGCCAAGCGAATTTGAAAATTTTAAATAGAACTTTCTCGCGATTTAATGTTCCAAGCGCACTGAAACCTGGTACAGGAAATATTTACACACATTGTAATCCACTGGTATCTAATTTAGTTCAATTGTTTACATAACCTCAAGATGGCGGCAGTGCGAATTTTAAAATTAAGTTTTTATTTCTTGTGATGTAGTCATGCGATCGAAGTGAAAGTTTGAATAATGAACCTACGCAATAATTTTCCTTTAATGGTACATGACTCTATGGCCTATACATTTAACAATCCAACATGGCGATCCATCCGAAATATTAAGACGATACTGAATATCTACGAATCTATTTTAGCAATCAAACTGCATTTTTTAATGTACATAGGGGCTATGAACTTAAGTTCACCTATAGGACTTTAAATAACCTGGTGATCACAAATCCAACATGGCGGCGATGCGAATTATAAATATTCACATGGACGTTTCTCGCAATTTAACCATCCGCGTGCAGTGAAACTTGGTACAGTAAATCCTTATACGAATGTTAATCCACTGGCATCTAATTTATTTCAATTGTTTCCATAACCTCAAGATGGCAGCTGTGAAAATTTTTTAAATATCCTTGTTACTTCTTGTGTCCTAAATATGCGATTGAAGTTTGAATACTACACGTTCACAATAATCTGCATGTAACAGTACATAACTCTAGGACCTACATATATAAAATTCAACATGGCGACCATCCGAAATATTTAGTCGGTTCTCAATATCTACGAATCTATTACAGCAATCAAACTGAAATTGTGTATGTTGATAGTGGCAATTAACATAGGTAGGATATATGAAAATAGGCTGTATAGTTCTTCACGGAACTACTTGTTGTACTCTAGTTTGTGTTATTACTAGAAATTAGAACAGTAGGCCTACTGTATGCAGTATGAAATCTTAAAATATTCTTACGGCTGCGCGGTTAGTTCATCGCCTCCCTGCGTGAGTCACAGCCCGCCTCGGGCTACCCCCCCCCCCCCCCCCTCCCCCACTCAGTGTTTACCAGCGATTTGCGCAACAAGAAGACTGCAGTAACAAAGAGACCGTCCAGAAAGTTCGTGACCTAACTAGTGATGGAATTCTCGAAGAGCTGTGAATCCTGGACTGCCCTGGAAACATCCATTGAGTCACCAGCCCCGCTATATAAGCGACCTGGCCAGCGAGGGGAGTGAGTTTTTGAGGACTGTGTTTTTCTGAGCGAATGAGTGTGTTCAACTGTGCAACAGAGGATTATTGCAGTGAAGTGCTGTGAGGATTGCGAAACCCAGTGAACTATTCCCTAGCATGCAGACAGCGAAGCAGTGTGTACTCAAGGAAGTGTGCAAGGAGAACAAGTGAGTGTCAGACTGTGGCTTATTAGAAGAGGAAGAGTTGTGGTATTTCCAGCCGAGGACACGGACCTCATTACGGTACGGTAGGATTAACTGCATGACTGAGTGAAAAGGAAGTGTTCCCAACAAGAGGGGACCTAGAGTGAGATACTAATTTCTTGTATCTGTTTATTGTGTGGTGGACTGTAACTTGCTAGACCTGCAATAAAACTTATATTTCTTTAAGGGCCAAACTGTGTTGTGCTTTTAACGACTGTAGTCCAATTAACGAACGTGCTACCAGGGCTAACACGTAACAATATGTATAACTGAAAATAAAATACGGTACCATAAATATTTATTAAATGTAATACACCTTAGTCAATGAAAGATAATGAAAATAGAATACCTTATACCACTTTCGGCCACATTGTAGCCCTCTTGAGTAATGGTTTTCAAAAATAGATCAAAATTATTTGAATTACGAGCAAAGTTATTGAAATAATATTTTACTTGGGTAAAAAAAAAAAAAAACCAACGCAATCCAACTTCAACATAGATATCAACGCGACATTTTCTCAGTCAACGACTATCCGCTTCATCCATACCACATATAAAAAACATTCATTAAAGCAAAGAATACATACAATAAATGTCTAAATCTTGCTCCCCTCAGCAACGAGTTTTATTTCATCTTATGGAAACTTACTTACTTAATTCCTGCCGCTCCTTCCGGAGCATAGGGCCTTGGCGAAATTTCTCCACGCAGTACGGTTCCCGGCTATTCTCTTCACTTGACTCCAGTTCTTGTCCTCCTCTGCAATTTCATTTTCGATCGTCCTCTTCCAGGTCTTCTTAGGTCGACCTCGCTTCCTGGCACCTTGAGGATTCCAGTCTAGCGCCGCCCTCTCAACAGCTCCGTCCGGCTTCCTTAGTGTGTGACCGATCCAGCGCCATTTCCTCTCCTTGATCTGGATGCTAATCGGTTGTTGATTGGTGATGGTCCAAAGATCTTCGTTTGAGATTATGTCCGGCCACCTCACATTCATGATGCGACGCAGACATCTGTTAATGAACACCTGTAGCTGGTTGTTGATCGGTTTTGTGACTTTCCATGTTTCACAGCCATAGAGAAGAATCGACTTTACGTTGCTATTGAAAAGGCGGAGCTTGGTCTTCCTGGAAATGTTTCTATTTCTCCAGATGGGGTAGAGCTGGACAAAGGCACCATTTGCCTTCTTGATACGGCTTCGAACATCTTCCTCAGCTCCCCCATCATTTGTGACTATACTCCCAAGGTAGAGGAAGGACTCAACTCGCTCAATTTCCTTTCCGTTGACTGTCAAGCTAGTCGTGACGTCAGAATTTATCCTCATCTCTTTGGTCTTGTTGGTGTTAATCATCAGTCCTGCACGTTCTGCTTCTCTCTGCAACCTCCCCAGCTTATCTTCTATGTCTCGGTACCGTTGTGCCATAAGACAAATGTCGTCCGCGAAATCCAGATCTTCAAGCCTGTCATTTATACCCCATTGAATCTTATGGAAAGCCATTTCAATATATTTTTAATTTTTTTAAAATCTATTTATATATTTTTAATATCACCAGATAATTTAGATATACGGGAGCCTCCGTGGCTTAGGCGGCAACACGCCGGCCTCTCACAACTGGGTCCGTGGTTCAAATCCCGGTCACTCCATGTGAGATCTGTGCTGGACAAAACGGAGGCATACAGGTTTTTCTCCGGGTACTCCGGTTTTCCCTGTCAACATTTCATTCCAGCAACACTCATCATTTCATTTCATCTGTCATTCATTTAATCATTGCCCCAGAGGAGTGCGTCAGGCCTCGGCAGCCGGCACAGTTCATATCCTCGCCGCTAGATGGGGGTTTCATTCATTCCATTCCTGACCCGGTCGGAGACTGGAAGCAGGCTGTGGATTTTCATTTCAATTTAGATATACGCATGTTTCAGAAAATTATTTTAGAATATCGTCTACTTAAAGCCCATTGTTACACATCTGTTTTTGAATACTTTTTTTTTGAAAAATTGTTATCAAAGAAAGGGAAAACTCAAGTTAAATATTGATTCCATAACTTTGCTCGTAATTCAACTAGTTTTGATTTATTTAAGAAAACAATTACTGAAGAGTGGCAAAATGTGGCTGCAGCTGGTATAATGTATTCCATTTTTCTATTTTATTTCCGATTTTAACGTCAATCAGGAAACGTTGTAATTAATATGATTATTTTCATATCATTGCGTATATTCATAGCCTACAAATATACTGTAGTTAAAACTGTCAAACATGTCATGTCTATTGTCAAACATTGCTCCATACTACCTTACTATATATCTCTCTTCTACTTCAGACATCAGGTCCAAAGTAACCCCACATCAAGGTTACATTGCTCCATTTCTATAAATAACAGTTAAAATGGACTGAAATAGTTTTCTTTAATATAAATACACAAATTGGTCCTAAAAGTCTATTTTAAACAAGTAGTTCCGTGAAGAACTCCACAGCCTATTTTCATATATCCTACTCATGTTAATTACCTCTATCAACATACAAAATTTCAGTTTGATTGTTGTGATAGATTCGTAGATATTGAGAACCGTCTAAATATTTCAGATGGTCGCCAGGATGGATTTTTTATTTATGTACTGTTACATGAAGATTATTGTGTACATGTTGTATTCAAACTTCAAACGCATAATTATAACACAAGAAGTAAAAACGAGGTTTAAAAAATTCACACAGCTGCCATCTTGTGGTTATGGAAACAATTGAAATAAAATAGATGCCAGTGGATTAACATTTGTGTAAGCATTTAAAGTGCAAAGTTTCACTGCACTCGGATGGTTAAATCGCGAGAAACGTCCATTTAAATATTTATACATCGCGTCGCCGCCATGTTGGATTTGTGCTCACCAGGTTACTGAAAGTCCTATAGGTGAACTTATGTTCATAGCTTCCCCGATGCTCGCCATTTTGGATTGTTATATGTATAGGTCATAGCGTTATGTACCATTAAAGGAAAATTATTGCGTAGGTCCATTACTCAAACTTTCACTTCGATCGCATGATTACAACTCAAGAAATAAAAACTTAATTTTAAAATTTCGTACAGCCGCCATCTTGAGGTTATGTAAACAATTGAACTAATTTAGATGCCAGTGCATTACAATATCGATAATTATTTGCTGTACCACATTTCACTGCGCTCAGAGAGTTAAATCACGAGAAAAGTCTATTAAAATGTTTCAAATTCGCTTGGCCGCCATGTTCGTTCTTTACTTTACAGGTTTATGAAAGTGTCATAGATAAACTTGTACCAGTGCCTTTTATTAACGTACAAAATTTCAGGGTAATATCTGTAATAGTTTCGGAGATATGGAATGCCAGTGAAATATTTCGCACAGCCACCATTTTGAGGTTATGTAAACAATTGAACTAAATTAGACACCAGTGCATCAAAATGTGTATAAACATTTGCTGTACCAAGTTTCATTATGTTTGGATGGTTAAATCACGAGAAAAGTCTATTTAAAAGTCTTAAATTCGCCTGGCCGCCATGTTGGTTTTGTAGTTACCAGGTTTTTGAAAGTCTCATAGGCGAACTTCTAGTAGTGCCCTTTATCACCGTACACAATTTCAGGGTGATATCGGTAATAGTTTCGGAGAAACTGAACGCTGGTGAGAAATTTCGCACAGCCGCCATGTTGGATTGGTAACACACAATAAAATTTTAAGGGCACGGTCGAGGTCGCCCAGAATGGTGCTTTGATCTTACCGAGTTTCATTGAAATTGCTCCAGCAGTTTAGAAGTTATTAGGGGACACACACACACACCATCACACACACACGCGCACACACAGACACACGGACAAAAGGTGATCTCATAAGCCTTTTTTTTTTTTTCAAAAATGAAAATAGGCTAAAAATGAAATCATTTAAAAAATAATAATGTTAGACAAACCGTGTTTTACAGACTCTTTTCCAAAAATGTTTGCAAAATGTGGAGCAAAGTATGTAAATATCCTATTTAATGTGTACTATAATTGACAAAATATTCAATGAAATCAAGCCCATGGTAACCTCAAACTTATAAAATCTACCGGATATCATTCCTTTTCATATTAACATAGAGAAGTGGTAAAAAAATATAACTTATTTAGGCACAAAATGTATTGAATATGTTTTTAAATATAATGTGAAAATGTCAGCTTTGAGCGAATAAACATTGTTTTAGCTAAAGACCCAAAGATATATCGGGATCCAACAAATTTGCGAAAACCTCAAAAACATATAGCCTACTAATTTGCATTGTTAATATCTTCTACTACATAAAGCTCAAATACCACTCACTCACTGATTCATTCATCACGAAATCTCAGAAACCACCGAACGGATTGGAATGAAATTTGGTATGCCGCTTCCTCAAGGGCCGCAAACGCGCACTAAGAAAAGATTTTTGGATATTCTGGTTCTAAAGGGGTGTTAAGGGGGTAGACCTGCATTTCATTGAATAGCAATATCCCCCGATTGGTTTCATTGGGGGATGTAATACTCGGCATATAAACGCATCATTAAAAATAACAAGACATGTGTCCGAGGGTTTTTCGATATGGTGTATATTATGAGGTGAAAGGGGGGAAAAGTGGGGGTTTAAGGATTCCTAACGGAGCGTGTATTTCTTAAACGACATAAGCGAGGAGTTTGAAACTCAGCGGAAAAAAATCAGAATAAAAAACAAGATGTTCAGTAAAGAACATATAGCCTACTTTCTCCTAAATGCATGGGTATTGTTATAACTCTTTGTCCTTTTCAAGGAGTACGATTGAATGTTGGTTGTAGTAGCTTTTTGAAATACAACGTGCTATAGGGATATTAAACATGAATATGAGGTGCCCTTTGCTAGTGCTACCTCTGTACCAAATTTCGTTCATTCGGTTCTACCGTGTTCGAATTAATAGGGGGAATCAATTTTGACATAAAGATGGCCGCCATCCGCAAACTATTAGGCTAATGACCTATTAGATTGGTCAAAGGATGCTCCCTCCATAAAGGTATGTTGTTGCAAAATTTGGTAGAGATCGGATGGTTATGTTAGTCCTAATTTTATTTAAGCTTTAAACATTTGTGTGGCCGCCATTACGTTTTTGTCAATATGGCGGCGATGTTAATCATGACACTGAGATGCCCTTTGCTAGTGCTATCTCTGTACCAAATTTCGTTCCATTCGGTTTCACCGTGTTTGAATTAATAGGGGGAATCGATTCTGACACAAAGATGGCCGCCATCCGCAAGCTATTAGGCGAATGACCTATTAGATTGGTCAAAGGATGCTCCCTCCATAAAGGTATGTAGTTGCAAAACTTGGTAGAGATCGGATGATTAGGTTAATCGTAATTTGATTTAAGCTTTGAACATTCGTGTGGCCGCCATTACTTTTCAGTCAAGATGGCGGCGATATAAAACATGACACTGAGGTGCCCTTTGCTATTGCTACCTCTGTACCAAATTTCGTTCCATTCGGTTCCACCGTGTTCGAATTAATAGGCGGAATCAATTTTGACATAAAGATGGCCGCCATCCTCAAACTGTTAGGCGAATAACCTACTAGATTGGTCAAAGGATGCTCCCTCCATAAAGGTATGTAGTTGCAGAATTTGGTAGGGATCGGATGATTAGGTTAATCGTAATTTGATTTAAGCTTTGAACATTCGTGTGGCCGCCATTACGTTTCAGCCAAGATGGCGGCGATATAAAACATGACACTGAGGTGCCCTTTGCTAGTGCTACCTCTGTACCAAATTTCGTTCCATTCGGTTCCACCGTGTTCGAATTAATAAGGGGGAATCAATTTTGACATAAAGATGGCCGCCATCCGCAAACTATTAGGCTTATAACCTACTAGATTGGTCAAAGGATGCTCCCTCCATAAAGGTATGTTGTTGCAAAGTTTGGTAGAGATCGGATGGTTATGTTAGTCGTAATTTAACTTAAGCCTTGAACATTTGTGTGGCCGCCTTTACGTTTCTGTCATACGGCGGCGATACAAAACATGACACTGAGGTGCCCTTTGCTAGTGCTACCTCTGAACCAAATTTCGTTCCATTCGGTTCCAACGTGTTCGAATTAATAGGGGGAATCAATTTTGACATAAAGATGGCCATCATCCGCAAACTATTAGGCTAATAACCTATTAGATTGGTCACAGGATGCTTCCTCCATAAAGGTATGTTGTTGCAAAGTTTGGTAGAGATCGGATGGTTATGTTAGTCGTAATTTAACGTAAGCTTTGAACATTTGTGTGGCCGCCATTACGTTTCTGTCACTATGGCGGCGATATAAAACATGACACTGAGATACCCTTTGCTAGTGCTACCTCTGTACCAAATTTCGTTCCATTCGGTTTCACCATGTTTGATTTTCACACAAAGATGGCCGCCATCCGCAAACTATTAGGCTAATGACCTATTCGTTTGGTCAAAGGATGCTTCCTCTATAAGGGTATGTTGTTGCAAAATTTGGTAGAGATCGGATGATTAGGTTAATCGTAATTTGATTTAAGCTATGAACATTTGTGTGGCCGCCATTACGTTTCCGTCAAGATGGTGGCGATATAAAACATGACACTGAGGTGCCTTTTGTTAGTACTACCTCTGTACCAAATTTCGTTCCATTCGGTTGCACCGTGTTCGAATTAATAGGGGGAATCGATTTTCACACAAAGATGGCCGTCATCCGCAAACTATTAGGCAGATGATCTATTAGTCTGGTCAAAGGATCCTCCCCCCGTAAAGGTATGTTGTTGCAAAATTTGGTAGAGATCAAATGATTAGGTTAGTCGTAATTCGATTTAAGCTTTGAACATTCGTGTGGCCGCCATTACGTTTCAGTCAAGATGGCGGCGATACAAAACATGACACTGAGGTGCCCTTTGCTAGTGCTAACTCTGAACCAAATTTCGTTCCATTCGGTTTCACCGTGTTCGAATTAATAGGGGGAATCAATTTTGACATAAAGATGGCCGCCATCCGCAAACTATTAGGCTAATAACCTATTAGATTGGTCAAAGGATGCTTCCTCCATAAAGGTATGTTGTTGCAAAGTTTGGTAGAGATCGGATGGTTATGTTAGTCGTAATTTAACTTAAGCTTTGAACATTTGTGTGGCCGGCATTACGTTTCTGTCACTATGGCGGCGATATAAAACATGACACTGAGATACCCTTTGCTAGTGCTACCTCTGTACCAAATTTCGTCCCATTCGGTTTCACCGTGTTTGATTTTCACACAAAGATGGCCGCCATCCGCAAACTATTAGGCTAATGACCTATTCGTTTGGTCAAAGGATGCTTCCTCTATAAGGGTATGTTGTTGCAAAATTTGGTGGAGATCGGATGATTAGGTTAATCGTAATTTGATTTAAGCTTTGAACATTTGTGTGGCCACCATTACGTTTCCGTCAAGATGGCGGCGATATAAAACATGACACTGAGGTGCCTTTCGTTAGTACTACCTCTGTACCAAATTTCGTTCCATTCGGTTGCACCGTGTTCGAATTAATAGGGGGAATCGATTTTCACACAAAGATGGCCGCCATCCGCAAACTATTAGGCTGATGATCTATTAGTTTGGTCAAAGAATCCTCCCCCCGTAAAGGTCTGTTGTTGCAAAATTTGGTAGAGATGAAATGATTAGGTTAGTCGTAATTTGATTTAAGCTTTGAACATTTGTGTGGCCGCCATTACGTTTCCGTCAAGATGGCGGCGATATAAAACATGACACTGAGGTGCCTGTTGTTAGTACTACCTCTGTACCAAATTTCGTTCCATTCGGTTGCACCGTGTTCGAATTAATAGGGGGAATCGATTTTCACACAAAGATGGCCGTCATCTGCAAACTATTACGCTGATGACCTATTGGTTTGGTCAAAGGATGCTCCCTCCATAAAGGTATGTTGTTGCAAAGTTTGGTAGAGATCGGATGGTTATGTTAGTCCTAATTTGATTTAAGCTTTAAACATTTGTGTGGCCGCCATTACGTTTTTGTCAATATGGCGGCGATGTTAATCATGACACTGAGATGCCCTTTGCTAGTGCTATCTCTGTACCAAATTTCGTTCCATTCGGTTTCACCGTGTTTGAATTAATAGGGGGAATCAATTCTGACACAAAGATGGCCGCCATCCGCAAGCTATTAGGCGAATGATCTATTAGATTGGTCAAAGGATGCTCCCTCCATAAAGGTATGTAGTTGCAAAACTTGGTAGAGATCGGATGATTAGGTTAATCGTAATTTGATTTAAGCTTTGAACATTCGTGTGGCCGCCATTACTTTTCAGTCAAGATGGCGGCGATATAAAACATGACACTGAGGTGCCCTTTGCTATTGCTACCTCTGTACCAAATTTCGTTCCATTCGGTTCCACCGTGTTCGAATTAATAGGCGGAATCAATTTTGACATAAAGATGGCCGCCATCCTCAAACTGTTAGGCGAATATCCTACTAGATTGGTCAAAGGATGCTCCCTCCATAAAGGTATGTAGTTGCAGAATTAGGTAGGGATCGGATGATTAGGTTAATCGTAATTTGATTTAAGCTTTGAACATTCGTGTGGTCGCCATTACGTTTCAGCCAAGATGGCGGCGATATAAAACATGACACTGAGGTGCCCTTTGCTGGTGCTACCTCTGTACCAAATTTCGTTCCATTCGGTTCCACCGTGTTCGAATTAATAGGGGGAATCAATTTTGACATAAAGATGGCCGCCATCCGCAAACTATTAGGCTAATAACCTATTAGATTGGTCACAGGATGCTTCCTCCATAAAGGTATGTTGTTGCAAAGTTTGGTAGAGATCGGATGGTTATGTTAGTCGTAATTTAACTTAAGCCTTGAACATTTGTGTGGCCGCCTTTACGTTTCTGTCATACGGCGGCGATACAAAACATGACACTGAGGTGCCCTTTGCTAGTGCTACCTCTGAACCAAATTTCGTTCCATTCGGTTCCAACGTGTTCGAATTAATAGGGGGAATCAATTTTGACATAAAGATGGCCATCATCCGCAAACTATTAGGCTAATAACCTATTAGATTGGTCACAGGATGCTTCCTCCATAAAGGTATGTTGTTGCAAAGTTTGGTAGAGATCGGATGGTTATGTTAGTCGTAATTTAACGTAAGCTTTGAACATTTGTGTGGCCGCCATTACGTTTCTGTCACTATGGCGGCGATATAAAACATGACACTGAGATACCCTTTGCTAGTGCTACCTCTGTACCAAATTTCGTTCCATTCGGTTTCACCGTGTTTGATTTTCACACAAAGATGGCCGCCATCCGCAAACTATTAGGCTAATGACCTATTCGTTTGGTCAAAGGATGCTTCCTCTATAAGGGTATGTTGTTGCAAAATTTGGTAGAGATCGGATGATTAGGTTAATCGTAATTTGATTTAAGCTTTGAACATTTGTGTGGCCGCCATTACGTTTCCGTCAAGATGGCGGCGATATAAAACATGACACTGAGGTGCCTTTTGTTAGTACTACCTCTGTACCAAATTTCGTTCCATTCGGTTGCACCGTGTTTGAATTAATAGGGGGAATCGATTTTCACACAAAGATGGCCGTCATACGCAAACTATAAGGCTGATGATCTATTAGTCTGGTCAAAGGATCCTCCCCCCGTAAAGGTATGTTGTTGCAAAATTTGGTAGAGATCAAATGATTAGGTTAGTCGTAATTCGATTTAAGCTTTGAACATTCGTGTGGCCGCCATTACGTTTCAGTCAAGATGGCGGCGATACAAAACATGACACTGAGGTGCCCTTTGCTAGTGCTACCTCTGAACCAAATTTCGTTCCATTCGGTTTCACCGTGTTCGAATTAATAGGGGGAATCAATTTTGACATAAAGATGGCCGCCATCCGCAAACTATTAGGCTAATAACCTATTAGATTGGTCAAAGGATGCTTCCTTCATAAAGGTATGTTGTTGCAAAGTTTGGTAGAGATCGGATGGTTATGTTAGTCGTAATTTAACTTAAGCTTTGAACACTTGTGTGGCCGCCATTACGTTTCTGTCACTATGGCGGCGATATAAAACATGACACTGAGATACCCTTTGCTAGTGCTACCTCTGTACCAAATTTCGTTCCATTCGGTTTCACCGTGTTTGATTTTCACACATAGATGGCCGCCATCCGCAAACTATTAGGCTAATGACCTATTCGTTTGGTCAAAGGATGCTTCCTCTATAAGGGTATGTTGTTGCAAAATTTGGTAGAGATCGGATGATTAGGTTAATCGTAATTTGATTTAAGCTTTGAACATTTGTGTGGCCACCATTACGTTTCCGTCAAGATGGCGGCGATATAAAACATGACACTGAGGTGCCTTTCGTTAGTACTACCTCTGTACCAAATTTCGTTCCATTCGGTTGCACCGTGTTCGAATTAATAGGGGGAATCGATTTTCACACAAAGATGGCCGTCATCCGCAAACTATTAGGCTGATGATCTATTGGTTTGGTCAAAGAATCCTCCCCCCGTAAAGGTATGTTGTTGCAAAATTTGGTAGAGATCAAATGATTAGGTTAGTCGTAATTTGATCAAAGCTTTGAACATTTGTGTGGCCGCCATTACGTTTCCGTCAAGATGGCGGCGATATAAAACATGACACTGAGGTGCCTGTTGTTAGTACTACCTCTGTACCAAATTTCGTTCCATTCGGTTGCACCGTGTTCGAATTAATAGGGGGAATCGATTTTCACACAAAGATGGCCGTCATCTGCAAACTATTACGCTGATGACCTATTGGTTTGGTCAAAGGTTGCTCCCCCCATAAAGGTATGTTGTTGCAAAATTTGGTAGAGATCGGATGATTAGGTTAGTCGTAATTTGATTTAAGCTTTGAACATTTGTGGGTACGCCATTGCGTTTCCGTCAAGATGGCGGCGATATAATACATGACACTGAGCTGTCCTTTGCTAGTGCTACCTTTGTACCAAATTTCGTTCAATTCGCATTCACCGTGTTCGAATTGACAGGGGGGGACAGACATTCAGAGTACACACACTCACACACAGACACACAGACTCACATACACACACACAGACTCACACACACACATACACACACACAGACAGACACACTTTTTTCGCCCTGTGTTGATCTCATAAGTCTACTTTCATTTTTTGCAAAAATCGAAAGTAGGCTAATATGTAAATAGGTGTTTGACCGTTTTTTCACAAATCCAATTTAAGGAGCCCATGGGGAGGGGTGAAATTCTGGGGGAAAAAAACAGGAAAGAAAGTGTCCTAACTGATTGACTGACTCACTCACTCATCAAACTCGGGGGGAAAAACTGCTTAAAAATAAGTAAATAACTGTTCGACAGTTTTTTTTCATAAATCAAATTTAAGGGGTTCATGGGGAGGGGTGAAATTATGAAAAAAGAAAATTGAAAGAAACATCGAATATCAATATCTCCTGATTGGTTTCATTGGGGGATGTGATACTCGGCATATAAACTCATCATTAAAAACAAGATGTTCGGGAAAGAACATATAGCCTACTTTCTCCGAAATGTATGGGTATAGTTATAACTCTCTGTCCTTATCATCTCCTAATTTCTTCCTATTTGAAGTGCAAATTGGCACACAGGATTTGAACAGTGGCGTTCAAATCATAGTTTATAATTTACCCCAGCATTTTGCAATTTCATCAGCAAACACTCCAAACACCGACTACTTACAATAATTGAAACTTCGTTGCTCTAATAAGGCCCATCTACAATGCGCAGTCGGCAGTCCGTAGTTGGTAGTCCTCGGTCGGCAGTCGCGATCGACTCCGTGTATACTATAGGCACCATACACAACATGAAGTTGCAGTTGGTAGCTGGCAGTTGGCAGTCGAGAATTTTATCCTTGACTGCCAACTACCCGACTGCAGCAATGTAATAGCCAATCAGAGCAGATCAGAAACTGACGTCACGTTGTTGTTCTGTGTCGTGTACGAATGATATAGAACTAAGTGAAGTAACTTCGCAACCCGTTAATTTATAGGCTAATCTTAAATACACGGTATAACAAAATAATCCATCTCCAAATCATCCATATTGCAAGTTTTGAGATTATCAACAACGCCTCTGTGCACAAGGAATAAACGAATGTTACTGTATTATTACTCCTAGCAGTCGTTAAGACTGGGTTCACTAACTGGCCGGTATAGAGCGCTGCTCGAATCTATAGTTTCTGCATAGTACAACTGAAGGCTGGAAGATGTCACTCCAGTGGAGAATGTCGTTTTTTTTTAATATATAATTTCCATTGCAAAAAGCACCATATAAAGCTTTATTTTATAACGTCTCAGTACTCAAGAAACAATAAATATAAAAACTAGTCGTGATATCTAGTTGTGAAATATCGAACAATATAATCCTAACAGAGCGAGTGCATTCTAGCGGCCAGAAGAAGAAACTTTTCAATAAAATCTGTTACCTTTTTGTCAGCTAGATGTCTCGATTAAATCTGCTGGCGAATTATGTTTTAATTAAGTATATGTTTTGCACCGTAATATGCACAATATAACGCTTAATTTTAAAACGTCTGAGTCATTACAAAGCAACAAATATGTAAAATGTCAAGCAAAAAACTAACTCTGATGGGGTTTGAACCATAGGCATATGAATGACAGACTAACGCTCTACCACTGAGCTAATTGTGTCAACGAATATCGTCCTATATAAAATGACTTACATAGAACTTGTTAGCAAATAATGATTTATACTAAACGATTTCATCACTGAAGTATATTATTTATATATAAAGCATTTCATACAAAGTTTATTTATTTTGTTTCCGTACGCTATATTGCATGCAATACTCAAATTAGTGAAATATAAGTCAGGCACAAGATATCCGCTGCCATCTTGTCTTATTAATGAATCAGCTGAGCTTTTAAAAATCACGTCTGCACTATAGTATTACAAAATAAACTTTTAATTTCGTACGTGCCTCTTCCTTTAGAACAGTTAAAACGATTCTCGGCTCGATAATCGGAACTGGTGGGTCCCATGATATGGATTATAAAGTTTGCATAATTCGCACGGCCGCCATCCTGAAATGGTATGGCGGACGACCTTGTAGTTTGGTCACAAGACGCATCCTATACGAAGGTATGTTGTTACCAAATTTGGTAGAGATTGGATGATTTGGTTAGTCGTTATTTGATTTTACGTTTTGAACGTTTGAGTGGCCGCCATTCAGTTTTAGTAAAGATGGCGGCGATATAAAACATGACACTGAGGTGTCCTTTGCTAGTGCTACCTTTGTACCAAATTTCGTTCAATTCGCATTCACCGTGTTCGAATTGATAGGGGGGGGACAGACATTCAGAGTACACACACTCACACACACACACACACAGACTCACACACACACATACACACACACAGACTCACACACACACATACACACACTCAGACAGACACACTTTTTTCGCCCTGTGTTGATCTCATAAGTCTACTTTCATTTTTTGCAAAAATCGAAAGTAGGCTAATAAGAAGACACGCGTCTGAGGGTTTTTCGATGTGGTGTATATTATGAGATGCAAGGGGTGAAAAGTGGGTGTTGAAGGATTCCTAACGGAGCGTGTATCTCTTAAACGACATAAGCGAGGAATTTGAAGCTCAGCGGAAGAAAATCAGAATAAAAAATAAGTAAATAGGTGTTTGACCGTTTTTTCATAAATCCAATTTAAGGGGCCTAGGGGGAGGGGTGAAATTCTGGGGGAAATGAAAACAGGTAATATGTAAAATTATACATGGCCTTTGTTGTAGAAAATAACACATTACATCTTTTTTGTCTCTTGCTATTTCATCATACTACGAATACTTAGGGAGTTATGAATTATTTTGTACTTTTTGGCCGGAATTTTCCAAGTCCCAGGAATGACATAAAAATTGATTCGAATGAAATTTCAAAAAATAGCTCTTTTTAATACTTTTATTATATTTTTCAGGTCTTTTAGGGTCCGAAACCAACATGATATTTTGATGTTTTTTTTTTTCGTCCCATGCATTTTTGATTTCAGGTGATTGTTAAGGGGGTAGACCTGCATTTCATTGAATAGCGATATCTCCCGATTGGTTTCATTGGGGAATGTGATACTCGGCATATGACACGTGTCTGAGGGTTTTTCGATGTGGTGTATATTATGAGGTGAAAGGGGTGAAAAGTGGGGGTTGAAGGATTCCTAACGGAGCGTGTATCTCTTAAACGACATAGGCGAGGAGTTTAAAACTCGGAGGAAATCAATCAGCTTAAAAATAAGTAAATAAATAAAATAAATAGATGTTTGACCGTTTTTTCATAAATCCAATATAAGGGACCTGTGGGGAGGGCTGAAATTCTGGAAGAAAAACGTCCACTAAGGAAGGATTTTTGGATGTTCACTCTCATCGACCAACCAAAACTATTCAAGTTAGAAGAATGATATTTTGGGGATTTGTTTGTTGTGTGTCGAAAACGTCCACTAAGGAGGAATTTTTGGATATTCAGGTTCTAAAGGGGTGTTAACGGGGTTAAACCTGCAATTCATTGAATAACAAAATGACATGACTATGACGCGAGCGAAGCCGCGTGTACCTGCTAGTAGCATTATAAAAGTGTTTCTACCCATTTCAACTCGCGTGGATTACTCGCGAATGTTGTAAAATACCAGAGTATAAATGAATTTCATTGAGCACTCACTATTCTTTATTACAAATCTGGGTGTTATGGACGAGAATTATATTTATACAGTCTATTATGCACCAGTATTACTGTAGTTTCTTCTTGCAATGCAACACAATGCACCATTCATTGGTAAATCAAGATCAATTGGACGGTTGCGTGAATCAGCGGTAACGTTCCCGTCTGCTGTGCCCAAGGGCAGGATCAAATCCTGGCGCAGTCAGTTGGAATTTGAGGGTGCGCAAATGCAAGGGAGCCGTGTCAGTAGATTTACTGGCACATTAAAGATCCCCTTCGGGGCTAAATTCCGGAACCCCGGCGTCTCTAAAAGCCGCAACGGTTAAAAGGAACGTAAAACAAATAACATTATTAACAAGAACAATTGTGAGCTTAAGTACTGGATAATCTGACGATGATCGAAAACCACGCCATTCCACATTAAAGAACTCGAATAGGATTGTGTATAGGAAGGCCAACGTCACATCAAACCGTCCATGATTGGCTAACAGAATGTTTGAAACTGCTATGATTGGTCATGACAGCTGCAAAGCTGTTTGTTGTTTTATTTAGGTGCTTGGACATCATGGTCATTTCAGCCGCGTATACTTGTATGTGTGTAGAATTTGTCCAATAACCTGTGGTATTGTGATGGTGATGTCGGTAGTAGTGTGTCTTGGTAAATGAGACGAGGATTAAGGAAGAGGTGGCCGTGGCCTCAGTCATTTGCCAGGAGTAGACGTGGGACACCAGGGAGTACTCCGTTCCAACCCTCAGACTAGAATCATATATATTATTTCAGTAGTATAAATCCCTCCTGCGGCGCTTACAAGCGACCGATCGTGACAAATGAGCATTCAAATGAAATAGAATAGACATTAGCAGTGACGAATTGCACTCTAATTTCATAAATATCTATAATTTCTTTTAAAAAATGACGTTAAAAATATGTACGAAGTGAGTGATTTGCAGATGATGTTGCTGTAGGAAAATACGCTTCATAATTGCTGTCCACTTCACATTTTGGCCGCTGTGACGCCCGTTTCATGTCATTTTAACATTCTGAGGTCTTTCCTTTATCATTTTCCATGGATTTCAGAAACAGAAACTCAAAGGATTGAGTGCTCAAATCGTATAATTTCATAAATATCGAATAACCGGTGAGTGATACTTATGATGATCCAATTTTCAGTGATTGCCTTCCTAAGTTAGGGAACGTAGAACATGGAATTCTAACTGAAATGTAAATAGTGTTCTATCATCATTTGGTGGAAATAAAAACATAAAAACCTTTGCGATTGCGATTGCGAGCCTAGCGCGCTACAATTACAGCCTGTCAGCCTGAGGGACCTTAAATGCTTCATCTATTAAATGGTTTTGGCCAAACAGCATGGTTATGGGGGTGTTGGGTGATTACCTAAAGTGCAATTATCTGACCAGGATGCGGCCTGGTGCCGGGGGCACTTCTTAAATTCTTAATTTGAAAGGAAAGGAAAGTAAAAGTATGTGCTTAGGTGAGCATATATAGAAGAGTAGAAAGTTTCTTGGAAAGAGCTGAAGAAGCTAGATTTGTTCAATAATAATTCGGGGCCGTTTGTATCGGCACCCGGTTGCTTGGTAATCACCGAACCTGTTCACTAGAGGGTTGGTGTTTTGTGTTGATATTTTATAAAGTTGGGCTGCCTGCTTCCTAATGCGGGTACTGATTACCGGGAGCTGGTAATCAGCGTGGAGTTGAGGGAGCTCCTGATATCGTGCGCAGAGCCTTATTTTGAATAATCTGCAGTTTATTGAGGTGTGTGGGAGCTGCGTAGCCCCACAGAGGAGAGGCATATTCCAGTACAGATCGCACAAGAGTGCGATAAGCCAGGAGTTTGCTTAAGTCATCGAGGTCGCTCTTAAAAAATAGACTCGTTCTCACGATGGCACTGATGTCACGACATTATGCCATGACATGAAATGTCGCAGCAGTGTCATTGTCGGAAAAGTTTTTGATGCCACCGTCACAGTGCAGTGGTATTGGTGTCGCGTATTCAAAAGTTTTGATATGCGACACCGCGGCATCAATGCTGTCGTGACACAAACGTGAACTTCCACACTTAATGTCGTCATGAGAACAGGTTTGTACCAGTGGTGTCGTGACATTACATCACTCGACCACGTGTGTTTTGTGTAATTATATTATGGCTGCGTTTGATATTCTTCAGTTTCTGGAAGACTATCAGCAATATCCCTGCTTGTGGGACAAATCTGTCCCAGAGTTCAAAAATAGGCAAAAGAGAGATGATACTGAATCAGCGTTATTATAAGTAAGTGGCCTCATAAACGTGAAAACCCTGAGAGCGAAAATTAGGTCGATTCGCGGAACATATAACAATGAATATCGCAAAATTAAAACAACAACAACAACAAGAACAGGGACCGGCGCAGATGTAATATATCCATATATCAATTCTCCGACAACACTGACAACGGTACAAACAACGTCCACCATATTGCGCGGAAATGCCACGAAAGCTCGAACTTCTGTACCTATCGTGTGAACAGGTAACTACTGCCATGGCTGCGAATGCCGTGACATTTCATGACAGCAAAGTCGTGACATCAGTGTCATCGTGAGAACCTCATGATGGGCCAGAGCTGCGCACTGCTTAACTTCCTGTGCAAATGTAAGTTCGCGGTCTAGCGTGGTTCCCAGATACTTTGTAGCTGTCTGCTATCTTATCACATCGCCGAAAAAGGCGAGGTCCTGGACGTCAGTGAATTTACGTTTCTTAGAGAAAAGAGTGGCAGAACATTTAGGAACATTAATTTTAACTAGCGGACCCGTGCGAGAACTCTCGCATAATTGGTTGTGTGTGCCCCACGTGTACAGACTACCCGCCCGGTCCTATTGCTATACGGGCTGTAGGCGACAAACTTCTTGCAGGGGCTATTGTCTTGTTTATTTGTTTAAAAGCACTTTATAAACAAATAAATATATTTGCGTTGACTTTTCAAGAAATGCAAGATTTTTCCTCTACTATTGAGACTATTTGGAAGATTGTGGTACGAACCACACCTTCTAACTCCTTCTGGTTTAGGAGCTTGAGTTTTGTGAAACATACACCTTAGCGTATTATATAATAAGATTCGCCAGAGTTTTAGCCAGGATTCTAAAACATCTACTGCTTCTTGTAGGTAAGCGTTAATTTTATGTCCATTCCAGGAAGTGGTACAAATAGCAGTATCGTCTGCATATAGGTGGAGGCTAGTGTTCTTAGTCTAAGGGATGTCAGCGACAAAGACGTTGAATAAAAGAGGGGGGAAATGACACTGCCCTGCGGTACACCGGCTTTAATCCTTCTCAGAGAGATTGGGCTTCCTCCACCTGGACATAAAATTGCCTTTTCCTAAGTGGAGTGGCCTTTACGAAAGCCAAACTGCTCATCATTTAAATAGTCATCTACAATATTTTGCAGCCTCGAGAGTATAGTTATCTCGAATAATTTCGAGATGATGGAGAGGAGACTGATGGGCCTATAATGTTGAGGAAAAGTGCCGTTGATGCGAGGTTTACCTATCATAATGGCCTTGGCAATTTTCCAGGCTGCCGGGAAGTAACCAAATATCTTAGTGAGGCTAGTGAGAACATTCTTGGGGATGATTTTAAGAAAAGAACCCGCCACGCCATCTGGCCCGGGCGCCTTCCGGTTCTTCAACTTTGTAATATGTTTGAGCAATTCGGTTGGTGAGACAAACCCGAAGTCCGGTGGCAGTTCGTCCTGAAAGCCACCATGAAGATCTGGGTAGACTTCTTCAATAAAGTAGTGATATCCTTACCGAGTTTCATTGAAATAGCGAATGTTTGTGTGTGCCCCCTGATACAATCTAAACGACTGGAGCTATTTCAATACATCTCGGTAAGGATATATTACTAGGCTATGTTTTACGTCCCGGACCGTGCCCTTCAAATTTTAAAACGCCTCACCAATCCAACACGGTGACTGTGTGAAATATTTCACCGGCATTCTATATCTCCGAAAGTATTACTGATATTATCCTAAAATTTTGTACGGTGATATAGAATTCTCATTTACGTTCAGCTATGTGATGCTTAAAAACATGGTAAGTACAAAACCAACATGGCGGCCATATTAATTCAAATTATATAAATGGCATTTTCTCGAGATTTAATCAACCGAGCGCAGTGAAACTTGGTAGGATAAATGTTTATACAGATTTAATTTACTATCATCTGATTTAATTCAATTTTTGTCATTACAACAAGATAGAGGCTGTGCGAATTTAATTTTTTTATTTTTAGCCTACTTTTCACATTTTGAAAAAATGAGGAAAAAGTAGTCTTATGTAATCGATCCGGGAAAATGTGTGTGTGTGTGTGTCTGTCTGTCTGTCTGTCTGGCTGTTTGTCTGCCCCCCCCCCTATCAACTCCTAAAAGGCTGCAGCAATCAAAACCAAATTTAGTATGAGTAAAGATGTGCACCGGAATAGCTCACGTCCATATTTAAAAACGATGTCAGTGCTACCAACTGCTGAAAAAACGCACTAGAAATTTGAGCTCCATGTTGGATATCTTGCAAGGTATGCATGGGAGCTATTCCAAAATTGGCAAACATGTAGATAATACTATTTCAGTTTAATTTCCAGGAGGACAACCATGACAGTGTTGCCAAAATAATTTTAAGCCTTCTGATAGGTCCAATGTTTAAATGCATATAACTTCTACACTATCAACTGGATTTCAACCAAATTTTGTATGTAATATCTGTACATAAACAGATATGACTGAGCGTATTCTTAAGAGCCACCAGGGCTACCAACTGTTAATAATTGCTCTCTCTATTTTTTTTAAATCCAAATACCAATATATCAGAAAGTATGCAAGCCAACAGCTTTAAACTATGCACACGTATATTCTGACATTTTAGATTAATTTGGAGTAACTTATATACGTCAGTTCTACCAACATGATTATAAGCCTGCTGATAGTACCAATTTTTAAATACATGTAACTTCTATACTATCAGTTGGATTTCAACCAAATTTCGTATGTGCAATGTGTACCATGACTATACGTATTGTTAAGAGCAATCAGGGCTGCCAACTGTTAATAAATGCTGTCTATATTCTTTTTACCCTAATATCAATATATCAGAAAGTATGCAAGCCAACAGCTCTATACTTTGCACACGTATAGCACCTGACATTCTAGATTAATTTGGAGTAATTAATACAAGGCGGTGCTGCCAACATGATTCTATGCCTGCTGATAAGTCCAATTTTAAAATACGTGTAACTTCTATACTAACTAATGGATTTCATCCAAAATTGGCACAACAATATATCATAATAATTCAGATTATTTCTGACCTGCACACGCATGGTATTGTTGGCAACATGCTTTTACGCGTGCTGATAGATCCAGTGTCTAACTGCATGTAACGTCCATTGGACTTCAACCAAATTTTTTATTCTGTACCTTAAGAGGTGGAACTAAGAATATATTCAGTCACCAGGGCTGCCAACTGTAGTGCTCTATTAGGCTACATTATACCAGGTATATTTTGAACTAATTAGATATTTCGATATTACCAACTTAATTTCGTCATTATTCTAGATAGGTTCATATTCTGTAGAATAATCATTGGCATGAAAAGTAGGCTGTATAGTTCTTCACGGAACTTCTTGTTTATTTTTTGTTTCCTAATCTAGCGAACGTCTAAATATTTCGGATGGTCTCCATGTTGAATTTTTATAGGCCTATATGTAGACCATAGAGTTATGTACTATTAGATGAAGTTTATTGCGTAGGTTTATATTCAAACTTCGATCGCATGATTAGGACACATGAAATAAAATCGAGATTTTAAAATTTGGCACAGCTGCCATTTAGTGGTTATGAGAACAATTAAATTAGACGCCAGTGGAATAAAATTTGTATAAGCATTTACCGAACCAAGTTTCACTGCGCTCGGATGGTTAATCACGAGAAACGTCCATTTAAATATTTATATTTCGCGTCACCACCATGTTGGATTTGTGCTTGACGCGTTGATCATTCCGACCATGCCCTCCAAGTTGTATTACGCCTCATCAATCCAACGTGGTGGCTGTGCGAAACATTTCACCGGCATTCTATATCTCCGATACGGTAGTAATACTCGTACATATCACCCTGAAATGAGGAAAAAGTAGACTTATGAGATCGATCCGGGCAAATGTGTGTCTGTCTGTCCTTCTGTCTGTCTGTCTGTCTGTCTGTCTGTCTGTCCTTCTGTCTGTCTAGCTGTGTGTGTGTGCCCCACCCCCTATCAACTCCTAAACGGCTGCAGCAATCGAAACCAAATTTAGTATGAGTAAAGAGGTATACCGGAATATCTCATGCCCATATTTGAAAAAGATGTCAGTGCTACCAACTGCTAAAAAAAACGCACTAGAAATTTGAGCTCCATGTGGGATATCATGGAAGGTATACATGGGAGCTATTCCAAAATTGACACACATGTAGATAATACTATTTCAGTTTAATTTCCAGGAGGCCATACATGACAGTGTTGCCAAAATAGTTTTAAGCCTTCTAATAAGTCCAATATTTAAATGCATATAACTTCTACACTATCAATTGGATTTCAACCAAATTTGTATGTAATATGTGCACATAAGCAGGTATGACTGAGAGTATTCTTAATAGCCACTAGGGCTGCCAACTGTTAATAAATGCTCTCAATTTATTTTATCCAAATACCAATATATCAGAAAGTAGGCAAGCCGACAGCTTTAAACTATGCACACGTACAGTATAGTAGGCCTACCTGACTTTCTACATTAATTTGGAGTAACTTATGTACGTCAGTGCTACCAACATGATTCTAAGCCTTCTGAGAGGTCCAACTTTAAATACATGTAACTTCTATACTATCATTTGGATTTCAACCACATTCCGTATGTGCTATGTGTACCATAACAGATATGACTGCGTATTCTTAAGAGCAACCAGGGCTGCTAACTGTTAATAGGCGCTGTCTCTATTTTTGTTACCCTAATATCAATATATCAGAAAGTATGAAAGCCAATATGTCTAAACGTTGAACACGTATAGTACCTGGCATTCTAGATTAATTTGGAGTAACTAATATACGTCAGTGCTGCCAACTTGATTCTAAGCCTGCTGATAGGTCCAATTTTGAAATGCATGTAACTTCTATACTAACTGATGGATTTCATTCAAAATTGGCACAACAATAGATCATATTATTTCAGATTATTTGTGACCAATATATGCATGACATTGTTGCCAACATGATTTTACGCGTGCTGTTAGATCCAATGTTTAACTGCATGAACCGTCCATGCTATCCATTGGACTTCAACCACATTTTGTATTCTGTACCCTAAGAGAAGGAACTAAGAATATATTCAGTCACCAGGGCTGCCAACTGTGGAGCTCTATTAGGCTACATTATGCCAGGTATACAGTATTTCGAACTGATTAGAAATTTCGATATTACCAACTTAATTTCGTCACTATTCTAGATTTTAAATTTCAAGAAAAGTAGGCTCTTTAGTTCGTCACGGAACTTCTTGTTTAACATAAGAAATGACTAAATGTATATTGTTTTACTGCTTATGATCGCATACTAATTTATTATAGGAACGTTTCTCAGTTGATGTTGGCAGCATTGCTCACAACTGTTCCATGCCAATTTGGCATGACTCCACGCTTCATTAAAATAAACCTAAATCACTTTGTTTGGAAGAGCAGGTAACTGCTACAGATCCATAAACAAGAGAACTCATTCGTAACTGTGTAAATGACATAATACTTGTAGGAATGCTGAAGAAACAATACCAAGATAGATGTACCGAGTTATGAACAGATAAGACAGTTTATTACTGGATG
Organism: Meconema thalassinum; assembly: GCA_946902985.2. Classification (NCBI taxonomy): domain Eukaryota; kingdom Metazoa; phylum Arthropoda; class Insecta; order Orthoptera; family Tettigoniidae; genus Meconema; species Meconema thalassinum. The sequence goes on from OX336391.1 coordinate 492,085,990, forward strand.
GGTAGTGAAAATTCCCTGCTCTACATTCATCACTTTTTACCATGCCACCATCTATGATTCATGGTCTGGGGTAATGTTTTGAGACTGCTGACTCGGGTTCGATCCCAGCTTCACCAAGCAATGTAATTTTGGTGTTAGGTCTGAAACAGTTTACAAACAGATTTCAGTGGACAATGAAAATGTGGGGGTTCGATTTACATATCAGTTAGCCTAGGAATTTTGTTTCCGTTGTTCTCTACTTCTGTTGAAGAGAAATGCCGGAATAGGGCCTCGGCTACCTCCTTACTAATAACAACTGAAATTATAAGAGAATATCGCTGTGTATACTGTACATAGGTATTCAGTAGCGTACAGTCCGTGGAAAAAGCTTAATAAAGTGAAGTCATTGTTACTTCCGACTTGACGCTTCAGTGCTCCGATAGAGCTATCTAGCGATCAGAAGTGAAATCACTTTAACCAGCCAATCACAGGCAGCCATTCAAATCGATCTATGATGACAAATCGAGTTTCGTTCGCAATGTTGCCTGCTAAATCGTGACATTGCAAACGTAACTCGATTTGTCGATATATATATCGATTTATTATCTACCTGTGATTGGTTAGAGTGACTTCACTTCTAACCACTAGATAGCTCTAGCATAGCACTGAAACGTCAAGTCGGAAGTAACGAAGGCTTCATTATAATTTTCCGAACTTAAAACATAAATTAATTTAAAGAGAGGACGTTCCTTAGAAAGATTTTTGAACCAAGGAAAACAACAAATGCATTAGTTATATAGCCTACCTTGCACAGTATCAAACCAGAGACTATGTTTCCTTAGAGAATCAACTTGTGAATATCTTTATTAGCCTATTTTCAATTTTGAAAAAAAAAAAAGGGCTTATGAGATCACCTTTTGTCCGTGTGTCTGTGTGTGCGTGTGTGTGTGTGTGTGTGAGGTGTGTGTGTCCCCCCTAATAAATTCTAAACGGCTAGAGCGATTTCAATGAAACTCGGTAAGTTCATAGCACTATTCCGGGCGACCCCGACCGTGCCCTTCAAATTTTGTTACGTCTCACCAATCCAACATGGCGGCTGTGCGAAATATTTCACCAGCATTCAAAATCTCCGGAACTATTCCCGATATAACCCTGGGATTTATTACGGTGATAACGGAAACTACTAGAAGTTCACCTATGTGACTTTTGAAAGACTGGTAACTACAAAACCAACATGGCGGCCACGCGAATTTGCGACTTTTTAATAGACTTTTCTCGCGATTTAACCAACCAAACGCAATAAAACTTGGTACAGTATATGTTTATACACATTGTAATGCATCGACATCTACCTTCGTTCAATTGTTTACATAACAACAAGATGGCGGAAGTGCGAAATATTACACCGGCATTCTATATCTCTGAAACTATTAGCGGTATCACACTGAAATTTTGTACGGAGATAAAGGGCACTACTGGAAGTTCACCTATAAGACTTTCAAAATCCGGTTAACTACAAAACTAACATGGCGGCCAAGCGAATTCGAAATTTTTAAATAGACCTTTCTCGTGATTTAATGTTCCAAACGCAATGAAATCTGGTACACGAAATGTTTATACACATTGTAATGCACTGGTATCTAATTTAGTTCAATTGTTTATATAACCTCAAGATAGCGGCTGTGCGAATTTTGAAATTAATTTTTTATTTCTTGTGTTGTAATCATGCGATCGAAGTGAAAGTTTGAATAATGAACCTACGCAATAATTTTCCTTTAATGGTACATGACTCTATGGCCTATACATATTACAATCCAACATGGCAACCATCCGAAATATTTAGACGGCTCTGAATATCTACGAATCTATTATAGCAACCAAACTGAATTTTTTAAGTTCATATGGGCTATGAACTTAAGTTCACCTATAGGACTTTAAGCAACCTGGTGATCACAAATCCAACATGGTGGCGACGCGAAATATAAATATTCACAAGGACGTTTCGCGCAATTTAACCATCCGAGTGCAGTGAAACTTGGTACAGTAAATCCTTATACGAATGTTAATACACTGGCATCTAATTTATTTCAATTGTTTCCATAACCACATGATGGCAGCTGTGCGAAATTTTAAAATCTCCTTGTTACTTCTTGTGTCCTAATCATGCGATTGAAATTTGAATGCTACACATACACAATAATCTTCATGTAACAGTACATAACTCTAGGACCTACATATATACAATCCAACATGGCGACCTTCTGAAATATTTAGTCGGGTCTCAATATCTACGAATCTATTACAGCAATCAAACTGAAATTTTGTATGTTGATAGTGGCAGTTAACATAAGTAGGATATATGAAAATAGGCTGTATAGTTCTTCACGGAACTACTTGTTTTATTATTATTATTATTATTATTATTATTATTATTATTATTGTTATTACTATCATTATTATTATTAATCCTTACTACTGATGAAATGAAGACAATGTGGAAATTCACCACAAGACGTGAGAATGACTTTAGGAATGTAACCACCCCTTTAGTTATTTTAAGGGAGCCATGTATTTATTATCAATCAGTGAAACATCTTGTAACAATACAAGGATTTGGCGAATACTTCCCGTATAAAACAACGGTTTATTAAACACTAGTTGATACACAACGATACACAAGGTGGACTAACTTGAGCAGAACTGGCGCGGAACTAAAGAATATGCGCGGAACTCTCGTCTACAGTCTGCGGGTGCATATATATAGGTATATGGAAGGTTCCAGATTCGAATGTTCCAGATTGGAATGTTCTGGGCATAATGACTAGAATGTTCGTGTTATCTCAAGTGAACAGGCTACACAACATTTTCTAGAATGTTCATGTTGACTCAAGTAAATACACAACATTTCCTCCCTCTTTTAAATGGATGATTTTGGAAAGTTAATCAGGAGAGAATCTTAATGGTGGTCTTCGCCGGTGAGTACCCCTGCGTGGAATAAAAGTAGTCTGGGAAATAGGTGGTGCCCTGTTTACAGGTGTAGCTGGTGTGGCTGGTGGTGTTTGGACTGTTGCTGGTGGCTCGGTGAAGCGAACTCGTCTCAGGCTCGGTTGCTCGGTGGCTTGCTCGGTTGTGCGGTGGCTTGGTCGGTTGCGCGGTGGCTTGGTCGGTTGCACGGTGACATCGTGGGTTGTGCGGTGCCCTCGTCGGTTGCGTGGTGACGTGGTTGGTTGCGTGGTGACTTGGTCGGTTGCACGGTGACTTGGTCGGTTGCGCGGTGACCTCGACGTGGCCTGGTCAAGTTGAGTCTCGTGCGGAGATGAGGGTGCCTTTGCTCCGTTCCTGACATCGTTCGTCTGGCATAAGCGATTGGACGTTCTTGCCCGTTGCTGAGCCGGTGTGACAGTACTGCGCCCAGGCCGGTCTTGCTGGCGTCTGTGGCCAACAGGAGTGGTAACGCTGGGTCATACTGCATGAGTACCTGGGGCGAGGTTAGGGCGTTCTTGATGTCTTTGTATGCCCTCGCCCTCTGGTGTCCAGATGAGAGGGTCCTTGAGCAGCATGTCCCTAAGTGGTCTGTCTCTGTTGGACAAATCAGGGATGAACGAGCTGTAGTAGGTTGCTTTACCAAGGAACAGTTGGAGTTCTTCTGGTGTAGTCGGTTTCGGAGCATCACGTACAGCTCGGATGTCTGCATCAGACTTGTGAATGTCTGACGCATCGATGTTGTGGCCAAGGGCTTCCAGGGATGTTTGAGCGAAAACGCATTTGGCTCGGTGGAGCTTGAGGTTGTGTTGCCGAAACCGTTCTAGAGTGGTGCTGAGGGCCTGCATCAGATTTTCAAAGCTATCAGCAAAAATTATACTGTCATCGAAAAAACTTACGACGTTTGGTAGACCATGCAGGACTGTGTCCATTCGCTGCTGCCAGACAGCGGGGATGTTAGCTGCTCCATATACTGCTCGCGTTGGGCGGATCAGACCGTGAGTTTGTAATGGGTTAGAGAGAACTGATTATATGCAAAGCGCTCCACTGTTGGGCGTTATTTGTAATGGTTTAAGTTATCTTGAATATTAATAATAAGAAAAGCGCTCCACAGTTGGGCGTTATTTGTAATGGTTTAATGAACTTGATTACTGTTAATATGCGAAGGTTAATAATTAAATAGTCGCCCACTCTTGGGTGATCAAAATGAAACATTCAATTGTGTATTAATTTAATAGTGTATCTGTATTGTTGTCAGCATCACTAAAAAGTACATAATGTGTAGTATAATGTGTGGCCAGGGCGCCAGATCATTCATATATCATGATCAAAATAATATATTAAACCTCGGTTAAACAGAGGTAGAGCAGCGAAATTCCTTTCTCCAGCCGTAGTGAAACTTACGTAATCTAACCTTACGATAATTAGTTTAGGAGTGTGGTGTTGCCTTATAGTAATTTCTAGCTACTAAAGGAAACCAGTCAAACATTTGAATTTAAAAATGAATTTAATATATAAAAACAAGTGCAAAAAGAATAAAATACTAAAGATAATAATAATAATAAATTTAAATTAAAGAATCTTTGAATTTACTTGTATTAAGGGTCTTGATCGGAAATTGGAGTATACTGAGTTAATTGAATAAAATATATATTGAATTTAATTAGCATAAGAGCCTTCTGATTTGACTGGAGTAAAACTGTATATATCGCTCACCGCATTGAAGATCATTGTAGTTGGATTGTTGCGTAGAGAGATCATGATGGCCCTGATCTTCCTCAACGTAATGAATTTATATGTGGATGATGGAATAAATTCCATAAATCATCCCTGTGACAATAGTCTCGTACACAACCGTGACACAGTTTGATGAGACTGAATGTCTTATCAAATTCACATACTTAAATAGTCAACTGTCTAGTTTAGCACAGCGTTACAGATGAATGTTAATTTCCAACTCCATCTCGCTACAAGTTCCACTCTTCTGCCTGTACGTCCAGCTCCAATCAGTCTCCTGCCAGCCATTCAATAATAATAATCCAGTTGGGCGGCCGTCATGTATATATATCGTTCCCATGTAGGGCACGTGTCTATCCCCACTTCTGCAGTCGCTAGGCAATTTTATCTCGCCTTTCACATATCAATAATGACAATACTTCTTTGTAACATTTCTCGGGAGGTCCAGCCCACCTTTTGTATAAAGTTGCAAAGGACTCATTCACCGGCCCAGCATTGTTAATGGCGAGTCTTCATAGAACCCCTTCTTAGTATGATTTGTTTACTGGTAGAATACTTGATGTGAAAGACATAAGTGTCTATTTATGTCATTACCAAGAAGCAGTGGATAAGCCGGCCTTCCGCGAATAACCCTCTTTCTTCCTCTGTACGTGTTTTCTTCAGAAATAGTATTCAGTCAAGCACCTAACTTATTTCAAATATAATGTGTATAGCTCCAAGTCCTTTCAATTGCCATAATATTCTACATTACCGCATAATAATAGATATAAACATATTAGTTAACATAATAACTAATAAAAGGTAAAAATGAAAAATTAAAAAAATATATTAATAATAATAATAAAATATATAAGATTATTTCATTCTGGTCACACATTTGGACCGCCACAAGTTGGCGTGTTAAGCGTGAGAGCATGGCTGAACTCATCGTCGACCTCGAGATGAGTGTTCGCGTCGGTGATATCCAGGTGGCAGAAGAGTGTGGCGCCGCGCATTCTGTCGAACAGATGCTCCACCTTGGGAATCGGATGTTCATCGATGATGATCCGCGGGTTGAGAGTAGGCTTGTAGTTGCCTGTGATCCTCAGTTTGCCGTTCTTCTTGGCGACGACGTGCATTGTCGATGCCCACTCAGAATAGTCAACTCTTTTGTAGAAGCCAGATGCAATTTTCTTGTCGATTTCCTTGGCGTAGGCATCGCGGAGGGCAACTGGTACGTCTCGAGCTCGGGCGAAAACAGGTGTGGCTCCAACCTTCAGGTGCATCTTCGCTGGGGGACCTGAGACCTTCCCGGGGGTGTCGCTGAACACATCCTGGTAGCGGGATAGAATGTTGTCGAGCTGCTTCTGTTGTTCCAAGGCCAGAGCCTGCTTGTCTGGGAGCTTGTGGATTGGGTCGGGTTTTGCGAAGAGGTGTCCAAAGTCAATCTCCCGTACAAACTCTGAAATCCACTCTCGGCCAAAGAGCGATTCGACTTCATCGTCAACCACGTAGAGATTCAGGTTCCTGGATGTGGTTCCGATGGTGTTGCTCACTGACGGTTTGCCAATGCATTTGATCGGATGACCGGTGTAACTGATGAAGTTACGATCATTTTTCTGCAACACAAAACCTGGTTTGATCATACTTAGCTTAGATTTGCTCATGGTTGAGCAGGGGGTGCCGGTGTCGAGTTCCATTTTGTCGGTGGTTCAATCTATCGTGACATCAACCAGTGGCTTAGGTGCTGCGTTGACCGATCCGATGACCTCGATTTTCCTGAGGTACTGCACGGCGTCGAGGTTCTCTGCTGGAAGCTCTTCTTCGGTCACATGGTTTGTTGTTCGATGTTTCCTCGATTTCGATCGGCAAACTTTTCTGATGTGACCTTTCTTGCCACACTTCAGCTACTCTGCGTTCAGGTACCTACACTGACTACGAGGGTGAGCTTCACCGCACCCTGTGGTGTATTCTTTGAATACACGGTACGTGAGACTCCAATTTTTAATGCTCTTTGCATGTCCATTTCTTCCTTTCTTATCAAACACCAACAGTGATCTTCTATTTTCTCTTTGTTGATCAGGTCTCTTATATCTTTTATGAGTCTGTTCTAGATATATATCTTCAATGACCCACCTAGCGTCATCTCGCAGCGAATCTCTGAAGCTCCTCAATTCTTCCTGATGCAAGAGGATTTACTTATCCATCTGGCCACCAGATCTTGTTACCATCGCCAGCTATTTTCTCCGTGAGCAAGAGAACTACGTCTACTGTTTTACTCACCATGCTGCGCTAGTATCATCTGTTATCAACTCTTTGAAGACCGGCTCAGCAAGAGAAGATCAATTTTTTGTTGTAATGGTGGCTATGTTTATATGTTCTCCTTTTGTCTCCTACCCCCACTCTTTCCCTTCCTTGGACCCTCCGTGCTCTGCTGAGTGGGTCTCACTTGTGCGCCGGCCGTCGACTCAGTTAAGGCTCAACTCGAGCCAGTCTCCTCAAACCAAGAGGCAAACTCTACTTTCTACGCCATGTTGGCATATTAAATATTGTCAAGGGGAACTTCACCTTCAACATGCAACCAAGATAAGTACAGACTTAAGGTTTTAACCTCATCTTCATCAATTTTATCTACATGCTTTTATTGATTATTTTATAGACAGCGTGAGATTACTTGTGGGGCGGTAATCATTCTTCGCGGGATTTTTCATGTTGGGCTTTTGTCTAATCAAGCCAATCTTGGTGAAAAGCAGCATTTCTTATGCTTGCTAAATGAGAAATCTTCTCACCACGTGGGATATTATCTAATACCCGCTGTCTATAAATTACAAAGCAAGTTCCTCCGCTGGATTATCTTTGGCCTCATCTTTCTATTAAGATCGTTCTGGAACCTTCCAGATCCTGTACTTTATCTGCGAGTCTTGCCGTCGGGTATTTTTCACTCACTTGTGAAAATACTATTTAAAATGAGGAATCTTCCTTATAAATTACTGCAATAGCAAACTTTCGTCCACCGTTGGAATGTTCTATGGCGCATTTAATTGTAATTCCCAACTTTCTCAAGAAATAGACTCTCGCCTACCTAGTGCAACTAGTTATTTTCATCATTGCAATAACTTTCTTTCCATAAACGTTCGTGTCTCTACAGTGAACTTTTCATCTATTTAAAAGACTATAGTGATAACTAGTGATTATCCCAATTTTCTACCGCGTCGCGATCGTCCGTTTACATTAAATCAGGCCATGAACATTGATCCTAAATCCCAATGATCTTTCCTCAACCTTCTACTAACAAAACATATTAATAAAATTGTAACTTCTCCATAAGGTGTCACTCTTCGAAGTGCCCTTCCATTTTGCTGTTTATCATTACTTAATTTCTGTATAATTACGTGTTTTATACACGGTTCAAGCTCACATTGTTTCTCTTTTATAACGAGAGAATACAATTCTTTTAACTCATTAGTGAGTTGTTTCTAGGTCTCACGAAAGGGTACCTGCCCCATTTATCTAGTGATTCCTATCTAAATACAGGAAGTCTAGAACCTTCCTTGTTGATTTTTTCTTCAGGTTTCACAGTAAGTGACCTGCCCTCCTTTGTATAATTGTAATAGAAGTAATTCAGCATAAACATAAGAAGTAATAGGAACTTCTTCTTCATTTATTCGCTTCCTTTTTTGTTATTTTCGAAGTTGTAACTTTTTCTAAAATAATTACTTGTAAATTCCTTAAAGTACACTCCTTGTACTCAATTTGATGTTTAAACTTTAAGCATTTTATTTGTCTTTTTTAAATCTTACAAGGATTTTAGTACATATATAAGGTTTAAAACCTCATAAATTGTTAATTGCCTGGCGCAAATGTTTAATGCTATCTGAGGTCTGTGACCACAAATTTGTTAACAAGATTGAATATATGTTTGTTAAAGTTATAAACTTCTTTTGCCTTTTTAAATAAATTAAATATTTGTTTTTGGATTCATAATTTCGAAAACACAACGGTTAGGCAAGATCCGGTCTTCCTTGACTCTCCCTACTCAATGCCATTAAACCTATTGATAGGGCTTTCACCACTTGTTGCATTTGAGCAAAAATTCTTAGTGGTAATCTTGTTAAAGTTCTCTTAGCTTTAAAGGCTAATTCTAACTGGCCAGTAAGGCAAGTACAGCTCGCTACGCCAGCTACCTGCTTGTGGAGATCCTCTCCAAAATCTTATGGTCAGTTTTCAAAAAGATAAGTGTTTCTCTTTGCCTAAACTTTTAGTCGGCTATTGGCTGGTTAAAAGCTTAGCCATTTCCAAATGCAACTACTGGTTCATTTACCAAATTTATTTTCAAAAGCATAATTCCTTTATCACCATCCTTTTTGGAAGCACTTGGTTACTGTTCAGGAAGCTTATAACTTCGAAAACTGGAAATATCAAAATTGATGCAAATTATTGTCATTCTTCGAATTACTTTGAAAAAACGAATTTCTTTGAAAGGACATACAATAAACCTGTCACTTTCAGTCATGCCAGACCAACACCCTTCCCCATAGTAGTCTTATGCCTGCTTGAGAGGGAATATACTAAGGCCACTCTCCAGCAAACCGCCCAAGTTCTAGCTGCGGTTCCCGTTAGCTTAGACCAAGTCCTTACCCACTTTAGGTAAACGAGAACGAATTTTCAGTGGCAACCGCCTCTGAGTGTATTTAAAGCTAAATTTATAACTTTTGTGGAGCTCTCATCCTATTTCTCTATCCTTTTTCTCCAGTCCGAAACCCACTTCCTTTTCTTAATCATCTTCCCTTGCTGGGTGGGTTATTCCTCAGCCAATAATCTACCCAAAATTTGGTCCCAGAAACCCGGGAGAGTCCATTTGTCATTTTTCTGCTTGGCAATACTTTGCAAATTATTAATATCTGCTTTGAATCTTTCAGCGATAACCACATCGTGCAAAGCCTGGGAAGGGGAAAGAGGCCGCTCCTGTCTCCTTTGGTGTGTCCCGTTCTTTCCACTTATTGCTGCTGCCAGCTTGACAGCATTTCCAAGGTTCCACAGTTTCGTGAGTTGCATTTCAATCTATTTTCTTTAATATGGCTCCTACTGAAAAGGATAAGGATGAAAAACTTACTTCTAAACGAGCATCCTATAAAGGGCAAATTACCCGTTTTAGAAAGTACATAAAAGAGTTAGATCCCTCAGAAGCTCAATTAGACTTGTTGAAACATCGTGTAAGGGATTTTGAACGTTCTTATGAAAACTATTGTAACATTCAAACTGAAATAGAAACTTGTATGCTCAATCAAACCGAAGATCGAGTCGAAGTAGAAAACCAATATTACGAAGGTATAGGTTCTGCTTTCAAAATAATACGCCAACTCGAAGAGGAGCAGAAAAAGGACGCTTCTGTTCTTAGTTCCCTTCACAAACCACAAACTTCTTTCCGTGATGGTACTCACAAGCCCAAACCAATTTTACCGAAAATTGATTTACCCCATTTTTCTGGAGATGAATCTACATGGGATTCTATGAATTATTTTGCTCCCTTGTTCATGACAATGAAGACATTCAAGTCATTTACAAGTTTCATTACTTGAGATCTATCCTCCGAGGTCAAGCTTTGCAGTTGGTCGAAGCACTTCCTCTGCGTGCCGAAAATTACCCCATTGCCTTTAACTTATTAAAAGAAAGATATGGAAATTTACGGTTACGTATTCAACGCCATATGAAGGCTCTATTCAACCTACCTGCGTCACAGCACAATGACGTCACCAGTTTGCGCACTCTAGTTGATACTACACAACTTCACGTTAAGGCTTTGTCCCAACTAGATCAACCCACTGAACACTGGGATACTTTCCTAATACATTTAGTGGTTTCTAAAGTTGATGCTGCTACCCTCAAAGCTTGGGAAATTGAACTTTCTAAAGAAAACGACTATTCTTACGAGCATTTAGTCACTTTCATAAATGCCAGATGCCAGCTCTTAACCGCTTTAGCTAATCAAAGTGAACCCTCTTCCCCGAGTTCCAAATTTGAATTAATGTCTATCAAACCTAAAAGCGATCGCATAGCGTCTAATACCCAAAAACCCGGGTCCAGCTCATCTAAATTTAAATCAAACACTACTGGTTACCCAACTAGGTCTAGTGAACGTCGTGTTGCTAGCTCTATGGTTTTAAACACTCAAAGCGAACCTCGCAAGAGTTTAAACGAACCTTTAAAGTGCATACTTTGTAAAGATCCCCATGCCCTATACCTCTGTAAGTCCTTTAAAGAAATGTCAGTCGACGACAGAAGAAAATTAGTTTCCCAGAATAAACATTGCTTCAATTGCCTAGCGCCTACTCATTCTGCTTCTAATTGTAAGTCCACAAGACTTTGCTACCATTGTGAAAAGGCTCATCATACTTTGCTACATCGTCATGATCAGGCAAGGTCATCGACTGCATCTACTTCTCCGAAAAATGATAGTGCTAACAGTGCTAATGCTTCATCGTACATTCAAAATGCCAAGTCCATTCGCAGTGCTCAAGTACTATTGTCCACTGTCCAAATCGAAGTTCAGGATAACTTTGGCAACTGGGTCCGTGCACGCGGTCTTCTAGATTCAGCGGCAACTCATGATTTTGTGTCTAATTCCTTAATTAGAAAACTAGGCCTACCTGTAAACCCCACTTCTATCAATGTGTCGGGCATCAACGTCTCAAAATCGCAAGCTTTACAATTCTCGAAGCTAACCATAAGAGATACTTGTCATAGAAACAACTTCTTTAAAATTAATTGTCTCATTCTCAATAGCATTGGAGAAGATACTCCCAGTCACTCTGTGGATATTTCAGGGTTAAATATTCCCTCGCATTTAAGGCTAGCCGATCCTTTGTTCAACATGCAAAACCCTATTGACATACTCTTTAGTGCCAATGTTTTCTGGAATTGCCTTCGTAAACAGGTTCGCAAGTTATCCTCAAACGTGGTCGCCAGAGACACTAATTTTGGATGGATTGTCACAGGTCAACTTTCCCATTATTCTCCCCAACTCGCATCGCAATGTTACTTCTCCAATACTGATCTGGAACAGTTCTGGAGGCTTGAAAGCGTTGATCCTCCTAATGTAACCTCTTCAGAAAATGAATTCTGTGAGCAACTTTTTTTGAACACCACCACTCGTTCTTCTGATGGCCGGTTCGTTGTTCAAATGCCAAGATTACATAATCCTCCAAAACTTATTAATTCTCAGCCCAAAGCTCGAAAAGCTCTCTTTGCTATCGAGAGCAAATTCAAGAAAGAACCTCTTGTTAAACAGCAGTACACTGATTTCATGGATGAGTATGAAAGCTTGGATCATATGGAAGTTGTTAACAAATCTGAGGATGAATTGCACCCCCCACTTGAAACGGTTTATCTAAATCATCATCCTGTGTGGAAAAACCCCCTTGTAAAAGATAAAATTCGAGTTGTTTTCAATGGTTCATCACCCGACGTTAATGGCAACAGCCTTAACGACACTCTTTACTCTGGTCCTGCTATTCAATCAGATCTATCTGCTATACTCTTAAACTTTCGATTATTTCCCATAGCTGTCATAGCTGATATAAAACAGATGTACCGTCAAGTTTTAATTCAACCGGAACAACGAGATCTCCAAAGAATCTTGTGGCGTGATGAAATCAATAAGCCCATTAAGGTATTTCGCTTAAAAACGGTTACTTATGGCTTAAAACCCTCTGCTTTCATTGCTATTCGATCTCTACATTTGTTAGCCTCACAAGATGGTCATTTATTTAATTCCAAAGCCTCTGAAGCACTAACTACGTCATTCTATGTTGACGATTATTTGCAGTCCTTCCCCACTTTGGAGGAAGCTTCTTTTGTGTCGTTAGAACTTCAAGCATTGCTAAGGAATGGAGGTTTCCCACTCCATAAGTGGAATTCCAACTCCCCTGAGTTTCTCGCCCAGTTTCCCATCGAAGACGTAGATCCTTCTTCTGTCGAAATTTGTGGAAACTCCGAATCTATAAAAACTCTAGGAGTTCACTGGTGCACTAGCACTGACACTCTCATCTATTAAGTTTCGCTCGCAGAAGAGCTTCCTAATACAAAAAGACAAATCCTCTCTGAAATTGCAAAAATTTTTGATCCGCTTCAATTCCTTGCCCCAGTTATCGTTATAGCCAAACTCTTCATGCAAGAGCTGTGGTCGCTCAAATGTGAATGGGATGACACTGTCCCTCTTTCTTTTCTTAATCGTTGGCTCTCGTTTCGCAGCAATTTGCCGGATCTTTCCCTTATCGAAATCCCGAGGAATTTAATTAGCTCTCATTCTAATACACCCTTCTTCCTTCATGTGTTCGCGGACAGTTCCGAAAAGGCTTACTGTTGCTGCGCATATTTAGTTTATCACGGTTCATTATATGGATCTTCAGTTTCCAACCTTGTTTGTGCCAAATCGAAGGTCGCTCCTCTTAAAACTATCACTTTGCCTAGGCTCGAACTGTGCGCTGCACTCATGGCTGCAGAACTTGTTAAGAAATTACGGGAAGTATTAAAAGTCGAATTCTCGCAAATCTATCTCTGGAGCGATTCCATGATCGCCCTTTCTTGGATCGCCAAGAACCCCTCTCACTGGCAAACTTTTGTTGCAAACAGGGTTTCCAAAATTCAAACTCTTTCTTCTGGATGTCAATGGAGGCATGTGCCCAGTGCTGATAATCCAGCCGATATTATCTCTCGTGGTTGTTTACCCTCTCAATTGGCAGCTTCCCAATTGTACTGGCATGGGCCCTCGTGGTTAATCGAAGACTGTTCTTCATGGCCTTCTAAACCTCCAGCTACAAACTCCAACTTGCCTGACGCTAAAGTATCTTTATCTACTGCTTCGTGTCTTGTTTCCAACGTTTCTCATCCCATGTTGTCCCGCTACTCTTCCTTTCACAAATTAATTCGAGTTGTTGCCTATCTCCTTAGATGGAAATATCTTGTGGTTGACCAACCTCTTCTTCCCAAACCACACCTTACCAATCATGAATTGAATCGCGCTACCATTAAGGTTTTACAACTGACACAGCAAGAAGCCTTTTCTTCTGAATTGTCTTTGCTTTCTTCTAAAAAGGATCTTCCCAAATCCAGTCGTCTTCGTGCTTTAGCTCCGTTCCTTGATGACAATGGGTTACTCAGTGTAGGTGGAAGGCTCTCGCAATCTTTGCTCTCTGAGGACAAAAAGCATCCCGTTATTTTGCCTTCCAAACATCACGTAACTTCTTTAATTATACGTGACTTTCATTATCGTAATCTGCATGTTGGTACACGCACTCTGCTTTGCCTCTTAAGGGAAAAGTACTGGATCATAAATGGAATTCACGAAGTTTCTTCTGTAATTCATAAGTGCATTCCTTGCTTTAAAGCGAAACCTAAAATCAATACTCAATTAATGAGCGATCTGCCCTCTTTTCGCTCTTCTCCTATACGCCCATTTGCTTTAACTGGTGTGGACTATATGGGTCCGTTTCAATATCAACGAAACTCTCCTGAAGCTAAACGCAAATTGTTTGGTAAGCTTTATGTTTCTCTCTTTGTTTGCATGGTTACAGGCGCAATCCACTTGGAACTAGTAACGAATGCTTCTACTTCTTGCTTTTTATCAGCTGTCTCTCGCTTCACTGCTAGGCGTGGTGTTCCTTCAGAGATGTTCTCTGATAACGCTTCCACTTTTCAGGGCGCAGCTTCCCTGTGGAAGAAAGCTCTCACTTCCTCTCCTGCCATGGAACAAATTTCTAATTTTTCCTATTCAAAGGGTTTCAAATGGCGCTTTATACCTCCCTACGCTCCTCATCACGGTGGTAGGTGGTAATCTTGTGTAAAGCTTACTAAACGTCATTTAAGAAAAGTCTTAGGTAATCGCATTCCTGACTTATGAAGACTTCAATTCACTGTCCGTTCTGATTGAAGGTGTTGTTAACTCTCGCCCTTTAACTCCTCTTTCCAATGATCCTGATGACCTGCTTCCACTTACACCTGGTCACTTCCTTATCGGCACTTCTCTTTCTGCTCCTCCTCCTCTTCCCAATTCTTTCAGGGAATCTAATTTACCTATTGTTCGGCGTAAACTTGAAGCCCTCCGCAATTCCTTTTGGAAGAGGTGGAACTTGGAATATTTAACTTCTTTGCAACGGAGACAGAAATGGTTTCTTTCCAGTCCCGACATTAAAGTGGGGGACTTGGTCTTGGTTAGGGATGTTTCACCCCCTCTAGTATGGATCTCTGGTAGAGTGACCGAGTGTTATCCTGGAAGAGAAGGGAGAGTCAGGGTGGCCAAAATCTTGACCACTAATGGTCCGATCACAAGACCACTGTCTTTGATCGCTCCGTTGCCTTTGAATGTGTAACTGTTTATTTGTTCTCTGTTGGTGTTATCCCTCCCAGTATGGTGTATTCTTTGAATACACGGTACGTGAGACTCCAATTTTTAATGCTCTTTGCATGCCCATTTCTTCCTTTCTTATCAAACACCAACAGTGATCTTCTATTTTCTCTTTGTTGATCAGGTCTCTTATATCTTTTAAGTAGTAGAGTTCGCTTCACTTTGAATATTGCATCATCATGACCAGAAATTGCGTAATCCTGATGACGTCATGGGTACTTAGAGCGAGCACGTGGTCCAGGTGGGATCAGGTGATTGGCTAATGGCTAGGATGACCATCACGCCTTGTGTTCGCATGGAGAGGACAGCAGAGGTCAGTTGTGTATCGCAGCTATTAATTATTGATTGATTATTGAATTATATTTTGGTAATTGTTCAAGGAAGTGGAGAGAGTCTTGGGTGTCATAACTTTTGAATGAGAGTGTGCGACGAGGCGGTCGACATAACCGGCTCGCTACCAGACATGTGGTGTGCATATGTTCCGTTTTTTTTGCTCGCGCCGTGTGGGCGAGCCGTGAGACCAGCCCGCTCTCTCCACACATGTGACGCATGGTAGTTAAAGTTTTTTGCTCGTGCTCGCTAAATAAGTCAAATGTTGTTGTAAAGCTAGACTCTGTTTAGGTACAGCATATATCACCAGAGCGTGGGAGTGGACTTGTGTTACTCGTTGTCGCTATGTTATGTCTGTTTAATTTAAATGATGTTAACGTTTTTTGTGTTCTGGCTTGCTTCATGATCTCAATCTGGTTACAGTGTTTTATGTGTCATGTATATCTTCGAGTGTGTGAAATGAATCTTGATCTGTTTGTTTTTAGATTCCTAGACGTCATTATTCAAGTGTGTAATTTTTAATGAGAGAACGAGATTGGATGTCGGTTCCCAGAGCTTCATGTGAAATGTTTTAAAGAGCTTTTTGCTGCTGTAAGTTCATAGTATATAACACCGAGTTTTATATCATGATGCACTAGTTCACCATGTCTTTGTGCAGCACTTTGCTACAGAAGTTAGAGCAGCTGAAGGAGCTGAAACTATACGCAGAACGAGCGGGGTCGATGGGATTTCATTTGATAATATCCGCATCGAAAGGTGAACAAAATATCATCTTCCAAAGCTTAAACGCTTGGGAAAAACAACTCTTAGACCATGTGATGATGGAAATTTTTCATCACCCGCAATACTGTCAGGAATTCTTTTTCAACGGGTTCACAACCAACATTTTGGAAGTCGTCATACAGCGACTGAGAGTGTTCTCGTCAGAGGATGTGAGTCAGAGGATGGTGGATTTTTGGACTCACCCTCCTCCTCCTTTAACGGAAGAAGAAGATGAGGAAACTCTGATTCCTTTTGACAGACCGAGGGTGGAGGATTATATGACTCCTCCACCTCCTCTATCAGAAGACCAAGAAGAATAAGAAGAGTGTGACGAGCGTGTGGGAGAGGAAGAATAAGATGAAGAAGTTCAGATTCTAAACTGAATGGACAGTGGACAGTGGTTGTTTTTTATTTTTTTATTGTGCAGTGTAAATATTATTAAAAATATATTTATTTGATCATTTGTGGTTTACATTAATTATATAATATGAATTAGTGAAAAATGATATGATCTTCGTTCTTAAAGTGGTAAGTAGTTCTTTTTCCAACAAGCTGCGGAGAATTGAAGATGCTGTGTTGTTTGCAGAGTTGAAATATGCTGGTCTTGTGCACGGGTAAGTACAATCATTCTTTTCTTTCTTGCGTGTGTTGGTTTTAGTGAGCTGAAAATATATATAGAGACACATTAATAATAATAATAATAATAATAATAATAATAATAATAATATTTTTGCGAGGAATTAAAAAAAACTTACACTGTTGTAATTAGAAGATATTTTTGTAGGGGATCCATGAGTTGTGAGTTGAATCGAATCCAAGCCAAGATACGAAGGCTCGGGTTCCTTTTCTACGTAGTACTTAGTCAACTAAGTAAATAGTAGGATGTTTTGTTCGTTGTAACTCTGCTTCATAAAACGCTCCAAATATGTGCAAATTTTTATTATCTTTTAAAAGAAATGTTCGTGGATTAGTATTTTGAACTTTATAAATTGTAAATAACTCCGTTGTCCAATTAGCTTCGTAGCCCTTAGTGAAGTGTTTCTTGATTTTTGATATTCTTACAATGTCACCGATTTTAATATTTTGGTTTTCTTAAAGTTTCATTATATTGTGTTGGCAAGCTGGGTGGATTGTTTCTTTTTACATCAATAGGTTTCATGCCGATGCTGCGATGTATTTTGTGATTATACTTTACTAATAACTCGGGCAAAATATGTACCCATCGGTATGAACCTCGTGTTGTGAATTCTTTCCACATCGATTCCTTAAGAGTTCGATTAAATCTTTCTACCACACTCGCTTTAATGGAGCTGCCAGTGGAATAATGCTTTAGATTTTGTTTCTGAGACCATGTTTTGAATTCACTGTTATAAAATTCCGTTCCTCGATCGATGTGAAAATAATTGGGCAAGCTTTTACTTTGAGAATAAACAAATTTTAAGCTTTTTACACTCTCACTTCCTTTTTTGGTTTTAAGAGGAATTGCCCATGCATATTTCGAGTAAACGTCAATAATGGTTAATAAATATTTAAATCCATTATTCCATTTTGCAAGTTTGGACATGTCCACAAGGTCAGCTTCATGGAGGTCATCGATTCCTTTGCTAATAACATGTCGTCTTTTAAACTTTTTTCTAAGCGGTGCGTGAAGTTCTTTTGCAATTTCTCGTCTGATTTCGTTCATAGTTATTTTCCAAACAATGTTTTATAACATACTGTGCATTGTTTTACAAACGTTTGAATTTTTATTCAATATATCCTGCATTTCTTAGTTCTTCTTCAATTGCAAAGATTTCGGTGTCGAGTCCTGTGTGACCTGCAGCTTTCGATGCAATTAATTTTTTAAGTCTTGATACCAATTTGTTTGGTTCATTCCAGTGAACGAATTCAATATTGTTTCCGCCTTCAAATTTCCAAATGGCTTGTGGCGCGATGTGTTTTTTTTGACCATATCCAGTATGCATCGTAGTATTTGCTTCTTCTTCATTTTCATCTGCTGTTTTTATAATTCTATCTATGTCTTCAGTGAGAAGGGGTTCAATTATATGTCTATACTTATAAGATTGCGTTCCTCTTGGAGCTGCATTGCTTGTATAATTTCTCTTGTGCACGTTTGAAACATTTAATAATTTCAAATATGAACTTAAATCACTCCTATCTATTAGAGTGGGGTCTGGTACTTTCCTTTGAATCAATTCAAGTAGACCTTCTGTTATAGGAAATTTTTCACCACCAACTTTTTTCCACTTTTTATCAAAGAAAACTCGTTCACGTCCCAAGTATTGTTTATCATTTCTTATCGTTATACCATATGTTCTATCCACGTTTTGTTTAATGAACGGATCAAAGTATCGGTTAAGTAGTGAAATTATTTTGATGCTATCTCCATCTTCTTCGTCTGAAGTAGCAGTGGATTCAGAATCTTCATATTTTCCTTTTCTTTTTCGATTTTCTTTATTTTGAGTTGACGTATTAGCAATAGCTACAAGTTGATTTAATGAACTCGTTACTGGTTTAAAGTTAGTCTCTATATCTAATTCTTATCGTCTAACATCATTTTGAAGTGAAAGATACTTGTCTTTAACATCTTTTTTTAAGCGAGAAAGTTTATCCTTTACTCGACTTTCAGCTTTAATCTTCGAGCTCTTCTCCATGACTAAACGGAAATTGTGGTTATTTTACTTATTTATAGTATATTCAAAATCGATTTGAAGAGGAAGATCATCAGTTTTATGTTTTTTTGGGTCTCTAAGTCGAAACTGAATTTCATCTTGCTCTTCAACAACAATATCACTGCCATCCAGTTCAATCTCTTGACGTATATTTAAAATTGCATACACAATTGGAGATCTTGGTGAAACAAAAATTGGTTTTAATATGCCTTTGTAGGGAAGTTGGTACTGTATGTTATGATTATGAAGCGTGTATACTGGTGAATGGATTGATGGTGTGTTGGAGAATTTCAGAATAAATTTCGATAAGTTCTTTTTCTTTACTTCATCCTTTAATATACCATATTCTTCTTTGGATGCAGTAAAACTTTCGAGTGGTTCTTTGTTAACCAATTGCTCAATTTTTTCTAGTTCAGTTTTTAACTTGTTATATTCTTCTTTGGATTCAGCAGCATAACTTTCAAGATCTTCTTTTTTAACAATATTGAGATTGTTAGCAACACCCTCAATACGAGTTTGTAAATTGCTTAAAATTTCTTTTAGTTGATTAACTTCAGTTCGTGAAACAGCATAGTGTTCTACAAACCGTTTATTTGTCACATCTTGGTCGTTAACAGGAAACTCAACATTTGTTTGTTTTTGATGTTGTAGATTGTTTACAGTTTGTTTCAATTGATCAAATTCACGTTGGGAAGCGGCATATTGTTCAACAAACGTCTTATTTGCAACATCGTTATCGTATATGGGATTGTTTACGTGAGTAATTCGTTTACTCATCATATTTAAAGTTCCACCATCGTCTACGTTTAAAAAGTTTTGTTTATTAAATTTAGTGATTAAGTCTTCTAGATCTTTTCGAGAGGCAGCAAAGTTTTCTAAGTAATATTTGTTTATTGCATCTAACGAATCGATTGGTTGAGATATGTTTGTTATTCTTCTATTTAACATATCTACAGTTTCATCATCTCTGTTTATATTCAAAAGAGATTTTTTAATTTCATCGAGTTTATTTGTTACATGAGTTTTAAGAAAAGAATACGTTACCGCATCTTGATTTTGAATTGGATCTTTAACATTTCTTATTCTTTTGTTACCCAAGTCGAGAGTATCTTGATCATACGGAAAGTGATCTTCTGAAAATTCTCGCACTAAACCATGAATGAATTCTACTCGTTGTAACACTTCGGTTATTCGGGTCTCAAGATATTTTTTTATATTCGATGTATGTTGCTGCATTGCAATAAGGTTTACTGCATCATTTGCAGATGATGGTAAAGCTAAGCCCGCGAGACGTTTGTTTTGAAAGTCAAGTTCTTTTTTCTCTATTTTACAAATTGAAAAAATTAAACCTTTAAGCTCGTTAAAGTTTCGTTGTATGTCTTCTTTAGACTCGATTTTATTTAGCTCATTCAATAACTTCACTACATAACCTTTGTTGCATGCATCTTCAACATGTATTGGCGTTCCAACATTTTTTAACCGTTTGCCGTTAATACTTAGATGTCCGTCGCTTGTTGTTGTTGTTAGTTGATTTCCATATTGCACTAGCTTATCATCAACATATGATTTAGTTGCAATATCATGTCGTGAAGTCGGTCGTCCGATAGACACATTATTGGTTTTGTTAAACGATGTCATAGTTAAGTTGTTAACCACGCAAAAGCTATAACATGAATGGGCATTTACCTCTTTTTGATGTCATATTTATAACTGAAAATAAACATCAAATCTATTGCGATATCGACCATTTTGTAAATCGCTATCTTTATCGATAACCAAAAAACCAAACTTAGAGTTTTGCCAACAATACGAACAAATATCAAAGAACTGTTCATAGCTCATATCTGTATTTACATGATCGTTATATACGTGACGCAAGTTTGTTCCGTCTTGTTTAAAAAGAATTAAAAATTAGCGTTATCTCTAATTAGATGTTTAGGTATACAAGAATATGTTTGACAAAGATAAAATACGTCAACGTTGTGATGACGACCTCTACTGAAATAATCTTTCATGTGTTGTTGTTTATTGCTGGCTACATCATCAAAAACAAATATAGAGTTTTTCTAGCCATTTCTGGAGGCATAACTTCATCATTATCGGAAAAAAAATCACTTTTTATTTCTTTTATGGAGTCCAAAAACTTTTTTAATTCAACATATTTACTTTGAGCAAGTGATTTAGAATAAATATAAACGTTTTCAAAACGAACTCCATTTTTATGACACAATAAATTTAGCATTACGTTTGTTTTGCCACAGTTCGATGGACCGCAAATGATACATCGAATTGTGTTCGGTAGTAAAACACCATGCTTTCTGTTTTCACTTTCACTCTGGTTTTCAGCATTAGTAAATGAAATTACTGGTAGAGTGTTTGACTGCTTAACAAACTTCAGCATGTCTACGTTTACGTCTGAGAATGCACACTGCACAAAAAATCACATCACATCAACATATATTGCTTCCACACGTATCATAACTTGTATTATATGGAATAATAGTAGGATTTTCAGGATTTAAATCAACGTTGCCGACGTAAAACCCTCTTAAATATGGACAATATGGCGCCCATTTTTCATGATCATTTAAAGGATTATCGTTTTCCCTCCAATTTTCAATTTCAATCTTACAGAATATACATTTCACCTTATCACCATGACCAGTATAATAAAATCCTGCTGATGCTAAACAAAATTCGTTTGGACAGGGAAGAGGCCAATTTTGAAAAGTTTTAAGTCTTTCATATTCACATTTCAATTCTATGCTATGAGAAATATTGTTTACGTAGGGGCAAGAAAAAGCCCATTTCTTATGCTCTTCAAACGGATCATCATCTTCCTCCCAATAACTAAGTTGCAGATTACAGAAAGCACACCTAACCATATCCTTATATCCATAATAGTAAAATCCTGCCGCTGCTAACCATGCAGTGTTCGTAAAACTGTCTGAAGACCAGGTCTTAAATGTTTTTAGCCGATCTCTTTCAGATTTTAAATTCATTTCTTTTTGACTCAATATCATTTGCATTAACTGTTTTTTGGAATACTTTACACAATTAAAATACTTCATGATGCTGGTTTACTTCACAAAGAAAAGATGTTCACCACACAAAGCTAAATGCGAACTGAGATGAATCAACAAAACACGTTGGCTAATATGCATGATTTGCATGTGTTGGGTTGGCCGAGCGGTCTAAGGCGTTAGACTTAAGATCTAATTTTCAGAAATTGAAAGCGAGGGTTCGAATCCCTCACCTGACAATATTATTATTTAATTTACATGTAGATTGAGGAGGTAATTGATCATTAATAAGAACTTTAATATGAAATGGTACAAAATACCTTTTCTTCTTCTTTATTCATTTAGAATTACAATTAATACAATTTTATTTCTCTTGAAGTAATCTCATTCTTTTTTAGTTGTCCAGATGAGTGTGGGTGTGTTGAGATGATCTTCTTCTTCTTCTTCTCTTTAGTTGTCCAGATGATTATTTTCTGTAGACAAAAAAAATATACACTGTGTTAAAAAGCAAAACTAAAACAAAATATGTATAGCGGTCAACAACACTAGTAGATTTAATTAATCACCTTTCATAGATAGCGATTACAGTTGTCACATTTGCAGCGAAGATGAAACAGTTGAAATTTCCTATTTAGATGATCTGGTAGATGTTCCCACTCTAGACGAATTCGTTGTGGTTCATATATAGTCAGTACGTTTATAGGAAAGTAGTTCCAATCAAACTTATTAAAACCTCGAAGTCCATTGTTTCGAAACTTGTTTATTATCGAACACACGATTTTCATGATGCCATCAGAAGAATTTAACCAATGTTGAACAGCATTGACATTGAATTTAGCACAACTATTGCTTCCCATTGCTAGAGATGGTAAATGTTTTGGACAATCTGTAGGTAAACGATGGCTATGCCTCAACATTAGGTCTGACATTCCATCAATCGTATTAAGATCGAATAATGAGTCTGGGGAAAGTGCTTTTAGTGCAAACAAAGAAAATTCCTGTGGCAAATTATATACAACTAAATTATCATATTTATTCTTAATAGAGTCAAAAAAAAGAAGAAAGAGTTTTTTCACAATATGCTGCAACCCATGTGATCACGGGGCTGAATGAAGGTATATTGCCGTTATTTAACATACAGTAAGCAAGTTCCAAACTGCCGTTTGGTAGCTTGCGAATGTCTGCAACTATTGGTTGCTTCTTATTCCACGTGCCAGCATCAGTAGAAGGAGAGTTTGTTGTTGTCAATTCCATGATTGCAACTAAAGTGAGAATACTTGTTTACTTGCTTGCTTATAACTTAGCAAATATTGGTTTAGATAATTACTGCATTCGTTAATGGTCTGTAAGATATTTGACGATCATGAATAAGAACACAATAAAGAGTTGTATCTTCAGGTATATTCTCACTTGTCTCGATTTCAATTCGCACATCGACTGAAGATGTCTTCACTGCTTCCACTTGTTCGAGACAATTAATTACAATAATCGGACAATGAGACTTAAATTCATCTCGTGAAACCAGAGTCTCTGAACGAACATCATCGATCTGATAATATACATTACGAAACTTAACAAACATGTCATATAACTCGCTGTAGTCATTTATGGCAATTTCAGAAGTTGGCATTTCATAGGGATAAAAAATTGAATTAAAAAAAAACTCTTATAGATTTAATGTTACAATGGTCAAAATAGGAAGAGCATGTGTTTAGTAAATTTCTTCTAGTTTGAAAACCTAATAAAAATTGACGTGATTTTTGAGTTTCAGAAGTTGTCATTACAGTCCAACTATATTTAGTTGTTCTAGGAAGAGAAGGCAAGACATGAACATCCCATGATCGAAAACCAACCTGAATGGGAATATTTTTCTGCATTAGTTTTAATCTTTTAATTTGTTCTTCGTCCGATAATAATAAAACGGGAATTTTTAGATAAACTTTAAATAACTTGACCTTAGAAAGATCGTTTTCGGTTGTCGATTGCAACGCACGTGCGTCACTTGACGATCGGAGAAGTATTACCTCATGCTTGCAGTTTAAAATCGGCTTTCTGTAATCCTCTGCTAATCCTAACAGGTTGCTTAAAGGAAGTATTATATGAAAACGTTTTGTGTTACTATCAACAATATTTGCTTCACTTGCTGGTGTTGTTAAAGAGGGAAAATAACCAGCATTTTGTAAAGCTGTATATTCGTTTTTTGAATATGATGCAAAGGTTTTTATAGAACTTGTTATACCTAGATGGCGTGTACGATCAATTTCTTTACCATTTAACGTGATGCGAATTTCGCTAAAAAGATTAGCCCCAAAATTTTGGTCAGGATGTGCTGTAGTAGAAGCAGCCGGATTTATGTTAGAAGTAATAATTTGACCTTCTAAGTGAAGAACACCTTCTGATAATAAAACTATGTTTTCTTCATTTTGAATCGGTATTCGAATTTCATCATTATTTTCGAATTTATTAGCTGAATAAGGTTGATAAACTCTTTCTTCTCGTCGCACAACTCTGTTGTCAACCTCTCTTTTATCTGTTATGTTAAACATGCTAAACATGTTAACAGCTTCAACTATAGATAGAAACTAAATAAGATTTACAATTGCATATATATTTATATTGAAATTAAAGTACGCGATAGCCTAAAGACTGTAAGAAATGTTTGTTGTTACTCGATAACTGTTTCTTAGATTTCAAGGTGCGATGTCGTTGTTTGTTTTTTTTTACAAATTTTAGCTGATTGATTTATATTATTTTTTCGAATCGGAGTCGACTTCCTTTTTTTTTTCAAACTTTGAGTATTATATAGTATAACCATATTTGTGATTGTTTTCTAGTAAGCTTACACAAGTAGAATGAAAACATAACAGTATTTCATTACTTTATATAGCAAGATATCGTGCTGGACGAATAATTAATTCTACAGTTAAATCTTCATCTTGTAAATCAATGAGCTGTTGAAGATGATCTTCAAGTTGCACAGATACATGTTGAATAACCTTGGTGTTCATAGGCAAAAAATTAATTGTTGTTGGTTGTACAACAATCGGGTAACCAGCAGGAACATGAGCTTTAAAATTATATAAAGAATGTGTTGGTTTATGGTTCAAATAAGAACTCGTGCCAAGCACAAAGTTGCAACATACTCGAATACTATTAACAGTGTTAATTTTAATCATATATTCAGAATGATGAGTTGTGTTTGCCTTGAACTTTCTATGAGAAAATCCCAACAAATCTGCAATAGAATCTGCAACACCAAAATCTATAGCAAACACTTTCGAATGTAGTTTACAATGATAAAAGACTTTATCATAATTAATATAAAATGATGGGAATTTGTCTTTGTCACCTAATAAATGTTCAACTAATAATTCATTAATCTTTTAACTTAATTGTTTTAACGTATAGCTAGCATTGGGTATTATTAAATTCGCTCAATCAGCTTCGTTCAACTTTATAGCCAAAACGTTATTATTCTCGCTAATTGTTACTTCATTATCGATTCTATTTCGATCAATTTCAATTTCTCTTTTATTCTCTTTAGGGTAAACTTTCTTTTCAATACCTAAAGGCCCTGCTACACTGTTGGCTACAGTGAAATCAATATTAAACGGAGAAGACAAAACGAGACGGTTGTCTCTTTTTCCATCTATATCCTCTTCCACATACATTTTTGTTTTTTCTAAATGTTTTGGTATAAGTTTCGACAATGAGTGATAACTAAGTAAATCATCAAAAGTTGAGGCTAGATCTTCAAATTCATAAATACCCGGTGGTACCACTAAATCAATTGATAAAAAATTAGTAAAATGAATGCGAAATTTATTATTTCTGTTGGTAACATTTCGAATAGAATTAGATGTATACAATCCTGCAAGTCCTATTTCAAAAAACTCTGCTCCTACAAGATGAATCGGGTTCTCCAATGTAACATCAATCTTCGAGCCTTTACCTTCAAGAGTTATCCGTCTTTCGAAAGCCATCTTTGAAATGTTTAAAGACGGTCTGTGTTTCCCTTATTTATACAATACAAGAAGACTAAACATAAATGTCCACAAATCGAAGAAGTAATCGATTGATATGAATGTAAATTATATTGTAGATAGCAATTTTTAAGATATGTTAAAATTTCTAATGGTGGTCTTAAATTACCAATACTATCAAAATAATGCACATATTTACCACGTTTACTGAAAGCCACCCAATGTGAACCGGATTTATCCATCGGTTCAAGGTTAACAATACAGTTTTCATTTTTTCGAGGATATCTTGGTAACGTATCTCGCATAAAGACTCCTCTAAAATTTGGAATCTTTAATTGATGTGCGTATTTAGCTAAATCGAAATTACTTAATGCTTTATTTGGTATTTGGTTAATTATCTTTTGTATGCAGGAGGATTTAAATAAATGCCTTGACCTCCTTTTCCTTGCATTGCTTCTATCATTCGATTGTGTCTTTTCATTTCTTTTAGTTCTTCTTGAGCAGCTTTCGCCTTGTTTATAGCAGACGCCACCCCTGCTGCTCCGCCTGCTAGACCCCCCAAGCCCGACAAGGCTGCAAATATCGGAAGTAGGGGTAAAATACCACCTTGCTTTTTCGATGTTCTTCTTTTTTTTTAATCTTTTCTTGTTTTTTTTTATTATTTAAGTTTCGCTTACCTCCTCCAATCTTAGACTTAGCTTTCATGATGCCACCTACTGTTAATGCAGCCGCTCTCTCTCCAAATGATGCGTCACGGGATTTTACACGAGACCAAGCTTTTGAAGCTAAAATTTCATCGGTCTCTCTTCTTTTGTTTGAATCTTTATGCTTTGCGTAAGCAATATCGTGCTCTTTGCACGCTTTATCTAATATATTTATTCCTGGATCACCACGGCTCAATCGCTTTTCTAATTTTGTTCCTGGTCCACAATATTCATATCCCGGGATGTGTAATTCCACGGGTAAATTATCAATAGTTTTATTAAGTACACGACTAATTAATGATCCACTTCCTGTTCGTTTATAATGAGTGGTAGAGTTGCTCCTCTTACAACGCACCATTACTAAATGATATGTAATATAACGTAATTATACATATATATATTTCTGGAAAATGGGAATGGTGGGGGGAGGTGTTTCTTTTTTAATAATGCACACAAAATTTGGGTTATTATTTATTCTTTTTTCATAAGCAAAGGAACACACACAAAATTAGTATTATTAACAGCATAAAAGTGTGTGTGTGAAATAAATAAAGTAAGTGAGATGAACTGCTTTAATCTCAATTTGTTTCTAATCATTTTTTCAGAGAAAAATGACCAAACGGTAAAGTATCAATTCCGTTTTCAGTTATGTATTTTATCTTCGTTTGATGAAATTGCCAACTTATTTTGCCGAACAGTAAATACAGAATGAGATTTTGAAATTATACAAACTTGAACTTTGTTGATTTTATCTCTGTTATAAAGACACTTTCGATACTCATCAATATTCATACTTTTACTCACACTCTTCTTAATGCCTTTAGCCTTACACAAGCTATTCATTTCATCACACAATTTTATTGCATACATTTTGGGTCGTAACCCCACAAATTCTTCAACAATCCTTCCAGCATTTTCATCTTTCATTAAACCAATTTCACCTTTATTTTGTCTCACAATGCCAAAAGGATTGTTTGTTTCATAGTTTCCAGTATCAAACAAATTTGAATGCTGTTTCATGAACTCATAAATATCATAATAGAATATATACATAAAACTATCGGTGTCTGTGTATAACAACCTCACATTTGATTCAGGATTTGCTAAAATAACATTGTAATGAAAGTCATACATTTTACATTTAGACAAATCTAATATAGATGCACCAACATATACTGGTTGATTGTGAAAAATCTTTAGTCTACTCATCTCGATGACCATACATTGTTCATCGAATATAATTCTATGTTTAAAATTAGCCTTAGCTATTAAAGACCTAGCACCACGAGCTCCATGCCATTTGGTGACCCATTTGATGTCCCTTAACTTCCTCACATTCATCAGTGAACGACCAAAAATTGCATTATTCATCAATTTATAAAAATTCTTTTCAAAATCATTTTTGGCATGTTTTCGTTTCTCTGTGTTCACATCAATATATGGTTTTAGCCATTGGCTCTGATTGAATTCAATTATTCTGTGAATACGATCTAATTTCATTCCTAGTTGAATACATTGCTTTAACAATCTATAATGCAAAACATAACGTTCTTTATTATCTAGGGTAGCCATTAGCTTTGTCAACTTTTCGGGACATAGAGGGTAATCTGAATGTTTGTCATGTAACTCTTGGGGATAAGTCAAATCTACTTCCAAAATATATCCAATTTCTGAAGTATCATCAATAGTTAAAACATCAAAGCCTTCAACATTTGCAACCCATTTAAAGCCCCCCGTTGGAAGATATTCCATCATCGCATATCCATATAAATTATTAACGTCAAAGTACATTATGTAGGACTCTTGCTTTTTCTCATCATAAGTTTTCATATACTTATTATTAGCAATCGCATGTCGTGTTATACACTGAACATTTCCTCCTCGAATAGATCGTTCAAAAAAGTGTAACATATCAATATCTTGAAGCAATTCAAGTTGAACGTTGGTTATATTTTTCATAGCACACCAAGACATAGATGGAGCAGTGTAAAAATGAGCTGCATCAACACCATAAGTTTCCATGCCATTCGATCTAAAATTTTCAAAGACATCCGCCAAAAGAAGTGTGTCAACTTTTAAATACAAATCGGCGTATTCTCCTAATGTTTGACAGGAAAACGTTTCCCACACCGATTGAGCAAACTCATACTCTTCATTCGATATTGTTTGATCATTAAGACTGCTATAAAACTTGGATATTTCAGGTAATTTAGTTTCGTTAAGTACATCCATACTCGTGACGTATTCATAGGGAAACACGCCTTTTCTCGCAGTAAGTCGAAACTGTGCATCATCATTAAAATAACGTCGTGTTATTTGCTTTGAATCTTCACTTAACGAAGATGAACATTGATCTAGTGAACAGGACAAGAAATTATATATATCGAAAAATCTTAACTGAATGAATCCATTCTTAGCCCGTACATATTTTGTAATCCCTTTATAACGTTCCATATTCACCGCTAACAAACTTATACTACCAGGATTATGTAACACCTCTCCATCACGTTTCTCGCAAATTTCTTTAATTATAAAATGTCCATCATAGGCCGTTAGATTATGAAATGCTATAGGCAAAACCTTTGTTACTTTGTAATTTAAATTACAACTATTGTGTGCGCTTCCTCTATATTTTCCAGTTAAGTGACAATGATCGCGTACTTTGAGTTCATTAACTGCAATCGGTTTCTCGCAAATGTGGCACATTTTACTTGACAAAAATAATCTTTCTTCATTTTCGGTCATCTTTAACATTGGCTTAACCGATAAGTAATATGTTTGAAGTTTATCCACAATACTATAAAGTTCCTTTACAAACAATTCAATGCAATTATTTCCCCTAAAGAGTTTGAAACTGCACAATTCACTATCGAAATTACAATGAAGGTATAAAGAAATGCTGTAAGGAATATGTTTATGTGTTAAAGTAGAGTTATGATTGTCACTATTTGGAAAACAGGAGGAAATTGGAGACAAGACGCATTCAGTGTCTGCATATATTATAAATGGAACTGTATCTTTAACTCGATATTCTGTAAAATTAACAAATCTTTGTTCATCAGTCGGCATTATGCTTTTTGCAACAGGAAACTGTTTACAGTCTGCAAAGTGAACATTTAACTCATCCTCAAGAAAATAATATGACAAACATCGTCTACATATATAAATACTTCTGCGAGTGCTAGTGACGCTTGAACGCACAAGGCGAGCAAGATTTCTAATTAAACAAAAGTGATAACTTTCACTGTTTCCAATCTGCAACATCAATAAGTCTACACTCCTTTCATATAGTTTATCTGATACATACAAAGGTACAATAGTAAAAGTTTTTTTTCCTTTTACATCGTTTGTTCCCATACATACCCAATTGTTTTCATCATATTGTGCTCCATACACATTTACAGAAATATTGTTTTGGTTTTCAAACTTGTTTAAATATTTCATTTCCATCGGAATTGGAATACCATCTAAATTTAAAACATCTCTGTAATTAGGATAGGAAGAAAGATGATTCACGTTTCGAGTTTTTGGATACAAACCAGCAACCACACTCCACGCAAAACAAGCTTCCTTTGTATCATACAAATTTAGCACTGCATGTTTATTGACTATTACATCAGGCAATCTACTAGTATTGGACATTCCTACTCGAAATCCAACATATTTATTTATATTAATTCTCAAACTATGAATTTTTTCTAAAGCCCACCCGGAACCATTTGCTTCAAATTCGCTCATTTTTGTCAATGTACCTTCAATGATATTCTTATTATAAAATTCATTTAAATCAGTATCCTCGAAAACTACCTCATTTTTGATAGCAAAATATTTTGTTTCTGTTATGTCGCGAAGCACATATTGTGCACACAAAACTGAATTCACCTTTAAAGCTTGTACAGTTAACGCTTTCTTAACATACTTTGTAAACCAAATATTAGCATTCGCTAAAAATTCGCGAGGATCCAAAAACTCATTCTTAACATTTGATACTGCAAGTGTGTACACTCTAGAATTGAATGCCGTTTCAATTAACTCACAGCTCAAGAAAGATTCATCCTTTATTTGAATTGTAATTTCTTCGAAATTCACAGCTTGTTGCAATATGTGCTCACTAATAACTCCAACATTCAATCAACTCATCACTGTTCTCAATCAACTCGGTTTGACTGTTTTCCCCGATTTGGTATGATACTGAAATAGCACCGTTCAGTTCACTTCGAAAATTAGAAACACTTTCAAATGCATCGTCCAATTGGTTTCTTATATTTTCACTGTTATTATGTATTACAATATCAACCTTTCTACGTTTGCTAGGAGGCGAGGTCATTGTTGCTGTTGTCTAAGCAATTGTCCAATTTGCACTAAAGTTAATACACCACCAACAGTTGGTGTACCATCACTGATGTCTAAGCATACGTCCAATTTGCACTATTGTTAATACACCACCAGCAGTTGCTGTAACATCGGTTTACCATAAACCTATAATCTTTTAAAGTATATTCAAGCCATTGTGATAAATTACTGCCTGTAATCTCCAATGAACAATGAACAGCCTCAAAAGGAAATTCATCCTGAAGTTTACCAAGCAAATTGTTTCTATACTCATTCAATTTTGTTACATCGTAACAAGTCATGGAAAATTCGATTTTGAAAACTTCATCAAATGTATTGTATCCGAAGAAACAAATAAAATGTTCATCTTCACATAATTCTTTCAATAGATATCTTAGAACTGTTTCTGTCACCTCTCGCTGACTATCCTCTGATTTGCTAACATTGGTAACGTAGACTGAAAATGTTGAAATTCCACTCGAAGATGTCCATTTGTTAAAACAAGCTTCTTTATCATTACGACTCACCTCGTTATCATCTTCTTCCTCTTCTTTCGGTTGTTGAAAGCATACACGATGATACTCTATTAGCGGGTGCGATCGATGTTCAGTTCCACTCAGGAAATTAACAGTTTTCCACTTCATTATGCTGTTCGTTTTATTAGTTTTTTTAGATGATCTGAAAAATTAAACAAATTAAGAAATAATGAGCAACTAAATATATCAATCGTTATATCAATCAATACATAAAATATATATATAATCCAATACTCACCAAAACATGTTGATGTGAGCGGTTCTTCAACCCAAAATACACCGTCATCAGTTTGCCATCGAGTACTGTTTCAAAATGACTTGATGTGAGCGGTTCTTCAACCCCAAATACACCAGCATCAGTGTGCCTCCCATTGAGTTTAGTTCATCGATCTCTGATGCGCTTAATTTTGAAAATACTGCTGGTAGAAATACACTTGTTACTTCATCTTCAATGTTAATGTCCACCACTATTTTTCTTCCAAACCTCGTCTGTACGGGGCGAATAATTTGGACCACATATGGTAAATCAATGACTAGTTCTGCTAGTTTCTTATTAGAATACTCATTACAAGATGATAAGTTATTGAACTTTGTTAGAGCTTCCATCACACAATTTGTTCCTCGTCGTTGACTTTCTTTATTTCTTTCACACACACACACACTCTTCGCGCAAAAGTAAAAGTTAAACTCTTCCATGCACTCGTCCATTTATATATCCTTCACCCCCACCCACACTCCAGAAACCATATGCTGCAAACTAGCTTCTAACGCAAACATTTCTTTTTTCCGCTATTGCTTAAAGAAGTCAAAGATTACATTCTTAGCCAATGACGTTAAAGGTCAACTCTGTCTCACGCGAACACTGCAGACGAGATCAATCACACTGCTGCACATGCTCAAACTTGCACGGGTGTCAAATGACGGTTAGCATCCTAAGCAAAAAACAATAACAGCTGCACACCACATGTGTGGATAGCAACCGCCACTCCGCTCAGCCCACCCGGCGCGAACAAAAAAAAAAACATAACAGCTGCACACCACATGTGCGGATCGCTGGCAGTGGCATACATGCTCACACTCGCATAGGTGTCAGATGACAGTTATCATCCTAATAAACAACCCCCATGACGTCAACACCCATTAACTTTTTATCATCATCGCACAAACAAGCCAAAAGGTCAACCCCTTCCCACGCTAACACGTGCAGTGCACATGCTCGCTCCTGGACCACATGCTCGCTCTAAGGACCCATGACGTCATCCCATGACGTCATCAGGATTACGCAATTTCTGGTCATGATGATGCAATATTCAAAGTGAAGCGAACTCTACTACTCTTTTATGAGTCTGTTCTAGATATATATCTTCTATGACCCACCTAGCGTCATCTCGCAGCGAATCTCTGAAGCTCCTCAATTCTTCCTGGTGCAAGAGGATTTACTTATCCATCTGGCCACCAGATCTTGTTACCATCGCCAGCTATTTTCTCCGTGAGCAAGAGAACTACGTCTACTTTTTTACTCACCATGCTGTGCTAGTATCATCTGTTATCAACTCTTTGAAGACCGGCTCAGCAAGAGAAGATCAATTTTTTGTTGTAATGGTGGCTATGTTTATATGTTCTCCTTTTGTCTCCTACCCCCACTCTTTCCCTTCCTTGGACCCTCCGTGCTCTGCTGAGTGGGTCTCACTTGTGCGCCGGCCGTCGACTCAGTTAAGGCTCAACTCGAGCCAGTCTCCTCAAACCAAGAGGCAAACTCTACTTTCTACGCCATGTTGGCATATTAAATATTGTCAAGGGGAACTTCACCTTCAACATGCAACCAAGATAAGTACAGACTTAAGGTTTTAACCTCATCTTCATCAATTTTATCTACATGCTTTTATTGATTATTTTATAGACAGCGTGAGATTACTTGTGGGGCGGTAATCATTCTTCGCGGGATTTTTCATGTTGGGCTTTTGTCTAATCAAGCCAATCTTGGTGAAAAGCAGCATTTCTTATGCTTGCTAAATGAGAAATCTTCTCACCACGTGGGATATTATCTAATACCCGCTGTCTATAAATTACAAAGCAAGTTCCTCCGCTGGATTATCTTTGGCCTCATCTTTCTATTAAGATCGTTCTGGAACCTTCCAGATCCTGTACTTTATCTGCGAGTCTTGCCGTCGGGTATTTTTCACTCACTTGTGAAAATACTATTTAAAATGAGGAATCTTCCTTATAAATTACTGCAATAGCAAACTTTCGTCCACCGTTGGAATGTTCTATGGCGCATTTAATTGTAATTCCCAACTTTCTCAAGAAATAGACTCTCGCCTACCTAGTGCAACTAGTTATTTTCATCATTGCAATAACTTTCTTTCCATAAACGTTCGTGTCTCTACAGTGAACTTTTCATCTATTTAAAAGACTATAGTGATAACTAGTGATTATCCCAATTTTCTACCGCGTCGCGATCGTCCGTTTACATTAAATCAGGCCATGAACATTGATCCTAAATCCCAATGATCTTTCCTCAACCTTCTACTAACAAAACATATTAATAAAATTGTAACTTCTCCATAAGGTGTCACTCTTCGAAGTGCCCTTCCATTTTGCTGTTTATCATTACTTAATTTCTGTATAATTACGTGTTTTATACACGGTTCAAGCTCACATTGTTTCTCTTTTATAACGAGAGAATACAATTCTTTTAACTCATTAGTGAGTTGTTTCTAGGTCTCACGAAAGGGTACCTGCCCCATTTATCTAGTGATTCCTATCTAAATACAGGAAGTCTAGAACCTTCCTTGTTGATTTTTTCTTCAGGTTTCACAGTAAGTGACCTGCCCTCCTTTGTATAATTGTAATAGAAGTAATTCAGCATAAACATAAGAAGTAATAGGAACTTCTTCTTCATTTATTCGCTTCCTTTTTTGTTATTTTCGAAGTTGTAACTTTTTCTAAAATAATTACTTGTAAATTCCTTAAAGTACACTCCTTGTACTCAATTTGATGTTTAAACTTTAAGCATTTTATTTGTCTTTTTTAAATCTTACAAGGATTTTAGTACATATATAAGGTTTAAAACCTCATAAATTGTTAATTGCCTGGCGCAAATGTTTAATGCTATCTGAGGTCTGTGACCACAAATTTGTTAACAAGATTGAATATATGTTTGTTAAAGTTATAAACTTCTTTTGCCTTTTTAAATAAATTAAATATTTGTTTTTGGATTCATAATTTCGAAAACACAACGGTTAGGCAAGATCCGGTCTTCCTTGACTCTCCCTACTCAATGCCATTAAACCTATTGATAGGGCTTTCACCACTTGTTGCATTTGAGCAAAAATTCTTAGTGGTAATCTTGTTAAAGTTCTCTTAGCTTTAAAGGCTAATTCTAACTGGCCAGTAAGGCAAGTACAGCTCGCTACGCCAGCTGCCTGCTTGTGGAGATCCTCTCCAAAATCTTATGGTCAGTTTTCAAAAAGATAAGTGTTTCTCTTTGCCTAAACTTTTAGTCGGCTATTGGCTGGTTAAAAGCTTAGCCATTTCCAAATGCAACTACTGGTTCATTTACCAAATTTATTTTCAAAAGCATAATTCCTTTATCACCATCCTTTTTGGAAGCACTTGGTTACTGTTCAGGAAGCTTATAACTTCGAAAACTGGAAATATCAAAATTGATGCAAATTATTGTCATTCTTCGAATTACTTTGAAAAAACGAATTTCTTTGAAAGGACATACAATAAACCTGTCACTTTCAGTCATGCCAGACCAACACCCTTCCCCATAGTAGTCTTATGCCTGCTTGAGAGGGAATATACTAAGGCCACTCTCCAGCAAACCGCCCAAGTTCTAGCTGCGGTTCCCGTTAGCTTAGACCAAGTCCTTACCCACTTTAGGTAAACGAGAACGAATTTTCAGTGGCAACCGCCTCTGAGTGTATTTAAAGCTAAATTTATAACTTTTGTGGAGCTCTCATCCTATTTCTCTATCCTTTTTCTCCAGTCCGAAACCCACTTCCTTTTCTTAATCATCTTCCCTTGGTGGGTGGGTTATTCCTCAGCCAATAATCTACCCACCCTGCACATGTTGATTGGTTGTCCTGGGATGCACTTTGGTTTGCCTGGTGTGGCCATTGGTGCTGTCTGGTTAGGTTGTAAGACCCTTGACTTCGATGAGCTTACTTGCAGCGTGGCGGCTGCTGGTTGCTGTTCTTCCTGGACAGAGGCTTCTCGTATCCAATCCGATTGGTTGATTCAGACTTAGCGGCAGCTGTTTTGACCTCGTCGGTGGTGATGCGAGTAGCTTTGAGTGCGTGCGCGATTTCATATGCCGCGGTGAAGTTCTCTGGTTGTTTTGCAATAATCTCGTCACACATTTCTCGTGATTCCAAACCTGCGAGCATTTGTTCAATTGACATGCGATCACGGAATGTGCCATACTCACAAAACGTTGCAGCCTGCCTCAGTCTTAAGGTGAAGCTAGCGATGGTTTCTCCTTGCTTCTGCATTACACTCCGAAATTTGATGCTCTCGGCAAACTTGTTACGTGTGGCGTCGAAGTGGCCTTTCAGCTTAGATTGAATCTCGTTGTATGACAGAGTTTCCGGATCTTTAGGACTCACCAGTATCCTCAGTGGCGTCATTGAGTTCAGATCCCATGTAAACCCGTGCAAAATGTGCGTGTTGATCCGCGGGTACCTTGCTCAGGTTGAGCGCCCAGGTAAAGCGAGTGAAATAGTAGGCAACAGTCATTCCGTCGGTAGCGCGACACGGTTGCATTGTGAACTTTGGCGGTCGAGGCTCTGATGACGTTGTTTACCCTATTGCCTGTCGGATAGCGTCGGCGATCATTGCCGAGAATTGTTGGAGTTGCTCAGAGGTCAAGTCCGGCATGGTGAATATGAGTGGAGAACAGTATTTCTAACACGCACTTGCGATGAACTTAGTTCGGTGCACACACTTGCGTTGAAGGGAGAAAGTTCACTCGGTTTAGTATTTCCAACACGCACTGCGATGAACTTAGTTCGGTGCTACACTTGCGTTGAGGTAAGAAAGTTCACTCGTTTTAACAACGTTATTTATCTTATCCCACTTCTGACACCACTGTTATATCGTGGGAGATACAAGATAAAGAACATACACTTGTTAATATAAAACAACTGTTTATTAAACACTAGTTGATACACAACGATACTCAAGGTGGACTAACTTGAGAGGAACTGGCGCAGAACTAAAGAATATGCGCGGAACTCTCGTCTACAGTTGCGGGTGCATATATATAGGTATATGGAAGATTCCAGATTTGAATGTTCCAGATTGGAATGTTCAGGGAATAATGACTAGAATGTTGGTGTTATCTCAAGTAAATAGGCTACACAACATTTTCTAGAATGTTCATGTTAACTCAAGTAAATACACAACAGAATGTAATACCATTAGAAGTTTCTCAGAAATAACCGGGAGCAGGCTAACCTTGTAAACAAGGGAAGAAAACTCAGGAAATATCTCAAACTCCCACTACTTACCGTTTAAAAGCAACATTGTGATCCCTGTAGAATACTGGAATCTGATTGGTTAAGCTATGGGCCTTCTCGAGTTTGTTGAGGTCAAACACGCCCATAAGAGAATATTATTTAAGGTCAATTTTTAGAAGAAAAATAACTCTTATTTTTTTAAGTCGTCAAGTCTCGGTGACGTGACTTTTAACAAC
This sequence comes from Meconema thalassinum, assembly GCA_946902985.2. NCBI lineage: Eukaryota > Metazoa > Arthropoda > Insecta > Orthoptera > Tettigoniidae > Meconema > Meconema thalassinum. Next base: position 492,123,112 of record OX336391.1, read on the forward strand.
CTCACGGCTCCTGTAACGAACTGTATATAAATGTTCTAACTAAATAAATACCAAGTATTATTTATTTAGCGTATGGCTTTTAGTGCCGAGAGTGGTCGAGGACATGTTCGGCTCGCCAGAGGCTGTAGCTGCTTCCAGCGGACACCCATAGGGTGAGCTACAAGTTCCGTTCAATTTCAAATAGTTCCAACTTTCGCTACCAGATGTAAATGATACCTAGTGGTGAATGTTGGAACTTTAATAGAGCGTTGCAACGAAATCTAACCTAGAAATTTAGCTTCACACAAGTTTAGTCTGTGGAAGGAGACCGCCGGCTTTACTTTCCCTCCGAAAGAAGGCATGCTGAAGGATTTTAACGTTCTTAAAAAATCCGACGACTTCGGCCGGGTTTGAACCCGCTATCTTGGGAACAGCAGTTCAGCATGCTACCAACTACGCCATCGAGTATTACTCCAATTTGGACTTCTGCATTTCTATTGAAAACGATACTACTCAGCGCGTAAAGAATCCGAAAGGACCTTAGCTTAACAAACAAAACGAGCAAAGTACGTACCTTAAGCTACAAACTTAAGTCATTTACCTTCCACTTAAGACCAAACCGAGTTGTATGAAAGATTTGAAAATATCACTACCACAATGAAGAAAATGAGATTGACATTCTATAGACATGGTAAAATGGTGGAACCACAAAGGCTCGCCAACAGGATTCTCACCTTCCGGGAAGACGCAAGTCCAATGGTGAAAGAAGTCCACCGGGATTTAGAAAAGTATGGAATTGAGACAGAAGAAATAACAAACAGAGAAATGTTCAGAAGGAAAGTTGAGGGAGTCAAGGACCTGTCCGATGAGAAATAGATCAAACAACAGGGTATTCTCGGAAGAAGAACGAGCACGAGCAAGTCAAAGGGCGAGGGATTACTGGCGAGAGAGGACAGATAAATAGAGGGAGGACTTGCGAAAGTGATGGAAGATGTGTAGTCCCAGCCCACGAAAATAATAATGATAATAGTAATAATAACTGACTAGAGGACCCGTGCGAGATATCTCGCATGTTCATAAACCAAACTTTCCCTAATAGGTTTATAATGAGAGACTTAAGGGGACTGGTTGTTATGTTTTTATTTCAACCAAATGATCATTGTAGAACACCATTTACATTTCAGTTCGAATTCCAAGTTCTACGTTCCCTAAGTTACGAAGGCAATCACTGAAAATTGGATCATCATAACACTCACCGGTTATTCGATATTTATGAAATTATACGATTTGAGTGCTCATTCCTTTGATTTACTGTTTCAGAAATCCATGCAAAATGATAAAGGAGAGACCTCAGAATGCTAAAATGACATGAAACAGGCATCACAGCGGGCAAAATGTGAAGTGGACGGCAAATATGGAGCGTATGTTCCTGCAGCAACAGTAGTCTATCTGCAAATCGCTCACTTCGAACATTTTTAAATGCATTTTTTTTAAGAAATTATAGATATTTATGAAATTAGAGTGCAATTCATCATTGATAATGTCTATTCTCTTTCATTTGAATGCTCATTTGTCACGATCGGTCGCTTCTGAGCGCCGCAGGAGGGATCTACACTACTGGAATAATATATATACGATGTGAGGGCTGGAACGAGGTGCACACAGCCTCGTGAGGACAAGTGAGTAGCTGTCTGACAGTGAGGCAGCACCTCGGTCAAGAAAAGATTAACGGCAGAGGAGACCCGATGCACTGACCACGCGTCACCCCAAAAGCTGCAGGCCAAATCGCTGGGCAGCGGTCGCTTGGCAAACCTAGGCTCATCATGGGCTGTAGTGCCACGGAGGGGGGAGCGAGGGGATTAATAATAATAAAATTCTTGGTCCAGTCTGCTCAGAAGGAATATTGAAGATATGGAAGTCTCGAAGGCTTTATCAGCAATCTGAAAATATCACTGAAACCTTCAGGAAAAAGCGATTCAAGTTCTATGGCGACATTTTCAGAATTAACAAGGACAGGCTCACCAAAATAATTTTCAGCCTTGCTCTCTCAATGAAACCCAAGAACAACAGGCTTGGTGAAATAGGTAACGACCGTCAAGAAATTGGCATCACAGACGGAATTATACAAGATCGACTCCAGTTCAAAACAGTAATTAACAACCATCATTTCTCCGACAAGGGAAGTATCAGATAAGTCAAGTTGAAACATACCTTGAAATTTTGTGGACGCAATCGTTGTACTACTAATAATAATATCGTATGGCCTCGGATGCCGGGTGCAAGCTTTGTAGCTTGCATGTCGAATTTCGTTGTTCCTTGAAGCACTATGAAAGTCAAGGAGGTTAGATATTTAAGCTCCTTCAACACTAGAGCGCTTTCTAGTAGAGAAATTAGGAACTTTGTGTTGGCGGAAACTTTCGAGATTAATTTTGCCATTATGAACTCGGCGTACTGAATTCAAATGGGTTCTTTGACATGCCAACATCGTATAACATGCGTGTCGTATTTTTGCCGCCTTTCAAAAATCACTTACCACGGCCAGGAGCGAACCTGCAGTATTGGGATAAGTAGACCGACACGCTATCCACTCACCCACCGTGGGAAGCTATAAGAGGACAACGTGCGGAAAATCAGCTGCCAGATTGAACTACAAGGCTCCGAAATCATGTGGCAAATCGCTCATAAAAATCAATGGGAAGTAGCGAGTACCGTACATGTTGGCAGGGACAGCCCTGACTGCCCAGGCACTCAAGGCCGTTCGCGCGACCGCCTGCATATACGCCCCGCCGCGTGACAGCTCTGAGTGCCTCAGGGCGGTCCAGTTCCGTCAGTCGTCATGCCTGCGTACCAGGATGTCAGGTACGATTTCGGAGCCTTTCAGTTCAATCTGGCAGCTGATTTTCCGCACGATGTCCTCTTATAGTACAACGATTGCATCCACAAAGTTTCAAGGTAGGTTTCGACCTGTCCTACGTGATACTTCCCTTGTAAGAAAATTATCGGAACTCATGGGAGGACACGGAAAATGACTACCAGGACCAAGAAATCATGGATTGAAGAGCGGAGGAAGATTTACAGTGCCCAGATGAAGAGATTTTGGGAGAAGAAAAAGAACAGAATTAGCTAAATAAGTTCTATTGCGCTCCACAGATGGACATAACGATGTAATAATAATAATAATAATAATAATAATAATAATAATAATGTATGTCTACTACTACTACTACTCCTCGGCGCTACAGTCCATGTAGGACCTTGGTCTCTCCAACAATCGTTGCCCAATCCTGACGATCTGAGTCTTCCTTTGCATCTTCTTCCACCTGGATTTCCTCTATATGTCTTTTTAACCACTCTATCACCTGCCATTCTCTCCACATGTCCCAGCCATCTTAGCCTATTACTCTTTACTTCCGAAACTATATCAGGATGCCCATAGAATTCCTCCAATTCTTTGTTTTCCCGTATTCTCCATCTTCCTGCCTCATTCACTGCTCCATAAATCTTCCTGTGTATTTTCCTTTCCCATCTTCTCAAAATCTCCTCTTCTGCCACAGTCATAGTCAATGTTTCCGAACCGTACAATACCACTGGTCTTATAACTGTTCGGTACACTGTCACCTTTGATCTTCTACTGAGGATGCGCGCTTTGAGGATTTTTATCAGTGCCCAATAAGCTCTATTACCGGCTGCAATTCTTGCTTCTATTTCTTCTCTTGTGCTATTATCTTCAGTAACCAGTACTCCCAAATACTTGAAACTTTTACACCTCTTAAAATTCACCCCATTTAGGTTTATAAATAAATGTATATATTTATCTTTCTCCACAGTATTTCTCCTAGATAATAATAAATATTGAGTTTTGTTGTAGTTCACTCGTAATCCTACTTCTTCTGATTCTTTTTCTAACCGTCCCAACCCTTCTTCAAGATCTTTCAGTCTTCGTGACAGCATCATCAGCATACGCTAGATTTTGGCTCATACGGTTTAACAGCGTGCCTCCTGGATTGCTGATATATCTATCTTCCTCATTACTCTTTCTAGTACTATATTGAACAGCAGCGTGAACAGTACGTCTCCCTGTCGTAAGCCTTGGTTTAACTCAAAAACTTTTGAGAGTCTTCCTTCAACTTTAACTCGACATTTTGTGCCAGTAAGAGTCATTTGCACCAATCTGATTAGTTTGGGTGGGAATCCCATGTCCATCAAGGTCTGATACAGAGTTTTCCTTTTTACACTATCATATGCCTGTTTAAAATCCACATATAGTTGGTGCCCATCCACATTATATTCGTAACACTTTTCCATTATTTGCCTTATTGTGAAGATATGGTCCGTCGTCGATCTATCCTGTCGGAATCCACACTGGTATTCTCCAAGTCTCTCTTCAACAAGAGGTGTAAGTCTCATAGCCATTACCTTGGCTAGGATTTTATAGACCACACTAAGCAGTGCTATGCCACGATAATTTTCATACTTTGCTTTATCATTCTTCTTATGGATTGGGCAAATAATGGCCGTGTTCCACTGTTCTGGCATCACCTCCTTCTCCCATATCTCCACAATCAACTGGTGTACCAGCTTTGCCAAATGTCCCCCACCACACTTAATCATCTATGCTGAAATATTATCACCGTCCTGGGGCTTTGTTATTCCCCAAGCTTTTAATTGCCAAACTAAACTCCTCCAGCGTCGGCACGGGTACTGGCATTGCATCAGTGTTATCCTTGCACCATGGTTGGTTATTCTCTTGACCCTCCTGTTCTAGCAATACCGTCTCTGCAGTAGCATTGAGCAGCTCGCTGAAATATTCAGCCCATCGATCTAAAATCTGTTCTTCTCCTCCTATGAAATTTCCTTCTTTATCTCTGCAGAAAACTGCTCGGGGTTGAAAGCCCTTCTTCACTTCCTGTATTCGTTTATAGTACTTTCTTACTTCTTGATTATTGTATTCTTCTTCTAGCTCTTCAATCCATTTCTTCTCTGATTCCCGTTTCTTTCTTCTACAAATTCTATCTGCCTCTTTCCTTTTCTTTTTATGTTCTTCTGTATTGTTTTTCGTTGGTCTACTTATCATTTTCTCCCTTGCAGCATTCCTCTCCATTATAGCTATTTTGCATTCTTCATCGAACCAGATTTGTCTTTTAACCCTTAGCTACACGCATCTCTTTCACTAACATTCGTACTCGCTAGCGGCACTCTATACCGCAATATTTTGTTTCATTCTTTTTCGTAATTTAGTGACTTGCTAAACGGCTAAAATTGATTTGTAGGAGAATTATACAGAACCTATGAGAATGCATTGAAAAAATCTTATCAGTATGTATGAAATTCTTTCTCCTTCTCTTTTTCTTAGTCGTTTACCCTCCAGGTTGGTGGAACCCACGGACTCAGCGAGGGAACTCACCACTCCGCCTCTACGGACAGTGTCCTAGAGCTGGGAACATCTAATCGGAGTGGATACAACTGGTGAGGTGTGATTGGCACCTCGCCCAGGCGGCCTCACCTGCAAAGCGAACAAGGGCCTCATGAGGGAAGGTAATGGATGATCAGGATGGATAGGCAAGGAAGAGGGAAGGAGGCGGCCATGGCCTTGAAGAAGGTACTGTCCCCGATAATCCGGATAGTAGGCTGTCAGATATCCGCCCTCTCAATCGGATTGCCAATAATCAATCGCACCGGCACAGCTACATCAATGAAAATGGCACTGACAGATACTACCGAGATTAGAGCACAGTAGTTAACAAGAAAATTATTGTGGAACACACCAAAATATACGGGGGTTCATACTTACCTTTTACTTACCTATTCAATTTAATCTCGGGTCTGGGTTTTCAACTGGATCACTTAATAGTATGCCCTCACAATAACCTCCACCACGATATTTAAAATGAACCAAGTCGGAAACAAGAAAATTTAAACTGCACAATAATTTATTTCACATAAAGAGAAAAATAATTTAACAAAATTTAACAACAGAATATACGTGGCAATCAGAAGCCATTGTCAATGCAACCATGTCCTCCTGTAGGACTTGTAGACTTCACATACAAAAATTCAGATTTCTCTAGCTCAAAAGAACGTAATAATAACAATGCACTTTGGAATGGATAAGGGAGCTGGGACGAGACATAAACATTTGTTTACTTGTTCATGAACTTCACATTTTATTTATAACCGCAAGGCTGCTATGTAGATGACCTTGGCCTCTATCATTCAGTTATCTGGCCACCTGCGATACACCCTGCACCGTGTCGCATGCTTGCTTCGTCAAATGGACACACCTGTCCATCCAATGTTAGCATATGCTGGTTACCTCAGAGCCTAGCTCCTTTTCAAAACACTTTAAATGTTCACATCTCAACTCAAATATTATCACGCAAATCTTTTAAATGCTCCGTTCAAATATCAATGGATTACTCTAATAATCCCAAATCTTGTTTAAATTGTATAATCCAATTGTTGAACTAGCGTTGTTTAGAGTATAATAACGAAAACGCTTAATGCTTATAACAAAATGTTCATTAATAATTTATAACATTTTAAATTGTTTATAACATTGTCAAACGACAATTGAAAAAATTTATACACGCCTCTATTAATCCCGTTCGTTTCAAATTATTATTAAAGATATTTACATAGTTATTTACATTATTTATATTATTTATATTAGAAATACATTAAACCACACGTTTATCCGGTTGATAATTACTTAAATCGTGGTGATATAATCGACCAATGAAGGTTAGTTATATTTAAATTTTATATTCAGGTTTAATAAGAAATAATAATTATTATTATTTGTGACGGTAACCTCCATTCAAAATCTTTATCTCAAATTATTTAAACACTCTTGTTAATTTTAACAGTAACTTCACATGAATAATTTTCAATGGACCTGAACAATACACTCAGCGGAAAAATACCTCGCTCAAAACGCACAAAATTGCACCAAAATTGGCCCATAATTCATCATATATCTCATTATATATGGCATCAAAATCTTCCACAATACACACAAAAAATCTCCACTTATAAATTCATCATCTTCATCAATATTACTGTGGGAACCTCCTTCACATATTAAAGGGCATTATTCATCAGCGACTTTTACACGTCCACTGAACTAACGATTATACATCCATAGTTCCTCTTTAAAAATTCTTATATTCATCAATTGTATCAAAACTGTTATTATATTTAACCTTCGTGGGTTTCATTCATGAATCGATATGAAGTAAAAATTTTCCAATCACAAATAAATTTAATAGCAAATACGATTAGACACGCCTCCCTGTTCTATCAAAATTGAGATTAATATCATCAAAGTATCGCAGTATAAAAACAAGATGTTCAGTAAAGAACATATAGCCTACTTTCTCCTAAATGCATGGGTATTGTTATAACTCTTTGTCCTTTTCAAGGAGTATGATTGAATGTTGGTTGTAGGAGCTTGTTGAAATACAACGTGCTATAGGGATATTAAAGATGAATATGAGGTGCCCTTTGCTAGTGCTACCTCTGTACCAAATTTCGTTCAATTCGGTTTCACCGTGTTTGAATTGATAGGGGGAATCGATTTGCACACATACTTGGCCACCATCTGCAAACTATTGGGCTGATGTTCTTGCAGTTTGGTCAGAATATGTTTCCCACATAAAGATATGGTGTTGCAAAATTAGGTAGAGACTAGATTATTAGGTTGGTCGTAATTACATTTTAGCTTTTAACATTTGGGTGGCCGCGATTACGTTTCCATCAAGATAGCGGTGATATAAAACATGACACTGAGGTGCCCTTTACTAGTGCTACCTCTATACCAAATTTCGTTCCATTTGGTTTCAGCGTGTTTGAATTAATAGGGGGAATCGATTCTGACACAAAGATGGCCGCCATCCGCAAACTATTAGGCGAATGACCTATTAGATTGGTCAAAGGATGCTCCCTCCATAAAGGTATGTAGTTGCAAAATTTGGTAGAGATCGGATGATTAGGTTAATCGTAATTTGATTTAAGCTTTGAACATTCGTGTGGCCGCCATTACGTTTCAGTCAAGATGGCGGCGATATAAAACATGACACTGAGGTGCCCTTTGCTAGTACTACCTCTGTACCAAATTTCGTTCCATTCGGTTCCACCGTGTTCGAATTAATAGGGGGAATCAATTTTGACATAAAGATGGCCTCCATCCGCAAACTATTAGGTGAATGACCTATTAGATTGGTCAAAGGATGCTCCCTCCATAAAGGTATGTAGTTGCAAAATTTGGTAGAGATCGGATGATTAGGTTAGTCGTAATTTGATTTAAGCTTTGAACATTCGTGTGGCCGCCATTACGTTTCAGTCAAGATGGCGACGATATAAAACATGACACTGAGGTGCCCTTTGCTAGTGCTACCTCTGTACCAAATTTCGTTCCATTCGGTTCCACCGTGTTCGAATTAATAGGGGGAATCAATTTTGACATAAAGATGGCCCCCATCCGCAAACTATCAGGTGAATGACCTATTAGATTGGTCAAAGGATGCTTCCTCCATAAAGGTATGTAGTTGCAAAATTTGGTAGAGATCGGATGATTAGGTTAATCGTAATTTGATTTAAGCTTTGAACATTTGTGTGGCCGCCATTACGTTTCCGTCAAGATGGCGGCGATATAAATCATGACACTGAGGTGCCTTTTGTTAGTACTACCTCTGTACCAAATTTCGTTCCATTCGGTTCCACCGTGTTCGAATTAATAGGGGGAATCGATTTCCACACAAAGATGGCCGCCATCCGCAAACTATTACGCTGATGACCTATTGGTTTGGTCAAAGGATGCTCCCCCCATAAAGGTATGATGTTGCAAAATTTGGTAGAGATCGGATGATTAGGTTAATCGTAATTTGATTTAAGCTTTGAACATTTGTGTGGCCGCCATTACGTTTCCGTCAAGATGGCGGCGATATAAATCATGACACTGAGGTGCCTTTTGTTAGTACTACCTCTGTACCAAATTTCGTTCCATTCGGTTGCACCGTGTTCGAATTAATAGGGGGAATCGATTTTCACACAAAGATGGCCGCCATCCGCAAACTATTACGCTGATGACCTATTGGTTTGGTCAAAGGATGCTCCCCCCATAAAGGTATGTCGTTGCAAAATTTGGTAGAGATCGGATGATTAGGTTAGTCGTAATTTGATTTAAGCTTTGAACATTTGTGTGGCCGCCATTACGTTTCCGTCAAGATGGCGGCGATATAAAACATGACACTGAGGTGTCCTTTGCTAGTGCTACCTTTGTACCAAATTTCGTTCAATTCGCATTCACCGTGTTCGAATTGATAGGGGGGGACAGACATTCAGAGTACACACACTCACACACACACAGACACACACACACACAGACTCACACACACACATACACACACACAGACAGACACACTTTTTTTCGCCCTGTGTTGATCTCATAAGTCTACTTTCATTTTTTGCAAAAATCGAAAGTAGGCTAATACTATCTTCAATCAAAGTTCATCTAAACTGCATAAATAGTCGAATAGAATACAATTAGACTGTGGACTGCAAACATTATTGTTCCAATCTACAATTGAGAAAAACTCCTATCAAATGTTCATTACTATAATGTACTCAATAAATCGTAATCAAAGTTCATATTTCATAAAATTGTCTATAATGCAATGGTATTTCAGAATTGACGATAAATGTCTATGTTGCAATCATGTTCATAAAACGACTAGTATTTCCAAGATCGTCGATAAAGTAATAGATTTTAACGCTCTAAAATCTCTTAATCATTCTTCTTTCTTGAGGATGACAGAAAATTGGTCAAAGTAATTTACTGAATAGAATTACTTTAATAAAATGACACGCTGTCTGAATTCAAACTTGCCATAGAAAATCGTTAACTTTACAATCAAATCGTGACTACAAAAATATGCAAATTACTGAAAGAATATATATATCATTCTCAACTGATCCAAAATTATTTAAATATGCCAATGACATAATAATGTCTCAATAAATCGTAGAAAACGGCATAAATCAGCAAAGTGTACTGAGTACAGAAATATCAAGCAAGAATATGGGGCAAAATATATGGGACAGAAAATATGGGAAAAATAGTTGCTCAGATATCGCTAAATGACTCAAATAAATCAAGAAACGTTCACGACTACCTTATCTGTTGATTGATGTTCTAGAGGAAACTTTCCAAAGAAGACTGCTGTTGGTTCCATTTCACCACCGTAAAGATGTGCTCCGACCTCGAACCTGGAACCTGCGCCCTCGGAGAATAGAATAGTTTCCTCCTCCGGAAATAGCACTGCTCCGTGTAGACGATAGACATCCTTCTGGCAAAACTCTTCTGTGTGAGCCGGGTCCACCCTGGCCTCTCTTGAAAGTTCCCTGAAGTTCTGGTAGAAATTCGCCATGAAGTTTATTGCAATTATTTCCGCAGAAATGTTCATAATTGTGGAGTATGAAGATATTTCCACTGCCATTTGATGTAATTCAGCGATGGATTTCGATGCATGAGTGTAGTTGGATGTTCACTACATGCTCGCTTTTGTAGAATGACGATTAAAGAAGCTCCATGATGCTATTTCACTCCATTGATGTATGTCCCAATTGCATTAAAGTTTTAGTCTTCCATCTCCACTTCCGTTATAATAATAGTCGAAAGTACTGCCAGATTATATAGTTCCATTGTAGAATGTAGCGTTGTATCACCAAATGTAATCTTCAGTATCACGGTTGCAATACATGTGTCAGCCGTAGCGTAGAATGTGGTATTATAAAAGTGCTTCTCAGGTGTCGAGAAAATCACTTTTGTCTGCAGTCTTAAAATGCGAATATCTTCCAAAGTATAATAGTGAAAATGTTCAACTTTCGTACACGCCTCAATATTGTAAAGCACAATTGAATTAGCATAAATGCAGTAGCTAACTCTTGATAGATAATCTTGTAGACTCGTTTATGTGTGCGCTCCAACCTCGCCTAGTTTTAGTAACCGTAAAATTGTACTGCTGCACACTCAGTGCTTGTTCGATGCTGTGGGCTCTGCCACACTTGCTAATGACGACTTCCTTCACTTAAGAACTCGAAGTCTGACAATATCAGAATCAGAAAAATGAGCCATGAGCCCTGAGATATGAGACATGAGAACTTCCTCTCTGCTGTGCAAGGCCTTTTATTAACTTCTTAAGGGGCGTATCCATCCCTACCATAGCTTGTTCCTCCGTCATTGCTAGAAGTTTTAACTTTGGCTATACTTGACGGATTTTCAAATTTCAAAAACTCATAATTAATTTCTTCAAAATTCCAAATCAATGCCATAACTGAAAATAGATTTCCACAATTCTGCATGCCAAAAGTAATTAAATATGGTAGTTTCAGTAATCTCCGTCTCCCTCCAAGCTATCATTCATTGGTTCGAGCCTCTCCTCCAATAGCGTAACTTCTTCCTCAGCACAATTCCTTGCTTCCCTGCGACTGCGTCGTAAATCTCAGATCCTTCTCGAACAAAATCATGACGTCACCAAGAATCTCAGCTCATCCAACCTACTTGCATGAAGTCTGCGTCATCCGTGCCTACGTCATGAATATACACGTCATAACTATGACGGCCATAACTTTATTCACATATGCCAATACAGCCACCGTGGTCTCAGTATAATTCAATTTACGGGGGCAGTACCATCCCGGCATTTGCCCGAAGACGAAGTGGGAAACCACGGAAAACCACTTCGAGGATGGCTGAGGTGGGAATCGAACCCCCTCTACTCATTTAGAACACCCGAGGCTGAGTAGACCCCGTTCCAGTCCTCATACCACTTTTCAAATTTCGTGGCAGAGTCGGGAATCGAACCCAGGACCTCCGGGGCGGCAGCTAACCATGCTGACCGCTACGCTACGGAGGCGACATGAAATTCTTATTAATAAAATATATCATCGGGAGGGATGGGATAAGGACATATTATTTACTATTCACATTTAATGTAATTAAAAATTCTTATAAACATTTATTGGACAACGAAGAAAAAATAATAATTTTCACACACAAAAGAGATATTGAGAATTATTGGATTGAGATTACCCTTTTTCAGGCTTATGTTACAAGACTTTGTACCTGATGCTCAACAAGCTCAATAAATACACTAGAGTAAAAGAAAAACTGTTTGTCAGAATCATGTAGGCCTATAAACTTAGATTCTTGGCTTGGAAATGGACACTTTCTGCTAATTTACAGTACGAAATAATATACCGAGCCTAAATACACAAAATAACTCTGCACTAGGACTTAAAAATCGAATAGATCCTCTGATCCGGTGACCCTTCTTGCTCATCACATTCTTGGAGCAACCTCTCAATCTCCTGTTGTTGACAGCCATGTCGAGACCTATAAACAGAAGGCGAGCGTGCAGACTATGTGCTGACATCGATAATAATGATAGAAGCATAGAAAGAAACAACAAAGGTAAAATAAGTTAAATAAAGCAAAGCCAACTCCGTACAGGCCATGGAGGCCCTGGGAGTAGTGGAAGGTAGAGGCTTCCACTTTTTGTGACATCGGCACTAGATGGGATGGAGTTGTCAGCTACACGCCCGGCCGTCTTTGCTCCCAGGAATTACCCTGGTACTCATTTCTGGTGTAGGCTGAGTGAACCCCAGGGCCATTTGCGTTTCCGAAAGTGGTAGTTTTTGTTTCTAAAATCCACTACCTGGGTGGGGATCGAACCCACTCCCTTTCAGTTAGAAGTACAGCGTCTCTACCGACTGCGCCACGCAGCCCCCTAAAATAAGTTAAATACTTACAATATTTCACAACGCCGATTCCAGCCAGTTGTTACACGCTAGCGGTACGGAATGCCGCATTCGCGCACCTCGCACTTTGACAACCTGTCTCAGACTTACTGGGACCCAGACAGGCTCCGAACCTACCACCTCCCCTGCAGCACATGTCGAACAAAGGATATAGCGGGCGATCTCACAGAACTCGTAAGAGTTTACCACGTCAAACAAAATTTTGCAAAAAAAAAAGCGGCACTCGCCACTTAGCGTGTATCTATGGGTTAATCCTTTCTTCTGTCCCCAGTACTTCTTTTGCAGCTTCGTGTAGTGCGTCCCTCATTATACTCCATTTTCCTTCTACTCCCTCTAAATCCCAATTTTGTTTAGTCTCCAACTTCTTCCGTAAATGTGTTTCATATTGTTCGGCAGTTTCCTTTTCTTTTAGTTTTAAGACATTATACCTTCTAGGGTCTTGTCTTTCCTCATCTTTCCAGATCTGTACACTGCTATATGCTGTCTATATTTTACCCTTACCATGAAATGGTCAGAGTCACAATCCGCTCCTCTACAACTATCAACTTTGAGTATATCAGATGCGTGTCTTCTATCAATTACCACATGGTCAATTTGGTTGAATGTGGTTCCATCTGGTGAGCACCACGTTACTTTCCTTATATTATTTCTCTGAAGCCATGTACTTTTCACAATCATTTCATTTTCCATGGCAAAGTCGATGAGTCTCTGTCCATTATTATTTGATACCTCATGCAGACTTTCCTTTCCTACCGTCTCTCTAAATGCTCCTTCTTTTCCCACCTTCGCATTGAAATCACCTAACACGATTTTTACATCTTGCCTTGCTTTACCCTCGAGTTCCTGTTCAAGCTGACTGTAGAACGTGTCTTTCACCTCATCCTCATCCTCTTCTGTGGGGGCATATACACATATAAAGGTGATATTAAAGAATCGTGCCTTCATTCTCAAAGTACATATCCTTTCATTTACAGGCTTAAAATTCAGTACTGCTGTTTTATATCTATTATCCACGAGGAAACCTGTGCCACCTATTCTTCCACTGTCGCCTCCACTATACATTGTTGTATGGTTATCACTTCTCAATATACCATCTCCTCTCCATTTGATCTCTTGGATCGCTGCCACTCCTATACTATATTTCTCCATCTCTTCCTTAAGGCCCTTCAACGCTCCATGTTTGTTCAATGTCCTCACATTCCACGTTACTATGTACTGAACCCAACGGGTTTAGGCTGACTGGTGTCGAACGTGGATCTCAGAGATAGATGAGCTCAGAATAGAGATTCCAGCAAGGAACGAACTCGAGATATTTTGAGGGAGTTTAAGTTATAAAAACCCCTAGAGAAAATACATATTAAATCACTGTCGTGATATGAACTAATTCTGACAGTATTTGTTAATATAATGCAGGAGATAATAGCAAAATACTGCATTATTGGGCTGTTTGAGGCATACAATTCTGGACTGAGCACAGAAAGGTGGAGCGCTTGACAGTTGTCAAATGACTCTGGAATATAGGCGTGGTTTCTTGGAGCCGTGCCACTCAATGTGACCTACTTATGCCGTCTGGAGCAGGTCAAGAGGGTAATATATGGACAAGTTATTCCCCGTTTGAGAATAGAGAGGCTAGGGGAAGGAGAAGATACCAGCGTAATTTAATGATTACTCGTGATTGGAGTAACTCAGAGACATGAGGATAGCACCTATGTGAATGTATAGACGGGAGGCTAATTATCAAGCCATTAAACATTGAAATCGAGGCAGATTAAATGGAACGCGCAGGGACGACCGCGTTGCTAAGATTCTCCGCAAGCACAAGATAAAAACAGTTTTCGGCACTATGACGAAAATTGGTCAACGTTTAGCATTAAACAAAGATAAATTGTCCCCAATACTACAACCTGGGGTGTATGAAGTCCCATGTACTTGCGGAAAAGTCTACATTGGACAAACAAAACGGTCCATTGCCACTCGCATCAAAGAGCATCAAAGGAACATCCGTCTAAACCAACCTGACAAATCAGCTATAGCTGAACATGCCCTGTCTTCAGGGCACGATGTATGTTTCAAGGATGCCCATGCGCTTGCCCTTGTTAAGCACAACTGGTCTAGAATTATAAGGGAGGCAGTTGAAATTCGTAAAAATCACAATAATTTTAACAGAGACACTGGATATCAGCTAAGTGACACTTGGCTACCAGTTATTAAGGATCTAGGGAGATAGTTCCTCTCAGTCTCTCTGTACTTCACATATTTAAAATTGTACATTTTCCCTCTAGGGCTCAGAGCCTGGATTTGATCTCCTTTGTTCGTCACTGAGGAGTTTCCATCTGTTTTTTCGCCGTTGACTGTATGACGTTAGGTATCGTTCAGCTGCACTTCCCTTTTGTTTATGTTTCCTTATATCCATCTAACCCTCCCACCTCCCCCACCCGCTCCTCATTCTTCGAGGAGTTTCTATATTTTCACACCGCCCCCTTTACCTTCTTGTTACTTACTACTCTGTCCGCCGTTCCACCATGGTCCATACAGTAATTTCTGGCAGCTGCTCTCTGGTGACGAACAGAGGAATTTATCTATATTTTTTGTAATCTCATTGATATACTTTCTTTGGCCACATTGTTTATTTCCATTGAAAAAGGAGGCAAGGTTTCTCCGAAACGTATGGTTTAAATTAAAAATACACACGGCATTAGCCCAAAAGCAGGAATTATTTATATAATAATCCGGGCCGTGAAAGCCTTAATATGCAAATTAGAAACCTCTATGGGGAGGAAGTTGTTCGACAATCATCTAAATTTAGTAAGTTGAGGCGAAGAAGGAGCTCTCTCCTTTCATCGTTGTCCTTCTTTCTTAGATGCAGGGATCATAACATCATTCCCAACTGTGTAAAATTGAAGCAAACTATACACACTCATAAAGCTATGAGGATTTATCAGCGCGCTAGCAAGGCACTCGTTATCGAGAGGATCCAGAACTCTCGTACTGAATTGGATGCAGTTTCCCGTGAGTTATTACACTTACATCTGCTTCTTAGTAGCATTCTCTCAGAGGAATTGTGGCTGTTCTTTGAACGTATCTCCGCTATTCAGGCCGAGAATAATTTTTGTCGGGCTGTAGATAGACAAAGAGCTAAGTTCCTTCGATTGTCCTCGAGACAAACAGCTCCTCGTACGGTTCTTGATACTAGTAAAGTTGTAGTCAATCTTTCTAATACCCCTTTAGATGACTATCAAACAACTTTACTAAGCAGAGGTCTCAACTTTGCTCTCGCACCCTCCAAAATTCCTACAGAGGAGTTGATCACATCCGTTGAGGCTGCCATCTACAATTTACCTCCAGATGAAGCTGAAGAAGTTAGACAAGAAAGTGTGAGGATATTAAGATCCTCTAAAGTACCCGCACCCAATTTAACTCGGGGTGAAAGAAAGGCATTGAAGGAACTAAGAAATAATGACACCATTTCTATTCTTCATGCTGACAATGGAAATGCGACAGTGGTGATCGATACCGTTGAATATAAAAGTAAAATCTCGATTCTGTTATCTGATCCTGTCTACAGACTGTGCACTCGTGTATCCAATGCCACTGCTAAGCTTGTTAAACTGTCATCTATTCCAAAAGAAGAGGGAAGATGTCTTATTCCGAGATATGCTGTTCCTCCGAGATTGTATGGTCTTCCAAAAATCCATAAGCAAGACGTCCCTCTTCGACCAATTGTTAGCACAATAGGTTCTCCAACTTATGCTCTTGCGCAATATCTCAGCAAGTTGCTTCAGCCGCACTTGGGGCGCACACAGTCCTACATTAGGGATTCAACCCATTTCGTCGAAAAATTGTCAACCATCGCCGTTCAACCAAATGCTATTTTGGTGAGTTTTGATGTAGAGTCCTTGTTTACCAGAGTGCCGGTGGACTCGGTCATGTCACTCATCAAGGATTTGTTTCCTGAGGACATTGCCCGATTATTCCACCACTGCTTGTGTTCCAGTTATTTCTTGTGGGATGGTAAATATTACGAGCAGACTGATGGTGTGGCCATGGGAAGTCCACTCTCTCCTGTCGTGGCAAATTTTTTCATGGAACATTTTGAGGGGGAGGCTATTTCTTCGGCGTCTTTCAAACCTGTGATTTGGTGGAGGTATGAGGATGATACGTTCGTGGTGTGGGAGGAGGGTTCAGAGAAACTGAACCACTTTCTGAACCACCTAAATCAGCTGCATCCTTCAATCCACTTCACAATGGAGCTAGAGTCAGATGGATGCTTACCATTTTTGGATGTTCTTGTGAGGAGGAAAGCGGATGGCTCCATGGGGCACAGAGTCTACCGTAAGCCAACTCACACTAACCGTTATTTACATGCGGACTCCAACCACCACCCAGCACAAAGACAAGGAATTATAACAACTCTAGCCAAAAGAGCGGAACGTATTTGTGAGGCATCAACTCTTCAGGAAGAGTTACATGCCTTACAAACCATGTTTAAGGGTAATGGCTATAATGAATCCACTATATATAGGTCCCTACATCCCAGAAGGAGGGATAGACAACCTTCTCAGAGCTCCGACGTGAGAGGAACTGCTTACCTCCCTTATATTCACAACACCACTGACCGCGTTGCTAAGATTCTCCGCAAGCACAAGATAAAAACAGTTTTCGGCACTATGACGAAAATTGGTCAACGTTTAGCATTAAACAAAGATAAATTGTCCCCAATACTACAACCTGGGGTGTATGAAGTCCCATGTACTTGCGGAAAAGTCTACATTGGACAAACAAAACGGTCCATTGCCACTCGCAAGAGCATCAAAGGAACATCCGTCTAAACCAACCTGACAAATCAGCTATAGCTGAACATGCCCTGTCTTCAGGACACGATGTATGTTTCAAGGATGCTCAAGCGCTTGCCCCTGTTAAGCACAACTGGTCTAGAATTATAAGGGAGGCAGTTGAAATTCGTAAAAATCACAATAATTTTAACAGAGACACTGGATATCAGCTAAGTGACACTTGGCTACCAGTTATTAAGGATCTAGGGAGATAGTTCCTCTCAGTCTCTCTGTACTTCACATATTTAAAATTGTACATTTTCCCTCTAGGGCTCAGAGCCTGGATTTGATCTCCTTTGTTCGTCACTGAGGAGTTTCCATCTGTTTTTTCGCCGTTGACTGTATGACGTTAGGTATCGTTCAGCTGCACTTCCCTTTTGTTTATGTTTCCTTATATCCATCTAACCCTCCCACCTCCCCCCCCCACCACCCGCTCCTCATTCTTCGAGGAGTTTCTATATTTTCACACCGCCACCTTTACCTTCTTGTTACTTACTACTCTGTCCGCCGTTCCACCATGGTCCATACAGTAATTTCTGGCAGCTGCTCTCTGGTGACGAACAGAGGAATTTATCTATATTTTTTGTAATATCATTGATATACTTTCTTTGGCCACATTGTTTATTACCATTGAAAAAGGAGGCAAGGTTTCTCCGAAACGTATGGTTTAAATTAAAAATACACACGGCATTAGCCCAAAAGCATGAATTATTTATATAATAATCCGGGACGTGAAAGCCTTAATATGCAAAATACCAATGTAATTAATGCTCAGGACGATATGCAAGCATATTTATGCGATATCAGGAAATTTATCTAAGGATAGAGATTGATAGACAGTTTGGGGGATCGATAGGAATCCGTAGGCAGAGAATCAAGACTTTCAATCGAGATGCGGATAGCAGTGAAGAATAGATCTTCAGGGCCTGCATTTTTGATATTCTGCACGGAGAGGTCAACCATTAAGAAATGTACATTGCATTCGTGTGATTTTATGATGATCTGTTAAATATATGTAAAATTAATAGTGTAACAAGTGCTATAACGTGTTGTGTGAATAAGGAAGCAACAGCTTCAATATGGAAAAGCAAAGTGCCGTGTGTTTTGAAAGGCAAAAGTTATGTAAAATATGTATGGGAAGTATAAGAATGCCTTGCTAATTTTGCAAATAATGGTGGGCATTATTGGAAGAAATGCGTGGTTGGAGCCACCAGATTAACTAATGTAAGTACCCAAAAACCATGATTTTGTAGTAATTATAGTCCACTGTATGTTGAGTGATTTCAAAATTTATAAAATATGCCAGTAAGAGTCAATTTTAGGAGGTAGAACCTCAAGATGTTATTGTTGTGTTGATTTTAGTCAAGTTGAGATGTCTTTGTACATCATTGAGTGGATAAATCGTTACCACTAATGTAAAATGGCAATTCAGTTACATAGAAACTTAACGTAACGAACACGGATGTTCGGTTATTAAAATGGTTACGTTGTGTCGGGTTATGGTAATGTACGTCAGTAATAATAATAATAAGAAGAATAATTGAAAACACATCAGGGAAAAATGGTTGTAAGAAAAATATATATGCAAATGGAATATTTGTCTATCCAAGCAGTAATATTGTACGCGTCGGGCTAAGCAAAGCAATTTAATATCAGAGTATATTATGATAATGGAAATAAATATGCAAGAATCTAGGAAATGGAAGAGTTTAATAGAGAATTGAATTTGCAGCTTGTGAATAAGCTTGTAAGAGTTATTGATAGATTTATCTTACTAATTAAAGGACGAGATCATAGCACCATGGTCAGGGGAGCCAGGTAGTCTAATCGACGTGTGAAATCTCCAATAGCCTAGGGCATACAGAGATATTTATTATGGCCAGAGCGTAATTAGTGATTGACCCTAGCTCTGTGGATTGCCATGAAATGTTCCGGGTTCGAATCCAGTGGTGTATGGGAGGATAACAATGGAAACCTCAACATGACACCTGATATCGACCGAGAACTAGCTATTGAAATAATTCAGCTCCTGGGAAGTGAATTTAATTGGCGGCAGGATGTGCCTGACCGTAGCATTTAATAAGATGCCGGCTAGCCAATTCGACCGGTGAATGATGAATCTCGTTCCTTCATATAATGAAACGGACCTGTTGAAGCCAATTATTAATATCCTAAGGTTAGGAATAAATGATTAAACACGTCCATAACCTATCTTGCATACAGTTTAGTATAAAACATATGGGGGGTGTAGGTCAATGAGACTGCACTATTGAATTTAAAGTCATAAGTTGCTGCTTGGAGATAAAGAGAGAAGGGAGTTAGGAAGGGACAGAGCACGTGTTTTGTGACCGCCTGACTCATTCCCATTGAATACAAGAAGAACCGAGGGGGGGATGTTAAACGACCCTTGGAGCTTGACATTTAGAGTGGAGAGACTTTGAAACCCTGTTTGTAATAAAAAAAAAGAGTCGTTGTTGTATTGTATAATGAATTTGTGTGGTTTGAAACACATTGATAATTAAGGACTATTCCAATGACTTAATATTTGGCAAACTTATGAGTTGTTGAAAGTTGCATTTTTATACTGACATTGTCACTTTGTTCTGAAGGTCGACACTAGATGCCATAGGCTATGCCCACGCAAGGGTAGCATAATATACCATCCGACACAGCGGTAACGGAATCTTTGAAATTGAACTCATGACAGCATACAGTGGAACTGCAGAAAGTGGAACGGCGGAAAGGGGTATGATTACAAGTAATTGTGGAGTTGCAAGTAAATTTGATGTGCAACCCATAAATTGGTTAATGCATGGTAAAGCATTTTGGTGGGAAGAGAGATCAAAAACACAATTGTACGCATAATGTAAATTAAGATGTGTTGAGAGTAAACAATTAAGATTGTGAAATTAAAGAGGTCACAATAGGTGACATAAGATTATAAGTACAGTTCATGTGTAATTTACCTGTGCATCAGCGAACTTGAGAATGAATTTGATGTTAATCTCATGGTAAATGAATGAATAATCATTGGGATTTGCAAGGATAAAGTGCGAATGTTAGTGGATTGTAGGAGTAATTTTGCATTGTTTGTGTTATATTGTTGGGATTGTGTTTTTGTTTGTTTGAAGCCATGATTTAGAGCCTAATTAAAGTCTTTAGAATAGAGTTGTGCTTTATTATTGTAGAGTTGATACCTTTTAGTCTCAGATCAAAAATATGCAACTGCTCAGTGGGTGGACGGTACTCGCCTGAGGAATGATGCTGGCTGGAGGCAGAAGCATGTTTTCCATGGAAATTACTCACATGGGTACAGTACATGTCATTTTTTCGTTTACATTTTCCTTTTCCTTGCATAGGTCGTTTATCATTATCATCAGTCCGGCTATTATTGTATTGGAGTTTCATAACAGACTATTTTTTTCGATATGGGGCTGTTAGCCCCATGATCAACCCCCAACCTGGAGGACCAGGGTATCCCTCTTTGTCTGACCCATCACCTTTGACCTGTCCGGCATAGGAGGCCCTACCAGGAACTCACGCTCCCGCCAGCATAGCTCGCAGGATCATTTGGGCTCTCAAGCCCTCACTTCACGACAGGATGAGGATACCATCGTGAGGAATAATGTATGTCTACCCCTTATTATTCCCGTCGGGATCGGGAATGAGATGCGATGAAAGTCTATGTGGCGGGTGTTTCTTACGCTCGGATACCCTTTCTGACGCAAACCTCATGAGAAGAGGTAATGAGAAATGAATGAAGATGATTGCAACTGGGCAAGGATGGGGAAGGAAGCGGTCGTGACCTCTCAAAAGGTACCGTCCCAGTATTTGCCTGTAGGTGAAAGTTTGAAACCACGGAAAACCATTTCGAGGTCGGCTGACAGTGGGGTTCAAACCCACGTCTACTGAGCCCTCAAGTAGCATGACCAGTGATCGAACCTACTGATGCCGTTTATTATAATAATAATAATAATAATAATAATAATAATAATAATAATAATAATAATAATAATATAACTTTCCATAAACATATCATTAGAATACTATCCTCATCATAAAGTTTATTTCGTGCCTTACTCACGGAATCATCTTATATATAAAAGTGAAAGTCTGTATGTGGATATGTATGTATGTATGTATGTGGGTCTGTTCCGTATACAAATCTACACCGTACCACCAATCTCAACCAAATTTTGCATCCATATAGTTTAGGATCCAGAAGGAACCGCTGGCTACATGAATTTTCGATAGCCTTTCTCATTCTTCTGATTTCGGCCCTTTTGCACTCAAGCACAGGCTAATCAAATCATAAAATATACTCATGAAGGAATGGCAAGCCAGATAGTTTCCATGGCAACATAGCTAAAGTCGAGACACGGCCGACTGGATGCCAGTTCTGCTCTGCACTACCGGTATAGAAAAAGAGGATCTTTACTTGAAATCCCGTTAGTTACTCACCTACTCACACAGCACTGTCAACCGAGTTTAGCATAACAAAGACTTGACACTATCATCTACTATATATATTTGTGAAATACCACTCACTCATTCATTCATCACGAAATCTCAGAAACCACCGACGGATTGGAATGAAATTTGGTATGCAGCTTCCCAAAGGGCCGCAAATGCCCCCTAAGATAGGATTTTTGGATATTCAGGTTCTAAAGGGGTGTTAAGGGGGTTGACCTGCATTTCATTGAATTTCAATATCTCCCGATTGGTTTAATTGGGGGATGTGATACTCGGCACGTAAACTCATCATTAAAAATAAGAAGACACGAGTCTGAGGGTTTTTCGATGTGGTGTGTAATATGAGGTGAAAGGGGTGAAGAGTGGGGATGGAAGGATTCCTAACGGAGCGTGTATCTCTTAAACGACATAGGTGAGGAGTTTGAAACTCAGCGGAAAACAATCAGCATACAAAATACGTAAATATGTGTTTGACCGTTTATTCATAAATCCAATTTAAGGGGCCCATGCGGAGGGGTGAAATTCTGGGGGGGGGGGACAGGAAGAAAGTGTCCTAACTGATTGACTGACTCACTCACTCATCAAACTCAGGGGGGAAAAACTGCTTTAAAGTAAGTAAATAGCTGTTCGACATTTTTTTTATTAAATCAAATTTAAGGGGTTCATGGGGAGGGGTGAAATTCTGAAAAAAGAAAATTGAAAGATAATGTCCTGCCTGACTCACTCACTCACTCACTCACTCACACACTCATCATCGCCCAGCCAAAATTATTGAAGTTAGAAACATGACAGTTTGGGGATATGTTCATTGTATGTCAAAACCGTCTACTAAGGGAGGATTTTCGGATATTCAGGTTCTGAAGGGGTCTTAAGGGGGTTAAACCTGCATTCCATTGAATAACAATATCTCCCGATTGGTTTCATTGGGGGATATGATACACGACATATAAACTCATCATTAAAAAGGAAGAAGACACGTCTCTGAGGGGTTTTCGATGTGGTGTATATTATAAGGTGAAAGAGGTGAAAAGTAAGAATTGAAAGATTCCTAACGGAGCGTGTATCTCTTAAACGACATAGGCGAGGAGTTTGAAACTCAGCCGAAAAAATCAGCAAAAAAAAAATAAGTAAATATGTGTTTGACCGTTTTTTTCATAAATCCAATTTAAGGGGCCCATGGGGAGGGGTGAAATTCTGGGGGGGTGGGGGGAAACAGGAAATAAAGTGTCCTAACTGATTGACTGACTGACTCACTCATCAAACTCAGGGGGGAGGGGGAACTGCTTTAAAGTAAGTTAATAGCTGTTCGACAGTTTTTTTGATCAATCATATTGAAGGGGTTCATCGGGAGGGATGAAATTCTGAAGGAAAAAATGAAAGAAAATGTCCTGACTCATTCACTCATGATCGCCCAGTCAAAAATATTGAAGTTGGAACCATGGCATTCTGGGGATATGTTCGTTGTATCTCAAAACCGTACACTAAGGGAGGATTTTTGGATATTCAGGCTCTAAAGGGGTCTTAAGGGGGTTAAACCTGCATTTCATTGAATAACAATATCTCACGAGTGGTTTCATCTGTGGATGTGCTACTCGGCATATAAACTAATCATTAAAAATAAGCAGACATGTGTCTAAGGGTTTTTCGATGTGGTGTATTATTATGAGGTGAAAGGGGTGAAAATTGGGGGTTGAAGGATTCCTAACGGAGCGTGTAGGCCTATCTCTTAAACGACATAGGCGAGAAATTTGAAACTCTGCGAAAAAAAATCAGCTAAAAAATTAAGTAAATCGGTGTTCGACCGTTTTTTCATAAATTAATTTAAAGGTCCAATGGGGTGGGGTGAAATTCTGGGGGGGGGGGGGAAGGAGAGAAAGTGTCCTGACTGACTGACTAACTCACTCATCAAACTCAGGGGAAACAGACAGCTAAAAAAATAACTTAATAGGTGTTCAAGCGTTTTTTCATCATTCCAATTTAAGGGGCCCATGGGGAGGGGTGTAATTCTGGTAAAAATAATTGAAAGAAAATGCCCTGTCTGACTCACTCATCGCGCCCAGCGAAAACTATTAATGTTGGAAAAATGAAATTTTGGGAATATGTTCGCTGTATGTCAAAACGTCAACTAAAGAATGATTTTTATTTATTCGGGTTTTAAAGAGATGTTAAGGGGGTAAACGTGCATTTCATTGAATAACGATATCTCATGAGTTGTTTCTTTGGGGATGTGATATTCGGTATATAAACTAATCATTAAAAATAATCAGACATATATCTAAAGGTTTATCGATGTCGTGTATATTATGAGGTGAAAGGGGTGAAAATTGGGGATTGAGGGATTCTTAACGGAGCGTGTATCTCTTAAACGACATAGGCGAGAAGTTTGAAATTCGGCGGGATAAAACAGCTTAAAATACAAGTAAATATGTGTTCGACCGTTTTTTCATAAATCCAATTTAAGGGGCCCTTGGAGAGGGGTGAAATTCTGGGGTGATAAAACAGGAAAGAAAGTGTCCTAACTGATTGACTCACTTACTCACTCATCAAACTCAGGGGGAAATCAGCTTTAAATAAGTAAATAGGTGTTCGACCATTTGTTTCATAAATCCAATTTAAGGGGTTCATGTGGAGGGGTGAAATTATCAAATATAAATGAAAGAAAATGTCCTGACTGACTCACTCACTCATCATCGCCCAGCCAAAATTATTGAAGTTGGAAACATGAAATTTTGGGGATATGTTCGTTTTATGTCGAAAACGTCCACTAAGGTAAGAGTTTTGAATATTCAGGTTCTAAATAGGTGTTAAGGGGGTAAACGTGCATTTCATTGAATAACAATATCTCACGAGTGGTTTCATTTGGGGATTGATACTTGGCATATATATTAATCATTAAAAATAAGCTGACACATGTCTAATGGTTTTTCGATATAGTGTATATTATGAGGTGAAAGGGATGAAAAGTGGGGGTTGAAAGATTCTTAATGGAGCGTGTATCTCTTAAACGACATAGGCTAGGAGTTTGAAACTCGGAGGAAATCAATCAGCTTAAAAATAAATAAATAAATAAATAAATAAATAAATAAAATAAATAGGTATTCGACCGTCTTTTCAAAAATCCAATTTAAGGGGCCTATGGGGAGGGGTGAAATTCTGGAAGAAAAACGTCCACTAAGGAAGGATTTTTGGATGTTCGCTCTCATCGACCAACCAAAACTATTAATGTTAGAAGAGTGATATTTTGAGGATATGTTTGTCGTGTGTCGAAAACATCTACTAAGGAGGGATTTTTGGATATTCAGGTTCTAAAGGGGTGTTAATGGGGTTAAACCTGCATTTCATTGAATAACAATATGACACGACTATGACGCGAGCGAAGCGAGACTAAAAATGAGATGGTGTGTGTGTGTCTGTGTATTACTCAATCACGCAAGTACCACTGGTCCGATTTACATGAATTTTACATGGAAGTAGCAGATTTACCTGGTTAACATACAGGTTACTTTTGATTTCAATACTTTGCACTTTTAAAGATGGCGAGCATTTTAGTGACGTCACTCTACCCTTTGGCTTTAAACTTTCATATTTCCATTTCAAATAAAAAGAGAACGCTAAGAAATAGCAAACTTTTGATGGCATGTACGAGGTTAAAAATTGCATTTTCTATCCGAAATGTATCTCCAACCACGGTCAAGGCAGAGCGGTGTAGTTGGAAAAAATGTTCCATCCTTAATCGCCCTCTGCGCAGCACCTCGCCTATCCCCTGTTTTAACTGTCACCTTCACATTTTAATTTCTTTACGATCCGTAGCGAAGCACGGGTACTTCAGCTAGTATTTTATATAACTTGAAGTGCGGACCTCCTACGTCCAGAAGTGCTGCAGTTTGTGAAGACTTACAGTACGTAAAATGCTCCCTCTCCTTAAGGTAACTTCGTAGCCTAGAAGTGTCAAATCTGTGATATTTTAAATGCTTGACCTGATTAAGCACACATTACTGAATAAATCTACATTCATTTTATAAAAATCAGATTGTTAGTTTTTTAAATGTAAAATATATTCTGCCAGTGTGCGCGTGGCAGGTCACCTCTAGTTGTGTTCTAATTTTGACGGTAACAGAACATTATTCTAATTTGGTAACTTTTGAATTGAAGTTGGTTGGTTGGTTCCTCAGTTTAGGGGCTGCGACAATGCAGTCATGTAGCCCCGGGTACTTTGGGTGTGTGTAGAATCTGTCTGATAACCGGTGTTAATTGTGATAGGTGTGTTAGTGTGTGTTATCCGTTTCTTTAAAATTAAAGTAAGGACTGCAGACATTCAATTTTCAAGTAGCCTACTTCCTACTTTTGCCACCAAACGCCACCGTCAACTACAACTAGTTGTGAACTTTGTTACTAGATGCCACCGCAGTCGGCCCCTGGTGACGAACGTTGGAACCTAAGAGTGTTAGTCAAATTTAACCTATAATTTGGCTTCACACATGTGTAATTATTGGAAGGTTCTTTTACATGCCATAAATGTATAACATGGGCCCGCCGGCTTTACTTCCCCTCCGAATGGAAGGCATACTGAGGGATTTCTAACGCTCTTAAAACATCCGATGAATTCGGCCGGGTTTGAACCCGCAACCTTGGGCATAGAAGTTCAGCAAGAATTGAAGCTACCATAATGAAATTGGTTGTCTTTAGTTTTAGGTACATGTTTCTTGGAAAGTAAGAGAGCTATAAGTATGAAGCTCACACAGCCTACTCTCCATACACAAATAATGCAAACTAGCGGACCCGTTCGAGAAATCTCGCATGTTCATAAACCACACTTTCCCCAATAGGTTTATAATGAGAGACTTGAGGAGAAAGGTTATGTTTTTATTTCAACCAAATGATTATAGAACACTATTTACATTTCAGGATAAAGGAAAGACCTCAGAATGTTAATATGACATGAAACAGGCGTCACAGCGGCCCGTGGACAGCAATTATGGAGCGTATTTTCCTACATCAACGGTGTTTGCAAATCGCACACTTCATACAACTTTTTTAAAGTCATGTTTTAAATAAATTATACATATTTATGAAATTATAGTGCAATACGTCACTGCTAATGTCTATTCTCTTTCATTTGAATGCTCATTTTTCACAATCGGTCTCTTGTGAGCGCCGCAGGAGGGATGCATACTACTGAAATAATATATATGATAGTGCAGATTTATGACAATTTGATACTTGAGTAGTAAGCTCTGTAAAGTTGGCTTCTATTTTAAAGAAATGAATCGCATTTTATTTAATTTATATCTGAGACCTCATCAGTGCTAATCTATTGAATCTGCATGGCATTTTTCAACACATAATTAGATCCCTGCACGGATTTAAAAAAACGTTATCCGCATCCGCCACGCATCTGCACGACTGTTATCCGTCCCGCATCCGCACGGCCGTTATCCGTATCCGCCCCGCATCCGTGCGTTTGTTATCCGAATCTGCATTTTTAATGTATTGCAGTAGATAAAGCATAATGTATCAAAGCAACAATTGAGGAGAATTCGTTCCCCAAGGATATGTGTGAATCGTAGGACAATGTTGACTGAGAATTATCCCTCTGAGTAAAGGCCTGTTAAGCAGCGGGTGGCTAATTATGGCACGCAGGCAAGAGCAGGTATAAATGACTGTATTTTGGCATAAGTCAACTTAATTGAGGGTATTTCCATGACTGGCTTCCCTCACTACTTTATTATCCTCACACAATCCAAGCGAAAGCAAACAGGGAAATGACAAGAAACGCGAAAGACACAGATCTTAGCAAACACTAGCATATTTTTTAAAAGATCCAGTTCAACATTGTATTCTAACAATTATCCGCAAATTTACTCTAAATATTAACCGCAGCTTATCCGCTATCCACACAGCCATGCAAACTCGATCCACATGGTGAAACATTTTGCGGATATCCGTGTGCTTATCCGCGGATATCCGCTTCCGCGAAGGGCTTTACTTATAATATCCCACATCCCTGATTTTTCTGAAGATATTCTAGTGGCCCATTTTGTGTACCTAAATATGTTAAACTTTTAGCATTGGATTAAATAGCATCTTTGTTAGCTACAAAGTCCCCTTAAGCAAAGTCACTACTCTTTTGTTCCAGTCCCCATCGTCATCTCTGCATCGTGACAGCATAACAATAAACCAGAGGCAGACTTCTAAGAATTCGTAACCTCGTCCTAAAGCTTGCTTAGGCTACTACTCGTCTATAGGTTAACGACTACTAGCGTCAGCCATTAGGATGATGAATATACTGTACTTCCAGGTAATCCAGACAGACGGAGCTGGATCACGTCGTCTGTGCTCTCAGGACAACCACAACATGTCAACATTAACTCCATTAAATCCTGAGAAAAATATCGCTGATTTATGAAGTTTTGTGATTTCGGGAAGTGTCAACAAGATGTGTGTCGAGACTGGGACAAGTAGTTCCGTGACAAAATAAAGAGCCTACTTTTCTTAGCATTTGAGAGTTATACCAATGTTACCTCTGTACCAAATTTAAGTCAATTCGGTTTCGTCATGTTTGAATTGATAAGTCTATATTTTACTTTTATTATTTTTCAAAAATCGAAAATAGGCTAATAAACTAACAGTGAAAGTAAGGCATTTTATATTCAAGACAATCGAATCCCATCATCCTCCGTCGTAGAAATTGTTTTTCATAGTTTCCCATATTTGAATCCAGGCAAATGCCGAGACGGTTCTTTGTAATATGCTATGGCAGTCTTCTTCTTCTAGTTTTCTTGCCCAAATTACAAGTACGTTACACACACAATTAGAGATTCCATTTTAACAGAGGATATTAGACAGGTTAAAGTTCAACCCACACACATAAGCACCATATAAGGCTGATGACCATAATATCAAATACTCCCTACAAGAATAAGAATATTGATTGAAGTGAAACTTGGACTGTTGACTCAGCAGAAAAGATGAGAATAAAAGCGTATCAAATATGGTGATACAGGAGAATGAAGAAGATCAGATGGGTAGATAGTGTAACAAATGAAGAGGTATTAAGACAAGTGGGAGAGGAGAGATGCTTCTGGTGACTGCTAATGAACAGAGGTGATTGGTTGGTAGAACACACATTAAGACAGCCAGGAATAGCAAACTTAGTTATGGAAGGAAGGATGGAGTACAAGAACTGTAGGGATAGACCAAGGTTAGAATATGTTAAACAGATTGCCTCGTATGTAGGATGTAGTAGTAGTGTTGCAAGATTTAAAGAATGGAAAAACGGAACACACGTTCCAAAACATGTTAGGTAGATTTCATTAGAAAGCAAACTATTGCAATGGGTACCATGTTTCGACTTCCGGAAAATTTCGACATATCTTCGCGTTTCACATCCCCCAGATCCCAAAACCACCGTCAGTTCAAAAGTTTATATATAATTTATGTATCTATCTATCTATCTATCTATCTATATATATATATATATATATATATATATATATATATATATATCAGTTTCTTGTGGACACGATAACTGCCGTAATTTTGCACCAATCACTTTGAGTTTTTTACTTAATATGTATCCCTATAAAATCTCGGTCGAGTTGGTTAATGGGTAAAATCGGTCGAAGGGGATGAAAATGGGGGGCTTTTTTCGAAAAAGTGAAATTTCGCTATAACTCTCTTAATACGTGAAATATCGAATCCCTTCAAAGTTCATAATATGTGTCGGATAAGTGCCAAAAATTTATGTCAAATAAGTTTTTTGATAGCACCAACCATTGACCAAAGGGGTGGAAAAAAGTGGGTTTTTCGGGAAACATTAATCATATCTCTCTTAATAGGCACAATATCAAACCCGTACAAAATGGAAAATATTCCCCTAATAATTACCTAAAACTTTTGTCTGAAAGAATTTTTGATATGACCTACCATTACGCCAAGGGATGAGAAAAATGATTTCGGAATTTTTAAAAATGCCAAGTGCCATCAGAGGTTACCATAACAACGCTTTTAAATTGATAAGGGATGATCTATCAGAGGTTGCCAAGACAACGCCATTGACGAGATCACATTCATTTTTAGCCAACTTTTCACACTTTTCAACAAGTAGTTCCGTGAAGAACTATACAGCCTATTTTCATATATCCTGCTCATGTTAATTGCCTCTATCAACATACAAAATTTCAGTTTAATTGCTGTAACAGATTCGTAGATCTTGAGAACCGTATTAATATTTCAGATGGTCGCCAGGTTGGAATTTTATTTTCGTACTATTACATTAAGATTATTGTGTACGTGTGGTATTCAAACTTCAATCGCCTGATTAGAACACAAGAAGTAAAAACGAGATTTTAAAATTACGCACAGCAGCCATCTTGTGATTATGCAAACAATTGAAATAAATTAGATGCCAGTGGATCAACATTTGTATAAGCATTTAATGTGCAACGTTTCACGGCACTCGGATAGTTAATTCGCGAGAAACATCCATTTAAATATTTATATTTCGCGTCGCCGCCATGTTGGATTTGTGCTCACCAGGTTACTGAAAGTCCTATAGGTGGATATATGTTCATAGTCTCTATGAACACAAAAAAAATCAGTTTGGTTGCTGTAAAAGATTCATAGATATTGAGAACCATTAAATATTTCGGAAGCTCGCCATTTAGGATTGTTATATGTATAGGCCATAGAGTTATCAACCATTCAAGGACAATTATTGCCTAGGTTCATTATTCAAACTTTCACTTCGATCGCATGATTACGACACAAGAAATAAAAACTTAGTTTTAAAATTTCGCACAGCCGCCATCTTGAGGTTATGTAAACAATTGAATTAAATTAGAGTGCAGTACATTACAATCTGCAAAATCATTTACTGTACCACATTTCACTGCGCTCAGAGAGTTAAATCACGAGAAAAGTCTATTAAAATATTTCAAATTCGCTTGGTCGCCATGTTCGTTTTGAACTTTACAGGTTTATGAAATATACATAGGTAAACTTGTGTCAGTACCCTTTATCACCGTACAAAATTTCAGGGTGATATCTGTAATAGTTTCGGAGATATAGAATGTCAGTGAAATATTTCGCACAGCCGCCATTTTGAGGTTATGTAAACAATTGAACTAAATTAGACTCCAGTGCATTACAATGTGTATAAACATTTGCTGTACCAAGTTTTATTACGTTTGGATAGTTAAATGGCGAGAAAAGTCTATTTAAAAGTCTCAACTTCGCTTGACCACCATGTTGGTTTTGTAGTCAACAGGTTTTTGAAAGTCTCATAGGTGAACTTCCAGTAGTGCCCTTTATCACCGTACAAAATTTCAGGGCGATATCGGTATGAGTTTCGGAGATATTGAATGCTAGTGAAATACTTCGCACAGCCGCCATGTTGGATTGGTGAGACGTAACAAAATTTGAAGGGCACGGTCGAGGTCGCCGGGAATAGTGCTATGAACTTACTGAGTTTCGTCGAAATCGCTGCAGCCGTTTAGATTTTATTAGGGGGGGGGACACACACACACCTGATACACACACACACACGCACACACACACGGACAAAAGGTGATCTCATAAGCCTATTTTTTCAAAATTGAAAATAGGCTAAAAATGAGGAAAAAGTAGACTTATGAGATATATCCGGGAAAATGTGTTTGTCCTTCTGTCTGTCTGTCTTTCTGTCTGTCCTTCTGTCTGTCTGGCTGTGTGTGTGTGTGTGTGTGTGTGTGTGTGTGTGTGTGTGTGTCCCCTATCAACTCCTAAACGGCTGCAGCGATCGAAACCAAATTTAGTATGAGTAAAGATGTATACCGGAATATCTCAGGCCCATATTTGAAAAAGATGCCAGTGCTACCAACTGCTAAAAAAACGCACTGGAAATGTGAGCTCCATGTTGGATATCTTGGAAGGAATACATGGGAGCTATTCTAAAATTGGCACACATGTAGATAATACTATTTCAGTTTAAATTCCAGGTGGCCATACATGACAGCGTTGCCAAAATAATATTAAGTCTTCTGATAAGTGCAATTTTTAAATGCATATAACTTCTACACTATCCATTAGATTTCAACCAAATTTTGTATGTAATATGTGTACTTAAACATATATGACTGAGTGTATTCTTAAGAGCCACCAGGGCTGCCAACTGTTAATAATTGCTCTCTATTTTGTATCCAAATATATCAGAAAGTATGCAAGCCGACAGCTTTAAACTATGCACACGTAAATTACCCGACATTTTACATTAATTTGGAGTAACTTATATACGTCAGTTCTACCAACATGATTCTAAGCCTGCTGGTAGAACCAATTTTAAATACATGTAACTTCTATAGCAACAAATGGATTTCATCCAAAATTGGCACAAAAATATATAATATTTCAGATTATTTCTGACCAGCACTCACATGACATTGTTGCCAACATGCTTTTACGTGTACTAATAGATCCAATGTCGAAATCCATGTAACGTCCTTTGGACTTCAACCACATTTTGTATTCTGTACCTTAGGAGATGGAAGTAAGAATATATTCAGTCACCAGAGCTGCCAACTGTATTGCTCTATTAGGCTACATTATGCCTAGTATATCTTATTTCAAACTAATTAAGACATTTCGATATTACCCACTTAATTTCGTCATTATTCTAGATAGGTTCATATACTGTAGATTAATCTATGGCATGAATCTTAATTTTAAGAAAAGTAGGCTCTTTAGTTCGTCACGGAACTTCTTGTTCCATCTGACTATGAGGAAAGCGGCTAACTGGTAGCATGCTGAACTTCTATGCCCAAGGTGCTGGTTCAAAGCCGGCCAAAGTCGCCGGATTTTCTAAGAGCACTAAAAATCCGTCAGCATGCTTTCCTTCGGAGGGGAAGTTACAACGTTCATTGCAAGTTGCTGGTTGCGGTGGCATCTAGCAGCCAAGTTCACAGCTAGGTGTCGTTGACGTTAGTATTTGGTACAAAATTAGGTACTACTACTTAAAATTGACCGTCTGCAGACCTTACCTGAATTACAGACTAATACAGTCATCACAAATAACACCGTTTATCAGACAGATTCTACACACACCCAATGTACACGGGGTTACATGACCACCTTGTCGCAGCCCCTAAACTGAGGAACCAACCAACATCTCTGCGGGAGATAAAATTTTGCGTGAAGAAGTAACAGACTGTTAGATAGTTACACATTAGTTCCAAACCTTGCATAAGGACAGTGTGATCACAAGTATAAAAATTAACCCCAAATGACAAGAAGGTTACCATCCCCATAAGACAGTAAAATGTTAAAAGTATGCATAGAAAGACGAAAAAATGTTAACTAACCTCCAATTGTAAAATACTTTCTCGCAATAAATGAGGTCTGATCCTCCTACGAAAACCTGCATATTTTGCCTATTATAGCCTATCCCCTAGTTTGCCCGGTGAAATCTACCTCCGCATTCCGGCGTGCCGAGAGGATTTATTTTTAAATTAAGGTTGTATAATGCTGTAATAAATAATACACATATGTATTAAGTAAACATTACATAATCAAATACACAAAATTAAAATTATATATTGCTGACATAACATATAGGCCTATGACACCAGCAACTTACAAATACTTTTCAATTGAACGACCCTTTGCAAGGATTTTTTATTTGTAAGTACCTTCTGATAAAATTCACTACAATTTTCGTCATAATTGTAATATGTGAACAATTCTTGTTTTATGAAATTAATGGAGCTTCTGTTTCTATTTATATTGTGAATGTAAGTGAAATGTTTTATTTTTATAAGCCCTAATCTTATTTTATGTAGGGCGCTACTGTGAAGGAGCTCTTAAGCTCTAAGTGTAGCCGTGAAAACAATCAATCAATCAATCAATCAATCCATTTGATATTCATGACTGAAAAAACTCTGTCCGTAAAAGCATTGGAGGGGAAAATGCTGAGTATTAACTTCACAAGGACTAAGATATTCCTTAATTTTGTTGTCCCTAATAAATCTATAATATGTACCCATCTATCTGACACAGACATAGAAATCATTTTCTCTTTCAAACTTGCACCTGAATCACCAGAAAACAAGCTACATATTACAATCAATTCTGAAGCGAGACATTTGAAAATCGGTGCGAACTTGAATATATTATCAAATTAACCAAAAACGGAATATTTGGCGTTCCGCTAAAGATTAAATCGGAACGCGGAACAAAACAAGAAACAACGGAATTGTCCCGGGTAAAACAGAACGTCTGGCAACCCTATGTAGCAGCTACGTAGAGACGAAAAGATTAGCTCAGGACAGGCAGGAAGGTATGGAGTGCTGCATCAAACCAGTCAAAAGAGTGAAGACTCAAAGAACAAAATCAACAATCAAATATGAAAGATCGTTTATGAGTCGGCGTCGTACGACTTGGAGTGCCGTGGATATTTTTCCAACCCTTCAAAAGACTTACTTCTTCGGCCAGGAATCAAACCCGTGATCTTGGAATCAGGAGATGAACACCAAGGAAGTTACAACAAAGATGACGGTCAGTGGCTCACATTCAGGTGCCACGGCATTCTGAGTTTGTAAACCAGACTCGTACACAAACTCACTGATAAACTCCGGGCGCAATCAGAATTTAATGTAACTTATAAAGCTTGTACTTTATTTGTCGAACTGGAATGTGGAGTGATGACCTTAAGATAACTTGGTGATACTCAAGACACTCCATTACGTACAGTGTAACCGGAATGATGCGGTGGCCTACGTGTAATGCAACACGTATAGTTGCTGATCACATGGTATTATTGCGTTGGACAAGTTCCAAGCTCATTTCGTAATAACTAAGATTACTGTCACTTCAAGCTATTCACTTATTCGCAGACAACCGAGACGAAATTATGCATACATTTGCTGAATAATAAAATTAAATTGCGGTGTATTTTGTATCCCACATGTTGGCAACAATGTGTACTCCTTGTTAACAGATGAAGAGCCCTCATGACTGCCATCGTTAAAGAAACAATTAATAACAAGAAGTTCCATGAAGAACTAAAGCCTATTTTCATATATCCTACTTATGTTAATTGCCACTAACAACATACAAATTTCAGTTTGATTAATGTAATAGATTCGTAGATATTGAGAACCGACTAAATATTGCGGATGGTCGCCATGTTGGATTTTTATATATGTAAGTCTTAGAGTTATGTACTGTTACATGAAGATTATTGTGTAGAAATAAAAACTTAATTTTAAAATTCGCACAGCCGCCATCTTGAGATTATGTAAACAATTGAACTAAATTAGATACCAGTGCATTACAATGTGTATACACATTTGCTGTACCAAGTTTCATTGCGTTTGGATCATTAAATCGCGAGAAAAGTCTATTTAAAACTTTGAACTTCGCTTGGCCGCCATGTTCGTTTTGTAGTTACCGGTTTTTGAATGTCTCAAAGATGAACTTTGAGTAGTGCCCTTTATCTCCGTACAAAATTTCAGGGTGATACCGCTTATAGTTTTAGAGATATAGAATGCCGGTGAAATATTTCGTACAGCCACCATCTTGAGGTTATGTAAACAATTGAACGAAGTTAGATGTCGGTGCATTACAATGTGTATTATCATGTACTGTACCAAATTTAATTGCGTTTGGTTGGTTAAATTGCGAGAAACTTCTATTTAAAAGCCGCAACTTCGCTTGGCCGCCATGTTGGTTTTGTAGTTACCAGGTTTTCAAAAGTCACATAGGTGAACTTCTAGTAGTTTCCTTTATCACCGTAAAAAATTGCAGGGTGATGTTGGTAATAGTTTCGGAGATATTGAATGCTGGTGAAATATTTCCCACGGCCGCCATGTTGGATTGGTAAGCCCTAACAAAATTTGAAGGCCACGATCGGGGTCATCTGGAATAGTGCTATGAACTTACCGAGTTTCATTAAAATCGCTCCACATACGCACACACACACACACACACACACACATATACAGACACACGGACAAAAGGTGAGCTCATAAGCCTTTTTTTTTCTTTTTCATAAATGAAAATAGGCTAAAAACACATTTACGTAATTTAGTACACATTTCCGGTGCAGTAGTGACCAGGTTTAGGTAATTCAATTGTTAATGTCCCCCAGAAGTTGAAACAAGGAAACAAGGTTGAAAATGCCACAATGACATCTGATGCAAGTGTAAAAGCCATTGTGACGTCTGATTCAGAATTAATAAAATCAGTGCTACCAATGTGAAATGTTAGTGTCAGAAAAAAAATCCTAAAAAAGTTAGACTGCTAAGTTCAAATTTCTTTGAAAGGGCCATTTTAAGTGCATGAGTGAAAGATAATCATAAGTACCAACATAAACAGGGACAAAGAATTGTTTATGTGGAATATCAGTAAATTCCAACTGTTTCTGATGAAGAACTACAGCTTCAATCGTTTCATTTTCTTGTCTTTGTAGCATGCCTTAAATATCCCCTTGTACCTATGTCTGCAGACTTGCATTTCATACTAAATGTATTAATAATAGTATGATACTAATAATAATAATAATAATAACAATAAGCATTATTGTTCAGTCATTCGCCCAGAAGCCTAGTACGAAGCAATATGCCTGGCATTGAATGGAAAATGTCTGATTGAAAAGTGGACATACAGACTTCTCAGGAGTGTGTGGAGAGAGAAGAAAGTTCCTGAAGACTGGAAGAAGGGAATAATATTGCCAATATTCAAGAAAGGAGACAGGACGGTAGTGGTAACTACCGAGGAATCACCATCATCTCGCATGTTGCCAAAGTAATGGAAAGAATCCTAGAAAAAAGAATTAGAGTAAAGGTAGAAAGCCAAATAGAGGAGGAGCAGTTTGGATTCAGAGGGGGCAGGTCAACAGTGGAACCCATTTTCATTCTGGGACAGAACATTGAAAAGAGTTGGGAATATGGGAAGGATATGGTAATGACTTTTATTGATCTAGAAAAGGCCTATGATAGCATCCCTAGAACAAAACTTTGGGAAAGCTTAACAAATAGGGGGATAGGCAAGGAACTGAGAGACATGATAAAAGGAATGTGCATGGATTGCTACAGTAGTGTGAATAGTAGAATCGGGACATCGGAATGGTTTAAAATTGACACTGGACTAAAGCAAGGAAATGTGTTGTCAGCATTATTGTTCTTAATGGTGATGGATGACATCATGAAGGCAGCAATGAAAGACTATAGTAGGGCAAAGATTAAGTTAATGCTGTTTGCAGACGATGTTGTGATCTGGGGCGAGGATGAGATGGAGGTACAAGAACAGTTAGACGTAATAAATGTAAAGATTGAGCCATGGGGATTGAAGATAAATGTGGAGAAGA
Source organism: Meconema thalassinum (assembly GCA_946902985.2). Classification (NCBI taxonomy): domain Eukaryota; kingdom Metazoa; phylum Arthropoda; class Insecta; order Orthoptera; family Tettigoniidae; genus Meconema; species Meconema thalassinum. The sequence goes on from OX336391.1 coordinate 492,160,555, forward strand.
GTAAAACAGTGGTGATGAGTAGAGATAAGATAGAAGGAAGAGGAGTAATCAAAGTAGGAGATAAGGAATTGGAAGTAGTGAAACACTTCAAATACTTGGGCAGTGAACTGACTGAAGATGGAAGACTAGATTTGGAAATTAGCAAAAGAATACAACTCGGGAGTGCTTTCTACCAACAGGTACGGGGACTAGTATGGAACAAGGATATACCAATTAAGGCTAAAGAAGTTATGTACAAAGCATGTTATGTTCCTATAATGACATAAGCAGCAGAAACTTGGACAATAACTAAGAGGGATGAGAGCAGAGTACAGGCAGCTGAGATGAGATTCCTGAGAAGTATGGTCCAGAAAACGAGAAGAGACGGAGTGACAAATGAAGATATACGGAAATAACTGGGAGTACAGAAACTAAATGACAAACTGGAGAAAAACAGATTGAGATGGTTCGGTCATGTCAAACGGATAAATGAAGTAAGTCTACCAAGACGAGCACTGGAACGACGGATGACAGGGAAGAGAGGACGAGGAAGACCAAGAATGCATTGGATGGACTCGGTGAAGAATAGCATTAGTAAAAGGAACCTGGATTGGAACACCGTGTCGGAAGAGGAATGGTCGAACGACAGAACAAAGTGGAGAGGAACCATATTTGCCCCCCACCCAGTGTCAGATGGAAAAGGAGAAATGAAGATGATGATGATGAAAAGTTAGAAGCCAAAGAAAGAAAATTCCTGAGGAAGATCCTTGGACCAATCAGAGAAAAAGACGAGTACAGGAGACGGCAAAACAACGAACTCTACCTGTACATTGAGAGGATAACAGACACCATTCGGAAAAGGAGGATTCTATTTGATGGCCACATAACACGCATGAGTTTGCAGAGACAGATCAACAAGATCTTTTCCAACTTAGTTAACATGAAAACCAAGGGACCCTGGTTAATCGATGTTCAAAAAGATCTTCAAGAAGTAGGAATCACTTGAAGACATCCAGGGACGTGCACCTCTCCAGAGTAGACTTCGAGCATACAAGAGCTTCCAAGAAAAGCCAAAATTGAAAACCAGCAAGAAGTGGACTGATGAAAGAAAGGAGGCTGATCTTGATTTCTTGTCCTGCTAAAATCTCATCATCTTCTCGTATTGCTCTTTCTGCGCTACTCTGTCCAGGTTCTTTTGGATATATTGTTTGGGTGGTCTGAAAATTGATGATTGCCAACTAGTTAAGTCTAATCTAGTCTTCTTATTATTATTATTATTTTCATCAGCGTTTGTCCCGCCTGATGGCAGGGTCCGCTACATGGATTCGATGTCTCCATTTAGTTCTGCCCTGGGTCATGTCAGGGTGGTGATTGACGCTCTTCAGATCTTTGTGAAGGGTATCGGCCCATCGCTGTTTTGGTCGTCCTTTTGGTCTATTACTGGCGACTTCCAACATGTAGCCCGTCTTTGCTATAGTGTCAGCCCCTGTCCTCAGTACATGTCCAAACCATCTTAAACGACTCACGCACATTTTTTCAGGAATGGATGCAATGCCAAACTCTTACTGATGCATCATTGGGGATGCGATCCAGTTTAGTACCGAAACACCAGATGTCCACCGCAGCATCCTGGACTCTATGACTCCCAGTCGACGCTCCGTCTCAGTCGTGGTAGGCCAAAATTCGCAACCATACAGTGCGACAGGTCGGATGACAGTACGTTAGATTTTAGATTTGAGGTGAACTTTCATCCTCCTGTCGCAAGTGACGCCAGTTGTTGTTCGCCATTTCATCCAAGCTGCGGATATCCTTGCATTGACCTCTTCGACAAGTCGGCCATCAGCAGCGATCGTGGAGCCAAGATACTTGAATCTCTTTACTCGCGGTAGATCCTCGCCGTCTACCTGAATGGTTCCGATTGCTTGTGTGTTAGATGTCATATATTCGGTTTCTTCTTATTGAGGCGCAGGCCGCATTGTGCCAGCCGATTGCTCCATTCTTAATAATGAAAATGAAAATCCACAGCCTGCTTCCAGTCTCCGACTGGGTCAGGAATGGAATGAATGAAGCCCCCAACTAGCGGCGAGGATATGAACTGTGCCGGCTGCCGAGGCCTGACGCACTCCTCTGGGGCAATGATTAAATGAATGACACATGAAATGAAATGTTAGTGGAGAGTGTTGCTGGAATGAAATTTTGACAGGGAAAACCGGAGTACCCGGAGAAAAACCTGTCTGCCTCCGTTTTGTCCAGCACAGATCTCACATGGAGTGACCGGGATTTGAACCACGAACCCAGCGGTGAGAGGCCGGCGTGCTGCCGCCTTAGCCACGGAGGCTTTTCCATTGTTAATAATAATAATTGTTATTATTATTATTATTATTATTATTTTTATTATTATATGAAAAATCTTGCTCCTCTCTTTCCTCTTCCTATATCTCTCTCCCTCAGAGGTGCTGCAATAGCTAGGGATTCACCGCTCACCAGCCATGCTACAACTGCGTGCATGACTTGTGCAGATTAGATATATTTACATGTGGACAGTTGAGTCGAATCAGCATATTTCGTGTTGCTCATAAAACAGGGATGTCCAATTATAGATTTTTACTGTAGATTAAAACGTACTAGCCTATTTTCTCAGAATGATGACTGTCAAAACTTGTAATGGAAACACTAGTATTCCGGCTTGTGCAACAGAATTTGAACTGAACAAGTATTTCCTATTTTCATATATCCTACTTATATTAATTAATATATAACAAGTAGTTCCGTGAAGAATTATACAGCCTATTTTCATATATCCTGCTCATGTTAATTGTCTCTATCAACATACAAAATTTCAGATTGAATGTTGTAATAGATTCGTAGATATTGAGAACCGTCTAAATATTTCGAATGGTCACCATGTTGGATTTTTATATATGTAGGTCTTAGATTTATGTACTGTACTATTAGAATACTTGAAGATTATTGTGTAGGTGTAGTATTCAAACTTCAATTACATGATTAGGGAACAAGAAATGAAAACCAGATTTTAAAATTACGCACAGCTGCCAACTAGTGGTTATGAAAACAATTGAAATAAATTAGATGCCAGTGGATTAAAATTTGTATAAGCATTTACCGTACCGAATTTTACTGCGCTCGGATGGTTAAATTGCGAGAAACGTCCATTTAAATATTTATATTTCGCATCGCCGCCATGTTGTATTTTTGCTCACCAGGCTATTGAAAGTCCCATAGGTGAACTTATGTCCATAGCCTCTATCAGAATACAAAATTTCAATTTGATTGCTATCATTAATAGATATTGAGTACCAGCTAAATATTTCGGATGGTTGCCATGTTGGATTTTTATACATGTAGGCCATAGAGTTAAGTTCTATTTGTTGACGATTCTTGCGTAGGTTCATTATTCAAACGTTCACTTCGATCGCATGATTAATACACAAGAAATAAAAACTTAATTTTAAAATTGTGCACCTCCGCCATCCTGAGGTTATGTCAACAATTGAACTAAATTATATGCCAGTGCATTACAATGTGTATAAACATATACAGTGCCATATTTCAGTGCGCTCAGATGGTTAAATCGCGAGAAACGTCTATTGAAATGTTTCACTTTCGCATGGCCGCCATGTTTGTTTTGTATTTTACAGGATTATGGAAGTCTCATAGCTGAACTTCTAGTAGTACCCTAAATCGCCGTACAAAATTTCAGGGTGATATCAGTAATAGTTTCGGAGATAGGCCTATGGAATGCCGGTGAAATATTTCGCACAGCCGCCATGTTTTATTGGTGAGAAGTAATAAAATTTGAAGGACACGGTCGGGGTGGGCCGAAATGTACTATGAGCTACCGAGTTTCCTTGAAATCGCTTCAGCCGTTTAGAAGTTCTTAGAGGGAGGACATGGACACATAGACGCACACACATACACACACACATACACCCATACACAAACGCGGACAAAAGGTGATCTCACAAGCCTATTTTTTCATGAATGAAACTAGGCTAAAAATGGATCTCAGGGGAGCTTGTGCTCGCGAGCACTTTCTGCTCGTATGACGAGAGCACCAAATTCCATTTAAAGTGCACCCCAAGCACCACGTTAAGAACGCCTTCATTATATGGTTGAATTCATACTCATTACTCAAGAATGTAGCCTTCTTAACGATGTTATGTACCATATTTCAAGTAGTAAAGGAGTACCTACTCAAGTCCTAGACCCAAATATACTTACACACTATTGTACTACAATACCACATGTTATTAAACAAATTCCATACACTTACAACTATTTATAATGGACTCTCTGGCTAAATTAATACACAGTTCAGGTTTGTGGGAATACAAAATCACAACGTAGTTATTGTTGTTTTAAGAGACAGAACTGCGTGATCATCTGCCTCCTACAACATATAATGTAGCGTTATTAGCATAGTTTCGATCTTTGTAAATAATAAAAGTAGATTTATGAAATCTGCACGGGCCAAATGGCCGTCTGTATTTCTGTCTATGCGTGTGTCTGTCCCGATATCAATTCAAACACGACGAAACCGAATTGAATCTAATTTCGTACAGACGTAGCACTAGCAAAGGGCACCTCTGTGTCATATTGCCGTGCCAAATTTTTGAAGCTTAAATTAAATTAAGATTAAACTAATCATTGGATCTTTACCACATTTTGGGGAATAATACCTTCAAGTAGGAAGCGTCCTGCGCTCAAACTACAAGGACGTTAGCTAAACAAGTTAAAGATGGCGACCGTATAAATCATGCAAGCATTATAGTCCATAACGTAGGATCAAATGAAGCAATGTTCACAACATTTGGCATTCAGATAGTTTTATATAAGGTAGATATGTAGGTAATAATAATATCGTATGTCCTCGGGTGCCGGGTGCAAGCTTTGTTATTTGACACCCAAAGGGTAGCTTGCATGTCGAATTTCGTTGTTCCTTGAAGCACTAGGAAAGTCAAGGAGGTTAGGTATCCAAGCTCCTTGAACACTATAGCGCTTTCTAGTAGAGAAATGAGGAACTTTGTGTTGGCGGAAACTCCCGTGATTAATTTTGCATTATGAACACGGCCTACTGAATTCAAATGGGTTATTTGACATGCCAACATCGTATGACGGTGTCGTAATTTTTGCCGCCTTTCAAAAATCACTTACCATGGCCAGGAGCGTACCTGCAATCTTGGGGTTAGTAGACCGACACGTTGACCACTCACCCACCGTGGCAAGCAGAAATGTAGGTTATGTTCCCCTATGTTCAGCGCGGAGCATCCGCCATTTTTGCTGGTGCAGGATTGGGAAGTTGCATTTTATGGTTGAGTTGTGTTCAAGTTCAAAGCACTTTCTTTCAATTGTTGCCGCTATCTACTCAGTTTCATTACAGACCACATTGTCGCGTTTAAACGTCGCGCCAGTTTACTTACATACAGCGGCTTTCGTGGCATAGTCGGTAGCATGCTGAGCTTCCATGCCCAAGATCGCGGGTTAAAACCCATCCTAAGTCGTCGGATTTTTAAGAGCGTTAAAAATCCCTCAGTACGTGCGCGGCCATGAAAAAGAACATTCCACTAACTACACTTGTGGAAGCTAAAATTTGTAGGTTAGTTTGATAACGCTATATTAGTTCCAACGTTCGCCGCCAGATGCTGACTGCGATGCCATTTAGCAGCCACGTCCGCAACTAAGTGTCGTGGACGGTAGCATTTGGAAGAAAAAGTAGGAACTACTTGAAAAAATTGATCGTCTGCAGTCCTTCAACCTGAATCACAGAAAACACATACTAATACAGTCATCACAATTAACACCGGTTATCAGACAAATTCTACACACACCAAAGTACACGGGGCTACATGACCGCGTTGTCGCAGCCCCTAGATTAAGGAACCAACCAACCAGTATAGTTACAGACAACACATTGGGTATTTTGTGACCAATAGGCTATATCACAAATTTAACATCTTTCCTTCGTTCCTAGTTCAAAATTTCGATAAGTCGAATATATTTTGACATCGCTGAACGAGTCGAGGATTCGAAGTTCGATTGTAGGCTATATAATGGATTTCAGGCCACTCCTGAATACGCGCCTGTGGTAGACCATACGTCACTGTTCAGAGCGATGACGGAGCTCACCTTCACTACTGTCGACCAAAATATTATGTGTACTCGAGTTTGAAGTTTCTTTGTGAAGAAACCAATAGACCCACATAAAATCCAATAACATCATCATTTTCGTCGTTCTATTTTACGCTAGTTCATGTAGGTTTGAAATTTTAAATTCATATTTTAATATTTTTTATCGCAGTTGAAACACAAAAAGTGCCCGTTTTTAAGCGTGTTTCAACCATGCGTCACATTTAAGAATTATTATCTCACAAACTCGTCATCAGATCGAATCCAAATTTTAACACAATATACATTGGAATGTTGTATATATGGTTTGTTAATATTAAAATTTTGTGTGTCCAAAAAACAAAGTTGTTATCATTTTTGTAAGGTAACTTTTTCTCGACTCGGGGTGGTTTGAAAATGTAGTTCTTGGTCGCGTTGTAATCATTATACATCAAAAAGGTATGCTGTATGATTGTGAAATACATAAATTAATTCACTTATTTTATATCGGTTTGTATTTGTACGGGGAATTAAGACATGGTTCACCAGTTAGCCGCTCCGGTGAAAGCTGTACAGCGCTGCCAAGATGGGCTCCATCACGCGTCATGGTGCGCCTCGCTCGGAAGTGATGGGCTCCATATCAGCAACACTGTACAGCATTTCCCGGAGCGGCTAGCTGGTGAACCATGTCTTAATTCCCCGTACAAATACAAACCGATATAAAATAAGTGAATTAATTTACGTATTTCACAGTCATACAGCATAACTTTTTGATGTGTAAGAATTACAACGCAACCAAGAACTACATTTTCCAACGACCCCGAGTCGAGAAAAAGTTACCTTACAAAAATGATAACAACTTTCGTTCTTGAACACACAAAATTTTGAAATTAATAAACCAGTTATACAACATTCCATTGTATATTGTGTTAAAATTTGGATTCGATCTGATGACGGGTTTGTGAGATAATAATTCTTAAATGTGACGCATGGTTGAAACACGCTTAACAAGTAGTTCCGTGAAGAACTATACAGCCTATTATCATATATCCTACTTATGTTAATTGCCACTATCAACATACACAATTTCTGTTTGATTGCTGTAATAGATTCGTAGATATTTAGAACCGACTAAATATTTCGGATGGTCGCCATGTTGGATTTTATATATGTAGGTCCTAGAGTTATGTACTGTTACATGCAGATTATTGTGAACGTGTAGTATTCAAACTTCAATCGCATAATTAGGACACAAGAAAAAACAAGGAGATTTTAAAATTCTTCACAGCTGCCATCTTGAGGTTATGGAAACAACTGAAATAAATTAGATGCCAGTGGATTAACATTCGTATAAGGATTTACTGTACCAAGTTTCACTGCACTCGGATGGTTAAATTGCGAGAAACGTCCATGTGAATATTTATAATTCGCGTCACCGCCATGTTGGAATTGTGATCACCAGGTTATTTAAAGTCCTATAGGTGAACTTAAGTTCATAGCCTCTATGAACATTAAAAATGCAGTTTGATTGCTAAAATAGATTCGTAGATATTCAGTATCGTCTAAATATTTCGGATGGTCGCCATGCTGGATTGTTAAATGTATTGGCCATAGAGTCATGTACCATTAAAGGAAAATTATTGCGTAGGTTCATTATTCAAACTTTCACTTCGAACGCATGACTACATCACAAGAAATAAAAACTTAATTTTAAAATTCGCACTGCCGCCATCTTGAGGTTATGTAAACAATTGAACTAAATTAGATACCAGTGGATTACAATGTGTATAAATATTTCCTGTACCAGGTTTCAGTGCGCTTGGAACATTAAATCGCGAGAAAGGTCTATTTAAAATGTTCATATTCGCTTGGCCGCCATGTTCGTTTTGTAGTTAACCGGTTTATGAAAGTCTTATAGATGGACTTCCAGTAGTGCCCTTTATCTCCGTACAAAATTTTAGGGAGATACCGCTAATAGTTTCAGAGATATAGAATACCGGTGAAATATTTCGCACATCCGCCATCTTGTGATTATGTAAACAATTGAACGAAGTTAGATGTCGATGCATTACAATGTATATAAACATATACTGTACCAAGTTTCATTGCGTTTGGTTGGTCAAATCACGAGAAACGTCTATTTAAAAGTCGCAAATTCGCTTGGCCTCCATGTTGGTTTTGTAGTTACCAGGTTTTCAAAAGTCACATAAGTTAACTTATAGTAGTTCCCTCTATCGTCATAGAAAATGACAGGGTAATATCGGTAATAGTTTCGGAGATATTGAATGCTGGTGAAATATTTCGCACAGCCGCCATGTTGGATTGGTGAGACGTAACAAAATTTGAAGGGCACGGTCGAGGTCGCCGGGAATAGTGCTATGAACTTTCCTAGTTTCATTGAAATCGCTCCTGTCGTTTAGATTTTATTAGGGGGACACACACACACGAATCACACACACACACACACGGACAAAAGGTGATCTCATAAGCCTATTTTTTCAAAATTGAAAATAGGCTAAAAACGGGCACTTTTTGTGTTTCAACTGCGATAAAAAAATATTAAAATATAAATTAAAAATGCCAAACCTACATGAACTAACGTAAAATAGAACGACGAAAATGATGATGTTATTGAATTTTAAGTAGGTCTATTGGTTACTTCACAAACAACCATCAAACTCGAGTGCACATAATATTTTGGTCGACAGTAGTTCCTTGTTAGGATTGCGAGACGAGGACAAGACCTTTAATGAACACAAATAGTATGAATTCGGTACTACATTCTCCTTGGAATAATCCCAGCACTGAGGGTCACAAATCCCATAAATAACATGTTAACTGAGAAGAAATATCATGAAACTCACTCCAAGTCCCGCTTCACAAATTGAAAATAATTCATAAGTGAAAAAAAAAAATACCAATGACTGCGAGTCTACTTGTGGCGAGTGGCCAAGTAAAAAGAAGTCTAGAAGCATGGCGCACGACGTGGATAAGGGGTACCGTACTCTAATAGCTTTCACGCATAAAATATAAAGTGTATGTTTTATTTTACTATTATTAGACACTTGAGTGTGACGTATTGACAACCATAGTTAACTGAAGGACGAAGATAAACAGTGACTAAAAGTTGTTTTTAGTGTCTCTTGTCTCCTACAAGAACCCTTACAGGCTAGGATAGTTTTAACGATTAAATGAGTAATATGTGTATGTATTTATGAGAAGTCAGCCATGCCTGTGCTTGGATATTATCTAAACGCTACTTACCATTTTCTTAAGAACTCTAATAGGCCGAAGTATTTCAAAGGAACATTAATCCGAGACTTAAAATGCTTTCCCATGAGTCCTGTAGCAAAATCATTATTAAATTTTTATTAAAATATATATAAATAATTGGATATTTCACAACAATTTTCGTACGGTATTATTTTGTAAGAAATACCTTCATGTACAACTTATATTTAACTAGCAACCCGGCCCGGCATTTCTCGGTATCTACGGTTTACCCAGCATAAGCTTAAAAGGCACACGGGTGCAATTCAGAAAATCCGATGTGAACAGCGAAACTCCAAACACACATACTCTTCTCTGAAGTCTTAACTCGACCCGACTCGACAGTTTGATGCTGACTGAAGCTAGGGTGATAGGCTCACTCGCTAGCTCGTAATTTTAATTTCCACTGAATGGAGATTTTTGGAAGAAATGAAAACGTAAAAACACCTAGTCTATAATGGACGAAGTATTAAAGATAGATATATGCTGTCGCGAACTTCTTTGTAGAACTTTTCATGCTGAATAATTCTTACACTCATATTATATAGATATTCTTACCTGTTTACACAGCGTAAGCTTAAAAGGCACGGACGGCAGGCTTTTCTTCTACTCGTTTCCCTTAAATCGTGACTGCTCAACTTCCCTTGGTCATAATTGAATGTTTTTCTGCAGAAACCTTCCTCGAGAAATCCTTTACAGAATGGTGAAAACCGCATCAAAATTCATCCAGTGGTTTTGGAGATTAGCCGTTACATCCAAGAATTGGGGACTTTGTTGCACATAGGCCTACTATGTAGAGATATTTCTTTAATTGTTTCTTGGCGTAACACCTTTACGATTTATATTCACATCTCATACGATTTACAAGGCTGTATTTTTGCTTGCTAACTTCTCGTTGAAATTATATATCACTCATTGGCTGCAATGGTTGTGATTGTCAGTTATTTTACATGTCGGTAAAACATTGTAAACAAGGCTAATCATTAGATATTTAATAACTTACTACGATGGTTCATGGTGTAGTCACACCCTAGTTAATGAACAGTGGGCAACGACTGAGGGGCTTAGTAAGTAGTCCTGGGGGCAGATGACCTTTCTGTTCCACCGCTTAAAACTCCAATATCTAACTAACAGTCGGGATTCCGGTTACTATGATATAGGAGTGGGCATCTTGGACATATTCTGAGTCGTGACCCTCCTTGTGTTCAGGTGTTTTTCTGCACAAACCTTCCTCGAGAAATCCTTTACAGAATGGTGAGTCGTGGCCCTCCTTGTGTTCAGGTGTTTTTCTGCAGAAACCTTCCTCGAGAAATCCTTTACAGAATGGTGAAAACCGCATCAAAATCCATCCAGTGGTTTTGTTCCCAGAGGTGAAACTCATGGGGCCCTGTTTACCTGTTTCACTTGTACTCTCTAACCCTGCTAAGTACCTGAGCATATTTAAATCGATAATAATAATAATAATAATAATAATAAAATCTTGCATCTGGAGTTGGCTGATAAGTTTCAGCTTCTGAAAGGAAAGAAAGTTCCGTACCACCAATATCAGCCAGAGTGTTTTCTTGAAATCAATGAATACAAGCTGTATTGGGACCGAACTATTTTGACTGATCAATCAGTATCACACAACAGGCCGGATATGGTGGTTGTAAACAAGAAAACCAAGCAAACTACATTGATTGATGTTGAGATTCCTAACAACAAGAATCTCCAGTCAAAACACATTGAAAAGATCAGCAAATACAGCGAGTTGGTCGACCCTATCGAAAGACAATGGCATGTAGAGCGAGTCAAGACCATACGTATCATTGTCTCGAGTACGGGCGTGATCCCAAGTACCTTGCTCCAAGGCCTTAAAGAACTGGATCTGGATACTCAGCTGTACAAACTAATGCAGAAGGCAGTAGTTATATCAATAACCAGAATCGTTCGGAAGTTCATGGGTAGTGAAATTCTAGCTTAGAAGTTGCTGTTTCAGTAACTATACTTGGGTTCACTGAAGCCCGTATAGTTATGTTGCAATGTACCAGAAATATGTTATATGTACTGTATAAACCGAAAAAAAATAAAAATAATAATAATAATAATAATAAAAGAAAGACCTACAAGAACTGGGGATATCTTTTGAGGACATCGTGGAACGTGGCTCTTTGAAGAAGAAACTTGGGGAAATACAGAGTTTTCAGCCAAAACCCATATTGAATACCAGTAAGAAGTGGACCGAAGAACGAAAAGAAGCTCACCGAAAAAGAATGCGCGAACACTGGGCCAATATGAAAGAACGAGGGAAAAAGCAGTTGAAATAACGTGGTCCATAGAAGACCGAAACGATTATTAAAATAATATTAATAAAAATCATAATAATAATGCAACAAAATATCTCTACTGAAGACATGGAAGATAGGAAAATATACAGAGGAAAAATCAGAAAACGAGAATTTGAGCAAACACCCAAAGAGAAAAAAAATCCTCTCGGCACGCCGGAAGGCGGAGGTAGATTTCACCGGGAAAACTAGGGGATAGGCGAAAATAGGCAGAATATGCAGGTTTTCGTAGAAGGATCAGACCTCATTTGTTGCGAGAAAATATTTTACAATTGGAGCTTAATTGACTTTTCTTTTCGTCTGTTTATGCATATTTTTAACATTGTACTGTCTTATGGGGACCGAAACCTTCTCGTCATTTGGGGTCCATTTTTAGCCTATTTCCATTTTATGAAAAATAGGCTTATGAGATCACCTTTTGTCCGTGTGTGTGTGCGTGTGTGTGTGCGTGTGTGTGTGTGATGGTGTGTGTGTGTGTGTGTCCCTAATAACTTCTAAACGGCTGGAGCGATTTCAATTGAACTCGGTAAGATCATAGCACCATTCTGGCCGACCCAGACCGTGCCCTTCAAATTTTATTATGTCTCACCAATCCAAAATATTTGACCAGCATTCAGTATCTCCTAAAATATCACCGGTATCACCCTGGAATTGTGTACGGTGATAAGGACACTACCAGAAGTTCACATATGAGACTTTCAAAAACCTGGTAACTAAAAAACCAACATGGCGGTCAAGCGAATTTGAGACTTTAAGTAGACTTTTTTCGCGATTTAACCATCCAAACATAACGAAACTTGGTACAGCAAATGTTTATACACAATGTAATGCACTGGCGTCTAAGTTAGTTCAATTGTTTACATAACCTCAAAATGGCGGCTGTGCGAAATATTTCACTGGCATTCTATATCTCCGAAAGTTTTACAGATATCACCCTGAATTTTGTACGGTGATAAAGGGCACTGGTACAAGTTAACCTATGTAATTTTAATAAACCTGTAAAGTACAAAACGAACATGGCGGCCAAGCGAAGTTGAAATATTTTAATAGACTTTTCTCGAGATTTAACTTTCTAAGCGCAGTGAAATATGGTATAGTTAATGATTATACATACTGTAATAAACTGGCATCTAATTTAGTTCAATTGTATACATAACCACAAGATGGCGGCTGTGCGTAATTTTTAAATTAAGTTTTTATTTTTTGTGTCGTAATCATGCGATCGAAGTGAAAGTTAGAATAATGAAGCTACGCAATAATTTTCCTTTAATGGTACATAACTCAATGGCCTATACATATATCAATCCAAAATGGCGAGCATCCGAAATATTTAGACAGTTCTCACTATCTACGAATCTTTTACAGCAATCGAACTGAATTTTTTAATGTTCATAGAAGCTATGAACATAAGTTCACCTATAGGACTTTCAGTAACTTGGTGATCCCAAATCCATTATGGCGGCGACGCGAAATATAAATATTTAAATGGACGTTTCTCGCGATTTAAACATCCGAGTACAGTGAAACTTTGCACGTTAAATGCTTATACAAATGTTAATTCACTGGCATTTAATTTATTTCAATTGTTTTCATAACCACAAGATGGCAGCTGTGCGAAAATTTAAAATCTAGTTTTTACTTCTTGTGTTCTAATCATGCGATTGAAGTTTGAATACCACACGTACACAATAATCTTCATTTACGAATCATCACAACCTTCAAACTGAAATTTTGTATGTAGATAGAGGCAATTAACGTGAGTAGGATATATGAAAATAGGCTGTATAGTTGTTCACGGAACTACTTGTTGTACTTGTGGTCACACTGTCCTTATGCAAGGTTTCGACACTGATGTGTAACTATCTAACGGTCTGTTACTTCACGCAAAATTTTATTTCCAGGAGAGATATTGGTTGGTTCCTCAGTTTAGGGACTGCGACAACGCGGTCATGTAGCCCTGTGTACTTTGGATGTGTGTAGAATCTGTCAGATAAATAGTGTTAATTGTGATGACTGTATTAGTCTGCAATTCAGGTAAGGACTGCAGACGGTCAATTTCAAGTAGTAGTTCCTAATTTTGCTAACAAATACTACTGTCAGTGACACCTAGCAGTGAACTTGGCTACTAGATGCCAACGCAACCAGCGACTAGCAACGAACGTTGGATCATCCCCTCGGAAGGAAAGCATACTGAGGGAATTTTAGCGCTGTTAGAAAATCCGACGACTTTGGCCGGCTCTGAATTCGCGACCTTGGGCATAAAATTTCAGCATGCTACCAGGTACGTCACCGATGCCGCTTTCCACAGAGTCAGATGGAAAACTGAATGTTATCTCGTGCAATGCTGTTGTCTACCTAAAATTGATTGGAATGAAATTTAAAAAAATAGATTTTTATTACTTTTATTATATTTTTTACGTCTTGTAGGGTCGGAAAGCAACATGATATGTTGATGTTTTTCTTCGTCCCATGCATTTTTGGTTTCAGGTGATAGAATTATTTTCCACTAGGACCCCTGCTTATCTATATACCTTTGTTTATTGGTTTCATTCCAGTATGATCTGATTATATATTTATTGATCGCAGCCAATGGCCATAGAAGGGAGGAATGTCATAAAAATGAAACGCTTATTTTCGATTACATAGTTGTCATTCTTTTTGCACACAATGTGCCTTAATGTCTAGCGTAATATTTATAGAGGGGTTTTGTGGGGGTCGGAAACAACACGTGGTTTTGAGTCTAATTTTATACTCTTCGTGCCGTCTGTATATTGTGAGTTACTGTCTTTGTAAGCCTTTTTAAGAAGGTATTATACATAATATTTTCCGTGGTGTGCTTTAATTCAGATGACGGCTTTTATTTTTCGTCAATTGAATATTTCCGTTTGCAGGTACTGTACTTGACCGCTCTTAGCCGTTTTTTGAAAGGAACAGGAACTTGAATTCACAGATTAAAGTGACGAATCCTACCGATTTTCAGAGTATTATTTTATTTCTCTGCATTGACTTTACGGTTGTATTGCACAAACGTATTTAATATAACTGATTAAAGTTGATTTTGTTTCTGTAACTCTAAGTCATGACATGATACATTGTTCCTCCGTTTATGGGCTGCGACAACGTGGTCATGTAACCCCGTGTACATTGGGTGTGTGTAGAATCTGTCTGATAAACGGTGTTAATTGTGATGACTGTATTAGTCTTAATTCAGGTAAGGATGCAGACGGTCCTTTTCAAGTAATAGTTCCTAATTTTGCTACCAAATACCACCTTCAACGACACCTAGCTGTGAACTTGGCTACTAGATGCCACCGCAACCAGCAACTTGCAACGAACGTTGGAACTTCCCCTCCGAAGGAAAGCATGCTGAGGGATTTTTAGCACTCTTAGAAAATCCGACGACTTTGGCCGCCTTTGAACCGCGACCTCGGGCATAGAAGTTCAGCATGCTACCAGTTACGTTACCGAAGCCGCTTCCTACAGAGTCAGATGGTGATCTCGTTCAATGGTGTTGTCATGGCAACCTCTGATAGCTCATCCCTCATCAATTTAGAAGCGTTGTCATGGTAACCTCTGTTGGCACTTGGCATATTCTTCTAATTCCGAAATATTTTCTCTCATCCCTTGGCGTAATGGTGGGTCATATCAAAAATTCTTTCAGTCAAAAGTTTTAGGTACCGTAGTCTAATTATTAGGGGAATATGTTCCATTTTGTTCGGTTTTGATATTGTGCCTATTAAGAGAGATATGATTAATGTTTCCCGAAAAACCTACTTTTTTCCACCCCTTTGGTCAATGGTTGGTGCTATCAAAAAACTTTTTAAACAAACATTTTTGGCACTTATCTGACACATAGTATGAACTTTGAATGGACTCGATATGTCACGTATTAGGAGAGTTATAGCTATATTTAACTTTATCGAAAAAAGACCCCCATTTTCACCTCATTCGACCGATTTTTCCCATTAACGAACTCGACCGAGATTTTATAGGGATACATATTAGGCTATGTAAAAAATTCAAAGTGATTGGTGCAAAAATTCGGTAGTTATCGTGTCCACAAGAAAGTGATATATATAGATAGATACATACATATATACTTCTCTATATATATAAAAATGAAAGTTCGTCTGTTTTTTCTGAATTTCCACGGAAATTTGCGATATTTGCGCGTTCCAGGCTGTTTTATGACGGATGCGCGCAAAAATAAAATTTTTGTCTGTCTGTCTGTCTGTCTGTCTGTCTGTCTGTCTGTCTGTGTGTCTGTGGACAACTTCTACGAGTCCTTATAACTTGAGAACGGCTGGGTGGATCAACGTAAAATTTGATACAGATATCCATCAGAGGCACCACACTAATCATTGATGTAACTCTTCTTCATACCTCTCATAAAAGGGGCCCTACCCCCTTAAAATACATGCTGAAATAGGCGTAGAAGGGTGAAACAAAACTCATTTTCAGCCCCTCAATGTGAGAAACGAAACTCGGGCAGGGACCCCGAAAACCACATTTTAAGGCCCTAAAACCAACAGTTTTTGAGATATTCCCAGAAAACTAATTTCACTTAATAAATTAATGAAAGAATGCATGGCGGTAACCATGGCAACTGAATCTCAGAGGTCCATCTATTTCTGTAAGACGCGATGAAATTCCATTTATTACATTACTGTGAAGGTTTGCAAACGGCTATAAGGTTATAATGGATCCAAATTAAGCTGAAATATTCAATAATACATACAATGCGCTTAAGGGGTCAAGGGGTACTCTAGAATTTTTTAACGCGATTTACACGTGCAGGTATGGTACGGAAGGTCTATTATATCCCTTCTCTATTATATAAAAATGAATGTTTGTCTGATTTTTCGGCTTTTCTACGAAAATTTGACATATTTGCCCGTTTCAGACTATTTTGTGACGGATGCACGCAAAAATATATTTTTGTCTGTCTGTCTGTGGACAATCTTTTGTGTCCTTATAACTCGAGAACGGCTGGGTGGATTAACGTAAAATTTGATACAGATATCCATCAGAGGCACGACACTGATCATTGATGTAACTCTTCTCCGTACCTCTCATAACAGGGGGTCTACCCCCTTAAAATACATGCTGAAATAAACGTGAGACAAAGCTCATTTTCAGCCCCTCAATGTGAGAAACGAAACTCGGGGGCCCTAAAAGGACCCCGAAAACCACATTTTAAGGCCCTAAAACCAACAGTTTTTGAGATATTCCCAAAAAACTAATTTCACTTAATAAATTATTGAAGGAATGCATGCCGGTAACAATGGCAACAGAATCTCAGAGGTCCATCTATTTCTGTAAGACGCAATGCAATTCCATTTATTACATTACTGTGAAGGTTTGCAAACGGCAATAAGGTTATAACGGATCCAAATTAAGCTGAAATATTCATCAATACATATAATGCGCTTAAGGGGTCAAGGGGTAATCTAGATTTTTTTTAACGCGATTTACACGTGCGGGTATGGTCCGGAAGGTCTATTATATCCCTATCCCTATTTTGTTATATTATTATTATTATTATTATTAGTATTAATCTTTTAATTATTATCATTATTATGGCGTACAACGAAGAGACAAAGCTCATTTTCATACCCTTGGGATCAGAAACAAAACTCGGGGCCCCTCAAGAGCCGTAAAGGGTCCCCGAAAACTATATTTTAAGGCTCTAAACCCAACAGTTTCTTAGATATTCCCAGAAAACTAATTTCATTTAATAAACTAAAGAAGGAATGCAAGCCACTAACCATGACAACAGTATCTCAAGAGGTGGCATCCAACTTTCCATCTATTTCTGGAATAAGTAATGCCACTTCATTTATTACATTTCTGTGAAAGGTTGCAAATGGAGTACCCTAGATTTTTTCACACGACTTACACGTGCGATATGTCGTACAGAAGGTCTATTATATCTCCAAACATCAACATTATTTTCAAAAATTCCTGAATAGAAATAGTAGACTGTTTTTTGCTGATTTTAGGAATTTGGGCCATTGGAGGCTAAAAACACTGAATTTTCATGCACCACAAGCCTTTATAATTTATAAAAGGGGTCTTCCTGTAGTTGGGCACTTGACACAACGGTTAGGGTCAGTTCGTATGTGACGTGTATTGCGATTCTTCTACGAAGATTTCAATTTTATTTTCACGCCAGGAAGAACACGTTAGGTAAATTTAGTTTGAGAGCACATTTTAACTAATAATTTTTCTTTGCCGACAAACAGGTTCCAAGCCCCTAAACATTGCAACAGTAGCTCAATTGATAACATCTGGTTATTAATACCGAAGACCGTTCGAAGAATGGGTACTTCTGCTAGTAAATTATATATAAACTTTTGAACTGACGGTGGTTTTGGGGTCTAGGGGATGTGAAATGCGAAGATATGTCGAAATTTTCCGGAAGTCGAAACATGGTACCCATTGCAATAGTTAGCTTTCTAATGAAATCTACCTAAAACAGGAACGAAGTGGACAGAAGAGAGAAATAGGAAGCACAGTGAATATAAGAGAGGTTTTTGGGAAGAAAGACGAAAGGGACAGAAAAAAAAATCATGCAAATTGGTTGTGCTTTAACTTTCTCCTTAAGGGGGAATTAATGAAAATAATAATAATAATAAAAATAATAATAATCATCATAATAATAATGCAACAAACATGCACCTCAGTATCTCTCCCTCAGAAGTGCTGAAATATCTTGGGATTCATCGCTCACCAGGCATGCTGCAACTGTTTGCATGACTCAAGCAGATACGATACATTTGCGTGTGGACAGTCGAGTCAAATCAGCATCTTTCATTTTATTCATAAAACAGGGATGTCCAATTATTTGTACTGTAGATTATAAACACTATTTCACAAACTGATAAAATGTCTGACTGTCAAAACTTGTAATGAAAACACTATTTTGCTGGTCCGAGCTACAGAATATGAAATGATAAAGGATCTCATGGAACACCTTTTTTGGCTCGTATGACGAAAGCACCGAATTTCATTTAAAGAGCACCGGGTTGAGAACGCCTGGTCTAGAGCAGGACTGCCCAACCTACGTCCCGCGAGACTTTTTTGTCCAGCCCGCGCCGTGTCGCCAAAACTTAGAAACAAGTTCTAGTTCGTCGAACTAAACTAAATTATTATGAACTTTATTTCATAGTTTGATTATTTATTCCCCCAAGGGGCTCACATCTAGTGGGACGTGGGTTGGCGACCACGGGGCCCCAGCTGAGTCCGGCATTGCTTCCACTTACTTGTACCGGGCTCCTCTCCGTCTTCTTTCCTGTCGACCTCCCTTGGTCAACTCTTGTTCTCTTCCGACCCCGACGGTATTATGGCATCCGAGGCCTAGGGAGTCTCTTCCATTCCCGTCTTAATTGGCCCTAGTCTCATCTTTTCTGATTCCCTCCTTCTGCGAGGGGTCAGCCTTCTTTTTCTTTTCATGTTATCTCCTGCCTTCTGCTCAAGGCCCACAAGGAGGCCGGGTGTATGTAGCCCCACCCCTTTTGGTGCACCCTAGATAATGCTACACCCTCAGGGGCTCACGGCTGGTGAGTTCGTGTGTTGGCAACCCCGAGGGATTCCTGAGATGGGTCTGGCTTCCCCCTTTTGTCCCTTACCTGTGGGGAGGACCCTCTCCTCTTTCACTGTCCTATCTGCCTTTCATTGCTCTCCTTCCTTCCAAGTCCTTCAATCCGCATTCTTCGAGGGTTGAGGGCATTTCTTTTCCTCCTGTCCTTTATTTGCCTTATTCTCCTTTCGTTTTCCATTTCTTCTTCTAGTATGTAGGTTAGTAGTTAGTTTTAGTTTTAAGTTTGCATTTCATTTTCATCTTCACGATCACCCAAACCATCAGGGGCCGATAACCTAGATGTTAGGCCCCTTTAAACAACAATTATCATCATCAACATGATTATTTATTGTGTCAAATGAACATAAATACTCACTCTTTGTCATTCATGCTGTATGAATATGATCGTACTTCAATTTTAACGGGATTTATTAAAAATATTTCAATTTATTTTTAGTGTTTAATTTTTTATCCACAATAAATAAATATAGAACAGGGCAACAATACTAAGAAAACTAAGCTCTGACACCCATAAAACTCACCATATTGCACCTATATTTTTTAAAAAAATCCATACCCCCTAAACCCCACGGCGTGTCATTGGCCCGCAAGGTCCCCCAACTATTTACAATATGGCCCTTAGTTAAATAAGGTTAGGCACCCTGGTCTAGAGCAAGCCTCGGATCTAACAGAGGCTTGCAGACTAGACTGGGCGCTAGAAGGCAAAACAGTCTCAAAAGGAAATGTATGTACAGTGTGTAACTTACCATGCAGATTATAGATGTATGTTTCCAAATAATGTGTTTTAACTTCAAATTTCCTGACTGAAGACCCATATTCTCAGGAACTAATAATAGTGACAGAAAATTGTAGGCTAAATTATTTATTTTATTTTTATAGGAGAGGTGATTATGTGGATCTTCAATGAATTCCTTCAGAGCCGTATAATTGATGCTGTTTTGTATAAAACCCAATCTCCCCATCAAAAGAGAGGAAAAATGTATCTCAAATGTATCTCAAAGTATAAAATGTATTCCTTCACCAATCAAGACAAGTGAATGTGTACAATAATTAGTTGAAATTTGGTAGTGATATGCTCAATACTTGCATAGATATTGAGTCACAAAATGTCGGAAATTTGCATTCTCAGTACAGGGTGGGGAGGTGATAGCTGAATAGTAAATAAAAACTGACAAAAATGTGAGAATTATTGATTTTTAAAATTGATTTCGGTTACCTACATTTTCAGCTATTAAATATATTCCTTTCCAGACACCTCTATAAATTTACTGCCAGAAAGAAGACGGAATGTGACATAAACGTTAAACGTTCCTCCGTGCACTGAGAAACACCGAATCAATTATTTATTATTATTATTATTATTATTATTACACGTGATTCAAAGGAAATAGTTTCATTAATACACACACTACTACAGAGTTGTAATTCAGATGAGGATTGGGAAGGAGTCGGTCATGGCCTTAAGTTAGAAACCAACCCGGCATTAGCCTGGGGTAGATGTGGGATACCTCGGAAAACCACTTCCAGGATGGTGAGAATCGAACCCATGTCTTCTCAGTTCTTCCCCACGAAGCTAGACATCAGATCAGAACTAAATTTAATGGCAGTGCTGCGGATTGAACCCGAACCACCAGCCAAGAACGCTAGCCGCAACACTAGGGGGTGGACTCAAAAGAGTCTGAGATTAGACTGTAGATTTTTTATATTTTATGAGTTTCTAGTAGACCAACGTTGGAGAGTGTTTCTAATGTATTTGTTGTTTGATTCTAGAGTCATTAGACTGGTTTGATAGCATGTGCCCTACCAACCTATCACTTCTCTTCATTAGCACTCGCCAGAAACGTCTCTCCTCGACGACTCGTCTTAATACCTCTTCATTTGTTACTCTATCTACCCACATAATTTTCACCATGTCCGGCTCCGTGGCTAAATGGTTAGCGCGCTAGGCTTTGTCCGGAAGTTCCCGGGTTCGATTCTTGGCCGAGCCACCAGGGATTTTAATCTCCTGGGGTTAATTCCCGTAGCTCGGGGACTGGGTGTGTGTGGCGTCTTCATCATCACTTCATCCTCTTTACGACACGTAGGTTTCCAGTTGCATTCTATTATTTTTGTTTTACATTAATTGTGGGGAAGCCTCAGTGGCTTACGCGGCAGCTCGCCGGCCTCTCACCGCTGGGTCCGTGGTTCAAATCCCGGTCACTCCATGTGAGATCTGTACTGAACAAAACGGAAGCAGATTGGTTTTTCTCCGGGTACTCTGGTTTTCCCTGTCAAACTTTCATTCCAGCAACACTCTTCAGTATCATTTAATTTCATCAGTCATTCATTTAATTATTGCCTTAGGGGAGTGCGACGGGCTTCAGCAGCCGGCACAGTTCATATCCTCGCCACTAGATGGGGGCTTAAATCATTCCATCCCTGACCCGGTTGGTCGACTGGAAGCAGGCTGTGGATTTTAATTTTCATTAATTGTGGAGTTTACCAGAATCGGGAGAGCGTGGGTTCAAATTCCACCTCGGCCATCCTGAAAATGATTTTCGTGGTTTCACATTGTTAAAGTCTTGCACGGACGCGGATATCCGCAAAATGTTTCGCCATGCGGATATAGTTTGCATGCCTGTGCGGATAACTTGCGGATAAAGTTTGGAGTAAATTTGCGGATAGTTTTTAGAATACAATCCGAACTTGTTGAATATCATTACTAGGAACCGGATGCTTATGGCATATCATACTTTTCCGTTATGTCTTTTTTTTTTTTCATGACAATTGTAAGATGTTGATTTAAGCTTATCTCATTCAAAATATGTCATTAAGCATAATTAACACTCCGAACTCAAACGGGTGCAATTCTGCATGTATAACATTCATTTTAAACATAGCACATGCCATGCTAGACATAAGAGAACGATGATGATGATGATGATAATTGCTGTTTTAAAGGGCCTAACATCTAGGTTATCGGCCCCTGACGGTTTGGGTGATCGTGAAGATGAAAATGAAATGCAAACTTAAAACTAAAACTAACTACTAACCTAGAAGAAGAAATGGGAAACCAAAGGAGGATAAGGCAAATAAAGGACAGGAGGAAAAGAAACGCCCTCAACCCTCGAAGAATGCGATCTGAGGGACTTGGAAGGAAGGAGAGCCATGAAAGGCAGATAGGAAAGTGAAAGAGGAGAGGGTCCGCCCCATAGGTAAGGACCAAAAGGGAGAAACCGGACCCAGCTCAGGAATCCCTCGGGGTCGCCAACGCCCGAACTCACCAGCCGTGAGCCCCTGAGGGTGTAGCATTATCTAGAGTGCACCAGAAGTGGTGAGGCTACATACACCCGGCCTCCTTGTAGGCCTTGAGCAGAAGGCAGGAGATAACATGAAAAGAAATAGAAGGCCGACCCCTCGCAGAAGGAGGGAATCAGAAAAGATGAGACAAGGGCCAATTAAGGCGGGAAATGAAGAGACTCCCTAGGCCTCGGATACCCTAATACCGTCGGGGTCGGAAAAGAACAAGAATTGACCAAGGGAGGTCGACAGGAAAGAAGACAGAGAGGAGCCCGGCACAAGTAAGTGGAAGCAATGCCGGACTCAGCTGGGGTCCCGTGGTCGCTAACCCACGTCCCACTAGATGTGAACCCCTGGGGGGATAAGAGAACGACTTTCTCCTCAAATGTCTAAATGTGTTGCTTTAATACTTTATGCTGTACGGTATTTAATTAAAAATACTGTACTATTGTAATGTCTGTAGATTCGGATAACAAACGTGCGGATGCGGAGCGGATGCGGAAGACAGTAATACGGATGCGGGGAGAATGCGGATAAAATTCTTGCGGATGCGGAAAACGTTTTGTGTACCCACGCAGGGCTCTACCCATTGTCACCACAAAGCAAATGCCGGAACGGTTCCTTTGAATAGGCCCACGGCCGATTACCTTCCCAAATCCCTTCTCTGACCCGTCCTGGAAACAAAATGGCTATTGGCTGTATTAATAAATTTAATATGATGAAATGTTTCTCCAAGATGAGTCCATACTGTTTAGACATTTATTCAGATCATCAGGCGAATCAGTTAATAATACAAAAATTAACATCACTATAAATTTTGAAAATATGGTAGAAAATAACAAATTGTTCCCTATTTTAGATTTTTGTTAAAACGAAGCACTAAAGAATTTCAGAATACCTTACTGGAATTACCGATTTTTACCGACAGCAATGGCTACGCTGGCTAAAGCGCAGCAGAAGGTCATGGGGCCAAGCTCTCTGCTGACTCGGTAGACACGTGGGTTTGAGCCCCACCGTCGGCCGTCCTTGAAATGGTTTTCAGTGGTTTCCCATTTTCAACACCAGGCAAATGCTGGGACGGTACCTTCTGATGGGCCACGGCCGCTTCCTTCCACATCCTTGTCCAGTGTCCAGTTTCATTCATCTTCATCATCCCATCTCTCATCCCGACGCGCAGGTCGCCCACGGGCGTCAAATAGAAAGACCTTCACTCAGCCTCCGAGGAGGCTGCACGAAAAAAAAAAGTCCTCTCGGCTCGCCGGAAGGCGGAGGTAGATTTCACCGGACAAACTTGGGGATAGGCGAAAATAGGCAGAATATGCAGGTTTTCGTAGAAGGATCAGACCTCATTTAGACTATTGCGTGAAAGTATTTTATAATTGGAGATTAATTAAATTTGTTTTTTGTCATTTTATGCATATTTTAAACATTTTATTGTCTTATGATGACGGTAACCTTCTTGTCATTTGGAGTCCACTTTTATACTTGTGGTCACACTGTCCTTATGCAAGGTTTCGACACTGATGTGTAACTATATAACCGTCTGTTACTTCTTCTCGCAAAATTATATCTCCCGCAGAGATGTTGGTTGGTTCCTCACTTTAGGGGCTGCGACAACACGGTCATGTAACCCCGTGTACTTTGGGTGAGTGTAGAATCTGTCTGATAAACGGTGTGAATTGTGATGGCTGTATTAGTCTGTAATTCAGGTAAGGACTGCAGACGCTCAATTTCAAGCAGTAGTTCCTAATGTTGCTACCAGATACTACCGTCAACGACATCTAGCTGTGAACTTGGCTACTAGATGCCACCGCAATCAGTAACTCGCAACGAACGTTGGAACCTCCCCTCCAAAGGAAAGCATACTGAGGGATTTTTAGCGCTCTTAGAATATCCGACGACTTTGGCCGGCTTTGAACCCGCGACCTTGGGCATAGAAGTTCAGTATGCTACCAGTTACGTCACCGAAGCCGCTTCACAGTTAGTCAGATGGAAATCTGAATCTGATCTCGCGCAAGTGCGTTGTCATGGCAACGTCTGATGGCTCATCCCTCATCAATTTAGTAGTGTTGCCATGGCAACCACTGATAGCTCTTGGCATTTTTTTATAATTCCGAAATCATTTTTCTCATCCCTTGGCGTAATGGTGGGTGATATCAAAAATTCTTTCAGACAAAAGTTTTAGGTAATTATTAGGGGAATATTGTCCATTTTGTACGGTTTTGATATTGTGCCTATTAAGAGAGATATGATTAATGTTTCCCGAAAAAAACACTTTTTCCCACCCCTTTGGTCAATGGTTGGTGCTATAAAAAAAACTCTTCAGACATAAATTTTTGGGCTTTATCCGACACATAGTATGAACTTTGAACGGATTCGATATTTCACATATTAAGAGAGTTATAGCAATATTTCATTTTTTCGAAAAAAGTCCCCCATTTTCATCCCCTTCGACCGATTTAGCCCAGTAACGAACTCGACCGAGATTGTATTCGGTAAAAAATTCAAAGTGATTGGTGCAAAATTACGGCAGTTATCGTGTCCACAAGAAACTGATATATATAAACCTTTGAACTGACGGTGGTTTTGGTGTCTGGGGGATGTGAAACGCGAAGATATGTCGAAATTTTCCGGAAGTCGAAACATGGTACCCATTACAACAGTTAGCTTTCTAATGAAATCTACCTAAAATACTACCATCAACGACACCTAGCTGTGAACTTGGCTACTAGATGCCACCGGAACCATCAACTCGCAACGAACGTTGGAACTTCCCCTCCGAAGGAAAGCAAACTCAGGGTTTTTTAGCGCTCTTAGTAAATCCGACGACTTCAGCCGGGTTTGAACCCGCGACCTTGGGCATAGAAGTTCAGCATGCTACCAGTTCGGATACCAAAGTCGCATCCCACACACAGATGGAAAACTGAATGTTATCTCGTGCAGTGGCGTTGTCATAGCAACTGCTGATGGCTCATCCCTTATCAACTAAAAGTAAAGTTGTCATGGCAACCTCTCTTGGCACTTGGCATTTTCTTATCATTTAAATCATTTTGCTCACCCCGTGGCGTAATGGTGGGTCATATCAAAAATTCTTTCAGACAAAAGTTTTAGGTAATTATTGGAGGAATATTGTCCATTTTGTACGGTTTTGATATTGTGCCTATTAACAGAGATATGATTAATGTTTCCCGAAAAACCCACTTTTTCCCACCCCTTTGGTCAATGGTTGGTGCTATCAAAAAACTTTTCAAACATAAATTTTAGGGCCTTGTCCGACACAGTATGAACTTAGAATGGATTCAATATTTCAGATATTAAGAGAGTTATAGCGATATTTCACGTTTTCGAAAAAAGCCTCCCATTTTCACCCCCTTTGACCGACTTTGCCCATTAACGACCTCGACCGAGATTTTAAGGGGATACATATTATGTAAAAAAATCAAAGTGATTGGTGCAAAATTACGGCAGTTATCGTGTCCACAAGAAACTGATATACATATATATATATACATACATAAATTATGTATAACCTTTTGAACTGACGGTGGTTTTGGGGTCTGGGGGATGTGAAACGCGAAGATATGTCGAAATTTTCCGGAAGTCGAAACATGGGACCCATTGCAATAGTTAGCTTTCTAATGAAATCTACCTAAAACGATTTTCTACCACCGGCATGTGAAATTTGGAAGATTTCGTGAAATTTCGGGAGGTCTGTCAACAATGCTCATATGTCACACATATTTATAAACTGTAAGTGCCACGATTTGTGTCGAAAAAAAAATGGTAAACCCTCCCTGAAATAAAATTACAACTATTTCAGCAGAGGAAAACCTGTCCGCAGGTGAAGACATTAAGCCCACTTGATCACTCCATCGGAACAGCAACACCAACGCGACGGTAGTGCATTCCAATGTCAATACCGTTAACATTCTCGTCACATATCGAAGACAAGTTATTAGCCATCGAGTCCCGAAGGTCAGGATGGAGCTTGAATAGCGTGTTTTGCTGATATCCTCGATCAAGCTCTTCTTTTTTCTTGGCGAACTTCGACCGGCCGGACAATGTATGTCGACACTAGGCTGTGCAGATGGTCAAGAACTTATGTAATGTACTCCCGACCACAGCTGGCAACTTGCCTGCAGATCCTAGCAAGCATACTGCGAACTTGGATAAACAGCAGCGACGAAGCGCCACGAACAAGCATAGATTGTACTCGTGTCTTCGCCTGCAAGTGGTTGCTTGTATCGTGCAAGCAAACACTCCTTTGGACCGTACTGACTTACAGTAGATTAGTGTATATGTATGCATGTATGTTAGTGGTGACTGCTGATTTTAGGTAGATTTCATTAGAAAGCAACTAATGCAATGGGTACCATGTTTCGACTTCCGGAAAATTTCGACATATCTTCGCGTTTCACATCCCCCAGACCCCAAAACCACCGTCAGTTCAAAAGTTTATATATAATTTATGTATATATGTATCTAACTATCTATCTATCTATATATATATATATATATCAGTTTCTTGTAGACACGATAACTGCCGTAATTTTGCACCAATCACTTTGAATTTTCTACATAATATGTATTCCTATAAAATCTCGGTCGAGTTCGTTAATGGGCAAAATCGGTCGAAGGGGGTGAAAATGAGAGGCTTTTTTCGAAAAAGTGAAATATTGCTATAACTCTCTTAATACGTGAAATATCGAATCCATTCAAAGTTCATAATATGTGTCGGATAAGTGCCAAAATTTTATGTCAAATAAGTTTTTTGATAGCACCAACCATTGACCAAAGGGGTGGAAAAAAGTGGGTTTTTCGGGAAACATTAATCATATCTCTCTTAATAGGCACAATATCAAAACCGTACAAAATGGAAAATATTCCCCTAATAATTACCTAAAACTTTTGTCTGAAAGAATTTTTGATATGACCCACCATTACGCCAAGGGATGAGAAAAATTATTTCGGAATTTTAAAAAATGCCAAGTGCCATCAGAGGTTACCATAACAACGCTTTTAAATTGATAAGGGATGATCTATCAGAGGTTGCCAAGACAACGCCATTGTTTTTAGCATACTTTTCACACTTTTCAAAAATGAGGAAAAAGTAGACTTATAAGATATATCCGGGAAAATGTGTCTGTCCTTCTGTCTGTCTGTCTGTCTGTCTGTGTCCTTCTGTCTGTCTGGCTGTGTGTGTGTCCCCCCCCCCCCCTTATCAACTCCTAAACGGCTGCAGCAATCGAAACCAAATTTAGTATGAGTAAAGGTGTATACCGGAATATCTCAGGCCCGTATTTGAAAACGATGCCAGTGCTACCAACTGCTAAAAAAAACGCACTAGAAATTTGAGCTCCATGTTGGATATCTTGGAAGGTATACATGGGAGCTATTCTAAAATTGGCACACATGTAGATAATACTATTTCAGTTTAATTTCCAGGTTGCCATACATGACAGCGTTGCCAAAATAATTTTAAGCCTTCTGATATGTCCAATTTTTAAATGCATATAACTTCTACACTATCAATTGGATTTCAACCAAATTTTGTATGTAATATGTGTACAGAAACATATATGACTGAGTGTATTCTTAGGAGCCACCAGGGCTGCCAACTGTTAATAATTGCTCTCTATTTTGTATCCAAATATATCAGAAAGTATGCAAGCCGAGAGCTTTAAACTATGCACACGTAAATTACCCGACATTTTACATTAATTTGGAGTAACTTATATACGTCAGTTCTACCAACATGATTCTAAGCCTGCTGATAGGACCAATTTTTAAATACATGTAACTTCTATACCAACAAATGGATTTCATCCAAAATTGGCACAAAAATATATAATATTTCAGATTATTTCTGACCAGCACTCGCATGACATTGTTGCCAACAGGCTTTTACGTGTACTAATAGATCCAATGTATAAATCCATGTAACGTCCTTTGGACTTCAAACACATTTTGTATTCTGTACCTTAGGAGATGGAAGTAAGAATATATTCAGTCACCAGAGCTTCAAACTGTATTGCTCTATTAGGCTACATTATGCCTAGTATACCTTATTTCGAACAAATTAAGACATTTCGATATTACCCACTTAATTTCGTCATTATTCTAGATAGGTTCATATACTGTAGATTAATCTATGGCAAGAATCTTAATTTTAAGAAAAGTAGGCTCTTTAGTTCGTCACGGAACTTCTTGTTCCATCTGACTATGAGGGAAGCGGCTAACTGGTAGCATGCTGAACTTCTATGCCCAAGGTGCTGGTTCAAAGCCGGACAAAGTCGCCGGATTTTCTAAGAGCGCTAAAAATCCGTCAGCATGCTTTCCTTCGGAGGGGAAGTTACAACGTTCGTTGCAAGTTGCTGGTTGCGGTGGCATCTAGCAGCCAAGTTCACAGCTAGGTGTCGTTGACGTTAGTATTTGGTACAAAATTAGGTACTACTACTTAAAATTGACCGTCTGCAGACCTTACCTGAATTACAGACTAATACAGTCATCACAAATAACACCGTTTATCAGACAGATTCTACACACACCCAATGTACACGGGGTTACATGACCACCTTGTCGCAGCCCCTAAACTGATGAACCAACCAACATCTCTGCGGGAGATAAAATTTTGCGTGAAGAAGTAACAGACTGTTAGATAGTTACACATTAGTTCCAAACCTTGCATAAGGACATTGTGATCACAAGTATAAAAATTAACCTCAAATGACAAGAAGGTTACCATCCCCATAAGACAGTAAAATGTTAAAAGTATGCATAGAAAGACGAAAAAATGTTAACTAACCTCCAATTGTAAAATACTTTCTCGCAATAAATGAGGTCTGATCCTCCTACCAAAACCTGCATATTTTGCCTATTATAGCCTATCCCCTAGTTTGTCCGGTGAAATCTACCTCCGCCTTCCGGCGTGCCGAGAGGAATTTTTTGTAATGTGTAGGTCGTAGGCCTAATGTGATAGGCTTAACTTAGATAATTATTATATCTGGGCTAATTTGAGATATTAGCCAGCCCCGTGGTGATGGGGTAGCATGCATGCCTCTCACCTGGAGGCCCCGGGTTCGATCCCCAGCTCCGTCAGGGATTTTAAGACTGACGTGAGGGTTGGAACGGGGAGCACTCAGCCTCGTGAGGACAATTGAGTAGCTGTCTGACAGTGAGACAGCGCCCCGATCACGAAAACCAAGATTAACGTCCGAGGGGACCCGACGCGCTGATCAGCGTCACCCCAATATCTGCAGGCCGAATGGCTGGGCAGCGGTCGCTTGGTCGGCCTTAGCCCGTCATGGGCTGTATGGTGCCAGGGGTTTTAATTTGAGATATTAAGACTCAATCTAATTGTAATTATTCAGTCGCACAGCACTATTAGGAACACTACTCAATACAATACAATCGAATACCATTCCAAAGATGTGCACTCGCTGAATGCAGACCATGCATTCTGGCCGCGCGAAATCGTAACCAATAGCGAGACTTGAGGATCTCAGTCGACGTCCTCAGAGTGCCATTAAACAGACCAAACCTGCCCCTTTCCCTTCAAGGGCTCCCATACATTTCTAAAGCTATAAACACGTGCTTTGAGGATGCAAGGCTTCCTTCCTCAGCTTTCTACTCCAGGCGGTAAAGGGTCACACTTCACCCATCTAGGGGTAAAATGTAGAACTAGTACAAGTGCTGACAGTGACAGTGAGACAGAGCTTATCGAGAGGGCGCACAACGTAGCCCCAAAGACTATTTTACAAAACAATCATTTTTTAAACAGTTTCAGCTGAGAGCTGACTATAGGATGATCATCATGTCCTACATGGTGGAATCGCCACTGATGTATGTCCCTCATTATTCCCATTTCTTCGGTTTTGGAATGAGATGGGATGACTTGCTTCTAGTGAGCCCTGAATCGCAGACGATCCAGCCAATGCCAGTTGCCTCCCCCGTCTACGAATATGCTATGTGGGTTAATTACTTGAGTGTCAAGGTTCTGATGAGGATGATCGTTTGACGATCGAAACTGGTCAAGTGTCACAATTAGGGCTCGGGAGTTGAGAAAAAAAAACACTTTTTTCTCGAGTGTCGGAAAACGAGGCCAAAAATAATATATGCTCAGTTTGGGTCATTGTGGGACGGAAAATGGTTGGTTTTATTTGTTGATTTTGCCTATTTTGGCTTTTTTTTCTTTTTTTCTTTTTGGTCCCTTTTTAGCCTTTATTTTTATTTTTCTTGACGGTCTTTTTCTTCTTTTTACGCAAATTCGCTTATTTTCCACTACATTTTTACTGCCCATTCTCAGTTCATCAGTTAATTACCCCTTAAACATATTTTCTGGAGATGACTATTGTCATACTCGTATACTCTTAAGTAAAATACCATACGTATTTATTAAATGTATACACCTTAGTCAATAAATAGTAGGTATACCAGTTTCGGCCACAAAGTGAACCTCTTCAGTAACTGTCTTATAAAATTAAATAAAACTATTTGAATTACGAGCAAAGTTGATTAATGTTTACCTTGGGTTTCCCCTTCCCTTGATAACAATTTGTTGTAAAATAGTATTAAAAAACCGATCTATAACAATTTGTGCTTTAAGATTGATAACACAGTACTATAAAATAATTTGTAAAAAATATGTTGATAGCCTATACAAAAACTTGTGATGGTAGAAATATTTTATAAATAGATTTTTTTAAAAGTACCTTGCGATTTAAAAACAAAGATCAAAGACCAACGGCTTCATCAAACATTACATAAATTTTCAAATTAAGCAAAGAATAGATACAACAAATTTCCAAATCCATGCTCCCCTCAGCAAAGAGCCTTATTTCATCCTATGAAAAATATTCGCAAGATATTTAAAAAAATGTTTAAATCTATATATGAAATATTTTTAACATCACCAGTTATTTTATATCAACATATTTTTCAGAAAATTGTTTTATAGTACTGTATCATCAATCTTAAAGGACAAATTATTACAGATGAGCTATTTGAATATTTATGAATACATTTTTATGAAACATTATTATTACGGAAAGGGAAAACTGGTCATCAACTTTGCTCGTAATTCAATTAGTTTTAATTAATTTTATAAGACAGATACTGAAGAGGGCCACAATGTGGCCGAAACTGGTATAATATATTATATTCCCACTATTTATTGACTAAGGTATACAAATTTATTAAATACTCATGGTATTTTACTTATGATTATAACTTCAATAAAGAAACCTTCTTAATATGGATAATTTCATATATTCGCATAATCGTATACTGTAATGCCAACCGAGGTAAGGTTTCCGTATTTCTGTAACCCCAGTGTGGTTAAGCCAAATATGATTCAAGTGATGATAATTTCAATTTATTGCTCCAGAATGTCCATTGCGGATTCACTGAATTCAACCTAGACAGAATAAACTTTTCATAGTAAATTCTCCAAAAAATACTTCTTTAAATACACGGAATTCCATTTTCAAATTATGTAAAAAGAATAAGAGTTCCATTCATATATTTTCGCAATGTATGTTGTATATCACCAGAATTTTGTAATTTTTAAACATTATATAAATAATAAATATGTATTTAAAACAAGGTAATGAATAATTCGATTACATTTTTACGTCTTTTTTCCTGTTTTAATGTCCTTTATTAGGCAGATTTCATTAGAAAGCTAACTATTGCAATGGGTACCATGTTTCGACTTCCGGAAAATGTCGACATATCTTCGCGTTTTACATCCCCCAGACCCCAAAACCACCGTCAGTCAGTTCAAAAGTTTATATATAATTTATGTATGATAAAATAAATATCGTATGGCCTCGGGTGCCTGGTGCAAGCTTTGTTAATTGACACCCAGAGGGTAGCTTGCATGTCGAATTTATGTATGTATGTATATATATATATATTGTGCCCTTTTAGCAAGAAATATGCCAATCACAGTATACCAGCGTAGCTCAATTCGGGATTGTCGGGGCAGCGGTAAGTTCACCCACTCTGTGACTCACATATTTTGGATTAATTAGAGGATACACTTGCAAAAATAACAACAAAATCAACTCCTATTTTAACACATTTAATTAATACAAATTATGGCGCTACACACAATTAAACAATTAAATTACTGACCCATAATCATCTACTTGTTCCAAATGAACAAGGAATAACATAAGAATAAAACAAATATTGTATTAAAACATATGGTTTCCATATAAACCAACAATTCCTAATTATTTTTACTTCCATAAAGCATCAACTGTAAGTTTCATATAACTCCGAGCTCTTTTGGCTCAATGCATTCTATAATAATGGTGTCATTCTTTGTACACCTCCAATACTACTTTTTTATATTTTCTTAATCATCAAAACAAAGGTATAATTACATTTAAAATTACATGTTAATTATCTAACTCAATATTTGGGCATTTTCACATGTTTTCAGCTGTTATCCTCTCTCTCTAGTTTTACAAATACATTAAGGTAATCAGGAAATTACTTGTGTACTCCAGAGTATGAAGATACTTGACACAGTCAAAAAAACTATGGTCACTCCCGGAACCTACTTGCCTTCAATTAACTCATGGAATCCTACTTCCATACAACATTACAATAGGGATTGTTATTTATCTCATACGTCTTATAAGACCATTATCACATAAAAAACTACGATCTGAACAGGCAAGCGGAAATATCAATCTACAAGGACCTCGGTTCAACGCCCGGGTCGTTAACAACTTTAAACACTCCTGGTGTATTCATTACTCCTTACAAGACGGCCTCCAGACACCCTCCTACTCCAAGGGTCTGACCGCGCTACTTGAGAGTTATTTATGACTATGCGGGAACCCTCCCGTCTAGTCTAAGCTAGAGCTCTCTTTAATGCTTTTACAAACAGCTTTTCGTTCATTCTCAATTCTTTGGGGAGACCTGGCATTCTACTCCTCGTTTAAATTCAACGATATTATTGGGCTCAATAAACCACATTCGTAATCTTGGCATTTATTAATTATGAAAGGTCCTCATTGATTGGGGATGAGATATACACATTCTACGACGAATAATAAAGGGGCTTTCACTATAAGAGGATTCTGAGTTCGAATCTCTTCACATGCCTCGGGAACCATTCCCTTATAGAGGACTATACAAAATGCGATTTAGGGTCAGCCTATAGCTTAAGACCTACGCTCAATACCATACATTTGCTCCCTTTCAATACAAAATACACTATGGCCTCGTGAAACTACGTCACAAATAGAGGACTTATACCAATTCTCAATTCGCTACAATCAACTACCTCTCATAAGTAATTTACCAAGTACATTAACTTTTACGCGTTCCTAGCGTGACATTTTATTTTAATTGCGCTCTTTTGCGCTATACTTTATATTTAAGCCTAGCGTCATCCAAGGAACTGATAATACCATATTAATAATTGATACACATCTCAATTTTTATATTATTATTTTCCTTTGACAATAAATTTCTCTCTTTTTAAGAACATGCATTTGAACATCATGTCTATACTTTTTATTAAGGCTCTAACGCTCTTATATTCACATCAATTAATTTGATCTTTATTTAATATTTCCTTACTTGGTTATTATTATTATTATTTCATATCTTCATTCTTTACAAAAAGCTCAAAAACTATTTCTTTCATATAACTTAAATGTTATTTAAATATCTTTCATGATAATTATTAATCTTTCGCTTGCTCTTATGACATTCGTCAAATACACTGACATTTTATTCATATATTTCCTCTACTGGATTTATTCTTTTACATAATTATTTATAGTTTCTCAAATTGTTATTATTGTTCAGACCGCGTTTTTGTTTATTCAGTATTTATTTATTTAAACACATCCCTTTTACTCAAAAACTCCGGTGGATCCGTACACAACCATTTCCTGACACCAAAATATAATGAAATTCATTACTCACATGTTTTTAAGGTCGTCTCATGACCTTTATCCTTGTGCGGTGTTTCATTTTGGCCCACTTTTAACTTACTCCATATTGTAGAAATTCATCTCATGTACAAACACTTCTTGACACATATTCAATACACTTAACATTGACAACATTTTTAATACACTGGTGTATCCCTTTAGAACACACAATAAACACTAAAAAATATTATTTTTACACACAATCTTGATAGATTTACACTTCACAACTTTTGATCACTAGGCCGGATTTTCCTAGCCTATCACACGTGACCTCTTAATCTCCCGTTTCCAAGGGTGAAATTTATTCAATGTCGGCTTCCTATCCTGCAGAATACGAAAGTCTCGAATCATCTACTTTTCCCTGGAATCCTAATTCTTCGAATCCTATTCTGGATGACCGGCTATTTCTCTAGCTTGAACGGCTTCCTTTTTTTAGATCTAGTTTATCGATCTTAGTGAAAGTCTGTTCTGATCGAGGTCCCCTCGATAACCTATCGATGATCGATGGATTTATTTTATAGCAGCTAGTACTTCTCGAGTCTAGTGCTTTAGAATAGTTCGTCTGCTTTCTGGAGATAATGTCTATAGTCTCCGTTCTTCTTTATTTCTTCGGTTCTCGCACTACTACCTTTTTGAAATACGTTGCGAACCTTACTCTGTTTTTCCCTGTTTGGGTTCTTTAAATTAGATAACTGTTTATCTTTCTATTGCGGTACTTCCGTACGTTATGATTTTTTCGGTCGTTTATTTAAAGACCTATCGCCTTAAGTCCAACGTTCGCAGCCTGCTCTGACTATATTTTACGAACTTTTCACTGTAAACATGTGTACTGTCGGACCTAAAATCCAGTAACTAGGATTTTCCTAATTTTTCAACACGGCGATACTTTAATATTTCTTCCTTACAACTCCTTATGGAGGCAAGCAAGTTGTTAATACTGCGACGCCTATGGCTATCGGATATTAATTCTGCGGTGTAATACAGCGTTTCTCCCCTCAAGGAGTACTGGTAAACTGTCTTCGGTGTGAATCAGAGTAACGCCCCACACGGCTGTCTGAATACTGATGCGTAGCAACGCCCCCCTCGGGCTGTTTGGAACTGCTTGTGCTGATGCGTAGTAACACCCCCTCACGGGTTGTCAGAATAACTGCATGTTTGGCTTGGTGATGCCAGGAGCTTTATACTCTTTCGCTACAAAAAGATAAGACTCTAGCCCTTTCCGTGCCCAACTTTTAAAATCATGGTTGCACCATTATAAAAATTATACCTTCAAAAAGCTCGTCTTCTCAATGTTAAATAATCTCATTGCGCATAAGAATCGATCGTGCAATTCGGAGATATTAATTAATTTCTCGTCCTCAACTGTGTGGGTGTTGCTGTTCTTTTGCATTCTCCCCTCTCCACAGGCCTTGGTAAATCCCCTATGACGTCTACTTGCGTTTGCAGTTTTCTCCTGTGCAATTATTAAAGAGTTTTTCTTTACACAAAAATCTCTAATTCGAAATGATTCACCGTACTGTAATTGTTTACTTATTTTTATACTCGTAAACGGGTTAAATTTAATTATTCCTCTTCTGGCGCATAGGCGGTGTTGTCGTTTTACAGCAAGCTAAGCTCGATTTCCGAGTCAGTCTTCCTTGTCTAACAGTCGAAATTTTCCACTCGGTTATTAATACTCATGACCAGCTCCTTCTGAATGTCAAGAGGGGTGATCTCATCTCTCGAACACCTGGCTCGCGCTGCTTGCACAATGTTAGGCTAGAATCCTGGCTTGATCTTTCTCTATGTTACATTAGAAACTGTACGTTTCTTTCATTTCTTCCCCAAATACATGGATTCGACCTCCTTGGACCCTATGGCACATGGGTTCATCGTATATATATATGTATATATATATGTATATCAGTTTCTTGTGGACACGATAACTGCCGTAATTTTGCACCAATCACTTTGAATATTTCACCGAATATGTATACCTATAAAATCTCGGTCGAGTTCGTTACTGGGCTAAATTGGACGAAGGGGGTGAAAATGGGGGGCTTTTTTCGAAAAAGTGAAATATTGCTATAACTCTCTTAATATGTGACATATCGAATCCGTTCAACGTTCATACTATGTGTCGGATAAAGCCCAAAAATTTATGTTTGAAGAGTTTTTTTATAGCACCAACCATTGACCAAAGGGGTGGGAAAAAGTGGGTTTTTCGGGAATCATTAAACATATCTCTCTTAATAGGCACAATATCAAAACCGTACAAAATGGACAATATTCCCCTAATAATTACCTAAACCTTTTGTCTGAAAGAATTTTTGATATGACCCACCATTACGCCAAGGGATGAGAAAAATGATTTCGGAATTATAAGAAAATGCCAAGAGCTATCAGAGTTTGCCATGGCAACACTACTAAAGTGATGAGGGATGAGCCATCAGACGTTGCCATGACAACGCACTTGCACGAGATCAGATTCAGTATTTCCATCTGACTAAGTGGGAAGCGGCTTCGGTGACGTAACTGGTTGCATGCTGCATGTCTATGCCCAAGGTCGCGGTTTCAAAGCCGGCCGAAGTCGTCGGATTTTCTAAGAGCGCTAAAATCCCTCAGTGTGCTTTTCTTTGGAGGGGAAGTTCCAACGTTCGTTGCGAGTTGCTGGTTGGGGGGGCATCTAGTAGCCAAGTTCACAGCTAGGTGTCGTTGGCGGTAGTACCTGGTAGCAACATTAGGAACTACTGCTTGAAATTGACCGTCTGCAGTCCTTACCTGAATTACAGACTAATACAGCCATCACTAAGTACACGGGGTTACATGACCGCGTTGTCGCAGCCCCTAAACTGTGGAACCAACCAAAATCTCTGCGGGAGATATAATTTTGCGTGAAGAAGTAACAGACCGTTACATAGTTACACATCAGTGTCGAAACCTTGCATAAGGACAGTGTGACCACAAGTATAAAAATGGACCCCAAATGGCAAGAAGGTTACCGTTCCCATAAGACAATAAAATGTTTAAAACAAAGCATAAAATGACGAAAAACAAAGTTAATTAAGCTCCAGTTATAAAATACCTTCTCGCAATAAATGAGGTCCGATCCTTCTACGAAAACCGGCATATTCTGCCTATTTTCGCCTATCCCCAAGTTTGTCCGGTGAAATCTACCTCCGCCTTCCGGCGTGCCGAGAGGACTTTTTTTTTATATTTTTCGTCCATTTAGTCCTATATAGGCCTTTATAGGCAATCTATAGGTCTTCAACGTTTTAGCCCTAGTTACAATTAATCCCATGTAATGTTTTTCATTCATGTTTAGGGAACAATACCCATTACGATTTGGGTACAATCGTGTTGACCGACTGAAAAGCATTTACATTTCCATTACTTTGTCTGACTTCGTCTTTCTTCCAGTAATTTGGCGTGGAAGAGCCTCATTGCTGTCTCGAAGGAGATTGCTTGATGTCATTAATGGCTCTGATACCGACAGCGGTGGCTACGCTCACTAAAGCGCAGCGTTAGGTCATGGGGCCAAGCTCTCTGTTGACTCGGTAGTCGCGTGGGTTCGAGGCCCGCCGTCGGCCGTTACACTCCCCCGCCACACAACAAAAGTAATGGCTCTGATGGCCGCTATTGCTCTGGTGCAGATGACCTCACTGCTCTGCACCTTAAAACTCCAATAACTAACTATCCGCCATGACCCTGTCTTTTACATAAAATCAAACCAAACCCCGTAGCACTACAGCCCATGAAGGACCTAGGCCTACCAAGCGATCGCTGCCCAGCCATTTGGCCTGAAGATATGGGGTGATGCGTTGTCGCCTCGCCCGTTAATCTTGGTCTCCGTACCGGGGCAATGCTTCTCTGTCAGCCAGCTACTCAATTGTCCTCACAAGTCTGAGTGCACTCCGTTCCAGCCCGCATGGGCTGTGGTCTTAAGGCTAGCGTTCTTGATTGTCACCCCGGAGGTCGAATCCCGACTCTGGCAAGGAATTTTAATTCTAATAACACTAATGTTATGGATGTTGCATCCCTTTTAACTACTGCGGCTTTTAGAGACGACAGGGTGGCGGTATTTTGCCCCGAAGGAGATCTTTAACGTGCCAGTAAATCTCCTTCAAATGCCAGTTGACTGCGCCAGGATTCAATCCTGCAATCTTGGGTACAGCAGGCGAGAATGTTACCACTGAGCCACGCAGCCAGTCGATTTTAATTCTGGTCTAAGGGGGCTGGAACGGGGTGAGGCAAAACTGAGAAAAGGAGGGTTCGATTCCTACCTCAGCCATCCTGAAAGTGGTTTCCCGTGGTTTCCCCACTTCTACTCCAGGCAAAATTTGGGATGTTTCCTAACTTAAGGCGACGGCTGCCTCCTTCACGATCCTATCCCCAATTTACAAAAACACACACTAGTACAACCATTACAATAACACAGGTTATCACACAAATTCCAAACGTACCCAACAATACACGGGGCTATATGACTGCGATGTCGCAGCCCCTAAAATAAACAAAAACAACTTTGTAATAGTTCGAAATTAACTTGCTATTTTCTCTCTGGAGCACCATTGAATACTATGTGAATATGAAACATAAATAATGAAAATCCACAGCCTGCTTCCAGTCGACTGACCGGGTCAGGGAATGGAATGAATGAAGCCCCCATCTAGCGGCGAGGATATGAACTGTGCCGGCTGCCGAAGCCTGTCGCACTTCCCTGGGGCAACGATTAAATGAACGACAGATGAAATGAAATGACAGTGGAGTGTGTTGCTGGAATGACATTTGTGACAGGGAAAACAGAAGTACCCGGAGAAAAATCTGTCCAGCACAAAAGTCACATGGAGTGACCGGGATTTGAACCACGGACCCAACGGTGAGAGGCTGGCGTGTTGCCGCCTAAGCCATGGAGACTCTGTAACGTAAATAATAATAATAATGATAATAATAATAATAATAATAATAATAATAATAATAATAATAATAATAATAATGCGATCTACAGTATTCTGCAAGAAAGAAGTTAGTGTAGCCACGAAACTCTCCCTACATCGCTCAGTATTTTGACCGATCTTGCTGTATGGAAGTGAGAACTGGTTAGATTCAGGATATCTGATACATAAGCTAGAGGTAACGGATATGAGGGTAGCACGAATTATTGCTGGGACAAAAAAGATGGGAGCAATGGCAGGAAGGTAGTCGTATTGAAGATATAAAGGCTAACTTAGAAATGAACACGTTAGATGAAGCTGTTCGTATGAGCTGACTCAGATGGTGGGGTCATGTGGTCATGGGGAGGAGAGATTACCTGAGAGGTTAATGAGTTTGGCTGTAAAGGGTAAGAGAATTCAGAGGTAGACCTAGAAGGCGATGGTTGATTCAGTGTTGAACGTTTTCAAAGTTGTTTTTGTTTTTTGTCGAGTAGCCTCCTGAGAGGCCGAGTGCAGGTCTTTCTAGTCGACGCCCGTGGGCGACCTGCGCGTCGGGATGAGAGATGGAATGGATGAAGATGAATGAAACTGGGCAAGGATGTGGAAGGAAGCGGCCGTGGCCTGTCAGAAGGTACTGTCCCAGCATTTGCCTGGTGTTGAAAATGGGGAAACCACGGAAAACCATTTCAAGGACAGCCGACGGTGGGGCTCGATCCCACGCGTCTACCGACTCAGCAGAGAGCTTGGCCCCTTGACCTAACGCAGCGCTTTAGCCCGCGTAGCCACTACTGTCGGTGATTTCAAAGTGAGAGGTGTAGAAACAGAGGAGGCTGCAGTGCTAACTGCCAATAGGGGATCATGGAGGGGACTTGTTTGCAAACAGAGGCGTGCAGACTAGACTGGACGCTGAATGGCAAATCAGTCTCAAATGAAAATTAATAATATTATTAATAATAATAATAATAATAATAATAATAAATAATAGACCTAATAATATCGTCTGGCCTCGGGTGCTGGGTGCAAGCTTTATTTGACACCCAAAGGGTAGTTTGCATGTCAAATTTCGTTGTTCCTTGAAGCACTATGAAAGTCAAGGAGGTTAGATATCTAAGCTCCTTGAATACTTTCTAGTAGAGAAGTGAGGAATTTTGTGTTGGCGGAAACTCCCGAGATTAATTTTGCCATTATGAACACGGCCTACTGAATTCAAATGGGTTCTTTGACATGCCAACATCGTATGACATGGTGTCGTAATTTTTGCCGTCTTTCAAAAAAATCATTTACCACGGCCAGGAGCGAACCTGCGAGCTTGAAGTTATAATAAATAATAATGTTATTGGTTTTACGTCCCTTTTAACAACACTCGCTTTTAGAGACGCCCGGGTGCCGGAATTTTGCCCCGAAGGGGATCTTTAACGTGCCAGTAAATGTACTGACACGGCTCCCTCGCGTTTTCTCACCCTCAAATGCCAGCTGACTGCGCCAGATTTCGAACCTGCAACCTTGGGCTCAGCAAGCGGGAACGTTACCCCTGAGCCACGCAGCCAGACTAGCTTGAAGTTAGTAGACCGACACGTTGACCACTCACACACCGTGGCAAGCTATGAATAATAATAATAATAATAATAATAATGTTTTATGTCCTGTTAACTACTGTAGGCCTAGAGACGCCAGCGTAACGTAACATTATAATGAAGGTGGTCGTTAACGTACCAGAAGATGTACTGATATAGATCGCTCACAATATTCACCTTCAAATGCCAACAGACTGCGCCGGGATTCGATCCCCACAACCTAGGGCACAGCAGCCGAGAGCCATACCACTGCATCACGAACTCTGCCAGTCGGGTGGCTTCAAGGCTTATCGTAAATTGAGCTAATGCCAACGTTACGTCGCCATCAATTAACTCGTAAAATGCTCTTCCAGTCTGTATCAAACTTTGTAGCCAACGAAAGAAGTAGCAACCCTGATTTTAGTACTTTTGGATGGCTACAGTACTGCAACTGTTAATTAAAAGCTATTGCAAACGTTATGGTCACGTATGAATAACTCGTGAAGTGCTGATCCAATTAACATGAAACGTTGTATGATGTACCTGTTGCCTACCTATGATTTCCGCCCTCCTGGGTAAATAAACCAACTCTACAGGCAATACTGAATAACTCGAGAAGCTTATGCCCCTTATTTGTCAAATTTTGTAAGAAGAAAATACATATCACCAACCCTCCTGAATGGTTTCATTGCTGCCAACCGTGAATAAAATGTTATACCAAATTACTCAAACACATTTGAACCTTTAGAGCAGGGGTCTCCAAATTACGGCCCGCGGGCCAATACCAATCCCACCCGCGATTGCCGGCCGGACACACCCGCCATAGCTTAATTTGATTAGGCTATATTGTACAATTTACAATGTAAATAAACCATACAAATTATAATCAGATGTTTTTATTTAACGACCAATATTAAGAAACACAATACAATAATTGGCATAGACTACATAACGAAATTGAACATTTTAACTGTAATTATTGATATGAGATTTATCCTAAAATCCTAACATATGTGAAAAACATAGGTAGGGCTTATTTCACATAATTATTTTTTTTTTTTTTTTTTTGCCTCCAGGTTGGTGGAACCCACGGACTCAGCGAGGGAACTCACCACTACCGCCTCTACGGGCTGTGTCCTCGAGCTGGGAACATCGAATCGGAAGGGATACAACTGGTGAGGTGGGATTGGCACCTCGCCCAGGCAGCCTCACCTGCAAAGCGAACAGGGGCCTCTTGAGGGAAGGTAAGGGATGGTTAGGATGGATAGACAAGGAAGAGGGAAGGAGGCGGCCGTGGCCTTGAAGAAGGGACCATCCCGGCATTTGCCAGAAGACGAAGTGGGAAACCACGGAAAACCACTTCGAGGATGGCTGAGGGGGAATCGAACCCCCTCTACTCATTTGGGCCACCCGAGGCTGAGTAGACCCCGTTCCAGTCCTCGCACCACTTTTCAAATTTCGTGGCAGAGCCGGGAATCGAACCCAGGACCTCCGGGGCGGCAGCTAACCATGCTGACCGCTACGCTACGGAGGCGACTATTCTTTATTATTATTATTATTATCATCATCATCAAAAGTTTGATGCTTTTCAGTCGGTAACACAAAGTTATTGATGTTTTCAGGATTGTGTAATAACCCATCTCGTTTGGGAAAAACTCGTGTTGACCAACTGAAAAGCATCAAATTTTCATTTACTAAGGCAACACTAAAAATGGCTTCAAACACCATAATATAATAATAATATTAGACTACTATGATTTATGATATTTATGTAGCTTTAACTTTCCAGTGACTGAAACAAGTTTAACAGTGGAAATTATCAGCAGTGACTTCAAATGCTCACCAGTTAATTAGGACCTTTTTCACACAGATAAGTAAGAAGCGTCGAGAGAAAATTTATGAACTGATCAAACCGTGTGAGTAGAAGACTCTTATACAGGGTGTATCAAAATGAATAACGGGATTTTAAGGCTTTGCGGTATTTATTATAGCTAACTTTCGATTATAAATAATTCATCAAATGAATGAGCAACTCAAACAGTTTGTCCTACAAATATTCGTTCCTCCGATGGAAGCACTAGTAGCCAAGATGGCAGAAACCTTTTTGTGTTTTACAGTTTGCATGTCTGAATCTGTAGTTACAATGCAACGTGTGGAAAGTTTCTGGGCCTTTCTTTTACGCTGGAGCAACTGTAACTGGTGTTTCTTATCTTGATGCGCTACAACTATGGCTCTTTCCTCAAATACAAGAAGCTGAAAAAGAGAAATTTATTTGGCAGCA
Source organism: Meconema thalassinum (assembly GCA_946902985.2). Lineage (NCBI taxonomy): Eukaryota > Metazoa > Arthropoda > Insecta > Orthoptera > Tettigoniidae > Meconema > Meconema thalassinum. Next base: position 492,203,843 of record OX336391.1, read on the forward strand.
AGATGGTGCGCCGCCTCATTGGCATGCCTTAGTACACGATTGATTAAATGACGTTGTACTCCACCTCTGGGTTGGCCGTAAGGGGCTGGATGAGAGAGCTTGTTTCGCATGGCCTCCACGTTCACCCGATCTGACGCCGTATGATTTTTAGCTTTGGGGGTTCGTAAAGGATCATGTGTATGTGCTTCCGCTACCGGCTAACCTAACCGACTTAAGAAAGAGGATTGAAGCAATTGTTGCAACAATTACTCCAGAGACACTGAGCGAGGTGTGGGACGAACTCGGCTATCGACTTGATGTGTGCCGTGTGACGAATGGTGTTGACATTGAACACTTGTAGGGCAAACTGTTTGAGTTGCTCTTTCAGTTGATTTATTATTTATAATGGTTTGTTGCTTGCCACGGTGGGTGAGTGGTTAATGTGTCGGATTACCAACCCCCAAGCTTGCAGGTTCGCCCCTGGCCGTGGTAAGTGATTTTTGAATGGCGACAAAAATCACGACATGGATGTCATACGTTGTTGGCATGTTAAAGAACCCATTCGAATTCAGTAGGCCGTGTTCAATGGCAAAATTAATCTCGGGATTTTCCGCCAACATAAAGTTCCTCCATTCTCTACTAGAAAGCGCTGTAGTGTCAAGGAGATTAGAAATCTAACCTCCTTGACTTTCATAGCGTTCAAAGGAGCGACGAAATTCGGCATGCAAGCTGCCCTCTGGGTGTCAATTAACAAAGCTTGCACTCGGCACCCAAGGCCATACGATATTATTATCATTATTAATTGTATGTTAACTGTAATATATACTACAAAGCCTTAAACTCCGATATTCATTTTGATACACCTTGTACAATTCCAGTAATGATGACTTTAAATATATTTCTTTTAAAATATCGCTACACTGAAAATCACCCCCCGTGCACTGCGCCATAGATAGGCTATCTCACTCGCCAGCCAGTCCCAAAATGAAACTTTGCCCTTGGGACTTGGTGGAGGAGGCGGTGTGGCTCGTAGGCTAAAAGGTTTGGAAACCCCTGCTTTAGAGCAGTGATGCACATCTGAGCATTCCCGGGGAATCGGGGAGCTTGGAAGCACTTACCTTGGCCGTGATGGTAGGGGAAGTGGACAAGCTTCGTAGGGCTAACCAAAGTTCCGTACAGAGCTTTTATATCAGCGAGCCATACACGTTTTTTCAAAACACTGTGCTGTATTATAACTACTTGAGCTAATAATGAGTTGTTATTGGTTCTTTAAGGCTTTGCGACATCGTGGTCATGTAGCACCGTATACTTGAGTGTGTCTGATAGCCTGTGTCACTATGATGTTTGTACTAGTGTGTTTATTTGTAATTGAGGTAGGATCTAGGATCTGTTGTGAGAAGTCCGGCTGCGTCGCTAAATGGTTAGTGTACTAGGCTTTAGACTGAAGGGTCCTGGGTTCGATTCACGGCCGGGCCATGTGGAACTTAATCTCCTGTGGTTAATTCCTCTGTCTCGGGGACTGGGTAGCGAACTGTGCAAACACTGGAAACAAATAAACGGAAGCAAGTAAAAAGAAAAGAAGCGGATGGTTCGATTCCAACCTCAGCCATCCTGGAAGTGAAAGTTTTCCGTGGTTTCCCCCCTTCAGCTCCAGGATAATGCTGGGATGGATCCTAACTTAATGCCATGGACACCTCCTTCCCAATCCTATCCCTAGTACAGCCATCACAATAACACAGGTTATCACACAAATTCCACACACACCCAAATACACGGGGCTATTTAAAATAAGCAACAACAAGCATATTTATAATTGTGATGTGATAAAATCAACTTCAGGCCTACTAATGCTATTCTTGTGAAAACATACAAATGCCATAATGTGCAGCATTTCTAATTTTGGGCATAGTGTCCCCACAACGGTGCTAAACCTGTACGCCCTTTACTGCCATCTGTTCATCAGAGTGGCATTAACCTTAAAATACTTTCAAACACTGTTCAATCTCTTGAAGCCTCTCACGTGAACTTAAAACTTATGTCTTCAATTAAGAGCTCGACAAAAGGAAAGATTGTTAATGCAAGAGAACGAGCTTACTGGCATTATGCTAATCCAAGACATTGTTTGCTTCGTCACTTCTGTAGCTCCCATTAACAGACAGGCAAAGAGTGAAACTACTTGAAGGATGGTAGTGAAGTTGTTGCGTTGATGTACATTAATAACCAGGATTGCTTAAATTACTTTTTAAACTCACTCCGAAGGTGCGCTAGATAAAGAGGGAGGTAGTGTGCACAGTTCGCTACTCCTATGGAGGTCCGGGCACGGACACCGAGAGCCCACTGATGAGCCTATGTTGGTGTTCCTAGGTGAAACCCCGCACAAGACACGACATAAACCTAGAAAAATTGCTGAGTTTAAACTACGTTGTTGTTGTTTTTGTTTTTTCAGTCTTCAGTCTTTTGACTGGTTTGATGCAGCACTCTCTGTCCTGAGCTAATCATTTCATCTGTACACAGCTAGCACGCCTGTTGTACGTAAGACTGCAGGATCGAATCCTGGTGCAGTCAGTTGGTATATGAGCGTACGCAAATGAGAGAGGGCAGTGTTTGGAAATTTACTGGCACGTTAAAGATCCCCTTCCGGGAAACATTCAGGCACCCTGGATTCTCTAAATGCCGCAGTAGATAAAAGGGACGTTAAACTAATACCATTATTATAGATCATCATTGAGGAAAAAATTGAAAGTAGGAAAGGCTGAGGAAGGAGAAGAATATCTTGGCTGAAGAACCTTCGTCAATGGTATGGAATCAACACTCCTGAAATACTCCGAGTCACTAAATATTGTTGAGTCTTCAGTCTTTTGACTGGGTTGATGCAGCGCTACATGCCTCCCTGTTCTGAGCTAATCGTTTTATCTCTTCATAGCTACCACACCCTACATCCGAGGCAATCTGTTTAAATTATTCTAACCTTGGTCTACCCCTATTGTTCTTGTCCCCGACCCTTCCTTCCATAACTAAGCTTGATATTCCTGGGTGTCTTTAGTAAGTATCCTACCAACCTATCTGTTCTCTTCATTAGCAGTCACCAGAAACATCTCTCCTCGTCCACTCGTCTTAATACTTCTTCATTTGTCACTCCATCTACCCATCTGATCTTCATCATTCTCCTGTAACACCACATTTCAAACGCTTCTATTCTCCTCTTTACTGCTGCGCCAACAGTCCAGATAAAGACTTTCAAAAATGACTTTCTATCAGCTAAATTCATATTTTATGTAAACAGTTTTCTTTTTGGTAGAAATGTTTTCCTTGCCTGAGCCAACCTACTTTTTAGCCTATTTTCATTTATGAAAAAAATAGGCTTAGGAGATCACCTTTTGTCCGTGTGTGCGTGTGCGCGTGTGTGTGTGTGTGTGTGTGTGATGGTGTGTGCCCCCCCCCCCTAACAAATTCTAAACTGATGGACCGATTTCAATGAAACTCGGTAAGTTCATAGCACTATTCCGGAAGACCCCGACCGTGCCCTTCAAATTTTGTTACTTCTCACCAATCCAACATGGCGGCTGTGCGAAGTATTTCACTAGCATTCAATATCTTCGAAACTATTACCGATATCACCCTGGGATATTTTACGGTGATAAAGGGAACTACTAGAAGTTCTCCGATGTGACCTTTGAAAACCTGGGAACTACAAAACCAACATGGCGGCCAAGCGAAGTAGCGACTTTAAATAGACGTTTCTCGCGATTTAATGATCCAAACGCAATGAAACTTGGTACAGGAAATGTTCATACACATTGTAATACAATGGTAGCTAATTTAATTCACTTGTTTACATAACCTCAAGATGGCGGCTGTGCGAATTTTAAAATTAAGTTTTTATTTCTTGTGTCGTAATCATGTGATCGAAGTGAAAGTTTGAATAATAAACCTACGCAATAATTTTCCTTTAATGGTACATGACTCTATGGCCTATACATATAACAATCCAACATGGCGACCATCCGAAATATTTATCTGGATCTCAATATCTACGAATCTATTACAGCAACCAAACTGAATTCTTTAATGTTCATAGGGGTATGAACATAAGTTCACCTATAGGACTTCCAATAACCTGGTGATCACAAATCCAACATGGTGGCGACGCGAAGTATAAATATTCACATGGTCGTTTCTCGCAATTTAACCATCCGAGTGCAGTGACACTTGGTACAGTAAATCCTTATACAAATGTTAATCCACTGGCATCTAATTTTTTTCAATAATTTTCCTTAGCCACAAGATGGCAGCTGTGCGAAATTTTAAAATCTCGTTTTTACTTCTTTTGTCCTATTCTTGCGATTGAAGTTTGAATACTACACGTACACAATAATCTTCATGTAACAGTACATAACTCTAAGACCTACATAAGTTATATAAATATCCAACATGGCGACCATCCGCAATATTTAGTCGGTTCTCAATATCTTCGAATCTATTACAGCAATCAAACTGAAATTTTGTATGTTGATAGTGGCAATTAACATAAGTAGGATATATGAAAATAGGCTGTATAGTTCTTCACGGAACTACTTGTTATATCCTATTTTCTTCGTCCATCACTAGTTATTTTGCTTCCAAAATAGCAGTAGCTTTTCACCTGTCAATTTGACGTCAATAGGGCTTTCTACTTTCTTTCGGCTGCATTCCATTATTTTTGTTTCACATTAATTTATTAGTATTTATTATTTATCGTGTGGCATTTAGTGCCGGGAGTGTCCGAGGACATGTTCGGCTCGCCAGAGGCTGTAGCTGCTTCAAGCGGACACCACTAGTGTGAGCTACAAGTTCCGTTTAATTTCAAGCAGTTCCAACTTTCGCTACCAGATATCAATAATACCTTGTGGTGAACGTTGGAACTTTGATACAGCGTTACAACGAAATCTAACCTAGAAATTTAGCTCCACACAAGTTTAGTCTGTGGAAGGATCTTTTACATGCCATAACTCTATGACATGGTGTAATGCCGCTCTTCCCCAGCTACCGTTAATTAAACCAAAAACTTGTATCAGAATAATTAATTAAACAAATTAGCAAATGCTTAAAAATTTCCAGAAATGATGCCTACCCGGCCAACGAAATTCATCGCGAAGGACGGAGCGAGGAACCGTTCCTTCCTTCAAGGTGTTGGAAGGCTCCAATAAACACAATTTAGATTACGGCCGCCCGAGCAGAACCAGGACTAGCCTGTTGATGAGAAGGCCTGAACGTACCCAGATGGTCGGTAAATTTGCCCAGCCAAAACATGATGAAGGAAACAAGGTATAGGCTACTCCTACTGATTTCATGCAACAAATAATGTGAGTCAAAATTAAAAGGATGTAATAAATCAAAACTTGTTACAATAAACTAGGAGTAATCACAAACCCACACCTTAAAATTAACATATTCATAAACTGGAAAACAAATGCCACCGCCAGAAAACGTTTGAAATAACGAAGTGTTATCAACTCAATTTAAACCTACATGAATCCAATTCCCACCCATACAGACAAATTGAAGCTAACCTGAAACTAACACAACTCAAGGCATATCAACCCTTCCGAAAGACTAAAACAAAACTCAATTAGCTAGGGAGATAAACCTAAAGTCTAATTCAGCAAATGCCACTCGCCACGAGGCTTTTAAAATCCACTAAACTAAAAGTCAGTTCAAAACATGAATAAGGCACAATGTCAGTATATTGAAAGTTTGTCGGATGCCTCAAAATTTAACGTTCCAAAGGTACTTTCTGTGTCCAAGCCTTCCCCTGGGGACAAGTCCCCGTCGGAAAGCGATTTTCCTTCCGTGAAGGCTCGACCAGTCTTCTTAAGAAGTCGTTAGTCACTGATTCTCTGGCGTGACGCTTGCCGGCAAGAGCATTGCTACTCCCACCCTGACGCGCAGTCGTGCCAATACAAAATAGGGATGAAAATGAGCCAAACAAGGCCGCAGTCCCTATTTGCAGTTGGTACGGGAAATGACACCATGACCCAAATCTTAGGCGTCTTCCGAGAAGTTAGGTTTCCAGAAACGCTAGGGTGAAATGTTCCGAGGGTAGGAACGTCAATATTTTCCCAGGGAGACTAATGTGGTTTAAAGAGTTCTTGGAACCAATTTGCAGCTCCTAGAGCAGGTGTCCATTGCAAAATATACCAGCCCGAGTTCATTGCGAAATAGTTGCAGTTGTTGTAAGTAAAATCTTGAATTTTCTAACCCCGGGGTTTGAACCAGCATTTTATTCATGTAACGATTCTTCGTATCGGTACACATGGGACCACGGGCTTTCCTTCCCCTCCGAAGGAAGGCATACAGAAGGATTTTAACGCTCTTAAAAAGTCCTACGGCTTCGGCCGCTATCCAGGGCACAGCAGTTCAGCATGCTACCAACTACGCCACCGAAGCCGCTCTCTGTTGTGATGATTAACAGCTATAACTATTGCATAAACTATTGTTTGCCTGCTACTAATGTGTTCAAAGATCTACTGTTGATAGTCTACTTATGTGAAGTTGTGGAATGTGTACAGGCTGCTCAGATGATTACATGACAGTTCCCCACACTGACACTTCCACACACTGCCCAAAATACTGACTATTCCCCACAGCCCTTGGACGTGGCTACCTGTTTAATGACTCAGAAATAATCTGGACTGACAGTTCCACACACATCTCCCCGCCTAAGGTTATAGGCTTCAGCGATCATCGTTACAGCCGCACCAGTGACAATGCATCTTAACATAATACTCCTTTGGAGTGAAGAAAAGCGCTCGGTCTATGTACTTCATTACTAACACGGTCTCGAAAACATCATTGTGATGTAGTGTAATTTCCATCAAAATAAAATAAATGCAGAGTCTGATTTCCATCACACTTTACTTATCCAGGCTGTGGACTGGCAAAATAATAACAAAACCGATAATTTTGGTGTTGTTATCATTTTGGCGTGTTTAAAATCAGCTTTCTAGGCTTCGTCAGTTGTTTTGTGTATTTTTTTTGTCATATTTGTTCAACAATAATATTAACCTACTCCAATTTCTGTGAATAGGCAACTCAATTTTAATGTACATGTACTCATAATAGCTGAATTGCCTCAAACCTTATACAATAGTTCAGTAGTTAAAGAATATAATATGTGATTCCAGAGATATTAAAAGTGCTAAACAACAGTAGGCCAAATTTCAACTTGATCGTTTTCATAGTAGCCTTGGAGGAGGGGGTTAGGAGTGGGGGGGGAGGAGGAGGAGATGTGTGTGGAAATGTCAGTCGAGATTATCTCTGAGTCATTAAACAGGTAGCCACGTCCGAGGGCTGTGGGGAAGTGTCAGTATTTTTTGTAGTGTGTGGAAATGTCAGTGTGGGGAACTGTCCGGACACCGCTCAGATAACCAGTTTTTTTTTTTTTTTTTTTAGTCGTTTACCGTCCAGGTTGGTGGAACCCACGGACTCAGCGAGGGAACTCACCACTACCGCCTCTACGGGCAGTGTCCTAGAGCTGGGAACATCGAATCGGAAGGGATACAACTGGTGAGGTGGGATTGGCACCTCGCCCAGGCAGCCTCACCTGCAAAGCGAACAGGGGCCTCATGAGGGAAGGTAAGGGATGGTGAGGATGGATAGGCAAGGAAGAGGGAAGGAGGCGGCCGTGGCCTTGAAGAAGGTACCATCCCGGCATTTTCCCGAAGACGAAGTGGGAAACCACGGAAAACCACTTCGAGGATGGCTGAGGGGGAATCGAACCCCCTCTACTCATTTGGGCCACCCGAGGCTGAGTAGACCCCGTTCCAGTCCTCATACCGCTTTTCAAATTTCGTGGCAGAGCCGGGAATCGAACTCAGGACCTCCGGGGCGGCAGCTAACCATGCTGACCGCTACGCTACGGAGGCGACAGTTGTATAAAGAAATCGATTAATTGCAACAAATAACGATTAATCTATTGAGTTTTAGCATTTTTAATGATCTTGTCGACTTCGTCGTTACACTGGGGTCTGGCGTTACGTTACGGTGACGGGACGAAATGTACCCAGATGCACTGAGGTGTGTGACGTCATAGTACTGCTTGGTGCATGTGTTCCCCGACAATCCCTACTTCGTTAATATAAGACAAAAATCCCCGTTTCTTGGATGACACGGGTAATCTCGAGAACCACTGGATGGATTTTGATGCGGGTTTCACCATTCTGTAAAGGATATCTCGAGGAAAGATTCTGTAGAAAATAATTTATGTATGATCAAAGGAAGCCAAGCAGTAACTATTTCAGTGAAAAAGTCGAAAACGAACTTGGCGTCCATACGCTTCTTAAGCTTACGCTGGGCAAACCGTTAAACATATCAATATACTATGAGCGTAAGAATTGGTCAGCATGAAAAGTTCTACAAAAAAGTCCGCGAGAGCATATCTCTATCTTCAATACATCGCCCACTATAAGTGTTTTAGACTGGATGGAAGGAGCACGTCCCCGCGCGCTCTGGTGAGCGTGACGGCATGCCGCGCGCTTGACCTTGCTTTGCCCTTGGTTTGCACTTGCCGTTCGCGAGTAATTTGAAACAAGATAAGCAAGATAAGTATTATGCAGATAATTTTCTAACATGTCAAGAGTCTTTGGCTTCGAGCGAAGCGAGAAGCCTCCAGCCTTTCTAGCATTTTTCAGCATTTGTAGCATTTAAAATGATACAAAGTCTAGTCTTTCAGACTGGCTGTCACTTTTTAATTCATTAATCGATGGTCGTTTTATATATTAATCAGTTGATGGAATAATTGATCGATTAACCGACGTACTTCGCTCCTTTCGCTACCGGTACATGGGCGCCCGCAGAGGTGGGAAAGGAGGGGCCGTAGTCCCCCTCTGGAACGTGTCATGCCATTTCGTCCAAATTCCACGAACAGAGGCAGGTGGTTAACTCTCTACCGGCCCACTAGTGCTATTTCGTCCAAATACCTAAAATTGACAGTTTGACAGGTCTACAATAACTGATTAATTTCATTGCGTTTCTTGATAGAAATAAGTAATTTTTTGATGTTTGTAATAATGGACGTCACTCGCTCCGATCGTTTGCCACCAGTCAACTCTATTTTACAATGAAATGCTTATAATGTAAACAACATAGTGAGAATAAAAACAAATATTTTCACAAATCAGGTGATAATTAAAATATATCCAAACTTGTATTACTAAAACATATTTCTGAATATCTTACCATAAAGCAGGAATATTTATTTATTCATTAAAATTACATGGGGACTTTGAAGGGCATTGGGGAGGGAGCCCTAAGGGAATTTAGAAAGCATGTCCTTTCGAAACATATAGGGAATGTTCCCTTTAATATGACACCTCTATCATCAAAATCGGACTTATAATAAGAAAGTAGTTCACTGTCAAAAAGTTCCTAACGGAATTAAATATAAGATAATATACTCACTATTAACTGCATTGCCTCAAACCTTGTCAACATTTCGTCTGGACGAGATGGCACTCATTAACTTGTGAAATAATTTGTAAACCCGAACTGGACGAAATGGCACGATTTTCAAAGAAATTTGTTGCTGGACGAAGTGGTACCTGTGCGAAATGGCACGGATTCCTCTGGAATCCCGAGAACATTACGATTGTTCATTGTCACACCAGTTTATTAAATAAATTATAGTTACTGGTACTGATAGTTAACTTTAATTTATTTATCGTATGAGATTTAGTGCCGGGAGTGTCCGAGGACATGTTCGGCTCGCCAGGGGCTGTAGCTGCTTCAAACGGACACCCCTAGGGTGAGCTACTAGTTCCGTTCAATTTCAAATAGCCTAGTTCCAACTTTCTATACCAGATGTCAATGATACCTAGTGGTGAACGTTGGAACTTTGATAGAGCGTTACAACGAAATTTAGCTCCACAAAAGTTTAGTCTGTGGAAGGATCATATACATGCCATAAATCTATGACGCCGGCTTTACTTCCCCTCCGAAGGAAGGCATACTGAAGGATTTTAACGCTCTTAAAAATTCCGACGACTTCGGCCGGGTTTGAACCCACTATCTTGGGAACAGCAGTTCAACATGCTACCAGCTACGCCACCGAAGCCGCGGTAGTTAGCTGATATAGATGTAAGGATAATTCCACAGTTTTATTTGACTTAGTAATTTGGGATTATTTGAAAATATGTCCAGTTATTTAGAAAATCGTCGAACTGGGTCAACATTACCCTATTAATGAACTGATTTTTGTCGATACAGTACATAGTGATACAACTACCTTTTACCTGTTTTTATCCTACTTTCGATTTTTTCAAAAATGGGATTAGTGAAATGCGCTGGCAGGAAGAACAGGACTTTTGGTCAGGAGACTATAGGGTCATTAGCACTAAATCAAACAATGGCCAAGCAGGGGTTGGCCTCATATTGAGTAGGAAACTTGGACAGCGGGTGGAATATTATGAGCAATATAGTGAACGGATTATTGTAGCAAAAATCAATACTAAACCTACCTGCACCACAGTGGTACAAGTCTATATGCCTACCAGTCAAGCTGATGATGAGGATATTGAAAAGGTCTACGAAGAAATAGACGAAATTCTGAGGTATATCAAGGGTGATGAAAATGTTATAGTAATGGGAGATTGGAATGCTCTGGTAGGAAAAGGGAGAGGAGGGAAAATAGTAGGAGATTTCGGATTAGGTGAAAGGAATGATCGAGGAAGCAGGCTGGTAGAATTCTGCACCGAGCATGAGTTGGTCATAGCTAACACCTTATTCAATAACCACAATAGAAGAATATACACATGGATGAGACCAGGAGATACAGGGCGTAACCAAATCGACTTCATTATGGTCAAGCAGAGGTTTCGAAACCAGATTTTGGATTGTAAAGCATATCCTGGTGCTGACATAAACTCTGACCACAATCTGGTCGTAATGAAATGCAGATTAAAGTTGAAGAAACTGAAGAAAAGTCAAAAGCCAAAAAGGTGGGCAATAGACAGACTGAAAGAGAAGGATGTAAACGAAAGATTCAAGAAGAGTATAAAGGAAGGACTAATGAAAAACCCTAAACAAACTTCAATTGCAGACGAATGGGCACTTTTGAAGAATGAAATAACAAAATCCGCAGAAGAAAACATTGGTAGGAAAGAAAGAATAGGTAGAAAATCGTGGATCACTCAGGATATACTAGAATTGATGGATGAAAGGCGGAAACACAAGAATGTAAGAGATGAGAAGGGGAAAGCAGAATACAGACGTCTGAGAAATGAGGTTAACAAGAAGTGCAAGGAAGCGAAAGAAGAATGGTTGAAAGAGAAATGTGCAGGTATAGAAAATTGTCTGAAATTAGGTAAAGTAGACACAGCTTATCGAAGGATTAAGAATACTTTTGGGGAAAAGAAGACTAAGCGCTGTAATATTAAGGACACAAATGGAAAGCCTCTAACAGATAGGGAAGAAAAGGTTGAGAGATGGAAAGCTTACATAGAGAGTTTGTATAAGGGAAAGGAGATTGAGAATCATATAATGGAAAGGGAGGAGGAAATTGATGAGGATGCGAAAGGAGATTTAATATTGAGATCAGAATTTGATAGAGCTTTGGAAGACTTAAGCAGGAACAAAGCACCAGGCATAGATGATATACCGATTGAGTTGCTACGCTGCATAGGAGATGAAGGTCTGATCAGGTTATTTCACTTGGTGTATAGGATTTATGAGACAGGTGAGGTAACCCCTGATTTCAAGAAGAATGTAATCATCCCTATACCAAAGAAAGTGGGAGCTGACAGATGTGAAGATTACCGTACAATCAGCTTGATTACTCATGCTTCAAAGATCCTGTCTAGGATAATTTGCAAGATTGACAGCCAGATAGAAACGGAGTTGGGTGAAGACCAGTTTGGTTTCAGGAGAAATGTAGGAACAAGGGAAGCTGTACTAAGTCTTAGGCTGATTTTGGAAGGTAGAATAAGGAAAGATAAGAGAACGTTCATGGCTTTTGTAGACTTAGAAAAGGCTTTTGATAACGTTGATTGGACTAAATTGTTTGACATTTTGAAATCGATTGGAATAAAGTACAGGGATAGGAGGGTGATATACAATCTATACAGAAACCAGACAGCAGTCATTCGAGTTGAAGGACATGAGAGAGAAGCTGGTATTCAGAAAGGTGTAAGGCAAGGCTGCAACTTATCACCCATACTTTTCAATATTTACATTGAACAAGCAATGAAGGACATTAGAGAAAAATTTAAAGTGGGAGTGAAGATTCAAGGAGAAATAATTTCAACTCTGAGATTTGCTGATGACATAGTCATCTTGGCCGACAAGCCTGAGGATTTGAATGAGTTTTTGAATAGTATGGACTCCGTCTTACAGAAAGAATTCATGATGAAAATTAATAAATGTAAAACAAAAATACTGGAATGCAGCCGAAATAAATCAGAAACCTCTATGGAGATCAAATCGACAGGTGAAAAGCTGAAGGAAGTAGAAGACTTCTGTTACTTAGGAAGTAGAATAACCAGTGATGGACGAAGCAAAGAGGATATAAAAAGTAGGTTGGCTCAGGCAAAGAAAGCTTTTCTACAAAAAAGGAATCTGCTGACATCGAATATAGATTTAGGTATTAGGAAGTCATTTCTGAAAGCCTTTGTCTGGAGCGTGGCGCTCTATGGAAGTGAAACTTGGACTATTGGTGCAGCAGAAAAGAGGAGAATAGAAGCATTTGAAATGTGCTGTTACAGGAGAATGATGAAGATCAGATGGGTAGATAGGGTTACAAACATAGAGGTATTAAGACGAGTGGGAGAGGAGAGATGTTTCTGGCGACTGCTAATGAAGAGAAGAGATAGGTTGGTAGGACACATACTAAGACACCCAGGAATAGCAAGCTTAGTTATGGAAGGAAGGGTCGAGGACAAGAACTGTAGGGGTAGACCAAGGTTAGAATATGTTAAACAGATTGCCTCAGATGTAGGGTGTGGTAGTTATGTAGAGATGAAACGATTAGCTCAGGACAGGGAGGCATGGAGGGCTGCATCAAACCAGTCAAAAGACTGAAGACTCAAACAACAACAACGAAAGTAGACTTATGAGATCTACATAGGGCCAAAAATTGTGTGTGAGTCTGTGTGTGTGTGTGTGTGTGTGTGTGTGTGTGTGTGTGTGTGTGTGTGTGTGTGTACTCTGAATGTCTGTCCCCCTTATCAATTCGAACACGGTGAAACCGAATTGAACGAAATTAGGTACAGAGCTAGAACTAGCAAAGAGCACCTCAGTGGCATGTTCTATATAGCCGCCATCTTGACGGAAACGTAATGGTGGCCTCCCAAATGTAAAAAGCTTAAATCCCATTACGACCAACCTAATCATTTGATCTCTTCCAAATTTTGCAACAACATACCTTTATGTGAGAAGCGTTATTTGACCAAGCTTCAAGGTCATTAGTTCAATAATGTGCATATGGCGGCCATGTATGTGTGCAAATCGATTCCCCCTATCAAATCAAACACGGTAAAACCGAATTGAACGAAATTTGGTTCAGAGGTAGCCCTAGCAAAGGGCACCTCATATTCATGTTTAATATCCCTATAGCACGTTGTATTCCAACAAGCTACTACAACCAACATTCAATTATACTCCTTGAAAAGGACAAAGGGTTATAACAATACCCTTGCATTTAGGAGAAAGTAGGCTATATGTTCTTTACTGAACATCTTGTTTAGAAATGAACATTATGCCGATGATTCACAAAGAAAAGCGAACTTCTATGAACAAAAACTCTGAACTAAAACAACAATTGCTCCCATTCATGCCATACAGATAGTCTAATGTACCCAACGGTTTCAGAGCAGACAAATAATGAATATCACGAAGCAAATAAACATGAAACGCAAATTGCGGGGGAGGGGGGAACGTCTCATCATCAACTAGTGACAGGTAGGTAATGAAACGAAAAATATTACTTGCCCCCACCCCCCACCCCACCCCCTCTCCCCTATGGAGAAAATCCTGCGAGCGCCCATGTTTCACTACGCTCTCAAAGCAAAACAGACTGTTAATAAAATATTGATGGATAAAACTCTATTTTATTGATAATGGTTACCAGTAACGGCGTTACTTTCCAGCCCTACAATACAAGTACTAATCATGAAAGTGACAAGGAACTACTGTCGACCAGAATATTGTGTGCACTTGAGTTTGAAGGTTGTTTGTGAAGTAACCAATAGACCTACATAAAATCCAATAACATCATCATTTTCGTCGTTCTATTTTACGTTAGTTCATGTAGGTTTGGAATTTTTAATTTATATTTCAATATTCTTTATCGCAGTTGGAACACAAAAAGTGCCCATTTTTAAGCGTGTTTCAACCATGCGTCACATTTAAGAATTATTATCTCAAAAATCCGTCATCAGATCGAATCCAAATTTTAACATAATTTACATTGGAATGTTGTATAATTCGTTTACTAATTTTAAAATTTTGTGTTTCGAAGAAACAAAGTTGTTATAATTTTTGTAAGGTAACTTTTTCTCGGCTCGGGATGGCTGGAAAATGTAGTTCTGGTCGCGTTGTAATCCGCATACATCAAAAGGTTATACTGTATGACTGTGAAATACGTAACTTAATTCAATTATTTTATATCGGTTTGTATTTGTACGGGAAAATAAGACATGGGTCAGCAGCTAGTCGCCACGGGGAAAGCTGTACAGCGTTGCCGAGATGGAGCCCATTATAAGGGGGCGAGGCGCGCCATGACACGGGCACTTTGTGTGTTCCAACAGCGATACAAAATATTAAAATATAAATTAAAAATTCCAAACCTACATGAGCTAACGTAAAATAGAACGACAAAAATGATGATGTTATTGAATTCAATGTAGGCCTATTGGTTACTTCACAAACAACCTTCAAACTCGAGTGCACATAATACTTTGGTCGACAGTAGTGCTGGTACTTTTAATCGATTAATTTCAATTATCGAATAATCTATTAATCGAAGCATAAAATCGATTAATTTCTACAATAATTAATAGAGCTCGGATTTTTAGGTAAATAAATATTTTTTAATGTAAATACATATTTTAAGCATTTTCCTATAAATGCATAAATTCCTGTTTTTCACTTATTAGCACATAAAAAGACATCCAATTTTCATTTTTTTTTATCAGTATGCTAGATCTATCAGTTTATTGCATTTTTGTTCTGTGTTACTTCAACGGGGAAGAACCTGCGAGCTCTCTAATCTTCATGCAGAGCGTATGTCAGCTTGCAACTGTGTTATTCTTAAGTTGTTGCCCCGTGCCACTCACTCTGGAAGCCGAGAATTTCCTTGTCCATAGCCATATTGCACCACGTGCTATATACCTCCCCCTCCCCCAGCTACCTGGAACCTGTATCACTCACATGCAGTTCATTTCTGGCACTGTGAAGTGTAAGGCAGTTCTACGATGCCTAAAGTAAAAGCAAAAATACAAGTTATCGTCTGCAGCAGTATGTTGCAGAATTTAAAGATAATTTTACTTCTGATGGGGACGTTCTGTTCTGCTAACCATGTGGGATAACAATCAAGGCTGAACAGCGATCTCAAGTTACACAACACCTCAAGGGCAAGAAACATACAGTATTGCCGCAGTTTCAAGCCTTCAGAAGTGTCTCGCGATAATCGTCGGTCATTTGTGATGGAGAACCTGAAGATGTATCTCGTTGTGTATTGTAATTCTTCAGTAGTCAGTGAGACATAGAATAAATTGCATTCGTGAGTACTGCATATTGTTTATATTCACATTAATAAACTAAATTATAATTAAATATTTTTACTTTTTGTCACATATTTCAGGTATTTTTAATACATAAAAAATAAATATTTTCCCGATTTTTAGCATCTAAATAATTAATAATGATTCATCGTTTGTGCGTTTAATTGATTAATCAGTTGTCCAAATAATAGATTAATTGTTTTGTCGATTAATCGATTAATCCTTTCACTACGCTCTCACAGAAGAAAAACAGACATTTTTAATTAAAATATATTGAATCATACAGCATATTTTTATTAAATTATGTACCTTCTTGGTAAAAACTAGGCAAAAACAAAGTATTACAATAATGTTCTTGTCCTAAATTGTAAACATTTAACAAGAATTCAAAATCTTTGCTGAAAACTCTTCGTTTTCTTTTTTCGAAACCTTTCCCAATTTGATTGATGTTTGGCGTCCCATTGTCACTGACTCCTATTTGGTTATTGTTAACATAAACAAAGAAGGACTCTTTGTATATTTAGGCAAAAATTAACGTTTATACATTTCTATAGGCCTACATCATTCTGAAAATAAGCGTAACTCAACTTAAGCAATGACCTCTCATTTAAACTTCTTTTATTATCTCGTGTCTACTAACCAGTGATCGATTCTTTGGTTAGCAGATTAAACTATAAGGTGGGTTCATAAAGTAACGAGCCGGAGGCTGGAATGCGCAAACCGGTGACGACATCGGCTAATCGTGGCGTGTGTAACAAGGTGTGGTTCCGACCAGTGCGTGGAAGGTCACAGCCCGTCGCTAGAGGGCACGCGTGCACGTCACGTGACGATACAAAGCGAGCAGCAGCATGCATCAATCGTCCAACGCTGCCAGTCGCATTGCAAACAGTGACATCGAGGCGACAACCAAAGAGCAAAGAGGTGTTGTTCGGTTTCTGTCAGCGGAAGGAGTAGGGGGAACGGACATTCATCGCCGAATGTCACAAGTGTACGGCGAACACTGCATGTCCCTTGCAAGTGTCAAGGCATGGCACAAGCGCTTCAGGGAAGGACGGGTGTCGTTAGCCGATGATGCCCGGTCTGGGGCACCCCCTCACATTACCGATGACAAACGCCCAGCTTGTTGATGCACTCATTACCCAGGACCGCCGAGTGACAGTGAACGCCATAGCCGCCGTGGTCACTCCACGACAATGCACGACCTCATACGGCCAACACAGTCGTGGCACTCCTGCAAAAATTCAAATGGGAGGTTCTCGGCCACCCTCCATACAGTCCTGACCTCTCTCCCTGTGATTACGCCATGTTTGGCCCCCTGAAAAGGGCTCTGTGGGGCCAACGATTCACCTCGGACGCCGACGTCCAGCTGTACGTGCGGAACTGGTTTACATCGCAGCCCAGGGAATTTTATGAGACAGCCATTCACCGCCTCGTGTCACAGTGGAACAAGTGCCTCAACAGCCAGGGCCAATACTCCTAACATACAGGTACTGGTTTCTGTAATTATGCCTCCGGCTCGTTACTTTTTGAACGCACCTTAAAATATTCGCTACTATACTTTGAATGTAACCATGCATTCCTTATCCTGTAATTACCCTTCCTTGGGAACTGAGTTCCTTAAGTGTTTCACTTATTTTCTTTACCGCATGTACTCACATAGCTGAGTGGGACAAGCTTGACACCAAAGCAACAAAGTTGCTTCCAGTGACAAGGAATTGTTATTTATAATCTAGAGAAACATGTAATCTGCATTGCTGGAGTAATCAGCCTTGAATGTAGCAATGTTAGCTTTTATGGTCAAGAGTTGTGTCTGGGTGGGGTGTCAATTGGTCGGTGTGTCCAGCGCATGCAACTCATGCAAATGTGCATCGCTTCACGCATATCAAGTTGCTACTTCCAGTGGGAGGGGACTTTATTATTATTATTATTATTATTATTATTATTATTTATTGAAAAGTGTGGTGCTGGAAATGGCTTTGTCTGGGTCAAGAGCAGAAATATTTCTTATGTAAGCTGTTACATAACACCCAATGAATCAATTCGGCAGTTTGAGACTCGACTATCTGCCCTTGAGGATTTCCTAGGTACAGTAACTGGGGGTATTCTGGTTGCCGGTGATTTTAATGGTCGAGCAGTTGAGTGGGGCTTGGCTCATACAAACGGGAGAGACCATAGAATTTTGGAGATGGCTGCTAGGTTGGACTTGGTGCTGCTAAATAGCGGTGATATTCCAACATTTTGTCGGCCTGGGCAAAACGGAACCACACCAGACCTAACGTTTGTTTCTGCAGATCTTGCTGCTTGCATTGCAGACTGGCATGTAATGCTGGATTATAACAACAGTGATCATAGACACATCCTTTTTAATACTAGGCCTCGAGAAGGCCTAGTCCATGAAATTCCGATACCGTTTAGATGGAATGTTGATCACATGGATGGTGAAATTCTTCTTGCAGTAATAGCACAAGGGAAACAAGTTCTGGAGGATTTGTTTCAACATAGCCCCGCGAGTTCAGCAGAAACCCTGGTTAGGTCGACCATTGATCTCATTGTTAAGGCTTGCGGAGCATCCATGCCCAAAAAGAAGATTTTTCCGAACAAACGGCCAGCCTATTGGTGGAATGTTGAAATAGCAGAGGCTCGACGATTGTGTTTTCGATTAAGGAGAAGGGCACAAAGGCTCTGCAGAGATTCTCTAGAGTTTGCAAATGCGATAGAAGAGTGTAGAGTAGCGAGGAGGGCTCTCAAAAGGGCCATTGCTCAAAGTAAGGCACATAAATGGAACGAGCTCATTAACGATCTGGATCAGGACCCATGGGGTCTGGGCTACAAAATTGTCAATAAGAAGCTCGGCGGCATTATGGTGTCTACTGCTGCTATGACGGCATCCCAGAAGGAAGCTATTATAGATGAGCTATTTCCTAATCATCCAGAGAGATTTCTCGATCACATTCCGGTGATGCTTGATGATATTCCGCTATTCACTAGAGAGGAATTACAAACTACAGCACGATCTTTTCAGAATAAGAAGGCACCAGGGCCGGATGGAATTCCTGCTGAAGTGTTAAAGATGATATCCGAAGAGGAACCAGATGTTTTGCCGAATATGTATAATTGTTGTTTACTACAGGGAGTCTTTGCGACCCCGTAGAAAGTGGCCAGGCTTGTGCTCATGCCTAAAGGCAATGGAGATCCCACTACTGCTTCAGGTCAGAGACCTCTATGCATGTTGGACATGGCTGGCAAACTGTTTGAGAAGATGATTAAAGGCTTCAGGCAGCGATTGTTGCTGCAGGAGGTCTGTCCCCCAAACAATACGGTTTTGTGAAGGGTAAGTCCACCATCAGCGCCATTGAAGAAGTGGTGATGGCTGTCAGATCCATTGAGCATGGCAACCATTTCTCTAGGAAAATGTGCTTACTGGTTACTCTGGATGTGAAAAATGCCTTCAATTCTGCCCGGTGGATTGACATAATAGCTGCACTTGAAACATCATTTAACATTCCTCGCTACTTGGCGTCTGTTCTGAGGAATTATCTTTGTGATCGTTGGATACAGTATGCCACAGATGAAGGAGTCAAGTGTCGCAAGATAACAGCGGGGGCGGCTCAAGGCTCGGTGTTGGGTCCTGATTTATGGAACGTAAATTATGACAGCATTTTACGGATGGAGATGCCAGAGGACACTTCTTTGGTGGGATATGCTGATGATCTTGTTGTGCTCAATATGGAGTGCTCCATGGAGGGTCTGCAACTTAAACTTAATCACGTAATGCGGAGAGTTTCCACCTGGATGAATGAACATGGTCTCCAACTAGCAGTTCATAAAACAGAACTAGTCCTTGCTACTAAAAAGAGAGTTCCACGAGTTGTACCAATGCTAGTAGATAATCAAGTGATAGAAACAGCTCCTGCTGTTCGTTACTTGGGTGTTATGATTGACAGCAAGTTAACATTCTGGAATCATATCAGCAAGATTGCTGATAGGGCTGCAAGGATTGTTAACAACTTGTCGCGGCTCATGGCTAATATTGGCGGCCTTTCACCTTTGAAGAGGAAACTGCTGATGAGAGTGGCAGAATCAGTTATTCTTTATGGTGCAGAGATTTGGTCAGTAGCTCTTGGCTCTGTGATGTATAGGAAGCGGATAACCTCTGTTCACAGAAGAGCTGCCCCCAGAATAACTTCTGCCTATCGTACATTGTCTGGGCCGGCAGTGCTAGTAATAGCTGGGGCGATACCCATTTACATCCTGGCCAAGGAAAGGCGCCGTATATACTTGCGCAAAGACGAGCATTCTAAGATACGCGTGAAGAGGGAGGAAAGAGACAGATCTCTTCTGGAATGGCAGGAAGAATGGGAACGTGAACATCGTGGCAGGTGGACCGCTAGGCTCATCAAGCAACTGAAGCCATGGTTGTCGAGGGAACATGGTGAGATTAATTATTACATTACCATGTTTCTCTCTGGCCATGGTTATTATGAAGCATACCTCCATCGAATGGGAATTTCACCGAGTTCACGGTGACGTTATTGTGATGATCAATGGGACGATGTTGAGCACACGTTCTTTGCATACTTGAGGTGGAGAAATCTTCGAAGGCTTCTTGAGACAAAAGTTGGTGTCATTACACCAGACAATGCGGTGGATAAAATGCTCAGCAGCAGAGAAAGTTGGGCAAAGATTGCTGTCTACATCTCTGAGCTCCTGAAAACAAAAAAAGAAGAGGAACCGAGAAGATTGGTTGCTGAAGACAGTGAAGATGATGAGTAATTTCATTATCATCACGTTAAATGAAATTGACTGAGACCTCTGGTCGTAACAGTGGCTCAACCCTGAAGTAAGGCTGAACAGGCAGTTCCGGGGTGGTCTTAAGCCAAGTATAGGGTTTGTGGGTTTTTAGTAGGTAAGAATCCTGCACAGTTGTAAGTCCGGAAGCTTGCAATCTGTCTTTTGAATATTTCCCCACGGTTTCCCTCGAAAAACTAAAAAAAAAAAAAATCTTTATTTACTCAACTTACAGTTGGTAACATCACTTATATCGGTACATTGCGTACAAGAAAATTAGTAAAGTAACACTTTGAAAACCCTATAGCATACATTTTCAAACTACTGTATATAACATAGACGTTTGACAGTTAATTTCCTTTTCCAGTAATGTTATCTTCCACGTCTCCTTTTCACAAGAGGGTCCAAGAAAATCCTTGTGTGTATTCAAAATTCCTCTAACGATGCTGCAGGTTTTCAGAATTGCAGACTTTTGTGCAATAGTGTGGGTGTATATGGGAAGATTTAGGGTGGCTAGATTTACTGAAATGCATTTAGGTGCCAGGTTAGTGGGAGAAAGGAGGAAAGGAAGGATCGTCACATTTTTTTTGTCTCCAGATTCTAGCCACCTCCATAGCTAGAGGAGTATATTTATCAGTCTTCTCTCTGTATTTATGGTGGATATTATGGATATACTAGCAGTAGTGCCCGGCTTCGCCCGGTGGATTTATTTGTTTTATGGATGATAATGAATACTACTACAGAACTGGCACATGATACTTAACTAACAGAAACCAATATTTTAAAAATATATATTTTTGTGGTGGTGGTGGTGGTGGTGGTGGTGGTGGTGGTGGTGGTGGTGGTGGTGGTGGTGGTGGTTGTTGGGGTGATAAGTAGTACAGTATAATGGACGTAACATTCAGGTCAATTTCCCGTAATGATAATTATGAATAGGGAAATAGCTATTTACTAACTACAGCACTGACACATGTAATTTACAAACAAATTTACAAAAAAAAAATAGAAAGAACAGTAAGTGAAACAAAAGACACTGCTTAGGGCCTATATCTCATTGGCTGTTAGAAATGTAGAGACCAATAGTGTCGTATTTTGTCGCATAGCGCCGTAGGAAAATAATCAGAACTCTTTGGCAAACTTCGGCTGTCCCGAGCTACTGAGGTAGCAATAGTATCATTTATCGCCACAAAGCGCTTAACGATAAGTTTCAGAATAAATGAAGGTAAATTTGAAAGCACCAACGCTTATTGCAGCTGATAACCTCAATGTACTGCACCAACACCATTGCACTTATACAGAGGCATAATAGTTTCATGACGATAACTGTTTAAAGGGACCTAAGAAATAATTTTGCACTAATTACCCCCCGTGACTGCAATTTATAAACAGCGCAAGATGCAACTATTTTCGCAATTCTGCACCAGAACACTGGTAGGGGTGACGTGATGCAGCCCGAACTGCCCGTCAACAACAGACTTATTAAATTACTCTTACAGTTACACTACTACGGACATAAATGGTTCTAGGGTCTTAATACGTGGTTTTCGAGTTCATTTTGTCCGTTATTCTAAATGTAGGGAATGGGGAGCGTTGTCCAAAATATCAAGTGAACAGTGTTACCAGCAGGGTTTCAAAGTGTATGTAAAATTTGGTGCAATTAAGAGAAACGGTGTAGATTTGTGATGAAGGGCCTAAATGCAGGAAATGGAGGGGTCTGTCCAAAATTTCATGCAGTCAGTGTTACTCGCAGGGTTCCAAAGGTTAGGTATACAAATTGCCGTTCAGATCGGTGAAACGGTATAGATGTGTACCAAAGGGCCTAAATGCAGGGAATGGAGGGGTCTGTCCAAAATTTCATGCAGTCAGTGTTACTCGAAGGGTTCCAAAGGGTAAGTATACAAATTGCCGTTCAGATCGGTGAAACGGAATAGATGTGTGCCAAAGGGCCTAAATGCAGGGAATGGAGTGGTCTGTCCGAAATTTCATGCAAACAGTGTTACTCGCAGGGTTCCAAAGGGTAAGTATACAACTTTTGGTTCAGATTGGTGAAAGGGTGTAGATCTGTACCAAAGGGCCTAAATACAGGGAATGAACTGGTCTGTTATAAATTTCATGTAGGCAGTGTTACTCGCAGGGTTCCAAAGGGTACGTATACAAATTTTGGTTCAGATCAGTAAAACGGTGTAGATTTGTGTCAAAGGGCCTAAATACAGGGAATTGAGTGTTCTGTCCGAAATTTCATGCAGACTGTGTTACTCGCAGGGTTCCAAAGGGTAAGTATACAAATTTTGGTTCTGATCGGTGAAACGGGGTCGATTTGTGCCAAAGGGCCTAAATGCAAAGAATGGAGTGGTCTGCCCGAAATTTCATGTAAACAGTGTTACTCGCAGGGTTCCAAAGGGTAAGTATACAAATGTTGGTTCTGATCGGTGAAACGGGGTCGATTTGTGCCAAAGGGCCTAAATGCAAAGAATGGAGTGGTCTGCCCGAAATTTCATGTAAACAGTGTTACTCGCAGGGTTCCAAAGGGTAAGTATACAAATTTTGGTTCAGATAGGGCAAAAGGTGTAGATTTGAACCAAAGGGCCTAAATGCAGGGATTGGACTGGTCTGTCATAAATTTCACGTCGACAGTGTTACTATCAGGGTTCCAAAGGGTAAGTATACAAATTTTGGTTCAGATAGGTGAAACGGTGTGCGTATCACTAACCATAACGCCAGCGCAATCCGCATGCGCTGGCGTTGAGCACTTGTTCTACCGACTTACTGAACAATCAATCTTGAAGGTCACCTGAGAGGTGTAGCCTAATGCTACATAGCCTAAACCATTCCTCTTGAATCAGGCTATCATATAAAAAAAGAATTTTTCGAATTGGACTGGTAGTTCCAGAGATTAGCGCGTTCAAACACATAAACACACAAACTCTTCAGCTTTATTATATACTAGCTGAAGTACCCGTGCTTCGCTACGCGTCATAAATAAATTAAAACGTGAAAGTGACAGTAAAAACAGGGGATAGGCGAGGTGCTGCACAGAGGGAGAATAAGGATGGAACATTTTGTCCAACTACACCGTTCGGCGTTGACCGTGTTTTATAGCACAAATTTATGTTTTACACGCTAACCGTTGGAGATACCTTTCGGATAGAAAATGTAATTTTAAACCACGTATATGCCATCAAAAGTTTGGTATTTCTTAGCGTTCACTTTTTATTTGAAATGGAAATATGAAAAATTGAAACCAAAGGGTATAGTGACGTCATTAAAATGGTCGCCATCTTAAAATAGTGCAAAGTATTGAAATCAAAAGTAGTCTATATGTTAACCAGGTAAATCAACTACTTCCATGTAAAATTCATGTAAGTCGGACCAGTGGTTCTTGCGGGATTGAGTAATACACAGACACACACCATCTCATTTTTAGCCTCGCTTCGCTCGCGTCATAGTCGTGTCATATTGTTATTCAATGACATGCAGGTTTAACCCCCTTAACACCCCTTTAGAACCAGAATATCCAAAAATCCCTCCTTAGTAGACTTTTTCGACACACAACAAACATATCCCCTTCTTCTAACGTTAATAGTTTTGATTGGTCGAAGAGAGTGAACATCCAAAAATCCTTCCTTAGTGGACGTTTTCCTTCCAGAATTTCACCCCTCCCCATTGGATTTATGAAAAAAAAAACGGTCGAACACCTACTTATTTTAATTATTTATTCATTTATTTATTTTTAAGCTGATTGAAACTCGGAGAAAATCAAACTCCTCGCCTATGTCGTTTAAGAGATACACGCTCCGTTAGGACTCTTTCAACCCCAACTTTTCATCCCTTTCACCTCACAATATACACCACATCGAAAAACCATTAGACATATGTGAGCTTATTTTTAATGATTAGTATATATGCCAAGTATCACATCCCCAAATGAAACCACTCGTGAGATATTGTTATTCAATGAAATGCACGTTTACCCCCTTAACACCTCTTTAGAACCTGAATATCCAAAACTCTTTCCTTAGTGGACGTTTTCCTCATACAAAGAACTTATCCCCAAAATTTCATGTTTCTAACTTCAATAATTTTGGCTGGGCGATGATGAGTGAGTGAGTCAGTCAGGATATTTTCTTTCATTTATTTTTGAGAATTTCACTCCTCCCCATGAACCCCTTAAATTGGATTTATGAAAAAAAAAACGGTCGAACACCTATTTACTTATTTAAAGTTGTTTCCCCCCTGAGTTTGATGAGTGAGTAAGTGATTCAATCAGTTAGGACACTTTCTTTCCTGTTTTTCCCCCCGAATACCACTCCTCCCCATGGGCCCCTTAAATTGGATTTATGAAGAAATGGTCGAACACCTATTTACTTATTTTTAAGCTGCGTTTTCCGCTGAATTTCAAACTTATCGCCTATGTTGAATAAGAGATACAGTACACGCTCCGTTAAGAATCCTTCAACCCCCAATTTTCTCCCCTTTCACCTCATAATATACACCATATCGATAAACCCTTTGACATATGTCTGCTTATTTTGAATGCTTAGTTTATATGCCGAATATCACACCCCCAAATGAAACAACTCGTGAGATATTGTTATTCAATGAAATGCAAGTTTAACACCCCTTCAGAACATGAATATCCAAAAATCCATCCTTAGAGGACTTTTTCGACATACAACAAACATATCCCCAAAATTTCAAGTTTCTAACTGCAATAGGTTTGCTGGGGGATGATGAGTGAATATCCAAAAATCCTTCCTTAGTGGACTTCTTTCCCCAGAATTTCATCTCACCCCATGAGGCCCTTAAATTGGATTTATGAAAAAACGATCGAACACCTATTTACTACTTTTTCAATCTGATTTTTCTCCCTGAGATTCTTACTTTTTGCCTCTGTCTTTTAAGAGATACTTGCTCCGTTAAGAATCCTTCAACACTCACTTTTCACACATACACCTCATAATATACACCACACCGAAAAACCCTCAGACATGTGTGTTCTTAATCTTAATGATGAGTTTATATGCCTTGTATCCCATCCCAAAGGAAACCAATCGGTAGATATTGTTATTCAATTAAATGCAAGTCTACCCCCTTAACACCCCTTTAGAACCTGAATATCCAAAATTCCTTCCTTAGTGGACGTTTTCGACATACAACGAAAATAGCCCCTTAATGTCATTTTTCTAACTTCAATAATTTTGGCTGGGGGATGATGAGTGAGTAAGTCAGGACATTTTCTTTCAATTATTTTTCAGAATTTCACCCCTCTCATGAACACCTTAAATTGGATTTATGAAAAAAAAACGGTCGAACACCTATTTACTTATTTTTGAGCTGTTCTTCTCCCCTGAGTTTCATGAGTGAGTGAGTTAGGACACTTTCTTTCCTGTTTATTCCCCCAGAATTTCACCCCTCTCCAAGGGCCCCTTAAATTGGATTTATGAAAAAACGGTCGAACACCTATTTACTTATATTCTAAGCTGTCTTTTCCCGACGAATTTCAAACTTCTCGCCTATGTCGTTTAAGAGATACACGCTCTGTTAAGAATCCCTCAACCCCTAATTTTCACCCCTTTCACCTCATAATATGCACCACATCGATAAACCTTCAGACATTTGTCTGATTATTTTAATGATTAGTTATATACCGAATATCACATCCCCAAAGAAACAACTCATGAGATATCGTTATTCAATGAAATGCACGTTTACCCCCCTTAACACCTCTTTAAAACCCGAATAACAAGAATCATTCATTAGTTGACGTTTTCGACATACAGCGAACATATTCCCAAAATTTCATGTTTCTTACTTTAATAGTTTTCGCTGGGCGTGATGAGTGAGTGAGTCAGACAGGACATTTTCTTTCAATTATTTTTACCAGAATCTCACCCATCCCCATGGGCCCCTTAAATTGGATTCATGAAAAAACGCTTGAACACCTATTAACTTATTTTTAAGCTGTCTTTTTCCCCTGAGTTTGATGAGTGAGTGAGTTAGTCAGTCAGTTAGGACACTTTCTCTCCTTTCCCTCCCCCAGAATTTCACCCCGCCCCATTGGCTCCTTAAACTAATTTATGAAACAAGATGTTCAGTAAAGAACATATAGCCTACTTTCTCCTAAATGTATGAGTATAGTTATAACTCGTTGTTATTATCAAAGAGTATAATAGAACTATTCTTTGTTGAAGACCTTAGAAACGATTTACCTCTACCAAACGCCACGACCTAGATAAAAACTGCTACCATCATTGAAGAAAGAAAGAAAGAAAGAAAGATAAGAAGTATATCAAGAATGTTATGGATCTGGAGACATAATCGACCGGACTGGCGGCGTGGCTCAGCGGTAACGTTCTCGCTTGCTGGGCCCTAGGTTGCAGGTTCGTATCCTGGCGCAGTCAGCTGGCATTTGAGGGTGCACAAATGCGAGGGAGCCGTGTCAGTACATTTACTGGCACGTTAAAGATCCCCTTCGGGCCAAAATTCCGGCACCCCGGTGTCTCTAAAAGCAGCAGTAGTTAAAAGGGATGTAAAACCAATAACATTATTATTATTATTATTACGACCTGCCGTGGGCAACATCCAACTTTGAGTTGAGGCATGTCTTTACACGTCTGGTTGTGCATGGCTTTCACAACCCTAATTGAATTAACAAATCTTTCCATGACCCTACAGAGACGTGTGTATACAAACTATGTGGATATTTTCGATAATATAATCCTAACAGAGCGAGTGCATTCTAGCGGCCAGAATAAGAAACTTTTCAATAAAATCTGGAAGTTACCTTTTTGGCAGCTAGATGTCTCGAGTAAATCTGCTGGCGAATTATGTTTTAATTAAATATATATTTTACACCATAATGTGGACAATATAACGCTTAATAACATTTTCAAGTAACGCAAAATAGCCTGTTACAAACCCTTTAAAATAAAAAGTTAAAATGTATCGTAGTATCAACTTGTCATTCTTCAAATTCGATGCGCATAGAATGATAATGGTATAGTAATCAATGGATCCCCACGTAGACTAGTCGGGACATCTAGTGGTGAAATATCGAACAATATAATCCTAACAGAGCGAGTGCATTCTAGCGGCCAGAAGAAGAAACTTTTCAATAAAATCTGGAAGTTACCATTTTGGCAGCTAGATGTCTCGAGTAAATCTGCTGGCGAATTATGTTTTAATTAAATATATATTTTACACCATAATTTGCACAATATAACGCTTAATTTTAAAACATCTGAGTCATTACAAAACAATAAACATATAACATTTCAAGCAAAAAACCTAGCTCTGATCGGGTTTGAACCATAGGCATCTGAGCGACAGGCTTTCGCTCTACCACTGAGCTAATTGTGTCAACGGATATCGTTCTATTTAAAATGACTTACATAGAACTTGTTAGCAAATAATGATTTATACTAAACGATTTCATCACTGGAGTATATTATTTATATATAAAGCATTTCATACAAAGTTTATTTATTTTTTATCAGTACGCTATATTGCATTCAATACTCAAATTAGTGAAATATAAGTCAGGCACAAGATATCCGCTGCCATCTTGTCTTATTAATGAATCAGCTGAGCTTTTTAAAATCACGTCTGCACTATAGTATTACAAAATAAACTTTTAATTTCGTACGTGCCTCTTCCTTTAGAACAGTTAAAACGATTCTCGGCTCGATAATCGGAACTGGTGGGTCCCATGATATGGATTATAAAGTTTGCATAATTCGCACGGCCGCCATCCTGAAATGGTATGGCGGACGACCTTGTAGTTTGGTCACAAGACGCATCCTATACGAAGGTATGTTGTTACCAAATTTGGTAGAGATTGGATGATTTGGTTAGTCGTTATTTGATTTTACGTTTTGAACGTTTGAGTGGCCGCCATTCAGTTTTAGTAAAGATGGCGGCGATATAAAACATGACACTGAGGTGTCCTTTGCTAGTGCTACCTTTGTACCAAATTTCGTTCAATTCGCATTCACCGTGTTCGAATTGATAGGGGGGGACAGACATTCAGAGTACACACACTCACACACACACAGACTCACACACACACATACACACACACAGACTCACACACACACATACACACACACAGACAGACACACTTTTTTCGCCCTGTGTTGATCTCATAAGTCTACTTTCATTTTTTGCAAAAATCGAAAGTAGGCTAAAAACGGTGGAACACCGATTTACTTATTTTTTTAAGCTGATTTTTTTTCGCTATGTCGTTTAGGAGATAGGCCTACACGCTTCGTTAGGAATCCTTCAACCCCCAATTTTCACCCCTTTCACCTCATAGTAATACACCACATCGAAAAACCCTTAGACACATGTCTGCTTATTAGCCTATTTTCAATTTTGAAAAAATAGGCTTATGAGATCACCTTTTGTCCGTGTGTGTGTGCGTGTGTGTGTGTGTGTGTGTGTGTGTGAGGTGTGTGTGTGTGTCCCCCTAATAAAATCTAAACGGCTAGAGCGATTTCAATGAAACTCGGTAAGTTCATAGCACTATTCCCGGCGACCTCGACCGTGTCCTTCAAATTTTGTTACGTCTCACCGATCCAACATGGCGGCTGTGCGAAATATTTCACTAGCATTCAATATCTCCGAAACTATTACCGATATCGCCCTGAAATTGTGTACGGTGATAAAGGGCACTACTAGAAGTTCACCTATGAGACTTTCAAAAACCTGGTGACTACAAAACCAACATGGTGGCCAAGCGAAGTTGAGACTTTTAAATAGACTTTTCTCGCGATTTAACTATCCAAATGTAATGAAACTTGGTACGGCAAATGTTGATACACATTGTAATGCACTGGAGTCTAATTTAGTTTGTTTACATAACCTCAAAATGGCGGCTGTGCGAAATATTTCACTGTCATTCTATATCTCCGAAACTATTACAGATATCACCCTGCAATTTTGTACGGTGATAAAGGGTACTGATACATGTTTACCTATGTATATTTCATAAACCTGTAAAGTACAAGACGAACATGGCGACCAAGCGAATTTAAAATATTTTAATAGGCTTTTCTCGTTATTTAACTCTCTGAGCGCAGTGAAATGTGGTACAGTAAATGATTTTGCAGATTGTAATGCACTGCCATCTAATTTAATTCAATGGTTTACATAACCTCAAGATGGCGACTGTGCGAAATTTTAAAATTAAGTTTTAATTTCTAATGTCGTAATCATGCGATCGAAGTGAAAGTTTGAATAATGAACCTAGGCAATAATTGTCCTTGAATGGTTCATAACTCTATGGCCTATACATATAACAATCCTAAATGGCGAGCTTCCGAAATATTTAGACGGTTCCCAATATCTATGAATCTTTTACAGCAACCAAACTGAATTTTTTTATGTTCATAGAGACTATGATCTTATGTTCACCTATAGGACTTTCAGTAACCTGGAGGATACAAATCCAACATGGC
The DNA here is from genome assembly GCA_946902985.2 of Meconema thalassinum. Lineage (NCBI taxonomy): Eukaryota > Metazoa > Arthropoda > Insecta > Orthoptera > Tettigoniidae > Meconema > Meconema thalassinum. The sequence goes on from OX336391.1 coordinate 492,233,820, forward strand.
GGCGACGCGAAGTATAAATATTTAAATGGACGTTTCTTGCGAATTAACTATCCGAGTGCCGTGAAACGTTGCACGTTAAATGCTTTTACAAATGTTGATCGACTGGCATCTAATTTATTTCAATTGTTTGCATAATCACAAGATGGCTGCTGTGCGTAATCTCGTTTTTACTTCTTGTGTTCTAATCATGCGATTGAAGTTTGAATACCACACGTACGCAATAGTCTTAATGTAATAGTACAAAAATGAAAATCCAACCTGGCGACCATATGAAATATTTAGTCGGTTCTCAATATCTACGAGTCTGTTATAGCAATTAAACTGAAATTTTGTATGTTGATAGAGGCAACTAACATGAGCAGGATATATGAAAATAGGCTGCATAGTTCTTCACGGAACTACTTGTTTTTAATGATTAGTTTATATGTCGAGAATCACATCCACACATGAAACCACTCGTGAGATATTATTATTCAATGAAATGCAGGTTTAACCCCCTTAAGACCCCTTTAGAACCTGAATATTCAAAAATCCTCCCTTAGTGTATGGTTTTGACATACAACGAACATATCCCGAAAATGACATGTTTCCAACTTCAATATTTTTGGCTGGGCGATGATGGGTGAGTGAGTCAGGACATTTTCTTTCATTTTTTTTTCTTCAGAATTTCACCCCTCCCGATGAACCCCTTAAATTTGATTTATCAAAAAACTGTCGAACTCACATATACTTATTTTTAAGCAGTTTTTCCCCCTGAGTTTGAAGAGCGAGTGAGTCAATCGGTTAGGACACTTTATTTCCTGTTTTTTTTTACCCAGAATTTCACCCCTCCCCATGGGCCCCTTAAATTAGATTTATGAAAAAACGGTCAAACACCTATTTACTTATTTTTTGCTGATTTTTTTCCGCTGAGTTTCAAACTCCTCGCCTATGTCGTTTAAGAGATACAGGTTCCGTTAGGAATCTTTCAACCCCCACTTTTCTCCCCTTACACCTCATAATATACACCACATCGAAAAACACTCAGACCCGTGTCTTCTTTTTTTTAATGATGAGTTTATATGCCTAGTATCACGTCCCCCAATGAAACCAATCGGGAGATATTGCTATTCAATGAAATGCAGGTCTACCCCCTTAACACCCCTTTAGAACCTGAATACCCAAAAATCCTTTCTTAGTGGGCGTTTGCGGTCCTTGAGGAAGCTGCATACCAAATTTCATTCCAATCCGTTGGGTTGTTTCTGAGATTTCGTGATGAATGTGTGAGTGAGTGTGTGAGTGGTATTTGACAAATATCTAGTAGATAGTGTCAAGTCTTTGTTATGCTATACTCGGTTGACAGTGCTTTGTGAGCAGTTGAGTAACTAACGGGATTTCAAGTAAAGATCCTCATTTTCTATACCGGTAGTGCAGAGCGCAAATGGCATCCAGTCGGCCGTGTCTCGACTTGAGCTATGTTGCCATGGAAACTATCTGCCCTGCCATTCCTTCATGAGTATATTTTATGATTTGATTAGCCTGTGCTTGAGTGCAAAAGTGCCGAAATCAGAATAATGAGAAAGTCTATCGAAAATTCATGTAGCCAGCGGTTCCTTCTGGGTCCTAAACTATGTGTATGCAAAATTTGGTTGAGATTGGTGAAACGGTGTAGATTTGTATACGGAACCAACCCACCCACCCACCCACCCACATACATACATGCATACAGACTTTCACTTTTATATATAAGACTATCTGACCCGGCAGACGTTGTCATGCCAATCAAAGAAAGTGTTGTAACTTTGTTTCTGGAAGTGCTTTTGGATACACAATATTTTGTTTTCAATTTCTGTTAACTGCCTCTAAACTATAGTGAAATGAATTAACTAATCTAGAAACATTCGTGGGAGCGTGCACAACAACTCTCCAGAGTTTCATCGCAATCGGATAAATGGCATATAACGCATACGGGATTTTGTTTAAATGATTCGTGCGATGTCACTCATTTGTTGAATATACTCGTGCTCCACCAACTGTGAAATGGATTTACTGAGTTAGAAAGCTTCACGAAAGTGTACACAACAACCCATCAAAGTTTCATCGCAATCGATGAATAGTATATGAACGCATACGGGATTTTATTGGAACGCTTCGCGCGTCGTTACTCATTTGTTACATCTACTCCTGCGCTACCAATATTGTAAAATGGATTTACCAAGTTGAACACCTTCCCTGGCGTGTACACAACAACTCATCAAAGCTTCATCGGAATCGGATGAATGACATATGAACGCATACGGGATTTTCTTTAAACGATTCGCGTGCCGTCACTCATTTGTTGAATCTACTCATGCGCTACCTATTTTAAAATAGATTTACTAAGCCTGAAACCTTCTCTGGGGTGTACTCAATGATTCACCAAGGTTTGATCACAATCGGATGAATGATATATGACCGCATACGGGACATTGTGGAAACGATTCGCGCGCTATCGCTCATTTGTTGAATCTACTCGTGCGCTACTTATTAAAAACTGGATTTACTAAGCCAGAAACCTTTCCTGGAGTGTACACAACAATTCACCAAAGTTTCATCGCAATCGGATAAATGGTATATGAATGCATACAGGACTTTGTTGAAACGATTCGCGCGCCTTCGCACATTTGATGAATCTACTCGTGCGCTATCTATAGTAAAATAAATTTAATAAGCCAGAAACCTTTACTGGAGTGTACACAACAATTCACCAAAGTTTCATCGCAATCGGATAACTGGTATATGGACGCATACGGTACATTGTTGAAATGATTCGCGTGCCGTCACTAATATGTTGAATCTTCTCGTGCGCTACCTATTGTAAAATGGATTTATTAAGCCAGAAAACTTCCGTAGGGTGTACTTATCATCTCACCCAAGTTTCATCGTCATCGGACGAATGGTATTTGAACGCATACGGGACCTTATTGAAACGCTTCGCGCACCGTCGCTCATTTGTTGAATCTACTCGTGCGCAACCTCCTGTGAAATGGATTTACTAACTTAGAAACCCTCACGTGAGTGTACAAAACATCTCACCCAAGTTTCATTGCAATCGGATGAATGGTATATGAACGATTACGGGACTTTGTTTAAACGTTCGTGCGTCGTTGCTCATTTGTTGAATCTACTCGTGCTCTACCTATTGTAAAATGGATTTACAAATCCAGAAGCCTATCCTGGAGTGTACACAACATCTCCCCCAAGTTTCACCGCTATCGGACGAATGGTATTTGAACGCATACGGGTCCTTTTTGAAACGCTTCGTGCGTCGTCGCTCATTTGTTGAATCTACTCGTGCGCAACCGCCTGTGAAATGGATTTACTGTGTTAGAAACCTTCACGTAAGTGTACACAACAACTCATCAAAGTTTCATCTCAATCGATGAATGGTATATGAATTTTGTTGAAACGCTTTGCGCGTCGTCACTCATTTGTTGAATCTAGTCGTGCGCTACCTATTGTAAAATTGATTTACTAAGCCAGAAGCCTTCCCTGGAATGTACACAACATTTCACTCAAGTTTCATCGCTATCGGACGAATGGTATTTGAACGCATACGGGACCTTGTTGAAACGCTTCGCGCGTCGTCGCTCATTTGTTGAATCTACTCGTGCTTAACCTCCTGTGAAATGGATTTACTAAGTTAGAAACCTTCACGTAAGTGTACATAACAGCTCATCAAAGTTTCATCGCAATCGATGAATGGTATATAAACTTATACGGGATTTTGTTGAAACGTTTCGCGCGTCGTCGCATATTTGTTGTATCTTCTCGTGCGCTAACAATTGTAAAATGAATTTACTAAGCCAGAAGCCTTCCCTGGAGTGTACACAACATCTCACCCAAGTTTCATCGCTATCGGACGAATGGTATTTGAATGCATACGGTACCTTTTTGAAACGCTTCGCGCGTTGTCGCTCGCTCATTTGTTGAATATAGTCGTGCGCTATCTATTGTAAAATGGATTTACTAAGCCAAACACCTTCCTTGGAGTGCACTCAACATCTCACCCAAGATTCATAACAATCGGATGAATGGTATATGAACGCATACGGGACTTCGAAACGCTCTAACGTGCAGAGACAAAAAAGTAGAATTCGACATCACTGCCACCTTTGTTATAAAACACAACATTCCGCCACGGGTGGAGTGTATGTTATGGCGGTACTTGCACAGGTTGCGACCAGGTGGCTCTACGTGCAGAGACAAACAGTCCAAAAGCATCAATTTTCACTAAAGCTAGCGGTTTCCATGACGACTGTTTATGACTGTATATTATGGTTCTAAAATTGTGTGTAAATTGTGGTTCTAAGATTCTAAAATTCCACCTACCGGGTCAAATTGTGAATCTAAACCATACATGGACCCACCCTAACATACATATAAAATTTCATCAAAATCGGTTCAGTCGTTTAGGAGGAGTTCAGTCACATACACACGTGTCGAAGAATTATATATATAAAGATAGTATAGATTATATAGATATTATAATTATTATTACTATTATTATTATTATTATTATTATTATTATTATTATTATTATTATATTCATTTTTGTCCGTTTTTTTTTTCAATTAAGGTACGCATTAGAACTTATAAGAACAATGTTTCCTTTTTTGTTCCTAATATCTCTTCATCCGTTCACTGTGCTTTCTTTTGTGATCTTCTGTCCATCCTGTATTCTTCCGTGCAGGTTGCTTGCCTGCAGTAACTACGGGGTGGATTGAGTAGCTCCGTAGTTGCTGTTGTCGGTCCTATGCTCGGAAAATAGAGGAGGTTGAAATAACAACCAGAACAAGTACAGTAGTTCCGTGACGAACTAAAGAGCCCACTTTTCTTAAAATGTAAGATTCATGCCAATCTATCTAGACCTATCTAGAATAATGACGTCGGCCCTATGCTCCTTAACAGGAGTTTAAGGAATTAAGTAAAGTAAGTCAAGAATAATGACGAAATCAAGTTGGTAATACTAACATTTCTAAGTAATGCAGTTTTAAATACACCTGAAATAGTGTAGCCTAATAGAGTAACTTATCACAGTTGGCAGCCTTGGTGACTGAATGTATTCATAGTTCCATCTCTTACGGTATAGAATGCACATACAAAATTTGGTTGAAGTCTAGTGGATAGTATGGGCGTTACATGCTGTTTGATATTGGATTTATCAGTGCGCGTAAAATGATGTTGGGAACAATGCCATGTATGTGAAGCACATAATTAATCTGAAATATTACGATCTATTATAGTGCCAATTTTGAATAAAAACCATTTGTTAGTATAGACGTTACATGTAATTAAAAATTGAAACTATCAAAAAGCTTAGTATCATGTTGACAACACTAAGGTATATTAGTTAGAATGTCAGGTACTATACGTGTGCAAAGTTCAGAGCTGATGGCTTGCATACTTTCTGATATACCTAGTATTGATATTAGGATAAAACAAATAGAGAGAGCATTTATTAACAGTTGGCAGACCTGCTTGTTCTTACGAATACGCATAGTCATAACTGTTATGGTCCACAAAACACGTACGAAATTTGGTTGAAATCCATTTGTTATTATAGAAGTAACATGCATTTAAAAACTGGACCTATCAGCAGGCTTAGAATCGTGTTGGCAGCACTGATGTACCTAGGTATATAAGTTACACCAAAATAATGTAGAATGTCAGGTACTATACGTGAGCAAAGTTTAGAGCTGTTGGCTTGCATACTTTCTGTTACAATATATTGATAATAGGGTTAAAACATAGAGAGAGCTTTTTTTTTAGCAGTAATTAACCTTAGTTGATTATGAGTTCAACTACGATTGATCTCCCCATTACATTTAACTTAGTTATAGTTATTGTTGTTTTAAGGGGCGGAACTACGAGGTCATCTGCCCCTTACATTTAACTGACTAGCATGATGGATTATGAGTATTATTATTATTATTATTATTATTATTATTATTATTATTATTATTATTATTATTATTATTATTACATTACATTACATTGCATTATGCGAACCGGCCAAAACTAAGGACCACGCAAATATCATTTCATTTCTTTCTCATAGTTCTTTCTTCCTTTCTCTTCCTCCACACTTCCCTCATTCTTTCAGAGTGTTGCGCCTTTCTCTCTGCTGTCCATCTTCCTCCCCTGCGTTCTCTCTTTTTTCCCACAAGAACCTTTATGTTCGAAAGTATTTCCCTGAATTGTGTTCTGTCTCGACAGTCGTCATCTTTAATTCCTAGCCTCCGGAGTTCTTCCTTCATCTGCTTGGTGTAACCCCCTTGGTTCTTCAGATAATATAATTTATTAAAAATTTGTTTCTTTATTCTTGCTGGATCCATTCTAACCATATGTCCATAGAAACGTAAACGTATTTTCCTAATTGTTGTTTCCAGGTCTTCCAATCTTATATTATTATTATTATTATTATTATTATTATTATTAGAGTATTATTATTGGTGGAGTGTCAGCTTCAAGATTTCAATATCGCGGCTTCGATTTCCAGAGGGGGGAAGTCAGATTCTTGAAGAACAGGAAATATTCACGGCACTTCAAGTCACATAGTGTCGGCTCGTAAAAGATCTCTCGTATTACCTTTGATGATTACAAGGCAAAACAGGTAGTTCCGTGACGAAATAAATAGCCTACTTTCCTTAAGATTCATGCCAATCTATATAGACCTATTCTACCCGTATATGAATATGGAGAATGCACAGTCATATCCTGGCGTAGCTCACGGTTTCGGGGGTGTTACGTCCATCCCACTGTATGACCGTACATTCGGATATTGATGCACTATAGATTCACAAGACTACACAAATACTCACATATTATCTTAAACATGATTTATTTACTTAGGGAAGCACCCAAAAAAACAAATATAATCATACATGAACAAAATATACTTGGAATAAATCCAATTAATCACTCGAAAAATTACAAAATCCTTCAAAAATATCAAAAACATGCTGACAAAATGTCCAAAATCACTCCAAAATATATATTGCTTAATTCCCTTCTTTACTATCATTAACATCATTTAACTGGGAATTATTATTAATCATTCAATCATAAAGCGTGCCTATCACACATTCAGATTATTCTTCTAAGGCTTGTGGGACATTTATTACATTCCCTTTTGGGCTTTAAATTCACTTATATTTTTATTTATTAAAATTTTATCTCAGCTTCTTTAATTTTAGTAACTTTCATTTCCATCAAGCCTTAGGTCTCTATTCCTTGCAATATAATACATGCACTTCACATGTCTGGGATCGGACCCCAATCTTTACATCATCTCTCTTGTTCTCATGCAATTAGTTTTTTTTAGCGTATGGCTTTTAGTGCCGGGAGTGTCCGAGTACATGTTCGGCTCGCCAGTTTTGTAGCTGCTTCGAGACGGACACCCAATGGGTGAGCTACAAGTACCGTTGGGGAGGAAAGTTGGAAGGGAAGGTCGAGGAGTTGGAAGGTAGCGGCTGTGGCCTATAGTTAGGGACCAACCCCGGCATTTGCCTGGAAGGAAGATGGGAAACCACAGAAGACCATCTTCAAGGTTGCCAGCGGGGGGATTCGAACCTCCTAGCCTCCCGGATGTGAGCGACTGCCAACAGTCATGCCGTAACGACCTCGGCTAACTCACCCGGTAATTAGGTTATTTTATGTTATATCACACACTATTATTTACCATTTCTCAGTGGGCTTATTTCCATCTGAGTTCCAAATCAATACATTTCATTTACCCGTTTGAGACTATCTTGTGAGGTAGGAAATCGATTATTTCATCAACATTATTAGTTTGACCATTCCGTCAAATCTGATAGAATTCATTAAAATTTTTGCTGGTGGCGCTTGTCTAATTCCCAGCAATTCAAATATCTAGTATTATTACTGTAACATTTATCCTTTAATATTTATCTCTGCAATCTGTATTTGAAAATATGCCTCCGACCTTCTTAAAAGTCAGGTTTTGTTTACAAAGCGTTCATTGTGCTGCTCCCTTGAGCCTCTACATGCGGGACAAGGACGGTCATTCGCCTCCCCCCATTTAACCTCTCAAGTTAGTATTTATGACCATAACAAACCCCTGTCTAGACTCTTCAAATTCTCACTCCCTTGCTACTGCTAATGTTTTATCTTTGTTTCCCTCTCTATGGCCATCCAAGTCTTACGATCAACTTTAATCACTGCAAATTATACTGCTTCCTCATTTATTACAACATTCTCCCGTGCCTTCTTATAACAATGCATTTAATTCGGAGATGCTAACAACACACACACAAAACACTTGGCAACGCTGGGATGGAGATCCCTATCATGCCCAACCAGTCTTACGCTGCAATATAACAATCCATTTATTTGTCGGAGAATAGCAATGCTGGTACTTTGGGATTTGGTTATACGCGACTTGGCTCGGATCCGGCTCTCTCATCGTATCCCCTATTGTCCGTAACGACGAAACCAATATATTCCCCCAGACGTACATAGCAACACTTGGCAACGCTGGTCTGGAGATCCTCATCATGCGCAGTCAGCCTTACAATGCAATATAACAATTCATACAAAGCTATTCTGGCGAGACCCTGTGTCTCCCAATGGTCGCAACCCAACACATTTCGACGATCTGACTTAGTAATTCATATCTCCCGAATAATGCAGGTTATAGGACACGTATATTCATCCCTAGCTTGATGCTATATTCATTATACTTATACTCATCAGGCCCTTTTTCGGCAATATTTATCTGCTTGGATCCCCAACACACATTTATCATTATCATGCATTGTCTTTACTTATATCTCGGTTTGTTAACTGGTCTTCCTATCGTTATTTTCCCTTCATTATGGCATAACAGCCTATTACTTTCACAATTACTTTATCAAGGTGTTTAAAACCCACCATTTATCCAATCCCTTCGATTATTAAGGTATACAAAAACCATTATCATTTAATCCTTTCAATTACACAAAAATGAAGTCTTATAAATATGAAGTATAACAACTCATTATCTAATCAATTATGGAGTACAAAAACTCATCATTTATTATTAATACATTAATTCTGGTGCTATTATTCACCACTGCTTTAAATAATTTACATGGCATATCTACCTGCCATATTCGATTTCCCCTCTAAGATCTCGTTAATTATGTCTCGCTCATTATTGCGGGTTTCACTTATTAATACATTTCATATAATACATTTATAGCTTTCACAATCAAAAGCTCTGTTCATGGTTACAAATACCATTCATTAATTAGTTAGTACGTGATATAGCATAATGTAATGAAATTTTCATTACTTACCCCATTTGCTGTTCTGGCCAATGACCGTATTTATGGATGGTTTGGCCCATCTCGCATTCGTTTAACAACACATATTAACACATTTGCTTACAATTTTCATTTCCTTAACACTTAATTTACAATTATACATTTCTCTTGACATTAACACGTTATCTATAAAACACATATAAAATATCCCGTATTACACTTGGACTGTAAACACATTTATCTATTTCCACAATCACTTTACACACGCAACGCATCTCAGTGGCTGGTGAAAGTTCCCTCAACCGCTGGCGATTTTCCCATTGACGCTCCTTGTTCGAGTGTCTCTCTCATCTACTGCCTTCTCCTGGCATCGAACGTGCGTCATACGTCTCAGGTGTATCTCCTACTCCCCAAAACTCACGGTTCTTAGTCTGTGTTTATAATGTTTACTATACGGAGCTCCGATAACTTCTTTACTTAATTAGGCGTTAATTGTTTATTTGTTCAGCCGTAGCTCTATCCTTCTGTCGCACTTTATCGCGAACCGTATTCCTTACAAGATTGGCCTCATTCAAGGTCCTTACCCTTTCTATCACTTGATTGTATACGTTGAATACTCCTTTGAGTATCTCTGCTAGAGTCTCGAACTAATGTTCTTCGGCGTTCTAACTTGGCAGAACTCTCTATCTGATTTGACGCAATAATTGGTAATCATGTTTTCCTCAGGGACCTATTGCTCGATAATTGTCTTAACTTGATCTAGCGGAGATTTCCACTAGAGTCCCTAGATGACTGTGATAACGTGGTCTCGAACTAACGTGTCTCTGCCCTTGGAGCTCACAGATGAGTGTAACGTAGCGTGATGTCCGCCCTGGACTCACGATATGACTGAAATAACGTACCTCCATCGAGGCGTATGAGATGACTGTGTAACGTGCCTCCTCAAGGCATACTCGATGACTGAACTTAGTTCTGGTCAGAAGCCCTTATATTTAGTGTGGTACAAAATATAGTCCTCTAATTGCTTCTTGAGCTAAAATTCAGATTCTCTGCTCTGATCACATTTTCAAAATTACCTACAGGTGAGGAATATTCTAAATGTTCGATCCATCCTTGGCGGATTGAGATGCGTTCGCCCGTTTATTTTTAATTAATTAAAAACGTTTTTATTCTCGTTAGGGGCCTGGTTAATTTACTGCTTCCTTCCACGGATCCCTCCGTTTACTTCAAATGACGTAATCTTCGTCAGCACTTTTTATCTATGCAGATATTGTAGATTTTAAACACTCTAAAAATCCTGTTTCCTTGGAAACTTATGAATCTGGCTTTAGAAATTCACGTGGCCTAATTGTTCTCTGCTAATTTCTGACTGTAAGACGAGTGATTTCCCTTCGTCTATGGACATTTAAACACTGAATTGCAGTTTGTGGGGCCTCGCTATTAAGGTGTAATTATCGTAAACATGAGAAAAAGTCCCCCCCCCCCCTCTCGATCTGGCCCTTATCTCACCATAAATCCTTCTAAACTCGCTGCGCTGGTGGTATGTTAAGAGCTTCTCGCCTCAACAAATTTCTTCTTCTGGAGCACCTTTTAATGGCTCCCTCTGTTTATATTATATTATAACTGTCAAAGTTAATGGGTAGTTATTATTTTCTGTGAGTTTTTAATATAACATCTGCTCTTTCTCATTCCTTGTCTCAGAGATGTCTCTGTAAAAGTCCTTTCTTTATTCAATACGGCTTACTTCTTTTCTTCCAAATTGGGTACACTATTTAGAATAATGCCTGCCGGTAGGTCCAATTTTTTAATGCATGTAACTTCTATACTACGGTATCGATTGGATTTCGACCACATTTCGTATGTAATATTTGTACTACAACAGATGTAACTGTGCGTATTCTAAAGAGCCACTAGGGCTGCCAACTGTTAATAAATGCTCTCTCTATGTTTTAACCCTAATATAAACATATCAGAAAGTATGCAAGCCAAAAGCTCTAAACTTTGCTCACGTATAGTACCTGACATTCTACCTTAGTTTGGTGTAACTTGTATACATCAGTGCTGCCAACACTGGCATGTATGGACTTCTGAAAATTAATCTCGAATGTTATTATCTATGTGTGTGCCAGTTTAGGAATAGTTCGCATACATAACTTCTGAGATATCCAACGTAGAGCTCAAATTTCAATTGCGATTTTTCAGCAGTTGATAGCACTGACGTCAATTTCAAATATGGCCGTGAGATCTGGTATAGATCTTTACTCTTACCAAATTTGATTTCGATATCTGCAGCCGTTTAGGAGTTGATAGGGGTAGACACACAGACAGACAGACATTTTCCCGGATCGATCTCCTAAGTCAAATTTTTCCTCATTTTTGAAAAATAAGAAAAGTAGGCTAATTATTTAAATCACATCCACAGGTCAGACAGTAGAATTCCCGTTTCTCTGCCTAATGTCGCTGCAAAACGGAAATTCGAAATTAGAGAACGTTCTCCTACGTGACATCAAAATAAAAACTACATATTTTTATTTATTTGGGAATTGGCCACTTATGATCACGCTACAATTTCACTATTTGTGCTTTGTCAGCAATTTCCTCCGCCTCCAGTACTCCTCCATACGTTCGCTGTGCTGCTGCAGTTGGTTTTCCGTCCAAGCTCTTCCGGTCTTTGTAGCACTTATCTCGTCTTGAAACCCTTCCAGATCGTGTATACTGTACTGTTTCCAAACGTATCCCTTTCTAAAATTTGGTCTTCCGGGATGTTAGATCTATCAAGGTCTTTCCGAATTTCTTTAATCCATGATGTAGTGGACTTCTTGTTCCAGAAGTAGTCAAATAGGCGGCTTCGGTGAAGTAGTTGGTAGCATGCTGAGATTCTATGCCCTACATCGCAGGGTCAAACACGGCCGTAGTCGTCGGATTTTTTTAAGAGCGTTAAAATCTCTCAGTATGCCTTCCTTCGGAGTGGAAGTAAACCCGGCGGGACCATGTCATAGGTTTACGGCATGTAAAGAACCTTCCACTAACTACACTTGTGTGAAGCTAAAATGTGTTGGTTGCATTTGAGAACGCTCTATTAGTTCCTACGTTTACTGTCAGGTGCTGATTGCGATGGCATCTTGTGGCCAAGTTTGCTGCTAGGTGCCGTGGACGGTAGCATTTGGTAGCATAAGTAGGAACTACTTAATAATTGATAGTCTGCAGTCCTTACCTGAATCACAGATAACACACACTAATACAACCATCACAATTAACACCGGTTATCAGACAAATTCTACACTCACCCAAAGTACACGGGGCTACATGACTGGGTTGCCGCAGCCCCTAAACTAAGGAACCAACCAACCAAAGTAGTCAAATAACTGTTTGGTTAATTTGGATTTGCCATTCTGTACAGGTGTCCAAGAAATATTAGCCTCCGTTTCCTCATGGCCTCGGAGACTTTTTCTACATTCTTATAGACTTCGTTGTTGTTGCTCCGAAGTTCCATCCGGCTTCAGTCTAGATTGGGTCCATGCTTTTCCGTAGGATTCTCCCTTCCAGGACCTCCAACTTCTCTAGCTTGTAGTTTATCGAAAGGCATTCGGTGGCGTACAGGCATTCTGTTTTGACGACAGTGCTGTAGTGCTTTATTTTGGCGTTCCAGTATATGCATTTCATATTGTATATGTTTCTAGTAAGCCCATATGCTCTTTCCATTTATTGAGATCCTATCGCCTACCGCAGCTTTTCATAGACCATTTCCCCTGTAATGTTTCATCGAGATGTTTAAATTTCGTTACCCTCTGAATCCACCCTATCTCCGTCTCAAAGAACTTCGGTCATTTGTTGTCATTCCTCATGAATTTGGTTTTCTCTATCGAGATCCTGAGTACCGTCTTACCGGCGCGGCGATCTTTTCTAAGAGGTTAATCTAAGTGATCGCTTCCCGTGGGCTTTCAGAGAATTGATTTTAATCCCTACTGATTTCCTCCCTTGATTTAAAAGCTCTGAGTTCCAAATTCGCACAATCTTTTCCAGGATGCAGTTGAATAGCAGCGGTGAAAGTCCGTCTCCCTGACGTTCGCCTGGCTTGATTTCAAACGATCGGGGCAGTTCTCCCATGTACTTCACTTTGGATTTTGTGCCTGATAACGCCTCTATGATTATGTTTGCGAACTTGGTTTTGACCCCGAATTCTCGAATGATACCATCCAAGGTTTCTCTGTCCACCGAGTCAAAAGACTTTTTAAAGTCTATGCAAGATACGACGATTTTTTTTTTTGGAAGCTCAGCATTCTATGGCGGATTATTGATTTCTAATTGAGGTTCTGCTCTGCGCAGGAACGGCCTTTCCGGAACCCTCCTTTAATTTCAATTTCAATTACAATTTCAAATTTGAAATTTTAAATTTAAAATTTGAAATTTTAATTTTATAACTTAATTTTATTTTTTAATTTTTATTGATTTTTAATTTTATTTTTAGTTACGGTATTGTTATTTTTATTTTTTTTATTTTTAACCTAACTTTTTTTAAAATATTAAATATTAATCTTTATCCCAAGTTGTTTATCGAGTGTCTCCTCTATTCTATTCAGGAGTATCTTAGGGAGGTTTTTATAGGCGACTGGAAGGAGGGAGACGTCCTGTTTGTCCCCTTTTTTCTTCTTCTTCTTCTTCTTCTTATTATTATTATTATTACGGTATTATTGTAAAGCAGTTATAAGCGCTGAGTCGCAGGCCATGGGGCAGGGCTTTCCACACTCGGAAGTCAAGTGAGTTCAGACCTCATGTCGTATAGGCTAACCATGAAATCAACTCCAGGCAAATGCTGGGACAGTACCTTCTCATTGGGTACTGCTATATTTTGCCAACTCCTTGTTCATTCATTTCAACTCTCATTAACTCCTCTGGTAAGATGGGCGTTAAGAAGGACGTCTGGCCATAAAAGCTATTTGCCCGAAATAAGAACATCCCTTACCTCACCCCCGACCCCGGAAGATCGGGATAAATAACGGATAGAGACATTAAAACCGTCAATTAAGAGTTAATTGTTGATAAGCAGAGGTATTCTTCACATTAAACTGTGTTGTACGTACAATATTTTGTTTCAGAGCTCGTATTAGGTTGTAGGCCTATTGTGTACATGAAGTTTGAGACGTCTGGATGTTAATCAGTCAGTTAAAATGACTTGCCCAATCAGGATTCGAATCTAGTTCTTTACGATTTTTGGCCTGATATCCTTCCCAACTGAGTTATTTGTGCTAGGAGTAGGCCTACGTCTACTGGGGCTGCCACAGCGACCGTCTCAACAGTATTCTTTCAGCAAGGCCCGCCTATGGGCATATTCCAAATATTATATTTTTCACAACCATTTGGAATAAGGTTTTGAATATTCAAAACCTTATTTGGATTGCCAAGGTCAGGCTTTTGTTTTTATTGAAGGGAGTTTGACTCCCGTAGCACATTGGCATGCTCGTGACGTCAATACTGTTTGTATTTTGTGTCTTGCATGGCCTTCTCAGTATGTGCTAGCCACGCGTATTGGTAGGTGTGTCTGTACCAACTGACGAGCCCAGCGGCACACTGGGGCGAAACGCTGGCATTGTTTGAGCTAACCGGACCATTTTTATCATTTATTTATAACCATTTGGAAACCAAATGAGGTTTGCCAGCTACTGTAGGTTGTGATGTGTAGCCTACATGAAGTACAACCCATCAAGGAGTTATGTTTCATTTGAGAGGCTTGGACATTGAGGTCATTCAGCACCGTGTCCTTGTGTATGTGTGTGGAATTTTTCTATCTGGAGGGGGGCGCAGAAAATGCGTTGATAATTTGACAGCGCAAAAAATAAAACCCAATCACCTAATTAGACTACTACTTAAACCTACCCGTCAAAATTCATTGTATATATATATGCCATAAGTGAGCTACAGTAATAATAATATCGTATGGCCTCGGGTGCCGGGTGCAAGCGTTGTTATTTGACACCCAAAGCGTAGCTTGCATGTCAAATTTCGTTGTTCCTTGAAGCACTATGAAAGTCAAGGAGGTTAGATATCTAAGCTCCTTGAACTCTATAGTGCTTTCTAGTAGATAAATGAGGAACTTTGTGTTGGCGGAAACTCCCGAGATTAAATTTGCCATTATGAAGACGGCCTACTGAATTCAAATGGTTTCTTTGACATGCCAGCATCGTAGGACATGCGTGTCGTATATTTTGCCACCTTTCAAAAAAATCACTTAGAAAGGCCAGGAGCGAACCTGCAAGCTTGGGGTTAGTAGACCGACACGTTAACCACTCGCCCACCTTGGCAAGCTATAAGTGAGCTGCGGTGCGTGCATTTTAAAGGTATATATAGCGTAAAATTCGCACTTAACGTTATATACTGAACCCGATGGGGTTATGCTGACTGGAATCGAACATGGTTCTCAGAGACTGTGATCTCAGTAAAAAGGTTCCGCCAGGAAGCGAACCAGAGATCTGTACAGGGAGTTTCTTGGTAAAAACCCCTCGAAAGAGATGTATATTTAATCACTGGTGTGATTTTTGATGAAATGGCATTATTTATTAAAATAATGTAGGAAATAATGAGCAGATTATATCATTATAAGACGATTTGGTGTAAGCTATTGGAGGTTTGAAGCACAGAGGAGGGCAGAGCTGACATTTACTAATCGGCCCAGAATTGTGGGTTGGTCTCAGTGGAGCCACGTCCATCTCTGTCACCCCATTATGTCGTCTGGAGCAGGGGAGAGGCCTGAAAAATGACACAGTTATTCCCCGACGGAGAATAGATGTAGAGGAGGGGCGGAGAAATGCCCAGAAAAATCATTGATTACTCGTGATTGGAGTAACGAATCGAGATGAGAGTTGCACACAGGTGAATATCTTGGCAAGAAGATAATTTTAGAGTCTTTTACATGCGAAATTGGTGCATATTTAGTGATGTGCGTAAGGACTGTGAAGCGACCATTGTTCGCGGAGGGATGTGAAGATGTTGACGGGGAGTTCCCGGTTAGGTAGCGTCCCACGCCACGGAGAAAGGAATTAATATTAATTAATTGGACGAGCGATTCCTTTGCACACATATAGTTTTGGGACCTGTGAAGAGAGAGGAACACAATGATCATGGTTTGAAGACCGGAATCATGCTGTGAGAGGAGCGAAGATTACGCGGGAAGATGTTGCTCTACTTTCTGTGGAAATCCGATATAAGGGAGTAGACCCCAGGAGGAGCTCTCAGTACTTGAACCTCAGTCCTACTCTGTTCTCAGTGTTACTCTGTTCTCAGTTGAACCTCACTTTGAAACTCACTCTGTTCTAACTCAGCCAAGTGCAGTCTACATGCCGCCAAGCGCAGTTACAGCCAGTTACAGTTTTACTCAATTGTCAATTGTAGCACAATGGAAATAAGTTGCAATCAGTATGCAGCAAATATGCAGCAGTACGAGACAGCGTGTAAGCCGCAGACAGAAGTCTACAAATAAGCTACGTGCAGTCTTCGAGTGAAACTTCAGTCAGCTACAGCCAGGGTGAAGCAAGTTCGTCAAGGCATAACGCATGACGGATCTATTCATCGAGACGCCGAACAA
Organism: Meconema thalassinum; assembly: GCA_946902985.2. Classification (NCBI taxonomy): domain Eukaryota; kingdom Metazoa; phylum Arthropoda; class Insecta; order Orthoptera; family Tettigoniidae; genus Meconema; species Meconema thalassinum. Next base: position 492,250,686 of record OX336391.1, read on the forward strand.
AGACGGGTATGTGTAAAAGAAACAGTAAACATGCTTGTATGAATAATAGTCGTGATACAGGCATAATCAGCCGCACGAACTATGACGTGTTCAGTTATGAAGCACCGTATAGACAAACGGTAGAACTATTGTATATAATTATTTGTGAAAGTGTTGAACTTTATTAAGCGCAGTGTGTATTGTATTAACTAATCGTATATGTGTAACTACGATAGAATGCGCGAAGGAAACTTTACTAAGTGTTTGGTATTGCCATGAGAGTACCAGAGGGTAACGCTTACTGTAGGAGTAATGATCGTCACAAAAACTGTTGGAGAGTTCCGAGAGCAGATAACCAGACTTTCAATCAGGAGTTGGTAACGTCAAATGCCGTCGACACCTGCAATTTCGATCTCTGCTAGGGAATTTCAGCATTGAAGTGTGTATAAAGTGACGAGTGTTCAGTGTAATGTATGTAAAAATATCATTTAAAGTAGTGTTTGATGAAGTGTTTCACATGTTTGGGGAGTGATAACTTCCTGAAAGGTATGCAACGTGTCGTGTTGGTGATAGAAATTACGTATAATCAAATGTGTGTAAACAAGAGAAATATGTCGCGTTAAACCCATTATGGCGGGCGACATGGAAGAATATGATTGGTTGGAGCCACCTTAGATGCCTATAGAGATGTAAGTATCCCACAAATTATGGTTATAATTATGTAGAAGTATGGACCGATGCATGTCTGTGATTCCGTAAAGGTATTGTGAATTCCTTATAGATGCCAGTAAAAATCAGTTAGGAGGCTGATCCTCCATGTTTAATCAGTATTGAGTTGATTTTTATAGAGTTGGAATGATGATTTGCATCATTAAGTGGAGTAATTTTTCCCACTATGAATTAAGAATGGCAATCAGTTATGTAAATGTAACGAACGCGATTGTTCGAGTTTAAAACGTCTAGCTATGTCGGAAATTTTGGTAATTTATATGAGAATAATAATAAATGATGATTTTGGTCATTTATGTCAATGAGATTTATAATAATAATAATAAATTACGATTTTGATCGTTTATGTCAGTGAGAAATGATGATAATAATAATAATGGTTATTAAGAGTATGAATGAACACATCAGGAAACAAATAAATGTTGTAAGCGAGAATTATTAACGCTAAGTGCAAGACTTATCAATCTAAGCAGGAAGATGTTACAATGAGATTACATTTCAGTAATTATGGAAAGAAGCTTTATATCAGAATATTGCATATATTCAGTAATGATACCAGTAATGAAAGAGCTTTTATTGAATTGAATTTGCAGCTTAATTGAGAAGCTTATAGAGTAAATGTTAGATTTCTCTTAATATTAGAGGTCGGAATGTCGTAGCATGGAGCATTAGGGGCCAGATAGTCTATTCTACGTATGAATTCTCCTATGTCGTGGACATTGTTGGAGACATTATTTGCCAGAGTTTTAGTGAATGGACCCTAGCTCTGAAGAAGGATTGAAATGTGTTCCGGGCTGGAATCTTGTAAGAGTCGAGGAAACAAGGACACCTCGCAGCTCTATGATTTCCCGAGAACTTATGATGAGTTATTTACGCTCGTGGGCAGCGAAAACTCATGGCGACAGTGGTTTTGTGCGCCTATATTATACTTGAGACATCGGTCAACCGCCAGGCTCATGCATTACGAACCCCGAACCTTCATGTTGGATGGACCCATGTGAGGCCATTAATTAATCGTTATCCTCGACGTAGGAATAATTACAAAAGCTCATTCAATACCTGTTGGCATAATAGTCAATTAAGATCCTTTGGGAACATGTGTGCCGGTTAGGACACAGTATTTGTCTTGTAAATCTCCACTGCTTAGAGAGGGAAGCTTTCAAACTTTTAGAAAGGTCGAGATAATTGGTGGAACGACCCATCCCACTTTCTATTGTGTAGCGATTTCCTTAGCCGAGGGTCGGTGCCAACCACCCGAACCGCTCAGGCAAGTTATAAAGGGAAGAGATTCTAGACCTTGTTAAAATGACATATAATGCGAGATTGTTATGTTGAGTATTATAGCCATGTGGTTTGTGAACACATGGATAATTATAGTTCATCCTGATGGTTCATTAATTTAGCTATCTGACGAATAGTTACATGATATATTTGTACTGTCACTGGAACCAAGTCATGTAGTTGGTTACTAGATGCCAATCGCCATGAGCGCGAGGTAGTCTATTGTACAATCCGACATAAGCTATAACGTAACGTTTTATATAGGAATCACAGACAGCATGCGGTGAAACCATATAATTGAAGGATGTGTCGGGGGTAGCTTACATAATTATGGAGTTGCACGGTGATTTTGGTGCAACGTCCAAATAGGTAAATGCATGCAAAGCATTTCATTGGTGAGAAGAAAAATATTAAAACACGCACGGCACACATAATTGTTTAACGTAAAGAGGTTTAAGGAATAATCCTTGTTGTAATATTAAAGAAGTCACATTGTATGACTGTTATGTTAATGTAAAGTTGTTTTGAAGTCGTAGGTGCATCAGCGCACTAGTATATCCTTGTGAAGTTCACAGAAGGGTAAAGCATTATGGCTAGGTATGACTTTGTTGTGATTTCATAGTTGTTTATTTATGGATTGTGGAAGTAAAAATTTTGTTTGTTTGATTTTATGCTTTTTGGGTATTGTTTTGTGTTTGAAGCCATGATTTATTTTAATGAATTAAAGTTTTAGAATAGAGTTGTGCTTTATCATTGTAGAGTTGATACCTTTTTGCCTCAAATCCAAAATATGCACTGCAAAATTGGGGTTACCGTACACGCCTGAGAGCTGATGCTAGTTGGAGGCGGATGCATATTATCCAACGAGATTACTCACATGGGTACATGGGATTTGATGTCCTATGCTGTGATTTGAGCTAAAGGTACGACTAAAGTCGGTCAGATTTAATGCACACAACTCTATTAAAGTAAGAGTTAACGAAGTAGGGTGTGACCGCTCCTAATCCATAGCTAAGTTCCGATACGTATATATAAATTTTGATAGATTGTGCTTATTCTCTACTCATTTATCATGGCCCAAGCAGCGTGGGACGGTATTAACTCTTTATGGAACCGCCTGCGTCAGTGCAATATGAGCGATGTTGGCATTGCACGAACCGGGCAACGATAGATACAGATATAATTTATCATGACGCCCATCTGTGGAGTCTATGGTAGTAAAAGCTCTATTAATTTATCATGGCGCCCAGAATACGTGGAACTTATGGGATTTAGGGAAAACCCATAGATTTTTTATGGTATTTCATGGGGAAAACCATAGTAATTGTTTTGCCTCAAACTGTGTTTGAGTGATTTTTGAATTCAGTAGGCTTTTTGAGGTAACGCAGAATCTCTCTATTGAGAAGAGAATGGCCTAAGGGTACGAGCGTTACATACCCAATCCACAATCTACTAAAATATTATCAGGTTTTGTACGACTTCACAATATGTGTGCAGTGTTTGATGTTTCTCTTCGAAACGTATCCACATATTTTTTCAGGAAGCCTGCCTGCATATTTAAGTGTGTTATTGTAAAATGCCAGGTACGGAGGAGATCTTGCAAGTTATTGCAGGACTGAAACAACATTTTGATGCTGCTAACGAGCAGAATAAACTGGAAACCAAGGCGTTCCAGGATAGCATAAACACTCGGTTAGATGAGAACCAGAGAGAGTTAAATAACAGGTTAGATGCCAATCAGGAGGCAATTAATGCAACTCAGGTTGAAATAAACAACCGTTTAGAGGCAAATAAAGTTGAATATAAAGCTGAATTGAGTAATCGGTTAGATGCAAATCAGGTTGCACTAGATAATAAGTTAGGTCAAATGCAAGAAGTCATTAAGACCGAAGTAACAGATACTGTTGTAAGCATTGTATCGGAAATGCAGGTAAATACTGACAAACGTTTCGAGGCCATAGAAGCCAAACTTGAGGGTAATTTGCAAGCGTGTAGGCATGCTCAGGAGCAAACCAACAGTAAATTAGAGGCGTTGTCTAACGATATTAAGGATATTCAGATCCAAAACGAGGCGAATCTCGAACGCCAAGCGAAACAGTTCGCAGAGTTTACGAAAACAGTAGACCAGAGATTAGAGGAGAACGACTCCAAATGGGACCAGAAATTGAAAAGCTACGCTAGAGCAATTAACGGTGACCTCAAGAAACAGGACCAGAATATATTAGGTCAATGCCAGGAAATAGGCGAAATTAAGGCTATCGCTCAGGAAAATAAGGAGCTGGTAGGCAACGTGAAAGGTCAGATGGGTAAAGTTCATAAAGAACTGGACCAAGTGCAAAGTGATATTGTCATAGTCAATAAAAGACAAGAGGAAAATAGAGGCGAGATCACCAAGGTCCGGAATGAATTGTCTAAAGTCAATGGACACATTCAAGATGAAATTAAAGGTCTGAGAGAAGAACTCGAAATAAGAGAAGGCCAGAAAACAGAGGCAAGCGACAAGACCCTTGCTCAAATTAAAGAGGACGTAGAGGATGAAATATCCCATATCAAACAAAGTCTGAAAGAAGACAAGGTGAAAATCTTTCAAGTAGCCGAGGAAAACCGAGATAGGCTTACGAGAATAGAGAAAGAAGTCATTACTCGCCTAGAAAGAGCAGAAATGCGCCATAACCAAATGGAGACTAGGATAATAGCACAGGAGGAGACACTTCTGAAATATCCTAAGTCAAGTGAAGGCAGCATAGAGGATATAAGAAAAACAAGGTGGGCAGACCTAGAAACCCAACCTATAAGCAGGAACGCTGCAGGCGCAGGAGAAAGTCCTTACATGACGCCAGGTGTACCAATTGCGGCATCGACGCCACATGAAAATGCGATGCACACCCAGGTGATAAACGTCATTAGGGCAAGCGAAGAAAAACCTAGGAAGTTTTCAGGTAGTCACTGTAGTATGACACCAAAATATTGGTTAAAGGAAGTGACCGAATATCTCAATGATGCACGAATACCGCAGGAGCGTAGGCTACGTGCTATAGAGAAGTTAACAGAGGGGGAGTGCGCATTATGGTTTCGCAGCTTCCGTTACACTTTTGATACTGTTGAGGAATTCCGCGAGGCATTCTTGAAGAGGTATTGGGACGCCGCGACTCAGCAGAATTTACGGCTGGATTTGTATGCCAAAAAGTACAGCACGAACAACCCGACGAAGTACGCAGAATTCTTCATATCGCAGATGTGTCGTTTTAAAGAGCTGGATCAAAAACCTAGTGAACTGGAGCTATGCATTGCTATCGCCAAACAGCTTCCATACGAGATCCAAAGGCTACTAATCTCGGCTAATGCGAAAACGGCTATGGAAATGGAGACAGTTCTAAGGCAACTGGACCTCACCACAGCAAATACTATGCGTCAGAGTCGAACCGTGGAACAAGTCCACGTGACCAACACACAGACTGACCAACAGCAAGCTCCAAGGAACAACAAGGCCACGAGCACAGAAACTTTAGATTCCTATGGACGGCAATGGGAACAGGAACCCAGAAAATGGCAGTCAAGGTACAAAGGAAATGCTAATAAAGCAGGAAGAGGTCGAAGTTCGTGGAATAAACACGATAACAGGGGCAAACCGTACCATAACAATGGAGGTAATAATGGCCAGGAAGGCAATAATAGAAATTGGAGACCCCAAGAGAGAAGAAATAACTTCGATGACGAGGCAGAAGAGCGATATCATGCTTCTTTGCGATACCTCGAAGAAAGGGGAGATGAGCCCCAGAAATCACAAGTCCGCTGGCAAGAAGTCATGCAGAACAGGACATCGCCAGACAGATATGGAGATGGAGCTAAGAGTTTGGAACTACAGCGCAGCGAACAGGAGAGAAGGAACTCCAAAGGGGCGGGCGCTGAAGAAAAAAAAAAACGCCAAAATTAGAAGAGCTCGAGACTGATGGATGGAAGTCTATTAACATCGTCAATTGGATAGCCAAACCAGAAGAATTGATTGACGATACAGGAGGACCACAGGTCATGGTCAAGAGAGAATTGCCTATTATAATTGTGAGAGTGGCAGGATTAAAAGTCAGAAGTCTGCTAGACACAGGATCAACAGTGAGCCTGATGACACAAGCTCTATATAATGAAATAGCCCGGAGAGAGAACATTTTGAAGATACCGATCTCCAGTGTCAAAATTAAAGGGGTAATTCCAGACAGAACAATGATATGTAAATACCAGGTATTCCTAGATTTACAGATAGGAGGCTCTATTTTCTCACAGAGTTTTCTGTTAGTAAACAAACTACCTTATAACCTACTTATTGGGGCAGAGTTTATAAGGGAATACAGAGTGATAATTGACCTAGCACAGGACAGGGTTATGTTCCATGTGAATGAAGAAGCTGAAGGCTTAGAGGTCGCACTCAATGAAATTGAACCAGGATCCAGTGAACAAGTATGGCATACATACAGAGATGTGGCTGATGAAGAAGTATTAGCTATGGAGCAGTTAGAAGCGGAGCTCAAAACACTAGCCACAGACTTGGAAAAAGATCTGGAACCCAAATTGGAAGACTACATTTCGGAGAAGCTAGAAGAAGCGAAAATGGGGCTAAAAGAGAAGGAAAATTTAAAGCAGTTATTGCTGGAACAGAAGGAAGTCTTTGATTCGAGACCTGGTCGGATAAAGAACTTCACTTATGCTTTTCAAGTCAGTGATTGGACACCATTTAGGCAGAAACCCTACCCTATAGCTGAAAAGCATTATGCTAAAGTGAAAGAGGCAATTCAGGAGATGTTGGAGGCCGGTGTTATTGAGAAAACACCTACGCCTTATGTAAGTCCATTGGTAATTGTACCAAAGACAGACGGATCTGTCAGAGTCTGCTTGGACCTGAGACGCTTAAATTTGAGAGTTATTCCGGAATTTGACCAAGTGCCACCTATTAAAGAGATCCTCAGGAAGTTTAAAGGGAAAACTATATTCTCAAACCTGGATATCACATCCAGTTTCCACCATCTTGAATTAGAGAAGAAAACTAGTCTGTTGACAGGATTTATGTTTGATCAACATACATTCACATTTTTAAGGCTACCTTTTGGGTTGAAAACAGCTGGTTCAGCCCTGATAAGAGCGTTAGATCGCAATCTATCAGATGAGGTTAAAGAGAGTACCATCAGATATGTAGACGACATTCTACTCACATCAGAATCTCTGGAGGAGCACATGAGAGACCTGAAGAAGTTGCTAGATGACCTTCGAGAAGCGAATTTTAAGGTCAATATCATGAAATCGCACTTCTGTCAGAGGGAAGTTAAATTCCTAGGGCATGTTATTGATGCAAATGGAGTGAAGCCCAATCCAGATAAATTGGAGGTAATTCGGAATTTCCCTCGACCCACGAAAGTAAAGCACGTCCGACAGTATTTGGGAGTAATTGGATTCTTTTCGAACCACTGCCCAAACTATACTGCGACAGTAGCACCACTGCAGGACCTATTGAAGAAAGGCGGCAGATGGAATTGGACGGAGCAATGTCAGGAAGCATTCGTGAGGTCAAAACAAATGCTTTTGGAATATGTGAAACTGGGATACCCAGATTATACCCAGAAGTTCATCATACAGACGGATGCATCACTTATTGGGATTGGAGCGATGCTATTCCAGGAAAATGTTGACCAGCCTGAGAAGAAAGTTTTTATCGCCTTTATAAGCAGAAGACTGAGAGCCCATGAGAAAAATTACACGATCACAGAGATAGAATTGCTCGCAATTTTGTACGCGTTGCAATCGTGGCACAAACTCGTGTACGGCTTCCGAATAGTCCTGAGAACAGACCATAAAGCTTTAACATTTTTGTTAAAGACAGATTTGTCTAGTCAGAGATTGACAAGATGGTCCCTGTATATCCAGCAATTTAATGTGGAAATAGAATACTGTCCAGGGAAAGAGAATGTAATACCGGACATATTAAGTCGTTACCCTAGAGAAGAAGAAGTGCTAGCGGTCCAGATTGAGAATCGAGATCAGAAGACGTTGGATGACTTAAGGAACATTACCAACCTACAACGCGAAGACCCATGGTTGAAGATGATAATCGATTACTTTGAGGGGCGCTTAGCAAGGGGAACTGCGATATACAGAGAGGCGGAGGCATTGGCAACAGATTATGTATGGTATAATCAGATATTACACAAGTGGGACGATGTGGAGCACACACGTCAAAGGATTGTAATTCCTGCATCTTTGCAGAGGAGATTAGTATGGCTAGCCCACAGAGCATTTGGTCATCCGGGGATTGATAAAATCTGTGCTCTGTTGAAGGAAGCATTTACTTGGCCAAAATTGAGAGAAACGGTGAGAAATGCTATTAGAACATGTGATCTTTGCCAAAGGGTAAAGCCGAATCCCTTTTTAATGAGGCAACGACCTATCCCGTTATTACCAGAGAAGCCAAGGCAGCTATTGAGTATCGACAACTTTGGACCATTGCCTAGAGCACGTAGAGGCAATAGACACATTTTTGTAGCCATGGATGTATTTTCGAAAATGGTGGTGTTGTGCCCCATTCAAAAGACAAGTTCAAAACAGGCCTTGAAGCGCCTGAAAGAGAGAGTTATTCCGATTCTTGGGAAGCCGGATAACATTCTCTCGGACCACGGAAGTTGCTTTACTAGTGCAGAATTTCGTCGAGAACTGGAGACTCTAGGAATTAGGCAGATTTTATCTACCATTCGCCATCCTGAGGCAAGTCCCGTTGAAAGAGTAATGAGAGAGATCCAGAAATACATGAAGATCTACTGTTCTGAAGCGAATTGGCGTTGGATTGAATTTCTAGAAGTAATTGAATACTGTATAAATAATACTGTACATGAGGCGACAGGTCAGGTTCCCGTTACTCTACATCTGGATCAGAGACCAGAGAGACCGTGGAATGGTGTTATTCCATTACCAGTAGACGCACAGCCCGGTAGAGAATTGAGGATCCAACGAACCTTTGAATATCTAAAAGCACAGGCGGAGAGACGTCAGAGAAGGAATCGTGCGAAGAGGTATCATAAACCGCTTCTCGTGGGACAGAAAGTTTTAATTAAGAAACCCGCCAGTTCAGATCCAGAGGCACGGAAGTATAAGAAGTTTAATTTTTCTTACCACGGCCCGTTCGAGGTGATAAGAGACCTCCAGAACAATGCATACAGGTTAAGGCATTTAGAGAATGGAAACGAGGTCGTTATGAACATAGCCAACTTGAAAATTTATTACTCGCCAGAAGAATTCGATGAACCAGAAGAAGAATTAGTAACGCACACCCAACTCAACGTGGAGAGCGGAGGCAGGCAAGCAGGCAGACCTGAATGTTGGAACGGCGAGACGGGACGAGAAGCAGACAGTTTACCCAGTGTAAGCGGAGAGCAGAAAGAATGCCAGTGTTTGCGAGAACTCTATGAAGAAATGGTCAGAGTAGCCAGAGAGGTTGAGGCTGTAAACGCGACCCTTCGCAGGGAGAATAGACAGCTCAGAAACAAGGCCGAGTGTGGAAGGGGGAATACTACTAACCCACTCGCAGCCAGACAAGGTGAAGGACCCCAGACGTAAACACAGACGGTGGTCGACAGTCAGCTGGTTACTTATATAAGCCACTTGCATTGGACTTTTATAAGTTTTGCAAGGGGAACATGAACCCGATGGGGTTATGCTGACTGGAATCGAACATGGTTCTCAGAGACTGTGATCTCAGTAAAAAGGTTCCGCCAGGAAGCGAACCAGAGATCTGTACAGGGAGTTTCTTGGTAAAAACCCCTCGAAAGAGATGTATATTTAATCACTGGTGTGATTTTTGATGAAATGGCATTATTTATTAAAATAATGTAGGAAATAATGAGCAGATTATATCATTATAAGACGATTTGGTGTAAGCTATTGGAGGTTTGAAGCACAGAGGAGGGCAGAGCTGACATTTACTAATCGGCCCAGAATTGTGGGTTGGTCTCAGTGGAGCCACGTCCATCTCTGTCACCCCATTATGTCGTCTGGAGCAGGGGAGAGGCCTGAAAAATGACACAGTTATTCCCCGACGGAGAATAGATGTAGAGGAGGGGCGGAGAAATGCCCAGAAAAATCATTGATTACTCGTGATTGGAGTAACGAATCGAGATGAGAGTTGCACACAGGTGAATATCTTGGCAAGAAGATAATTTTAGAGTCTTTTACATGCGAAATTGGTGCATATTTAGTGATGTGCGTAAGGACTGTGAAGCGACCATTGTTCGCGGAGGGATGTGAAGATGTTGACGGGGAGTTCCCGGTTAGGTAGCGTCCCACGCCACGGAGAAAGGAATTAATATTAATTAATTGGACGAGCGATTCCTTTGCACACATATAGTTTTGGGACCTGTGAAGAGAGAGGAACACAATGATCATGGTTTGAAGACCGGAATCATGCTGTGAGAGGAGCGAAGATTACGCGGGAAGATGTTGCTCTACTTTCTGTGGAAATCCGATATAAGGGAGTAGACCCCAGGAGGAGCTCTCAGTACTTGAACCTCAGTCCTACTCTGTTCTCAGTGTTACTCTGTTCTCAGTTGAACCTCACTTTGAAACTCACTCTGTTCTAACTCAGCCAAGTGCAGTCTACATGCCGCCAAGCGCAGTTACAGCCAGTTACAGTTTTACTCAATTGTCAATTGTAGCACAATGGAAATAAGTTGCAATCAGTATGCAGCAAATATGCAGCAGTACGAGACAGCGTGTAAGCCGCAGACAGAAGTCTTCAAATAAGCTACGTGCAGTCTTCGAGTGAAACTTCAGTCAGCTACAGCCAGGGTGAAGCAAGTTCGTCAAGGCATAACGCATGACGGATCTATTCATCGAGACGCCGAACAAAGACGGGTATGTGTAAAAGAAACAGTAAACATGCTTGTATGAATAATAGTCGTGATACAGGCATAATCAGCCGCACGAACTATGACGTGTTCAGTTATGAAGCACCGTATAGACAAACGGTAGAACTATTGTATATAATTATTTGTGAAAGTGTTGAACTTTATTAAGCGCAGTGTGTATTGTATTAACTAATCGTATATGTGTAACTACGATAGAATGCGCGAAGGAAACTTTACTAAGTGTTTGGTATTGCCATGAGAGTACCAGAGGGTAACGCTTACTGTAGGAGTAATGATCGTCACAAAAACTGTTGGAGAGTTCCGAGAGCAGATAACCAGACTTTCAATCAGGAGTTGGTAACGTCAAATGCCGTCGACACCTGCAATTTCGATCTCTGCTAGGGAATTTCAGCATTGAAGTGTGTATAAAGTGACGAGTGTTCAGTGTAATGTATGTAAAAATATCATTTAAAGTAGTGTTTGATGAAGTGTTTCACATGTTTGGGGAGTGATAACTTCCTGAAAGGTATGCAACGTGTCGTGTTGGTGATAGAAATTACGTATAATCAAATGTGTGTAAACAAGAGAAATATGTCGCGTTAAACCCATTATGGCGGGCGACATGGAAGAATATGATTGGTTGGAGCCACCTTAGATGCCTATAGAGATGTAAGTACCCCACAAATTATGGTTATAATTATGTAGAAGTATGGACCGATGCATGTCTGTGATTCCGTAAAGGTATTGTGAATTCCTTATAGATGCCAGTAAAAATCAGTTAGGAGGCTGATCCTCCATGTTTAATCAGTATTGAGTTGATTTTTATAGAGTTGGAATGATGATTTGCATCATTAAGTGGAGTAATTTTTCCCACTATGAATTAAGAATGGCAATCAGTTATGTAAATGTAACGAACGCGATTGTTCGAGTTTAAAACGTCTAGCTATGTCGGAAATTTTGGTAATTTATATGAGAATAATAATAAATGATGATTTTGGTCATTTATGTCAATGAGATTTATAATAATAATAATAAATTACGATTTTGATCGTTTATGTCAGTGAGAAATGATGATAATAATAATAATGGTTATTAAGAGTATGAATGAACACATCAGGAAACAAATAAATGTTGTAAGCGAGAATTATTAACGCTAAGTGCAAGACTTATCAATCTAAGCAGGAAGATGTTACAATGAGATTACATTTCAGTAATTATGGAAAGAAGCTTTATATCAGAATATTGCATATATTCAGTAATGATACCAGTAATGAAAGAGCTTTTATTGAATTGAATTTGCAGCTTAATTGAGAAGCTTATAGAGTAAATGTTAGATTTCTCTTAATATTAGAGGTCGGAATGTCGTAGCATGGAGCATTAGGGGCCAGATAGTCTATTCTACGTATGAATTCTCCTATGTCGTGGACATTGTTGGAGACATTATTTGCCAGAGTTTTAGTGAATGGACCCTAGCTCTGAAGAAGGATTGAAATGTGTTCCGGGCTGGAATCTTGTAAGAGTCGAGGAAACAAGGACACCTCGCAGCTCTATGATTTCCCGAGAACTTATGATGAGTTATTTACGCTCGTGGGCAGCGAAAACTCATGGCGACAGTGGTTTTGTGCGCCTATATTATACTTGAGACATCGGTCAACCGCCAGGCTCATGCATTACGAACCCCGAACCTTCATGTTGGATGGACCCATGTGAGGCCATTAATTAATCGTTATCCTCGACGTAGGAATAATTACAAAAGCTCATTCAATACCTGTTGGCATAATAGTCAATTAAGATCCTTTGGGAACATGTGTGCCGGTTAGGACACAGTATTTGTCTTGTAAATCTCCACTGCTTAGAGAGGGAAGCTTTCAAACTTTTAGAAAGGTCGAGATAATTGGTGGAACGACCCATCCCACTTTCTATTGTGTAGCGATTTCCTTAGCCGAGGGTCGGTGCCAACCACCCGAACCGCTCAGGCAAGTTATAAAGGGAAGAGATTCTAGACCTTGTTAAAATGACATATAATGCGAGATTGTTATGTTGAGTATTATAGCCATGTGGTTTGTGAACACATGGATAATTATAGTTCATCCTGATGGTTCATTAATTTAGCTATCTGACGAATAGTTACATGATATATTTGTACTGTCACTGGAACCAAGTCATGTAGTTGGTTACTAGATGCCAATCGCCATGAGCGCGAGGTAGTCTATTGTACAATCCGACATAAGCTATAACGTAACGTTTTATATAGGAATCACAGACAGCATGCGGTGAAACCATATAATTGAAGGATGTGTCGGGGGTAGCTTACATAATTATGGAGTTGCACGGTGATTTTGGTGCAACGTCCAAATAGGTAAATGCATGCAAAGCATTTCATTGGTGAGAAGAAAAATATTAAAACACGCACGGCACACATAATTGTTTAACGTAAAGAGGTTTAAGGAATAATCCTTGTTGTAATATTAAAGAAGTCACATTGTATGACTGTTATGTTAATGTAAAGTTGTTTTGAAGTCGTAGGTGCATCAGCGCACTAGTATATCCTTGTGAAGTTCACAGAAGGGTAAAGCATTATGGCTAGGTATGACTTTGTTGTGATTTCATAGTTGTTTATTTATGGATTGTGGAAGTAAAAATTTTGTTTGTTTGATTTTATGCTTTTTGGGTATTGTTTTGTGTTTGAAGCCATGATTTATTTTAATGAATTAAAGTTTTAGAATAGAGTTGTGCTTTATCATTGTAGAGTTGATACCTTTTTGCCTCAAATCCAAAATATGCACTGCAAAATTGGGGTTACCGTACACGCCTGAGAGCTGATGCTAGTTGGAGGCGGATGCATATTATCCAACGAGATTACTCACATGGGTACAATACATATTAACGAGTTGAAACATACATCTAGGGTTCTGTCCACCACCCGTTTTCTTGGCGTGCAATCGCGTGCGGGTGCATGAGGATTGTGATTTGTGTCTGTGTTGCAAGCTGCGAGTGAAAATGGACTTAACTTACTGTTAGAACTTTACCACTATACTGTGTTGTTATGTACGGAAATGCAAGATATTGGTAACAACATAAATAAACATATTTCTTTTTGAGTAGATAATAATCATGCCTAGCCTGGTCTGAGCGCGACTATAAGCGAACAGTATCGTTTAAAATTAAATAATATTTTACGAGCGTTCTAGGAATATTATTTTTAATATTAAAATAATAGTAATTAATATTGTTATATTGCTAGGGCCTCCCCTGATGGTAACTATGTTATTGTCAGTGGCGGATAAGGTGGGGCCCACAACAATAGGAAATACTAAATATATAATATCAAATGGAAAGTAGTTTTGTAATAATCATAAAATAAAGAATAATTATAATATTTTGAATACACTACAGTGCATTTTTTAATAATTTGAAAGAAACCTTTAAGTCACCTTGAAGAAGATTATGTAAAATATGAAAAGACGTGGCATAGTAATATTTTAATATTTCATATTTTACATAATCTTGCTAAACGGTCAAGGGAGGTCATAGCTGCACTGAAAAAAAAAAGAATTACAAATTAGTTTGAAAAGTTTGAAAAGTATACATAATTAATTAATTAATTACATTTTAAAAAATCCATGGCACGGGGCCCTGAGCGGTCACCCTTCTCGCCCTCCCATAGATCCGCCCCTGGTTATTGTGATGGGTGTATTGTTTACTCAGGTGAGAATTGTGAAGGAGGCGGCCTTGGCCTTAAGTTAGAAACTATCCCGATATTTGCCTGGAGTAGAAGTAGAATACCAAGGAAAACGACTTCCAAGATGACTGAGGTGTGAATCGAACCCACCTATTCTCAGTTTTGCTTTACGAGGCTGAGTGTACCCCGTTCCAGCCCTCATGTCAGAATTATATTTCTTGGCAGAGCCGGGAATCTAACCCTGACCTCCGGGGCGACAGCCAAGCATGCCAGCCGCTACACCACGAGGTGATCGTATTTCCAAACATTAAAACAGCTATTTTGAAAGTTAACAGTAGTTTGTTTCCAATTCATTTTCATTAAAATAACAATTTCCTTTTATTTTTAATTCAAAACTCGAAAGAACCATACCATTTCTTTGGGGTAATGGGTGGAGGGTTCTTGGACTGATAAGTTTGGAGCTGGTCTATGACCTACTGTATATTTACCCTTGATGCTTTACCCTTTTAACCAACAATCAACTAGCACCATACTGACCGTTATGTCATTAGGATTGTTGACACTGGTTTCGTAATACTGTACTTGTAACTCCATCCACTAAGCAATCGTCAGTCGTCAACTTGAATCAGACTTCCTTTGGTCAAGTGTCTAGTTCCTTCCCTCAAGTGTCGAGTGAAGAGGATGTATGAGGACGTGTCGAGAGAATTGTGATATCTCTGTGTCTATAAACAGAGACCAGGTGTTCTCAAAGTCTTTGAGACTGTGAACAACAACTTCAGGCCATACAAAGTACCCGAGCACCGTAAAGTTGAATAATAATAATAATAATAATAATAATAATAATAATAATAGAAGTAGAACAGTAAAAGAAATCGAACAAATAATTCGTGAGCTCAAAAACAACAAGGCTCCAGGGGAAGATGGTATGATTGCCGATATGTTGAAACTAGGAGGCAGAAACTTTCCTAAAAAAAATCCAAGCTATTATTACAAATGTAGGCCTATCGACAAATGATACAATTCCCGTAGAATGGAAATGTGCCATAATCCACCCATTACATAAGAAAGGGGGCAAAACGAACATTAAATAATAACTACAGAGGTATTTCCTTACTAGCAGTCACGTACAAAATTCTCTCAAAAATCATACAGACAAGACTTGAAGTGCAAACAGATAATTTAAATGAAGACTGTAAGGCAGGATTCCGGAAATGCAGGTGTTGTGCAGAACAAATCCTCAATCTTAAGGCCATCCTGCAAATACGTAAAGCTAGACAAACTGTGATCACATTTTGTAGACTTTAAAAAAGCTTAACTTACGACGCAATAGCCAGATCGACCCTTTTCAGTGTATTAGATTAATTCAAAGTAGACAAGAAAACAAGAGAATTAATCAAGCAAGCATTAACAGATAGGTAAAAGAAAAAGCCAACTTCGCACAGGCCATGAAGGCCCTGTGAAAAGTAGAAAGTAGAGGCTTCCACTCTTTGTGACATCGGCACTAGTAGATTGGATGGAGGTCAGCTTCATGCCCGACCGTCTTTGCTCCCAGGAATTACCCTGGTGCTCATTTCTGGTGTAGGCTGAGTAAACGCCAGGGCTATTTGCGTTTCCGAAAGTGGTAGTTTTTTTTTCTAAAATCCACTACCTGGGTGGGGATCGAGCCCACTCCCATTCAGTTAGAAGCTCAGCGCCTCTACCGACTGCGCCACGCATCCCCAAACAGATAGGTACCATTTCAAAAGTTAAATTCTTAAGCGAAATGTCTGAACCTTTTGATGTTAAAACTGGAATACGACAAAGAGATGGACTGTCCCCCTTTATAATTTAATCTGTTCTAGAAAATGTGATTAGGATATCGGAAAAGGAAGTAAAAGGGGTAACAATTGTCAAACTAAGCGAGAACAAAATCAATTTACGATATTTGGCCTTTGCAGATGATCAGGTAATGTTGTCCAATAATAGGCAGGAAGCTAATCCATTGTAAAACTCCATAAAATTGCAGCCAAAACCAGACTCTAGATCTCCTTCCAAAACCCCAGTTCATGGAAGGATCTCGTCGGTACTGTTCGAGTCCATGCTCTATGAACTTGCGAGGTGAGGAGAAAGAGCAGGGAGGGGTCGGGCGTGAAGAGAAGGATCTGACAACAGCCCACCGTGATATATGGTATTCCTTTCTATTCCAATACTGCTAACATTCGGCCGTTGCTCAAACCACTGTGGTGTTAGGAATGACTGAGTGAGTCACCGACTAATGCATTTGCTTCTGTTACTACGCAAGGACCGAGAAACCGCATCACTCGTCACCACCACTACTAATAGTCCGCGATGCACATTCCTCTCAGGTTCACGCAGCTTAGACTCGAGCAGTACATGGATTAACAACCTTTGGTAACTCGGTTGGGTAAGGTACGGTAACTCAAGTGTCTAAATTCAAATACCTAGGAGAAATTATCCAACCCTCAGGCCTGAATCGTGATGCAAGCAAAGAGAGAATCTCTAAATTGTAAAGATCCTACAGAATCACATGGAACAGGTATAATAAGAAATCCAACTCCCGTAAAGCGTAGTTGGTAGCATGCTGAACTACTGTGCCCAAGATAGTGGGTTCAAACCCGGCCGAAGTCATCGGATTTTTTAAGAGCGTAAATATCCTTCAGTAGGCCTATGCCTTCCTTCGGAGGTCATGTCATAGATTTATTTATTCCACATACTAAACTTGTGTGAAGTTAAATTTCTCGGTTAGATTTCTTCACTGGAACGCTCTATCAAAGTTCCAACATTCACCACTAGGTATCATTGACATCTGGTAGCGAAAGTTGGAACTACTTAAAATTGAAGGGAACTTGTAGCTCACCCTATGGATGTCCGCTAGATGCAGCTACAGCTTCTGGCGAGCCGAACATGTCCTCGGACACTCTCGGCACTAAAAGCCATACGATAAATAAATAAACAACTACCGTACCGTATATTACAACACGATAATCAAACCCAAGGTACTCTACGCCTCTGAAACACGGATCATTGGAGGCAGCCCACTAATTGAAAATATACAAAAACAAGAAGGCTGAGGGCTGGATCGGGGTACTCTCAGCCTACTGAGTCAAAACTGAGACGAGTTCGATTCCCATCTCAGCCATCTTGGAAGTGGTTTTCCATGCACTTCTACTCCTGGCAAATGCCGAGGAGGTTCCTAATTAATTTAAGGCCACTGCTGCGTTCTTCCAAATCTTCATCTGAATTATATTCACACTAATACAGCCATCACAATAACTCAGGTTATCAGGTAAACTCCACACATACCCAAGTACACGGGGCTACATGACCACGATGTCGCAGGGCCCCTAAATCAATCAACAATAACAACGAGCTTGACTTGCAGAGTGCCTCGGTTCCAATACATTCTACCACCACAATGTGTTCCATCGGAAGTTTTGTGTCAGGCAGTGACGAAATATTGGAGATGTGTTTCATGTCTTGTGATAGTGGTGTCATCAGTGTGAGTCACAGCGATAAGTGTGTAGTAAGCAAAGTAGTAACGTTACACTGCGTCACACGAGAGCGCGCGGGAACGGAGAAGGCTGACTAGGCACAGCCCAGCTTCAGTTCCTAGACCAAGATAACGGCTGCTTGTTTCGGCACCTGCTAGTGTCAAGTTAGTCGATAAAGCCACACTTGGTGCTGGGAGTCTGTTTGCTTGGGGAGCTATAACGCCGTTCCTTTGCGGTAACGAGGGGTTAACACCGTTACTAGTAACCATTCCTTTGCGGTAACGAGGAGTTAACGCCGTTATTAGTATCCGTCGGTTAACGACCACCGTAAAACCACCTATTTACATCTCAAAGCACACAGCTAGGTTTTAAAAATGCATGATGAAATAATGCTGATAGAAATATGTACAAATAACCATTGAAGGCCTTTGTCTGGAGCGTGGCGCTCTATGGAAGTGAAACTTGGACTATTGGTGCAGCAGAAAAGAGGAGAATTGGAGCGTTTGAAATGTGGTGTTACAGAAGAATGATGAAGATCAGATGGGTAGATAGGGTTAGAAATGAAGAGGTATTAAGACTAGTGGGAGAGGAGAGATGTTTCTGGCGACTGCTAATGAAGAGAAGAGATAGGTTGGTAGTACACATACTAAGACACCCAGGAATAGCAAGCCTAGTTATGGAAGGAAGGGTCGAGGACAAGAACTGTAGGGGCAGACCATGGTTAGAATATGTTAAACAGATTGCCTCGGATGTAGGGTGTGGTAGCTATGTAGAGATGAAACGATTAACTCAGGACAAGGAGGCATGGAGACCTGCATCAAACCAGCCAAAAGACTGAAGACTCAAACAACAACAACCACTGTCTTCGTTTTGAAATGAAAAATTGCGCATTTCAAGTTCGACTGGTTTCGATTTTATAAATGTTACAAACTATGGAAAGAAGGAAAAGCATTGGGAAAGTTGTTGTTGTAGTTGTTGTTTTAGGGGTTTGGGACATCTTGGTAATCAGCCTTTAGGTGTGTGTTGATTTTTGTCTGATAACGTAAGTTTGCCTCTCACCTTCGTGCACTGGGTTCGATTCCTGGTGAAAGCATGTGAGATTCGCGAAGTGAAATGCCATGTCCTGTGGTTCGGATTTCACATTAAAATGCTGGTCCTCCCGTGGCTCATTATCACGAGATTAATGGTCACATTAAACTATGAGTACAAACTTGTGGTACCGGTAACTGTATACATTACGGCCAAGGATTGGGGTGGTTCCCCCGAGACTTGAAATAAGGTACTAACCTGGCATTTGCTTGGGAGAGGGGGGGGGGGGTGTAGAAAATCCCGGGGAGACACTACACTCAGGATAACCAGTGTCAGCTCTGGGATTCGAGCCCCCGATCTCCGGATTTGCTGCACCTTCTCGGTTAAATTACAACAACCCTGGGAGAAAGACAAGCCTCCGTGGCTTATGCGGCAGCACGCCGGCCTCTCACCGCTGGGTCCGTGGTTCAAATCACGGTCACTCCATAAGATCTGTGCTAGACAAAACTGAGGCAGACAGGTTTTTCTCCGGGTACTCCGGTTTTCCCTGTCAAAAATGTCATTCCAGCAACACTCTCCACTATCATTTCATTTCATCTCATTCATTTAATCATTGCCTCAGAGGAGTGCGACAGGCTTCGGCAGCCGGCACAGTTCGTATCCTCGCGAGAAGGGGCTTCATTCATTCCGTGTCTGACCCGATCGGTCGACTGGAAGCAGGCTGTGGATTTTTTTCTGGGAGAAAGACACGCAATCGCGTGCAACTGGTTAGCTACTGTAGTTTCACTTCATGATGGTGACAAACTATTCCACATCATCTGTAGAGTGTTATCCGTCTTCCTGCGCAAGGGTGCTTTCAGGGACCTGTCCCAGCTTTCCGGCGAATTAGATTACTGCTGTGCGTTGACAAAAGCCTTGCACAATCTAATACGACCAGCCCCCTACAAGACGTGTATTTTAGATCGAAGAAACATTCTTTGGAGCTCTCCCCCAAGCATCCAGTATAAAAACATGCTTCTTTTCTAGTCTTGTAGACATTTTTATCCCACAAAAGAGAGGAAACCCTAAAATCCAATTTCCAGTAAACGGACCCATTGAGCTATTGACGGCTTGTCCTGGGTCTGGGCATTGTACCTTGCAAGGATGTGCAGTATTGTGCAGGTGGATGTACAGTCACAGGACCTAAGACCTGGACCGCAACATTCGCTAATAGCAGTGATACAAATAAACATTGTGCACCTCCTGGTGTACGGGCTAGCAGACTTGGCTGTCGCCCTGGAGGTCCAGATTCAATTCCCGGCTCTACCAAGTAATTTTGCTCTCATTGCTGAGCGTATCATGATAAAAATAATTCTCTTAAAGGCGTATAATACTACTACTTCTACTGAAATAAATGAAAATCCACAATCTGCTTCCAGTCTCCGACCGGGTCAGGAATGGAATGAATGAAGCCCCCATCTAGCGGCGAGGATATGAATTGTGCCGGCTGCCGAGGCCTGACGCACTCCTCTGTGGCAATGATTAAACGAATGACAGATGAAATGAATGATAGGGGAGAGTGTTGCTGGGATGAAATTTTGACAGGAAAAACCGGAGTACCCGGAGAAAAACCCGTCTGCCTCCGTTTTGTCCAGCACAGATCTCACATGGAGTGACCGGGATTTGAACCACGGACCCAGCGGTGAGAGGCCGGCGTGCTGCCGCCTAAGCCACGGAGGCTCACTACTTCTACTAATAATTACAAATAAATAATAAACCCTGCCACTACAGTCCTTGAAGGGCCTAGGCCTACCAAGCGACCGCTGCCCAGCCATTTGGCCTGCAGATATTGGCGTGACAAGTGGTCAGCACATCGGGTCCCCTCGGCCGTTAATCTTGGTTTTCGTGATCGGGGCGCTGCCTCACTGTCAGACAGTTACTCAATTGTCCTCACGAGGCTGAGTGCACCCAGTTCCAGCCCTCATATCAGTTTCTAAAATTCCTGACGGAGCCGGGAATCGAACCCGGGGCCTCCGGGTAAGAGGCAGGCGTTCAACACCAGCACCATGGGGCCGGCACTACTTCTACTACTACTACTAATAATAATAATAATAATAATAATAATAATAACATATCTATGTTTAGATGTTTTCCAGTCCTTCATCATCTCACTATGTTTCCTCTTCCTTTCTCCGACCATTTCGACCCGGTATTCTTTCCCTTCCTCCTTTGGAATCCTTCCATTTTTAGCACTTTTTGCTTTAAAATATCTCTCTGTGGTGTACCTTCATCTCTTATATTGTTTCTTTACAAATCTTTTTTGACTTCTTGTACCCTGGTTGTTGTTGACTTCTTGTTCCACAGGAATATGACGATCTGCTTGGTTAACCTACTATCATCCATCCGGTACAAATGTCCAAAAAATAACAATCTCCTCTTCCGTATTGTTTCTGATATGTTTCCTATTTTTCGATATATTTCATCATTAATTCTCAATTCCAGAATTCTGCAGTTTTTAAAGGACCGAGTATTTTGGGTATAATTCTTCTTTTTACTACTTCTAATTTATCCAATTTGTAGTTCAGTACGAGACATTCACTCGCATACATGCATTCAAGTTTGACTTTTTCTTCTTCCTCTTCTTTTCGTTTGGGCCTACTGAGGACCACGGGGCTCGTTTTGACTTCTTGTAAAGAATTTATGTTTCTTCTTAGCCCAGGCAGCTTTCATCTTCTGGCTGTGTGTCTGCGTTCTTTCCTGTGTCCACTTCGGTCTGGTAGTCCCTGTACTCTTCCTGCTGTTGAGAGACACTGGAAAGACACCATGTTGAATCATTTGTCGGAATTGTGATCGATCCTGTATGTATTTTGATGACATTCCAAGTTGCTGTAGGTCTGACTTCACTGTGGTGATCCATTTGTTTTTGGACGCTTTCCCTCTTCCTGTCGTGGTGAAGATCTGACTGGTAAGTCTATCTGGACCCATGCGTGTCAGATGTCCGTAGAAAGCTAATCGTCTCTTCCCCATGAATGTGACGATATCTTATTGATGATCATAGAACTCATTGTTGTGCCTGATCCTGTAAGTACCACCCTCTTCCCTTATTGGTCCTAAAATCCTTCTAATTATTTTCCGTTCCTTGAGCTCTAGTTTCCTCAGTGGGCCTTTCCGGTTCATCAGGAGACACTATTTATTATTATCATCATAATTATTATTATATATAATTTCACAGGTTTTAAGAGTCATCCTACATCCCGGATCCAGACACCATGGACTGAAGAAAGGAGGAGAATGCAGAGCGATAGAATGAAGGAGTATTGGGCAAAATTAATACCCAGAAGCTGAAATCAAATTAACGTGGTCCACAGTCGGTCTAAACGACAGAAGAAGAAGAAGATATAATTCGCTAGGGCCATCTAAAACCATTCTGATCTGAGGGCAGAAACGGGGCACACTAAGCCTCGAGACGCATAACTGAGAAGAGGTGCGTTCGATACCCACCTCAGCCATCATAGAAGTGGTTTTTCGTGTGGTTTTCCACTTCTACTCCAGGTAAATGTCTGGATGATTCCCAACTTAAGGCCACGGCTGTCTCCTTCCCAATCTTCACCTGGATTACAATTACACACACTACTACAGACAACACAATAACGCAGGTTATTAGACTTTTATTTATTTAATTATTTATCTATTTATGTATGTATGTATGTATTTATTTATGTATTTATTTATTTATGAATAATTATACACACAAGTACACGGGGCTAAATAATCGCAATGTCCAAGCCCCTCAAAAGAAGTAACAACAAATACCTATAAATATGGTCATATATGCAGGCCTGACCAGAGTGAAGTGCAACGAAGCTGCAGTCCAGAACCCTGAGTAGACCAATTCACTCAGTTTAATTTTGGAACTCATTTGAAATTTTCTTTAGGCTTCCAGTGGTGGAAAAAATAACATCACTTTGCTTTCATTGATTATGTGTCCTATTCTGTCCGAGCCCTCCCCCCACTGCCACACCACCACCACCAAAAATAATGTAATTTGATTCAGCTCATCCCCCTCCTGAAGCAAACCATAGTTACGCCACTGCATTATAGACAGCTTTACTAGAAAGGTGTGTGTGTGTGGGGGGGGGGAGTGTTCAGCAGGTTGTCCAACATTTGCAGGCGTGAATGGGCTCTTGACGCTAGCAAATTTTCTAGCCGCAAGTAATCTAGACCAGACTTCCTCAAAGTGGGGGGCGCGCCCCCTCATTGCTATCCTCATATCCATGAACCTATCATAGGCAAGACTAATAAACTCTAACTTTTGATGCCTTATTTTACAAGAACTGACCAGTAGACACTGCCAGCAGGAATTCTGAGGAAAGGTAACATTTCCCACAGAACACCCTTTCACCCGCCACCCACAGCGATATCTCTTACTAGGGCCCGGATGTTAATGCCGTAAAAAAAAAAAAATGCACTTAACATTTTCAAAAATGACTGTAATAAAGTACCTAAATATTCGAAAAATGCACTATAAAATGGAGAAAATGATCTTATAATAATAAACTCACCAATATTTCAAAAATTCGAAAAATACACTTTAAAATGGAGAAAATTATCTTATATTCTAATAATAAGCCAACTCCGTACAGGCCCTGGGAGTAGTGGAAGGTAGAGGCTTCCACTCTCTGTGACATCGGCACTAGTTGAGATGGAGTTGTCAGCTCCACGCCCAGGAATTACCCTGGTACTCATTTCTGTTGTAGGCTGAGTGAACCCCAGGGCTATTTGCGTTTCCGAAAGTGGTAGTTTTGTTTCTAAAATCCACTACCTGGGTGGTGATCGAACTCACTCCCTTTCAGTTAGAAGCTCAGCGCCTCTACCGACTGCGCCACGCAGCCCCCAGTCTAATAATAAACTCGCCAATATATCAAAAATGAAATCTTAAGCTCAAACTGAAAAGTCAATCAAAATAGATTTCTAGCGCTTAACAATAGGTTTATGTTCACTTTAGTCTGAGTTGCACTGCACTAGAAATGTCATTCTGATGTCAAATGTGAATGATGTGCGGTTATCAGCCAACAAGTTTCTATATCTCGAAAAGCTGCGTTCAACATCAACTAATGTGATCGGAGCGTACTTGAAGTGAGGAAGGTCGTTTGCTGCTAAATCCTCCTCAATCCCACCCACGCAGTAGTTTTCGCCAGAGATTTTCAAGAATGTTTTATACCCAGTGGTTTTGCCCAACAGTTGTCTGAGTTTTGATGCAATACTGAACCCGCAGAGCTAAGGTTCATGTGATATTTTTATAACAGCACATTTATGATGGGATGTAGTACCTTTGAACACACCCAGAAAGCCACGTGGAGCTGAGAGCTCACGCTATACTCTTTGAAGTAGCGGTGAATCGCACTTTTGACTTTGGTGAAATCTGCTAATTATTTATCTGAGGTCTTATTAATCAATTTTATCTTTCCACAAGACTCAGAATATTCTATTTCGTCATGCTGCATTATTAAAACATTTTGGAGAATGTTATTTTCGCTTAAGGTAAGGTAATACCCTTGGAGATACGCAAACAGGAATGTAAGTAGTCGCTAAACGACTTTGGTTTGTCGACCTACTTCCTCGAGGAACCCTGTGCCTTGCACTACGTCTGGAGAATCCGCCCCGTGTAGGCGTGAAGTTACATCCGTCTTGTAAGACGTAGAAAATATCCGCTGTTTAGCGTGGAAATTGTTATCTGTTGCCATCGAGCACGAATACGTTATAATACGAGTGATAAGTAAGAATTGTATAGTGAATTATTTGCACTACATCTGGGAAATACGCCCTGTGTTGGCGTGAAGTTGTATCCGTCGTGTCAGACGTAGAAAATATCCGCTGTTCAGCGCAGAAGTTATCATCGGGTGCCATCGTGCACAAATATTCTGCAAATCACTGTTATTTATGCACAGTGAACAACAAGAAGCATATTGTGATATAATTGGCAAGTATAGTGAAAATTCTAACATTACCGTAACACCACATTTTTGTACCCACGTGTTTGTGGAGGGCCGAGTGCCTGGTGAAAAATATAGAGGTAAACGTGTTATAACTACTTTAAATAAGTGTGATTATGAAAGTACAGTATATTTGAATTGCCACAGTGAATTTTTCAATTACAAAACGACGCACATTTCACGGATGCTACGTGATGTAAAAGTGGCGTCAGTACACGTGAAGAACCACAGAACAGTGCTTGCTCACGTATTATTCGATATCTGCGAAGTAAAGGCTGTGTTATCAATTGCAATTAAAGCCTGTAACATTTACAACGAACATTGTGATTTTTGAAGAGAATGAACTACTACACGATTTATTTTACCACCCACGTGATCAAATTATTCTACACCATGTTTGAGACTAACATCATGGGCTAATACCGCCATGGTATGAGGGTGATGTATATATTGGAACCAGCATGATGGTGGAGCTTCCAGAACAGCGAACGAGGAGAAAGGAACCCAGGATGCCATTCCCAGGCAGGTCCAGTACATCCACGAAGTTATCGACAGGGACAGATCGAACCCTGGCCTTTGGAGGAGTCCAGATGGGAGTCCTGGTGAGGACGATGCCGTTCCGGAGAGCCAGTGATGAATTTGTTCAACCCTTGTCGTTGAACAGAGGGCTGAGTGAGAGCTCTTCCATTTCGTGAGTGTTTGTACACCCTTTCTTGTTCTAGTTTCTGGTGGTATAGTAGGTTTAATGTAGTTTGTGAACCAACCGAAATTAGTGACAGCCATTTTTATAGGTAGGGAGTGTAACTAGTCTAATTAGATGTCATTTATTTTAGTTAGAGTGAGACACCCTTGGGTCAGACATTTTGGTCAGCCCTGGTGCAGCTTGAAGGACGTCGTAGAACGTCAATGCCTATCTTTTGCTAAACGTGACAGTAGTCATTTGAGGCTACTATGTTTAACCCTATTTGTGGTGATTTTTCAAGTCTTTGCTGACTTTAGTTATGGCAATCAGATGCCATGGTTATCTTTCTTTAACTGCATCTTTTGCAACCAGTCTTTGTTACACCCTTGACTTCGTTAGAGCAGTCGTATCATTTAGGTAATCGACTGTAATTACCAGTTTTGTAACTGCATTATATTTCATTTGAGATGTTGCTCAGAAGCCATCTAGTCAAGTGTGGACCTTACAAGTAAAAGGAATGTTTCGTTGTCTAGCATCGAACCCAGTTCCCAACGTATCATTAAGCAGATCCAGAGTGTGGAATCTGCGCCACAATTATTATTTTGTGAGTGTCACGTGAAGACACGTTTTTATTTGATGTTGTACAAGCAACTACTGAAGTATTATATCTTTGTGAGCAAAGAGCTCCAGCAATGTGACAGTGCTATCATTTAGACGTCTTTGGTTTGGAAGACAGAATTATATTATTGTATTCAGATTCATAGCGTGTTTTTTATACATGTATTCTTCGAGGTTTATAACATATGGTAAATGTGTTTATGATAAGGCCAGTTGTACAGTTTTATTTTTGCTTAAATCGCCGGCCTTGATAGTTAGTGTGTTGTGTCAGACCGCGCAGGAATGTTGCTGCCTGCGGCGACACAAACTGGTTTACCCAGTGCCCTTGAGAGCACGCTTGTATTATGAGACAGAACTACTTTGACAGAGGACAGAATACTTGTTGTATTCGCTCTTCCTTTCATTGCAATTTAGCTCATGGAACCCAGTGTCCAACCTTGTATCATATCACATGTTTTTATAGACTGTTTTTCGTTAGTTAAACGCACTGTTACGTGTAACGTCGTTTAACGTGTACAGTTATGTCAGGTTTTCTATAGTACGTTGTAGGCTACCCTATTAATGGAGGTATTTAATGTATGAAGGTATTTGTGTGTACCTTGTCCGGGATTGTTCCTGTTGACCAGATGTTATGGAGGGTGACTGAGTGTGCAGGCCCATCCCAGAGTTATTGAACGCGAGCTTTGTGCCGCTGGTAACTTGTGTTATTGTGTGTCCGAGTTGTTATTGCTCGTTGATTGTATTCCGACTTTTGAGTCGAGGCTTTTGGTGGAGATTGATCTCAGTGGTGACACTCCGTGCCCAGGCTATTGACAGTATTATTCGCCATAAACCAACGATAAACCTAAACCGACATCTTAATAATAAAACGCATAACTTTGGTAAAACAAAAGCTAACTAACGAATTCTTTCTATCTAACTTTGTTCTTTGGCATTTGGAACCTGCTGACATGGCCGTGCAGATGAAGGTATTTCCTTTTGAGGAAATGACTAGGACAGCTGACACTTTTGAAGCGACCTGAAGCATGCTTGAACCTTGAGTTCGTAGCTTGTGGAGCGCAGGCCATGCGATGTTAGACGTAGTCTTAACTACGCAGTCGTCACCGTAACTACACACATTAGATGACTATGGCTTACAAAGAGTAAACCAAGGTGCAGGCAGGCATTTTAATAAAACTGTTGTCTCTTATTAATTATTTATGATGTACAAGTGTATGAATCCTACATGTTACCCTATTGTGTGCTGTTAGCACCTAGTTTCTAAGGATAATTAAATGTTTTTTTACATGGCTGTTCACTTAGCTTTCAATGTAATTGTTTTCTGTTACGGACGTCATCGCCGTAAATTTTGTTAATTGATAGGACTTAGCTAGACGAATTAACGTTAAATGTAAATGTGGAGATGGTATCATCCTAACTTAGATTTGTTTTGCTACCCTGTTAAATGTAAATTCAGATATTAGCTTAATCTTGTAACTTGACCTAGGGACTTGCGTCGTACCATTTTCCTGGTGTTGCTATTTTTGCTTAATTTTTGTGAGATAGATCTTTCGCGAGGGTTTTCCGTAACTTCTCAGGTAGGGACCTGCACTTTATTTTTGTTTGTTTATTAGCTTGCGTACTAGCCGATTGTAACCCTCCGAACTAGGCTAGGGGTTTGTGAATTTTAACAATAAATTTTTACGGTGTTTTACATAAGTCTGGATGTTTATTTTCTCAGTCTAGTTTTTAAGGTGAACCTTTCCTTAGGCAGTCTATGACCATCGTCACCATGTACCACGATCCCTGTGGACTACAGATTCTCGTGCCGCTTTGGCCTATTTGGAAGTTCACCTGATCCTCACGGCAATTATGTCCGACGGGTGAGATGTTAGGGAAGTCATTGCGGTTGTTGGCTATCCTGGCAGCTCCACCGACGGTCTCATAAAATGGCGCCCAACGTGGGGACGACGTTAACGTGGTGACCGTCAGCTCCATGTTATTTAGGAGGATATTAATGTTGATTAATGGTAAATTGACAGGACTGGGACGAACTTAGAAAGTCGTACTGCAGATCAATTGACCGCATGGCATTCATGTTTGATAGAAGTCCATGGGGTGAGGCTTTAGTGTTAGATAAATGAAGGATAGGATTTTCTTTGATGATGCCTCATCCTGAGCAAATGTAATTCTTTGCTTTGCTCGCCGTTGTCTTTATAAATGTAGAAGCACTTAGTTTGCATACTCCAGCTGTACTCGTGATATTTATTTAAATGAAACAAGCTTTATACCACCATGTAACTAATCATAGCTGTAAGTTCCATTAGATATTGATCCCTCACTTTCTCATATATATTTCTTGTCAATGGATGAGGAAACTATTCGTCGTGTGTATGGGGAGATGATGGCAGGTGTTAATGCCAATCTCCAACAGATTACTGCTGACCTAGGTCAGAATACCCAAGCTGTCAACAATGTCAGACATGATTTAGAAGTAAACACCCAGTCGATTAACAATGTTTGACAATACTTGGAGGTCAACACCCGATCCATAAACAATGTCAGTGGTCATGTGGACCAAGTTAGGCAGGAAATTAACAATGTTAGGCAGGACTTAGAAGTAAACACCCAGTCTATAAACAATGTTAGGCAAGATTTAGAGGTTAACACTCAGTCAATAAACAATGTCAGTGGTCATGTGGACCAAGTTAGGCAGGAAATTAACAATGTTAGACAAGACTTAGAAGTTAACACCCAGTCAGTTAACAATGTCAGACATGATTTAGAGGTTAATATTCAATCCATATATATTGTAAGTGGTCATGTAGACCAAGTCACAGAGTCGATCAATAATATTAGGACTGATTTAACTCAAGTCAGGGCCGACATGGACGCATATAGAGTCGAAGCTAGGAATGATCTTACGGCAGGTTTAGCGGCTGTTTGGGTTGATGTCATAAGACACCATCAGGAGGCTAACCAGCGTATAGATTGCTTAACCGACCAGATGAATAGAGCTAGGGAGGATGTGCAGACCCGATTGGAGGAGCACACAGCTCAAATTCAAACGACAATAAACAGAGTCCAGATAGATATGAGAGCCGACCTGGAGCACACTCGAGAAGAATTTGGGACTCGATTGACTCACTTCGGGGGATTTATGGACACTGTGAAAAAGGACATGGCAACCATGAATATTGGACTGATTTTGATGAGAGGTGCTGCAAATGCTGTTAATAACAACGTAAAGACGATCGTCGACGGCATGATAGAAGTCAAGGACGAATTAAACACCAATAGGAGGAATATTACGGAGTTAACAGAAACCGTAGCAAGCCTGTGTGAAACAGTTGACGTTCATCGTGAGGAACATAAAATTGATCTCATGTTATTGAGGGGTGACATCAACGAACACAAGACCACAGTGGAAGCTAAGATAGCCGAGGTCAGAGATGATGTTGGAAAGATCCAAGAGAACGTGTCGAAAGTGGAAGGAGAAATCGATTCTTTACAGAAACGTTTCGAGGAAGTCGCGGTAACCGAGAGGTTAGACCTTAGCTATAACCTCAGGACGGCAATACGCGAAGTTGACACGAACCTTAAAGGAAAAGTCGATGGGATCGAGCTACAACTTAACGACTTAGGTAACAAAGTCGCAGCTAGAACCATTCCAGGACTCGAGGTTATAGAAAGACGTCTTGACAGACTTGAGACGCTTCCTAGAGAGAGACACTTACCCTCAAAGACGGGAAACTCCCAGGAAACACCAGTATCTCAATCCGCAGGTATGATGCCTACTCATTTCCAACCCAGCGCACCTATAGAACCGCAACCATCCCAATTCACTGGTTCAGCGCAAAGTCAAACTTTGAACTTTGACGCCCATCTTTTTCAACCAGCACCCAATCGACTTAGTCATGAAACGAATACACCTACGCATAACTACATGCAGAATTCATTTAGACCCGCGCATACGCAGGGAAATGTAACTATAATCCGTTCGAGAGAGGAGCAACCAGCTCGCTTCTCAGGAACTGGAAGTGGTATTACTCCAGTTGAATTATTGGCCAACGTAGAAAGCTACTTGAGAGACCACCATGGTAATTCCGGAGAGGGAGCTCCGAGTTATAGAGCGTTTGCTTGAGGGGCAAGCCAGCACCTGGTTTAGAGCATTCCGATACTCGTTTGTGGGATACCAGGATTTCAAAGAAGCCTTGTTAAGAACTTATTGGTCGAGCGACATCCGGCAGAGCATCAGAGCTGAGATGTATACTCGCCGATACAGCTCTAATACTCCAACGCGTTATGCGAACTACTTCGCGATCCAGCTTGCGAAGCTTCGTTGTCTTCAACCCCCGTTGTCTGAACAAGACTTAGTAAACACCATCGTTTGGCAATACCCTGCAGACGTGCAACGCGTATTGATTGCTGCAGGGGCATCCACTTTTCAGCAGAGTGACCAAATCCTGCGAAAGTTGGATGCAAACACTGAACAGTTCCCGACACACCGTCAGCAGAAGGCTGAAAGACGTGAGGAGAGACATGTCAACTTAACTACTGTCGACAAAGCGTGCCAGACGCCACAGCAGACGCAAACCCAAGAGAGCTCAGGACAACGTAATAATTATAACTATGGTAGAAGAGAATGGAACAACACTCCATATGCTAGGGACCAGCGAGATGACCGTCTTAGTCATTGGAATCGGCGATTCGACCGAGGGACGAACGACGACCGTCGTCACGAAAACGACCGCCGAGGGAATAATGGTCGAAACCCACAGCACGGAAGTATCCGTAGGGACTACCGATACAGTAGAGGGTATAACAGAGATCGAGACCCCAGATACCAGCCAGATAGAGATTGGAAAGGAAGAGCACGGGAGAGCCGTGAGTATCTTCAACAACTCAGAGAACTACAAATCCGAGAAGAGGGAGTTCAGAACCGAACTCCGAGGGAAGACTCGCGCTCCAAAAAGAACAATCAGAAGACTGTCGAAGCTGAAATCCACTGCATAGAGCCGGTGATGGACAAGCGACGATTTGTCAAGACTTCCGAGAGGATGGACGATGCCAGAAAGGCAAAGGAACGACGATATTACGAGGATGAAGATGGGATGGGAGAACCTTTCGAAGAAGACTCCGACTGAAGAACAGTATCTTCGAAGGAGATTCTTGCTGACGAACGACGCTGACGAACGACGCTGACGAACGACGCAATCCAAGAAAAGAACCACCGATGGAATGATGGAAAAAAATATCACTTATGAATGAACTTTAAGTCAAATAAAAATGTCGTCCCAACATTTTATTTGAAACGACGGAGAGGCAGATGAACCCGCTGAGCTAAGGTTCATGTGATATTTTTATAACAGCACTATGATGGGATGTAGAACCTTTGAACACACCCAGAAAGCCACGTGGAGCTGAGAGCTCAAGCTATACTCTTTGAAGTAACGGTGAATCGCACTTTTGACTTTGGTGAAGTCTGGTAATTATTTATCTGAGGTCTTATTAATCAATTTTATCTTTCCACAAGACTCAGAATACTCCATTTCGTCATGCTGCATTATTAAAACATTTTGGAGAATGTTATTTTCGCTTAAGGTAAGGTAATACCCTTGCAGATACGCAAACAGGAATGTAAGTAGTCGCTCAACGACTTTGGTTTGACGACCTACTTCCTCGAGGAACCCTGTGCCTTGCACTACGTCTGGAGAATCCACCCCGTGTAGGCGTGAAGTTACATCCGTCTTCTAAGACGTAGAAAATATCCGCTGTTTAGCGTGGAAATTGTTATCTGTTGCCATCGAGCACGAATACGTTATAATACGAGTGATAAGTAAGAATTGTATAGTGAATTATTTGCACTACATCTGGGAAATCCGCCCTGTGTTGGCGTGAAGTTGTATCCGTCGTGTCAGACGTAGAAAATATCCACTGTTCAGCGCAGAAGTTATCATCGGGTGCCATCGTGCACAAATATTCTGCTAATCACTGTTATTTATGCTCAGTGAACAACAAGAAGCATATTGTGATATAATTGGCAAGTATAGTGAAAATTCTAACATTACCGTAACACCACATTTTTGTACCCACGTGTTTGTGGAGGGCCGAGTGCCTGGTGAAAAATATAGAGGTAAACGTGTTATAACTACTTTAAATAAGTGTGATTATGAAAGTACAGTATATTTGAATTGCCACAGTGAATTTTTCAATTACAAAACGACGCACATTTCACGGATGCTACGTGATGTAAAAGTGGCGTCAGTACACGTGAAGAACCACAGAACAGTGCTTTCTCACGTATTATTCTATATCTGCGAAGTAAAGGCTGTGTTATCAATTGCAATTAAAGCCTGTACCATTTTCAACGAACATTGTGATTTTTGAAGTGAAAGAATGAACTACTACTCGAGTTATTTTACCACCCACGTGATCAAATTATTCTACACCATGTTTGAGACTAACATCATGGGCTAATACCGCCATGGTATGAGGGTGATGTATCTATTGGAACCAGCATGATGGTGGAGCTTCCAGAACATCGAACGAGGAGAAAGGAACCCAGGATGCCAATCCCAGGCAGGTCCAGTACATCCACGAAGTTATCGACAGGGACAGATCGAACCCTGGCCTTTGGAGGAGTCCAGATGGGTGTCCTGGTGAGGACGATGCCGTTCCGGAGAGCCAGTGATGAATTTGTTCAACCCTTGTCGTTGAACAGAGGGCTGAGTGTGAGCTCTCCCATTTCGTGAGTTTTTGTACACCCTTTCTTGTTCTGGTTTCTGGTGGTATAGTAGGTTTAATGTAGTTTGTGAACCAACCGAACTTAGTGACAGCCATTTTTATAGGTAGGGAGTGTAACTAGTCTAATTAGATGTCATTTATTTCAGTTAGAGTGAGACACCCTTGGGTCAGACATTTTGGTCAGCCCTGGTGCAGCTTGATGGACGTCGTAGAACGTCAATGCCTATCTTTTGCTAAACGTGACCGTAGTCATTTGAGGCTATTTTGTTTAACCCTATTTGGGGTGATTTTTCAAGTCTTTGCTGACTTTAGTTATGGCAATCAGATGCCATGGTTATCTTTCGTTAACTGCATCTTTTGCAACCAGTCTTTGTTACACCCCTGACTTCGTTAGAGCAGTCGTATCATTTAGGTAATCGACTGTAATTACCAGTTTTGTAACTGCATTATATTTCATTTGAGATGTTGCTCAGAAGCCATCTAGTCAAGTGTGGACCTTAGAAGTAAAAGGATTGTTTCGTTGTCTAGCATCGAACCCAGTTCCCAACGTATCATTAAGCAGATCCAGAGTGTGGAATCTGTGCCACAATTATTATTTTGTGAGTGTCACGTGAAGACACGTTTTTATTTGATGTTGTACAAGCAACTACTGAAGTATTATATCTTTGTGAGCAAAGAGCTCGAGCAATGTGACAGTGCTATCATTTAGACGTCTTTGGTTTGGAAGACAGAATTATATTATTGTATTCAGATTCATAGCGTGTTTTTTATACACGTATTCTTCGAGGTTTATAACATATGGTAAATGTTTTTATGATAAGGCCAGTTGTACAGTTTTATTTTTGCTTAAATCGCCGGCCTTGATAGTTAGTGTGTTGTGTCAGACCGCGCAGGAATGTTGCAGCCTGCGGCGACACAAACTGGTTTACCCAGTGCCCTTGAGAGCACGCTTGTATTATGAGACAGAACTACTTTGACAGAGGACAGAATACTTGTTGTATTCGCTCTTCCTTTCATTGCAATTTAGCTCATGGAACCCAGTGTTCAACCTTGTATCTGATCACATGTTTTTATAGACTGTTTTTTGTTAGTTAAACGCACTGTTGCGTGTACCATCGTTTGACGTGTACAGTGATGTCAGGTTTTCTATAGTACGTTGTAGGCTACCCTATTAATGGAGGTATTTAATGTATGAAGGTATTTGTGTGTACCTTGTCCGGGATTGTTCCCGTTGACCAGATGTTATGGAGGGTGACTGAGTGTGCTGGCCCATCCCAGAGTTATTGAACGCGAGCTTTGCGCCGCTGGTAACTTGTGTTATTGTGTGTCCGAGTTGTTATTGCTCGTTGATTGTATTCCGACTTTTGAGTCGAGGCTTTTGGTGGAGATTGATCTCAGTGGAGACACTCCGTGCCCAGGCTATTGTCAGTATTATTCGCCATAAACCAACGATAAACCTAAACCGACATCTTAATAATAAAACGCATAACCTGCGTGGGTATCCGACGACTATGTGCTATAATTAAGCCACCCACTGTTTCAGTTGCCGTTATTCAGAGGGACAAAACTCAGTCAATATTGTCTTGCGATTCACACATAGTCTGGAGGAACGTATTTCTCCTCAAAATGTGAGGACCATCGCTATCGAACGGAGCCTCGGATGCGCCGCGCGACGGGAGCGCTGTTTGTAGCCGCCTGTCGAGCAAGGCATTGGCGCTATGGGTACGTCCAAGCAATCGCGACGAAATATAGAAAAATTTCGAATAGGGCACTTTCTAACCAAAGAATATCAAGAAACATATGTATTGAAATTAAATCCGTTGAGAAATCTGCGGTAAATGGAGAAATATGGCTGTAATCTATAACAAATATACCACTTCTCACATGCAGTGAAGATGTACGGCCATGTTTGAAAAACGCAGGACTGCAGTCATCTGTTCATCACCACGAGGCAAAGAACACGACGAGAAAGACGAAGCACTCACTCGCAGATCGCATGAACACGTAAAAAGAATGTATAGGCTATTTTCTGCTAGAGCTGAGAGACCGCTACTAGTATCGTAGCGCCCAACAACACATTTACACTTTTTAACGTATTTAATCATAACATGAATTTCACAGTAGTTGCTATAAATGCTGTCTTTCATTTTCTAGACACACATTGCACCGACGTTTTGGTACACTTGCTGTAATTCAGCCTGACTGATATTTCGTATCAGTGCAGTTATTTCGTTCTTGAGAGCCTCCAGAGTACGCGGATTGTTTCGGTACACCTTTTGTTTGAGATTCTCCCACAAGTTAAAATCGCACACAGGCAAATCGGGGGAGCGGGTAGGCCACAATCCTCGGCTTATTATTCTGTCAACAAAGATGTTGCGAAGAGCAGCGACAGCCTACAGTACTTCATCTAAAGTCTTAACTCTATGAACAAGATAACGGGTTCAAACCCGGCCGAAGCCGTCGGATTTTTTAAGAGCGTTAAAAATCCCTCAGTATGCCTTCCTTCGGAGGGGAAGTAAAGCTGGCGGTCCCATGTCATAGATTTATGGCATGTTAAAGAACCTTCGACTAATTACACCTGTGTGAAGCTAAATTGGATAGGTTAAGAATGTAAACAACGCTCTTAGGTGTCTACGTTCGTTGCCAAGAGCCGACTGCGGTGGCGTCTAGTAGCTAAGTCCTGAACTTGGCCTAGTAGTCGTTGACGGTGGTGCTTGGCGGCAAAAGTAGGAACTATTTGAAAAATTCTAAGTTGCAGTACTTAAATTTAAAAACAGATAACACACACTAATACAGTCATCACAATTAACACCGGTTATCAGACAGATTCGACACACACCCAAAGTACACGGGGCTACATGACCGCGTTGTCGCAGCCCCTAAACTTAAGAACCAACCAACCACTCACCCATCTCGCGGAAAAGCAAAACCTCCGTTCTTTAGAAAGACCCTCACTGTATTTGCATAATATTATGTTAATAGGTTGATAGCTTGCCACGGTGGGTGTTGTCGTGTCGGACTACCAACTCCCCAAGCCTGCAGGTTCGCTCCTGGCCATGCTAAGTGATTTTTGAAAGGTGTCAAAAATCACGACATGCATGTCATACGCTGTTGGCATGTTAAAGAACCCATTTGAATTCAGTAGGCCGTGTTCATAATGGCAAAATTAATCTCGGGATTTTCCGCCAACACACAGTTCCTCCATTCTCTACCAGAAAGAGCTGTAGTGCCAAGGAGCTTAGATATCTAAATTCCTTGACTCTCATAGCGTTGCAAAGAAAGATGAAATTCGACATGCAAGCTGCCCTCTGGGTGTCAAATAACAAAGCTTGCACTCAGCCCCGAGGCCACACAATATTATTATTAATTAAATTAGGATGTTCATTCTCATGTTCATTTGACAGTTTTCAAATAACTACATCAAGCTATCAACGTAGAATCTGAACTACAAATTGCTCGTAAAATTGAATAATTTCTGAATTTTTAGTAATTTCGAAAAACTGACGTAAAACGTATTAATGAAGTCAAATCTGAGTGGAAATAACACCTAAGAGTTTGGTTGGTTGGTTCTTAAGTTTAGGGGCTGCGACAACGCGGTCATGTAGCCCCGTGTGCTTTGGGTGTGTGTAGAATCTGTCTGATAACCGGTGTTAATTGTGATGACTGTATTAGTGTGTGTTATCTGTTTTAGGTAGATTTTATTAGAAAGCTAACTATTGCAATGGGTCCCATGTTTCGACTTCCGGAAAATTTGGACATATCTTCGCGTTTCACATCCCCCAGACCCCAAAACCACCGTCAGTTCAAAAGTTTATATATAATTTATGTAAGTATATATATATATATATGTGTGTATATCAGTTTCTT
Source organism: Meconema thalassinum (assembly GCA_946902985.2). Taxonomy (NCBI): domain Eukaryota; kingdom Metazoa; phylum Arthropoda; class Insecta; order Orthoptera; family Tettigoniidae; genus Meconema; species Meconema thalassinum. Next base: position 492,287,621 of record OX336391.1, read on the forward strand.
GTGGACACGATAACTGCCGTAATTTTGCACCAATCACTTTGAATATTTTACCGAATATGCATACCTATAAAATCTCGGTCGAGTTCGTTACTGGGCTAAATTGGTCGAAGGGGGTGAAAATAGGGGGCTTTTTTTCGAAAAAGTGAAATATTGCTATAACTCTCTAAATATGTGACATATCGAATCCGTTCAACGTTCATACTATGTGTCGGATAAAGCCCAAAAATTTATGTTTGAAGAGTTTTTTATAGCACCAACCATTGACCAAAGGGGTGGGAAAAAGTGGGTTTTTCGGGAAACATTAATCATATCTCTCTTAATAGGCACAATATCAAAACCGTACGAAATGGACAATATTCCCCTAATAATTACCTAAAACTTTTGTCTGAAAGAATTTTTGATATGACCCACCATTACGCCAAAGGATGAGAAAAATGATTTCGGAATTATAAGAAAATGCCAAGAGCTATCAGAGGTTGCCATGGCAACACTACTAAATTAATGAGGGATGAGCCATCATTGTTGCCATGACAACGCACTTGCACGAGATCAGATTCAGTATTTGCATCTGACTAAGTCGGAAGCGGCTTCGGTGACGTAACTGGTAGCATGCTGAATGTCTATGCCCAAGGTCGCGGTTTCAAAGCCGGCCGAAGTCGTCGGATTTTCTAAGAGCGCTAAAATCCCTCAGTATGCTTTCCATTGGAGGGGAAGTTCCAACGTTCGTTGCGAGTTGCTGGTTGGGGTGGCATCTAGTAGCCAAGTTCACAGCTAGGTGTCGTTGACGGTAGTACCTGGTTGCAACATTAGGAACTACTGCTTGAAATTGACCGTCTGCAGTCCTTACCTGAATTAAGACAAATACAGCCATTACAATTCACACCGTTTATCAGACAGATTCTACACTCACCCAAAGTACACGGGGTTAGATGACCGCGTTGTCGCAGCCCGTAAACTGAGGAACCAACCAGAGGTAGATTTCATTAGAAAGCTAACTATTGCAATGGGTACCATGTTTCGACTTCCGGAAAATTTCGACATATCTTCGCGTTTCACATCCCCCAGACCCCAAAACCACCGTCAGTTCAAAAGTTTATATATAATTTATGTATATGTATATGTATTTATGTATATATATATATATATATATCAGTTTCTTGTGGACACGATAACTGCCGTAATTTTGCACCAATCACTTTGAATTTTTTACCGAATATGTATACCTATAAAATTTCGGTCGAGTTCGTTACTGGGCTAAATCGGTCGAAGGGGGTGAAAATGGAGGGCTTTTTTCGAAAAAGTGAAATATTGCTATAACTCTCTTAATATGTGACATATCGAATCCGTTCAACGTTCATACTATGTGTCGGATAAAGCCCAAAAATTTATGTTTGAAGAGTTTTTTATAGCACCAACCATTGACCAAAGGGGTGGGAAAAAGTGGGTTTTTCGGGAAACATTAATCATATCTCTCTTAATAGGCACAATATCAAAACCGTACAAAATGGACAATATTCCCCTAATAATTACCTAAAACTTTTATCTGAAAGAATTTTTGATATGACCCACCATTATGCCAAGGGATGAGAAAAATGATTTCGGAATTATAAGAAAATGCCAAGAGCTATCAGAGGTTGCCATGGCAACACTACTAAATTGATGAGGGATGAGTCATCAGACGTTGCCATGACAACGCACTTGCACGAGATCTGATTCAGATTTCCATCTAAGTGTGAAGCGGCTTCGGTGACGTAACTGGTAGCATGTTGAACTTCTATGCCCAAGGTCGCGGGTTCAAAGCCGGCCGAAGTCGTCGGATTTTCTAAGAGCGCTAAAAATCCCTCAGTATGCTTTCCTTTGGAGGGGAAGTTCCAACGTTCGTTGCGAGTTGCTGGTTGGGGTGGCATCTAGTAGCCAAGTTGACAGCTAGGTGTCGTTGACGGTAGTACCTGGCTGCAACATTAGGAACTACTGCTTGAAATTGACCGCCTGCAGTCCTTACCTGAATTACAGACTAATACAGCCATCCCTAAGTACACGGGGTTACATGACCGCGTTGTCGCAGCCCCTAAACTGAGCAACCAACCAAAATCTCTGCGGGAGATATAATTTTGCGTGAAGAAGTAACAGACCGTTACATAGTTACACATCAGTGTCGAAACCTTGCATAAGGACAGTGTGACCACAAGTAAAAAAATTGGACCCCAAATGACAAGAAGGTTACCGTTCCCATAAGACAATAAAATGTTTAAAATAAGCATAAAATGACGAAAAACAAAGTTAATTAAGCTCCAATTATAAAATATCTTCTCGCAATATATGAGGTCTGATCCTTCTACGAAAACCTGCATATTCTGCCTATTTTCGCCTATCCCCAAGTTTGTCCGGTGAAATCTACCTCCGCCTTCCGGCCTGCCGAGAGGACTTTTTTTAAATTCAAGTACGGACTGCAGACTTATGAATACACATAAGAGTTTGTTGTCAAAGTTAGAATAAGAATTTCTTTTATAAATCTAGTGTATTATTTGACGATTACTTTAATGACATTGTGTCGCTTCCTTAAACTCCCGTAGATCACCTCGCGGTGTAGTGGCTAGTTTTCTTGGCTGTCACACTGAGGTCCGCATTCGATTCTCAGCTCTTCCGAGGAAATTTACATCTGACCTGAGGTCTGGAACGGAGTATACTCAGCCTCGGGAGGCATACCTTAGAAGTGTCAAGTTTGATTTCCGCCTCAGCCAACCAAGGAGTGGTTTTCTGTGGTTTTCTACTTCTACTCCAGACAAATGTCAGGATGATTCCTAACGTAAGACTCACCTCAATTACTCTGGCTCAGCGGTAACGTTCTCACCTGGTCTACCCAAGGTTACAGGATCGAATCCTGGCGCTGTCAGCAGGCATTTGAGGGTACGCAAATGCGAGGGAGCCGTGTCAGTAGATTTACTGGCTCGTTAAAGATACCCTTCGGAGCAAAATTCCAGCAGCCTGGCGTCTCTAAAAGCCACAGTAGTAAAACAAATAACACTAGACTATTATTTATTTATTTAAGCGAAAATTCCCCTACAGGAGAGCGATTAAACTTGGATCACATGATGTCATTTGGAGGCGTGTCTCCTCCGCTCCTCCCAAAATCTCTTCATTCTCGCGGAATGTTCCCGCTTTCTCTCATCCGACCACTTTTTTCCAGGTTGTCGTAATGATCTTGGTTCGAACTTAACATTCTTGATTTTCGTCTGGCACTCAGTTCGGTCTTCGAAATTTTGTATACTGTTGTTAATTTGTAAGTCTCTTTGTACCTCTTTAAGCCATTCTGTGCCGCATTTGCTCTGTGTTATGATACTGAGTAGTTTCTTGGGCAATCAGGAGGTGGCCATCCTGTGGATGTGAGTGTAAAATTTGGCTCTGCGTTTTCTAATTTCGTCTGTTATCGTAATGGTGTTTTGATAGAGTTCAGTACTAGGTCTCTTCATCCAAATGCCGTTTCTGTTGATTGCTCCGTAGATCTTCCGGAGAATTTTTCGTTCCTGCTTTTCCAGTTCCCTAATCTTGGAATGACCATCGATTACTATTGTTTCAGCCGCATATGTTGCTTCTGGAAGAATAACTGTTTTACAATGTCGTAATTTGGCGTTTGTCGAAATGCATTCCTTGTTGTAATGGGCCCACGTTAGCCTGTAGGCCTTCTGGAGCTTAGTGATTCTGTCTTCATTGGTGATTCGATTAAGTCCTGAGGGCTGTATAATTTCGCCAAGGTATTTAAAACTGCAGACTTGTGCGATTTTACCGTATTTGGTGCTTAAAGGGGATTTATTTTCTGGCCTTCTCTCCATATATTTGGTCTTGTCGTAAGATATATGTAATCCGGTCTTTTGTGCAATCTCATGGAGCTTTTCCACTGCGTAAGTCGCTTCCGATCTGTTGTCTGCGACAATTGCAATATCGTCCGCGAAAGCGAGACATTTGACTTTAGTTCTGTTCACTTTTTTAATACCGATTTGAATGCCCTTTGCAAGAGGTTCCCATTCCCTAATTATCCTCTCCAGAACCATATTGAAGAGGATTGGGGATAGTCCATCCCCCTGTCGGACTCCCGTCTTGATTTCGAAGGGCTCTGATATTTCCCCCATGAATTTCACTTTGGATATTGTTCCTGTAAGTGTCTGTTCTATGATTTTGCGTGTCTTACGATCGATCCCAAATTCTTCCCTGATTTTAAAGAGGGCGTCGCGGTCAACAGTGTCGTATGATTTTCTGAAGTCGATGAATGCAATCACGGTATTTCTACATTTCCTCATTTGTAAGATCGTATTTAGGCACCAGATCTGTTCAGCACACGATCGCCCTTTTCTGAATCCAGCCTGGTAGTCACCAATGAGTGGATCCATTTGGGGCTCTAACCTGTTCAGAAGTGCTGTGGAAAGGATTTTATAAGCAACCAGGAGCAGGGAAATTCCTCTATAATTGTTGATGTCCGTCTTGTCGCCCTTTTTGTGCAACGGGTGAATCAAAGCGCATTTCCAGACATGTGGTAATTGCTCCGTTGTCCAAATATCTGAAATTATGGAATGGAGTTTCCGCGTCAGTGTGGGATCATTCAGTTTCCAGAGTTCAGCAATGATCCCATCTTCCCCTGGTGCTTTGTTGTTTTTGAGTTGTCGGATTATCTCCGTAATTTCTTCAATGTCGGGGGCTTGCGAGTCCAAGTGAATGAATACCGGAGGAGAGAAGTCAAGTTTTACTAGAGGTGGTTCACAGTTATGAAGAGAGTTGAAATATTGGGCTAATAGTTTGCAATTATTTTTGGAGTTAGTTTCCAATGAGCCGTCGTGTCTCTTGAAGCACAGACTGGGTGCTTGGTATCCCCGTAGATTTTCTCTAAATGTCTTGTAGAAATTTCTAGTATTATTTTTGGTGAAATCCTGCTGGATTTCGTGGAGTCTGTTGTTGTCATACCTTCGTTTTTCTTTCCTAATTATTTTTGAGGCCTGTTTTTGAGTGGTAAGAAAGTTCTCCCAGTTTTCCTTTGTTTGGCTACTGTGAAATTTTTTCCAAGCCATTATGCGATTGTCAACTGCTTGATCACAAATTGTGTTCCACCAGCGATGTTTTCTGGAGCGAGGTGGTTGTCCTAGCTTCATGGCTTCCTGAATTCTCCCCGTTAGTATTCTCCAGTCTGTTGATTCCTCCTGATTGATTTGCAAAATGATAGTTTCAGATATTCCGGATCTGGTCTGAAATTTTTTGGTGGGCGTTTTGGTCTTCTATTTGGTTGGAATTTTGTCTTTATATGGAGAAGATAATGATCTGATTCAAAGACGCCTTTACGTGCCCTGACGTTCAAAATTTCTTTTATGTTTTTCTTGGAGATTGCGACATGGTCAATTTGGTACTCACCCTGTTTAAGACTGGGTGATCTCCATGTGGTCAATTTATGTGCAGGTTTTTGAAATTGGGTGCTCATGATTTTAAGTCCAAAGTTTCTACAGAAGTCAATTAATCTTTCCCCATTTTTGTTGGTACGTTTGTGTTTAGTATGAGGGCCTGTGGTATCCTTGAATTTCCATTCTTTCCCTAACTGTGCGTTAAAATCACCTAATAAAATTTTCACATGGTGTCTTGGTATGTTATTGGTTGTTTCTTCCAAAGTTTCCCAGAATTTGTCCACGGTTTCAGGATCAGTTTTATTGTGTTGATTTGTGGGGGCGTGCACGTTGATCAGCGTGTAAGCTTTATTAGCTGATTTTACTGATAGTAAAGAGACTCTCTCGGTTGGAGAAGTAAAGTCGATGATCGAATCAAGCACAGAATTGTGTACGGCGAATCCTGTTCCCAAGAGAGGTAAGTTGTCATTAATTTTGATGGCAGGTTTTCCCTTGTAGATTCGGAAATTCCCTGTGTTGAAGTGTTCTTCGTCCGTGAAGCGTGTCTCTTGGAGCGCAGTGATTTTTAATTCAAATTTTCCAAGGTGTTGAGAAGTTGTTTTAGCTTACCCGTCTTAGTGAGGGTGTTAACGTTAAGCGTGCCAACAAAATGTTTACGTCTGGTCTTGAGAGTATGAAGAGTTCTTGAGAAGCTCCGATTCTTCTCCGCATGGTGTCCCTGATCCCCCAGAATCCGATGATCAGGTGGGTCCAGTCCATCGACTGGTGCCTGGGGTAGTGATTCTATGATCGTCTCTTCCATCATGCGCTCAAGTTGAGTTTTGAGTGTTTGTGGTAGTGAGACCACAAGTATACGACTCGATTTTTGAGTTCGAGAAGATTTAAGTACAGCCGCCTCAACTAGAGGAACAGACGCTGACCACTGGCCGTCGGATGCCGAACAAACGCCAGTGGATTTGCTATTTTACGGCTTAGAGCCAACCCTCCTTCTCTCTCCGGGCTTGGGACCGGCAACAGAAACTACTGAGCTACTCAATCCACCCAGTAGTTACTGCAGGCGGAGTTACTAGACTATTATTATTATTATTATTATTATTATTATTATTATTATTATTATTATTATTATTATTATTATTATTATTATCATTCAATTACACTACTTCAGAAATCACAACAACACAGGCTATGAGACAAATTCTACAGATGTCCAAGTGCACGGGGATGAAATAACCACATTGTCAAAGTCCCTAAATAAAAATCAACAATGAAAATGTACTACAAACTTTGATATTTTATTAATGAAATGTTAGCATGGATTATTCATATTTTTGCATTCTTAGGGCATGAAGTTCCGAAGTCTACTGATGAGATAGTGAGAATATAGACTACTGCACATCTGGTATCTTTTAAGATTTAGGAGAGCTTCTGGAAATGTATGGATGATTATGTTCAAGTCATGTAACAGACTGCAGACTATTAAAGAGTCGAAGTGTAAAGAATACAACCATTTTCTGTCTGGCGAAGATTACCATCAACGTACAGTAGACACTTCGCGGAATCAGCGGCATGCATCGAATTCCTCGCTGTGCATACATTTTTCTATGCACTCAACCATCGTATCAGTCCTCGTCGGTCATATATCTACAACACTTATCTATTGATGTACTGGTGTTGAATATGCATAGGCCTACACTCACAGTAGTTATCACTAGGGCTAGGATTTTTAGGTAAATAAATATTTTTTATGTAAATACATATTTTAAGCAATTATTCTATAAATACATAAATTCCTGCTTTTCAATTATTAGCACATAAAAATACATAATATTTACATTTTTAAATCAGTATGCCAGATCTTTCAGTTCATTGAATTTTTGGTTTGTGTTACTTCAACGGGGAAGAACCTGTGGGCTATCCAATCTTCATGCAGAGCGTATGACAGCTTGCAACTGTGGCATTCTTAACCTTTCGCCCCGTGCCACTCACTGTGGAAGCCGGGGATTTCCTTGTCCATAGCCATAATGCAGCACATGCTAGACTTCCCTCCCCCACTACCTGTGTCACTCACATGCAGTTCATTTCTGCACTGTGAAGTGGAAGGCACTTCTACGATGCCTAAAGTAAAAACAAGTACAAGTTATCATCTGTTGCAGAATGTAAAGATAATTTTACTTCTGATGGGGGCATTCTGTTCTGCCAACCATGTGGAAAAGCAATCAAGGCTGAACAGCGATCTCAAGTTACACAACACCTCAACATAAGAAACATATTGCCGCAGTTTCGAGCCTTCAGAATAAGTGTTTCGCGATAATCGTCGGTCATTTGTGATGGACAACCTGAAGATGTATCTCGTTGTGTATTGTAATGCTTCAGCCGCCAGTGAGACATAGAATAAATTGCATTCGTGAGTACTGCATAGGTCTATTGTTTATATTCCCATTAATAAACTAAATTTTAATTAAATATTTTCACTATTTTGTCACATAGGCCTATTTCAGGTATTTTTAATACATAAAAAATAAATATTTTCCCAATTTTTAGCACCTAAAAATCCGAGCCCTAGTTATCACATACCGTAGATAATAGCTAGTTCTGCCTTATGTTTTATCTATTCCGCTATCTGATCCGTGTGGTGACGTAATAATAATAATAATAATAATAATAATAATAATAATAATAATAATAATAATAATAACAATAATATTTCTTTTAAATCGGTTATCCTCCCATCTCGGCTTCACCCACGGACTTTGCGAGGGATCATTCCTCTACCGTCGCAAGGACTGCGTCTGGGAGATGAACAGACTTAGTCAGCAGATACAACTTGGGTTGGTGACAGGCTGATCACCTAGGCGACCGCTAACTTGGGTCTAAAAGGAAATCGGCCGTGGACCTGTTGAAAAGAACCGTCCCGGCATTTGCTTGGAGGAGAAAATAGGGAAACCATGAAAACCATTCTCAGAACGGCCGAGGTGGGATTCGAACCTTCGCAGTGATTCACGAGCTAGCACGTTAGCACTGTTGGACGCCGTAGCCATATAATAATAATAATAATAATAATAATAATAATAATAATAATAATACATCTGAGATTTAATGATCTAACAAACATATCATGAATTGAGTAAGTTGTTCTATTTGTGATCAAGATGAGCGAAAACCCACTTCAGAGCCGAGTTCGGCTGTTGGAAGGACTCTCATCAAAATTCCGAACATCTGCTGTCGGTCTATTTGTATTGCTGATACGGTGAGTGCAAAGACCCGGATATCTGTCTGGCTACGATCTCAAACTAATAATAGGTTACATGTTACAACCTGTTGTTAGCACCAATGCATAACTCACACTTCGATAAATAGCACTGTATGAATAATTTAGTATTAACCTAACCACAACTTCCTACTGTCGCAACAATAGGAGTAGAACTTGAAAATGAAGGAAGATTGTAGTTTTACGTGACCGCGAATCTTGTGATTATGAGCCACGGGACCTTCTTTTTACGTGGGATCCGAACCACAGGACATGATATTTCACATCGAAAATCGCACATGCATTGACCGGGAAACTTGAAAATGTAACCACAGTCAGGATCCCAACCCAAATCTCCTTTGTCTTGATGTTAATTCATTTAGGGTCTTGGATGTACTAGGATGTATGTAGAATATTTGTCTGACAACCTGTGTTATTATGATGTCTATAGTAGCGTGTGTATTTGTAATTCAGATAAGGAGGCGGAAGGAGGCGGCCGTGACCTTACGTTACAAACCATCCTGGCATTTCCCTGGAGTAGAAGTGGGAAACCACGGAAAACCACTTCCAGAATGGCTGAGGCGGGAATCGAGTTAGTTAGTTAGTTATTGTTGTTTTAGGAGGTGGAACTACGAAGTCGTCTGCCCCTGCGGGAATCGAACTCTTCTCAGTTTGGCTTCGCAAGGTACCCGTTCCAGGCCTCAGACCAGCATTAAATTTCTTGGCAGAGTCGGAAATCGAACCTGGACCTCCTGGGTGACAGTCAAGATGACTGTGTGTGTAATTGGGGTTAGGATTTGGGTAGGAAGCGGCCGTTGCCTTAATATATGTACCATCCCGACATTCGCCTGCAGTAAATGTGGGAAACCACGCTAAACTACTTATTGGATGGCTGAGGTAGGAAGTGAACCCACTTCTTCTCAGTTTTACCTCACGAGGCTGAATGTAATCCACCTTAGACCTTCCAGCATGCCGCGTGTTGGAAAACGAAATCGCGGTCGCCCTCTCCGTGATCCCACACGACCGTGGAAAAACCATCACTTCGATGAATAGATAATCAGATTACAAAACAGATAGAAGAACAATAAAAATTACTCTATTACTGTACTCCGCAAAGCGGTTAATCGGAAAAGTGAGTTGGTCATGTTGTCGTTGTTGTTTGAGTCTTCAGTCTTTTGACTGGTTTGATGCAGCCTTCCATGCCTCCCTGTCCTGAGCTAATCGTTCCATCTCTACATAGCTACCACACCCTACATCCGAGGCAATCTGTTTAACATATTCTAACCTTGGTCTACCCCTTCAGTTCTTGTCATCGACCCTTCCTTCCATAACTAAGCTTGCAATTCCTGGGTGTCTTAGAGTGTGTCCTACCAACCTATCTCTTCTCTTCATTAGCAGTCGCCAGAAACATCTCTCCTCTCCAACTCGGCTTAATACCTCTTCATTTGTAACCCTATCTACCCATCTGATCTTCATCATTCTCCTGTAACACCACATTTCAAACGCTTCAATTATCTTCTTTTCTGCTGCACCAATAGTCCAAGTTTCACTTCCATAGATTGCCACGCTCCAGACAAAGGCTTTCAAAAATGACTTCCTAATACCTAAATCTATATTCGACGTTAACAGATTCCTTTTCTGTAGAAATGCTTTCCTTGATTGAGCCAACCTACTTTTTATATCCTCTTTGCTTCGAACATCACTGGTCATAAGTTTGCACTAATTACTCTGTCTCCGAAAACATCTCGCGCTGCATTCATTGAATTAAGAGCGGTATGTGCCGTACCCCTATCTTTCTGGAAATAACCGAACGACCTTTCCAGTCCAGTCAGTTGACGTAAAATCTCGTTCAGTATTAATTCTAAGTTTCGGTCAGAATTGATGGCGTCATTACAAATATTGGCGCTACAATTCTTTTCCACTTTCAACATCCCTCGCTTAACTACAATATCAACCATAACATTCAAAAATGCTATAACAAATAACAATTCACCTGTATGGAGGCTTTGCAGTATTTACAACGACACAGTTCGTGTAAACTGGAAAATAGATTTCTGTCTCTCAATCAGACCGTTCTTTGAAATTATAATCCAGTCACTGAATTCATATTTGAAATAAGATTATCTATCACGCAAAACAGAACCAACAATGTATATATGTGGATAGGCCTGTTCCCAAGTTACCTTTTAGCTTTCTATGTAATAATTAATTCCGAAACCTGTGTTTATATTTGACATTGGATCAAATTTATATATAGTTTTTATATTATATTTAGAATATGCTATTTACTACTATGCATTTACATCTGTGTCAACTTCCCAGTTTTATGAAATGCATTTAGATATTAATACTTAGGAAAATAGAAATACATGGAAATGTATTTTACTGTGTAGGTGCACTGATTAGGGCACACACTGTAACAGTCCCAATTTGTGACCTAAAAGTGGAGATCTTATACTATTATTATTTATTTTGCACATGCGCTTACACATTCTCAGCATATTTGCTGGAAAGAAAACATTTACAATCCCAGATACCATATATATCATAAGGAGCAAATTCTTGGTGACTGCATTCAGTAGGCTAGTTGCTTTACGCTTTTCCCCCACTCCTTCAGGCCAAATTGCCCAAGAACAGCCTTACTACGCGACACGTAGAAAGTATGACAGTTTTCTGCATCAGTTTGAAAAGGCCAGGGTCTAATTTCAACTCACTGAGCGATTCCTTTAAGTTGTTGGGAATCACGCCAGTGCTGGAGATGATAATAGGAACTGTCCTGATTTGTGCCATGTGCCATTGCTTCCTTATCAGTTCTGAAAGTTCTGTGTATTTTGACAGCTTTTCAACATGCTTTTTAGCATGTTGCCACTGTTTGGGATTGCCACATCTATGAAGGTAGTGTGCTTCATGCATTTGTCAACAAGAACCAAATCAGGTCTGTTGTGCATAGCTGATTGGTCTGTCAATACAGTACGATCCCAGTACAACGTAAAGCTGTCATTTTCCAGTACACTTTCAGGAGCATATTTGTAGTACGGCACTTTCTCTTGGCTCAACAGTTGAAGGCGTATAGCCAGTTCTTGATGAACTATCTTGGCACAAAATCATGTCTCTTCCTATATTCTGTCCCTGCAAAATGGCGACAACCAGATATAATATGCTGAACAGTCTCCGATGTTGGGCAACCGTATCTGCAATGGTCATCTTGCACAGTTGCATCCTTGACAATGTACTTAAGGTAGTTCCTCGTGGGGACAACCTGGTCCTGAATAGCCATCATAAAGCCTTCTGTTTCAGGAAACATCTGCCCAGAAATCAACCAAAAGTTCGACGCTAGCTTGTCGACGTGAGTTTGGATGACTCCATTGGGATGTCTTCCGTGCAGTGGCTTGGACAACCAGGCATTGAATCTATCCAAATCACTGCGCACCTGATTTTGAGTCTCTTCCTGACTTAAGAGTAGTGGAGTTGAATCATCTGCTTCTGTGACAGCCTTGTGCAGTATCGAATGGTTCGATACAGAACAGAAGTATTTTCTTAGCTCATAGATCTGTCGAGCTATTTGGTTGTTTATATCAACAATTCCTCTCCCACCCATATGTCTCGGTAGCATGACTCGTTCCACAGATGTCCGGGGATGGTGTTTTCGTGATTTGGTCAGTGATGTTCTAATTTTCTGTTCTAGACTTGCAATGTCAGTTTTACTCCACTTGATGACCCCAAACGAGTAACTAAGGATAGGGACAGCATATGCGTTGATTGCCTTAACCAAGTTTTTACTGTTGAGGCTGGTGTTACAAACAAGCTTAATTCTTCTGTCAAATTCCTTCGTCAGATCTTGTTTCACTACTGAGTGTTCTATGTGTCGGGCTTGCTTCATTCCCAGATACTTGTAGGTCTCGTCAGTGAGCATTGTTGTAATCTGCTGGCCCTGAGCTGTTTCATATACACCTTCCTGCAGCTTGCCTTTCATAACGTTCAGCGTTTTACATTTCTCCAGCCCGAATTCCATTTTCACATCCTGCGAGAAGGTTTCCACTATCTTCAACAGAAACTCTAGCTGTGCTCTGGTGGCAGCATATAGCTTTAGGTCATCCATATACAAGAGATGGTTGAGCTTTGCAAGCTCCCTGGAGTTCTTCTTGATACTGAAGCCATATTTTGTTGAATTAAGTTGGTTTGATAGTGGATTCATCGCAAGAAAGAACCATAATGGGCTCAAGGAGTCTCCTTGGAATTTTCCCTTGTGGATTGGGATCATACTTGTTGCAATACTGCCATTTGTAGTACTAAGGCACATTACTGTACGCCACGTTGCCATGGCGTGTTCCAAGAAATATATAATCGGAGGATCAATTTTATACACTTTCAAAATATGGATCAACCAATCATGGGGCACGGAATCATAGGCCTTCTTGTAGTCAATATATGCCGTGAATAAATTTCTGTTATTGGCAAAGGCCTGGTTAGAAACCACAGAGTCAATGATAAGTATTTCTTTACACCCTTTGGACCCTTTCGTGCATCCTTTTTGTTGTGTTGCTAGGATGTTATTTTGTTCACAGTGGGCATATATCCTCCTACTAAGACAGGACGTGATGATCTTATACATCGTGGGAAGGCATGTAATTGGAAGGTATTTTCCAGGATCTTGCATATTTTGTGGGTCTTTCGGAAGTAGATGTGTTACACCTTGTGTAAGGAAATTTGGCATCTTCTGTGGATGAGCAACAACTTCATTCACCAGAGTAGACAGAAGATCGTAAACGCACCAGAATTTCTTATGCCAGTTATTCTGTATCTGATCTAAACCGGGTGCTTTCCAGTTAGGAAGACCTTTAATGATGGAAGAAATTTCAGTTGATGTTATTGGATCATATTGCATCGAATTATATTCTTTAGAGATGTCTGTTACTTCCTGAACCCAATGGGAGTCTGAGTTAAAATTGGTGGCTTTGGATAGTTGATTGCTCCAAAACTCTTCAATTTCTTCCTTTGTTGGATAAGGAGCATTTGAGGATACATGGTTTTTGCTCAGTGCTCTGTAGAATTTCTTCTCACCTTTGACAAATAAGTTGTTGTCCTGTCTCCGTATCCTACTGGCTCTGTATCTTGAAAGTCTGTTCGCTACCAACGTAAGTTTCTGTTTGAGTATATCTAAACACTGTTCGGCTTTTGTGTTTGGATCATCTCGGTCGGTGTGGATTTTGGACCGCCTCATTATTGCTTTACAGAGTCTCATCAGTCTTCTTGTGTGCGTTCCTCTGATAAACTCAGTCAAACGGCCAATATCTGTTCGCAATTTGTCAATATTGCCTATCAGACGTCTTTCCCACTTAGGAGTAACAGGAGCACATTTCTTACTGCAGGAATTATTCCTTTCTCTCAGTTGGATGCCCATAGTTCTGATAACTGTGACGGCTCCACAGTACAAAACAGTATGAAGAGATTCTAAGTCATTCACATCTATCAAGTGTTTGGGTAGGATAGCTTGATTCATGATATTTAAAATTATTGATACCTTCCTAGACGAATTCACTCGAGGCAAGGCAGGTCTATGCATTGCGTCTGTTCCATTGAACTGAGCCATTGCCGTCATCATTTCATCTGCTAAGATCTTGGTATGTGACTCATCTTCATGATGTGTATCCGGCTGTATGCCACTGACTGGCTCATTGTGTTCTTCTTGATGTTGTTCCTGCTCATGGAGCTCTTGTGCTAATTCACCCTCCAGATTAGTTCCTTGATCACAATCAAACACTCTTCTGACCTCCTGCTTGATTGTATTCAGTCTTGCTTCTGGCACTAAATTATTACGGACTATCGCCCTATATTGGTCCGCCACTCTCTGTTCAGTCACACGTAGTTCGGGGTATGCTTCATTGAACTCCTTGAATAATTTCTGCCTATATCCAGTTAGTTCTGTTCCAATGCGAGTCACCTTATAATAAATGCGCATTATAGTCTCGTTCATTGCGATTGACCATTTTAAGCGCTTCTTGGCAGGCCTGCTTGAGTGAGTGCCGGAAGTGGTTCTGGCACAGCACTTTCAGCAGGCAAAGCACTTGACGTTGGTTGGCTTTGTTGTAGTTGTTGGGCTGTATCTTCTTGTGCGACAGGAGCCCGCCTCATCAGCACCCTGCCACCGACGTCTCGCTTGCTGTCATGTCCATCGCCGGCTCTAGACATGCCCTGACGAACCTCAGGCAGCGGCCTTTCATTAATTTTTAAATGTATTTTCTCCATATTATGGGTTGGTGCCTTTTAAACCTACAGCCAGGTGTTCATCTTCAGCCGCTCCTAACATGGAGAACAGACGCTGTTTGCAGCCGCCCGCTACGGATCAGACACTGCAGTTAAGTTTTGTTATCAGGGTTTTCCCTCCCCTAGGCAGGTTGCCTTCACCACGGCTGAGGTGTCCTGCCTACCCCATTATTATTATTATTATTATTATTATTATTATTATTATTATTATTATTATTATTATTATTATTATTATTATTATTATTATTATTATACAAATAACTCTTAAGAAGAGCGAACAGATTCTTTCCTCAGATCTAAGTATTATGAATGAATACTTCAAGAAATGGAGACTACCACCGACTCCTAGTAAGACTGAAGTTAGTTGTTTCCACTTAAACAACAGGTTGGCAAATACAAAGCTGAATGTCATCTTTAATGATGGAGACCTCCATCATCAAAATTTTCCAAAATATTTAGGCGTTACTCTCGATAGGACTTTGTCCTTCAAGAAGCACCTGCAAAACACTGCAGCGAAACTAAGATCACGCAATAACATCTTGCAGAAGTTATGTGGAACCACACGGAGAGCTACAGCAACCGCTACAGCAACGATCTTCTGCTTTAGGACTTGTTTATTCTGCTGAATAATGTGCACCGGTGTGTCTTAACAGTCAACATGTGAAGCAGATTGATGTCCAATTGAATTTGGCGATGAGGATAATATCAGGTTGCGTCAGGACCACTCCTCTGTACTGGCTTTCACCTCTAAGTCACATTGCACCACCTGACTTACGTAGACAAAACTCTCTCCTGAGGGAATATCAAAAGATAATCTCCACTCCACAGCTTCCTATTCATTCTGACATACCTACATCTCTACTTGGTATAAAACAAAATCCCCGATTCTTGGATGTTACGGGTAAACTCGAGAACCACTGGATGGATTTTGATGCGGTTTTCACCATTCTGTTAAGGATACCTCGAGGACGATTTCTGTAGAAAATAATTTATTTCTGATCAAAGTAAGCCGAGCAGTAAAGATTTCAGTGGAAAAATCGAAAACGAACCTGGCGTCTGAGCGCTTTGTAAGCTTACGCTGGGCTAACCGTTAAAAATCTAAATACTATGAGTGTAAGAATTGTTCAGCATGAATAGTTCTACAAAAAAGTCCCGGAGAGCATATGTCTATCTTCAATACATCGCCCACTATAAGTGGTTTTGCGTTTTAATTTCTTCCAACCATGTCCATTCAACTACTGAGGCGACAGTTTACGAGCTAGCTAAGGGTGAGTCTATCATCCCTGTTACAGCCTATCTAGCGGGTGAACCTATTGCCCCAGATACAGCCAGCAGCAAACCGTTGAGTCGTGTTGAGTTAAGACTTCTGAGAAGGGTGGTTGTGTTTTGAGTTTCCCTGGAAGTGCAACTCGGGTTTTCTTCATTTCGCCCGTGAACTTTTCGTTCCGCAAAATTAACAGTCAAGTTCTTAAATTACGTCTGACAAGAATATGTTGCACGTGCATCTCCATGATAATATAATTAATAGTCCAGTCAGTGATTTTAACCCATCATGCCGAAACGTAAAACGGATATTGGGCGTTGTTCATTGACATTGGAAAAAAAAACGCTTATCACGTAATGCATTCATAACTGTTCCAGGGCGAAGCCGGGTCGGGTTGCTAGTTAAAGATAAGTCACTTGAAATCCCGCCGACCACCCATCTTAACAGCGGAATCTCTGCAATTAAATAATTTTCAGATTGACAACAAGTGGTCTGAGGTATGGAATAATTTATTTATCCCGTGATAAGTATAGAAACTTCATTGATCCTATCAAGAAACAAGCTGGAATGGAACTGTTACGCCATACATGGAAATCACTCAACAGGATTCAAACGGGACATTGGGTCTGCACAGACATCTTATACAAGTGGAATAAGGTTTCCTCACCTCACTGCGACTGTGGATTTGAAAGACCGACCATCCAACATATTGTTACGTGCCACCCCCCTAGTGGCACTTTTGTTAACTGGATTACGGTGGGTAGGAAGCACAACACCAATTACTGCTTAAAGAAGTAATTAACTTTATTGCGGCCAGATAATTACACTAATCAGCAAATACAAGCAATTAGGAACCTTACTCCAGTTTACAAAGTCTCTTGCTTGTGGAGAGCTCTTGCCCCTTTCACTTTTCAACAAACCACAGAAGTTAATCCTGCCGCTAATGAGCCTAGTGGCCTTGACAGAACTACATGCAACTTCTTTCTAATGTGCGCCTACTACAGTACTTACGAGCACTTGCTGCGCGCTGTTCACCAGCTGGGAGAAACAATGTCACTTAATTTCGACACCACAATATCTGACACTCAGTGAAAGCACACTTACTCAGAACACGGCAGTCCCCTGTATGTTCCCGACTTCGCCGCTACACTAGGGGTTTCGCAAGTCACCACACTTCTGTCGCTCAGAATAAACGCTCACACTAGCTCGTAAAACACAACAACAACAACTGCTTCACGGGTCACTCTTATATAGCAGGCCGGTGACTCAATAAATGGTTCTAGATCCATCCAGGGTCCACGGCTTCTCGAGGTTTCCATCGCTGGTCCAGTCACGAATCTTCTGGACTATCCCTTTGTCTTAGTAGCCCTGTTGCATAAGGCACACGCAATACAGGAGGCATGCCACAGCCCAGCCCCTGGGGCAGTTGTGACTCAAGCGGCGAGCGATGACACAACTCACAGCCGTAACACCACCCCCTTCCTAAAAAGGCTGATCGTCCCGATCAATCATTGGTCCGTCTGTGTCCCTCCGTAGGCTGCCAGGCGATCTCGATGCACGATCTTCATCTTCGCCCTCGGGTTCCGCTGGATCCTGTAGACGACATCGTTGATCCGTTTCACGACTCGGTACGGGCCCTCCCAGGACTTCTGAAGTTTGGGTGACAGGCCTTTCTTCCGTAATGGGTTGAAGAGCCAGACCAGGTCGTCCTCGTGGAATCCGCCGGCATCCGTCTGCTGGTCGTATCGGGTCTTCATTCGGTCGGTCTCGATCCGCAGTTTCCTCCTCGCGAACGCGTGCACGTCCTCCAGTTGGTCGACCAGTTCTTGACAATACTGGCTTACCGGGATCGGATCATTCCCAGGTCGGCCGAAGGCAAGATCGACCGGTAGACGGAGTTCCCTCCCAAACATGGCCCGGGCTGGTGTGCACCCGGTGGCTTCATGCACGGCGGCGCGGTAGGCCAGGAGAAATAGTGGAAGATGTTTGTCCCAATCCCTCTGGTGCTCGCTGACGACTATTCGGAGATGGTTCTCGATGGTGCGATTGAATCGCTCTACCATCCCGTCGGACTGAGGGTGTAGCGGCGTCGTCCTTGTCTTCCGGATTCCCAGCAGCTGGCATAGGTTCTGGAGACTATGTGATGGCTCGACCACCCCTTGCTCCTTCATCTCTTCTACCATCCGGTCGACTTCAGCTTGCTTGGCGAGCAGGACACGTCGGAATGGGGCCCTAATCGGTGCGCTGTCCCCAACGTCGATTCTGTGCTGGACCAAGCTTGTCCTGCCGAAGTCTTTGCTCCCCACGGAGAAGACATCCTGGAATTCGCGTAGCAGGTCCTGAAGTTGGCGTGATTGCTCTTCGTCTAAATGGTCCTGGGATCCTTGGTACAGCTTCTGTAGTTCTTCTGGCAGTGTGCGTCTTCTTCGGTTGTCCGTCTGCAGTTGTCCGTCTGTCGTATCTGTGATGCGGGCAATCCAGGTAACGGGCCCGCAGACTCCTAGGTTGGTGTCCCGGTGAACCGTAATGTCGTAGTCGTTCAGGTTGGACAGGCGTACGTACGGCCGAGACGTCGTGTTGATGAGAGTCTTGGCAACTAGCAATCCTTTTGTCTGGATGTCCTCATATTTTGGCTCGATAACAGCCGCCACTCCCTCAGCAGTTCCGTCGACAATTACGGCAGCGCTGACCTCCGTCCTGGCGGGAACGATGACGTCCTCTCTCAGCCTTACTCGTCGTGCGGTGACGGCCTCGTGTGCTGGTTGCAAAGCAAGTTCCTCACCTCCGAAGTGCAGAGTGTTGGTACTCAGGTCCAAGATGATGTTGTTCTGGTCCAGGAAGTCCAGTCCGATGATCACTTCGTTCGATACGTCTGCCACAAGCACTGGATGCTTTATCACCCGTCGACCAATGACGAACCCCAGTGATGCTTCGCCATGTACCGGTGCGGTCTCTCCGGTCGCGGTTATTAGCTGGAGGTTCCTTTGTGTGGGTTGAACTCTCCACTTCGGGATCACGGTGGGACTGACGATGGTCCTCGATGCTCCCGTGTCGATTAGCATGGGCCAGCTCTCTCCGTTGACGACTCCGTCGACCATCAGGCTGCTATTATCCTTCCGTAACTGCGTCACACGAACTTGGACTGCCGGGGCTTGACGACTGTCACAAGCCAACCTTTGCCCCCCTAGGCTGGCTGATACTTGCTTTCCTGGGCCGCGCGGTTTCCTTACGACTGACTGTCCCGACGGAAACCCTTGGCGGCGGCGATCACCGCAGTCCTTGCTCAGGTGGCCTCTCTTACGGCAGGTCCAGCAGGTCGGTAGTCCTCTTCCGGGCCGCCTCTCCGGATGTCCTTCGGCTACGTTTTTGTTGGTGGTACTGCGATTCTTGAAGAAACGGCTTAGCGCCTCCATCAATTCGTCGGCCAGGGGCTTGGTCTCGTTGGTTTTTACTGGTTCGTCGAC
The DNA here is from genome assembly GCA_946902985.2 of Meconema thalassinum. Lineage (NCBI taxonomy): Eukaryota > Metazoa > Arthropoda > Insecta > Orthoptera > Tettigoniidae > Meconema > Meconema thalassinum. The sequence continues at coordinate 492,307,241 of OX336391.1, forward strand.
GTCCACTTGACGCACCCGCGCGTGCATTCTGGATGCCTGTTTTGCCGTCTCGAATTCAAGTGCGTGGCTCAGCGCATCTGCCAGGGTCTTATTGCGCGCGAGTCGCAGCGCCTGTTGAGTGTCCGAGTCCCGTAGCCCGTCGGTGAAAGTCTGCGTCGCTATCTGCTCCAGAAAGTCGGCCGGCGCTGTTGGGTAGGCGAGCCTTACGAGGCGTGCGATGTCCATCTCGAACTCCTGCAGGGTTTCCGCGTTCTTCTGTACCCGGGTCCGGAGCTGCATCTGGTAGGCCTGCTGAAGATGGCTATCTCCATATCGGGACTCCATATGGGCGATCAGGGAAGCGTAGTCCTGGGATCCAGTCGGGATGGCCTGAAGGACGTTAAGGGCGTCACCTCTCAGCGCTACAATGAGAGCTGTAGCCTTTTCTGTGTTGTTCCAGTTATTTATGGAACAGGCTGCCTCGAACTGACGTAAGTAGGTGCTCCACGGGACCTTTCCGTCGAAGGTTGGGGGCGTCACTCTGCTATGTCCCGTTCCTGATATTCCCGGTGTAACGGTGGGCGGGCGTTGGCGCAGCTCGGCAACTTCCTCTCGTAGAGCGTTGAATTCCTCTTTCACCCCCGTCAGTGGGCGTTGGCGCAGCTCGGCAACTTCCTTTTGTAAGGCGTTGAATTTCTCCTCCACCCCCATCAGCGGGCGTTGGCACAGCTCGGCAACTTCCACTTGTAAGGCGTTGAATTTCTCCTCCACCCCCATCAGCGGGCGTTGGCGCAGCTTGGCAACTTCCACTTGTAAGGCGTCGAACTTCTTTTCCACTGCCGTGACTTCCTCACGTAGGCCCTGTTCTAATTTCCTTTGGCTCTCCTCTAATTTCGTCAGAAGACACTCTTCCAGATTTTTCTGGCCATCCAGAAATTTGGCGGTTAGGTCCTCTGCTAACTTATTCTGGCCGTCTTCCATCTTCTTCTGGCCGTCTTCTAGTTTGGCAGTTAGGTCCTCGGCTAACTTCTTCTGGCCGTCCTCCATCTTCTTCTGGCCGTCCTCCATCTTCTTCAGGTCCTCCGCTAACTTCTTCTGGCCATCCTCCATCTTCTTCTGGCCATCCTCCATCTTCTTCTGGCCGTCTTCCATTTTGGCAGTTAGGTCCTTGGTTAAATTCTTCTGGCCGTCTTCTATGCCATTTAACTTTTCTAGCAATGCTGCCAATTGCGCCTCCATTTTAGTTGTTTGCCTTGTAAAGGGCATGCACTCACAGGAAAATTAGAGAAAATGACCTGCTCGGGTTTTGAAACCAGGACCGTCAGGTGTTGTGCTTGAGTTCGTAATCCGGCTTCTGACACCAGTTGTTACGTGCCACCCCCCTAGTGGCACTTTTGTTAACTGGATTACGGTGGGTAGGAAGCACAACACCAATTACTGCTTAAAGAAGTAATTAACTTTATTGCGGCCAGATAATTACACTAATCAGCAAATACAAGCAATTAGGAACCTTACTCCAGTTTACAAAGTCTCTTGCTTGTGGAGAGCTCTTGCCCCTTTCACTTTTCAACAAACCACAGAAGTTAATCCTGCCGCTAATGAGCCTAGTGGCCTTGACAGAACTACATGCAACTTCTTTCTAATGTGCGCCTACTACAGTACTTACGAGCACTTGCTGCGCGCTGTTCACCAGCTGGGAGAAACAATGTCACTTAATTTCGACACCACAATATTTGACACTCAGTGAAAGCACACTTACTCAGAACACGGCAGTCCCCTGTATGTTCCTGACTTCGCCGCTACACTAGGGGTTTCGCAAGTCACCACACTTCTGTCGCTCAGAATAAACGCTCACACTAGCTCGTAAAACACAACAACAACAACTGCTTCACGGGTCACTCTTATATAGCAGGCCGGTGACTCAATAAATGGTTCTAGATCCATCCAGGGTCCACGGCTTCTCGAGGTTTCCATCGCTGTTCCAGTCACGAATCTTCTGGACTATCCCTTTGTCTTAGTAGCCCTGTTGCATAAGGCACACGCAATACAGGAGGCATGCCACAGCCCAGCCCCTGGGGCAGTTGTGACTCAAGCGGCGAGCGATGACACAACTCACAGCCGTAACAATATTGTGGAGGACTGCAGCCTTCGAGCCTATAATGGGAACCTGAAAGACTTGCATGATGCAACGCAGCCTGCTCTTGATTGGATTTCGAATTTAAATATTGCCTTGTAAATCTGAACATTTTATCTGTTGAATATGTGTCTCCTCATCAAAATTGTTGTAAGTATTTATTGTTCTTTTAAATGCAAATGTATATGTTTAATGTGTTCCTTAGCTTGTAATTGTGTTAATGTACCATGCCATACGCTAAATAATAATAATAATATTATTATTCCCAAGTTTCATTGCAATCGGATGATTGGTATGTGAACTTTATTAAAACGATTCGCGCACCATCACTCATTTGTTGAAACTACTCGTGCGCTACCTATTGTAAATTGGATTTGCTAAATCATAAACCTTCGTGGGAGTGATCACAACAACTCACCGAAGTTTCATGGCAATCGGATGAATGGTGTATGAACGCATACGGGACATACATACATAACTTACAGACAGACAAACTATCCCATAGAGATTCTTGGATTCTCGCGTTACCAATAGGCCTACCGGTTACTTTGCGAATTTTCATGTCAATGCAAATAAAACCACGCCTCGTTAGGAGACAACAGTACTAATTCAGGAATCACACCACTGTTCACAGACTGGAGAAACCAATCGCATTCATATTTTCTTGCGGTCGGATCTCTTGGGGCTTAAGTTTTCCATTTTTTGTGACATTGTTAGGTCTAAATGAAATTTTTCTGACCACCCGCCGTGCACATGAATATGAAACATTACTTTGCTGAGCTAGTTTCCTTAAAGATTTTTTTTTTGGGGTGGGGGGGGGGGGGGAGGATTGCTTAATTTGTTTACGAATATCCTGAATTATTTCGTCAGTAAGGTAATCGGTCGCTTAATTCGTATTTTGTTTATCACTGAACCATCAGTTTTGAATTTATTCATCATTTTCATAATTCTGTAAAACGTTAGCACTCATACTCCAGGCAGATCCGTGCTTTTAAGATCTACAGCACAAGAAAATACGCACTAAATCTATTAATTACAAGCAATCGCGTTGTGAGCTGTACGGAAGCTTATCGCAGACTTGTTGAGACCATTCCATCAATAGGTCTGGTGGCTATTGTATCATCCACTCCCCAGACACGGCACGGAGAATTACAGGCAACTCAATTGAGGCTCTCCCTATATTAACAAACCAGGTAAACGTCACATGCATCCGACCAATGAAATACTCATATTTGGGCATTTCGAATATGGCTGCCAGTGGGATACAAACCCACTCGTTTGCCGAGTCTTGATCAGTCACCCCAGCGCAAGGATGATGTAAGTATAAGAGATTCGTCACTTTAGGTTATAGAATTTCCGAGAGAGAACACCGCCTGAGGCTATGGATTGTACTTGCAAGTTTGGCAACATAAAAAGTAAAAAGCCATATGAATTTAGCCTTTATTACACGTAATTGAACAGTATGTTCTGCGATGAGTTATTGATTATTGATGAAAATAACACAAACATAACTGCGCCTTTCGCTAGGCGCTGAAATATACGTCCAGGTAGGAAAATAATACATTTTGATATATATCAATGTTGGCAATAGATTTGTCACGAAGGACACAGTTATGCCGTTCTAGAGCTCAATTCACCTTTAGGCTGATTAAAAAGGCTCTCCTACTCTACAGAATTGTTGGGATATTCGCTGAATATAAAGAAAACTGTCCAAATGCACACACTATACTGCCATAACCTCACTTTTTGCCTAGCATGTCGGCTGCCACCCACCCCTCCCCGTAGCCCTAAACCACAAATTTTATTGCAACGCAAAGGAGAATGGGTAAGAAAACAAACAAGAGATGAAATGCACACATCTATTCTCTATATATTTTTATACGAGAGTAGTCTATATTGCCCACTAGTTTTACACATGGTCAACACCAGGAAGATGAAAATTGCCGTATTGTTCTTACTATCATTATAATTCTTACATCCCGGTGCATGGCAATTTTTCCTCCCTTGCAGTGGCATGATTGACTCTCAATTCAATTCAAATAAATAATCAAAATACTGAACAAATCAAAACAACCAACAACACCACGAGGAAAATCAATCCAAACAGACTATTCCCGCTTCCGCCAGATGGTTTGATATGAGCGTTCATGAGTGCCAACTACGGAACCTTGGTGCTAAAATTAATTCTTCATTGGTTGGCAGAACATCCAGTACAGGGTCTTACCCCGACCCACGCGCTCCCTATGAACTGTCATCCCCCTGCCTCAGCGTGCTCAGCTAAACTAGTCTGTACCTCAGTTGGCTACTTGCAATGGTGTGCTACAAATGCCCTGACGACAACAGAAAGCTACATGGCGTGGTTAGATGGATGCACACGGGAGAGCAAACACATTTTGTATGATAACATAATCTCGTCTTGACTCTGTCCAAAACAAGGACAAAGATTTAACTTCCGAGAGGTGATTGTACACAATAGTTCGGCGAACAATAGCTCTTGGCGTCACTCCAGTGGTGCTGTGTATTCCAAGTGCCCGACGTCATAAGTGAGCTAACGCGTTGGCTTCTAAATCTAATTTACGCTTGCCTTTAAAGAGTGCCAGTCAGGAAATAAACACATTGTAGTATACTTTCATTGTGTGCCGTAACAAGAGGTTCCCGGAAACATTTCGTGCTATCACGGGACAGCTTTTACTTGATGTTTACTAAATCCACAAGGTAGTTTAAAACTAACCCAAATGCCACTGTCTGCCAATGTATGTAATTTACATATTTATTCTGCTAATTTTATAAGTAAAACAAAAATGACCTTAACATTCAACTTACGACGTAAGGCTTTGCTAATTTTATAAGTAAAACAAAAATGACCTTAACATTCAACTTACGACGTAAGGCTTTGCTAATTTTATAAGTAAAACAAAAATGACCTTTACATTCAACTTACGAGGTAGCGCTTTTGCTAATTTTATGAAGAAAACAAAAATGACCTTTACATTCAACTTACGAGGTAGCGCTTTTGCTAATTTTATGAAGAAAACAAAAATGACCTTTACATTCAACTTACGAGGTAGGCCTAACGCTTCTGCTAATTTTATAAAGAAAACAAATATGGCCTTTTCATCCAACTTACGAGGTAACGCTTCTGCTAATTTTATAAAGAAAACATAAATGACCTTTACATTCATCTTACGAGGTATATTGTAGCTTGTGCTAATTTTATAAGAAAAACAACATGTAGTTCCGTTCAGTGCGCCATTACATTTCCCAAGGCCTATGGACGAATAAGCTACTTGTTGCTGCCTTTTGTCCCGCCAAGTTCTTGGATAGGGTATTGCTATATAGTCCAGTGCTTGTACTCAGTCCACGGTGATGAATCAAGGCATTTCCCACCCGGCACTATCACCCCAGAGACCGTTGTTGGACTTAGGACCCCACGCACAGCCTATTTTAACATATCCTACTTATGTTAATTGCCTCTATCAACGTACAAAATATCAGTTTGATTGCTGTAACCGTCTAAATATTTTCTATGGTCGCCATGTTGGATTTTTATGTATGTGGGCCTTAGAGTTATGTACTATTACATGTAGAGTATTGTGTAGTTGCATTATTCAAACTTAAATCGCATGATTAGGACACAAGAAATGAAAACGAGATTTTAACATTTCACACAGCCGCCATATTGAGGTTAGTAAAACAATTGAAATAAATAAGATGGTAGTGGAATAAAATTTGTATGAGCATATACCGTATCACGTTTCACTGCGCTCGGATGGTTAAATCGCGAGAAACGTCAATTTAAATGTTAAAATTTGCGCGGCGACGCCATGTTGGATTTGTGTTCACCAGGTTATTGAAAGTCTCATAGGTTAACTTATGTTCATAGCCTTTATCAACATACAAAATTTCAGGTTGATTGCTGTCATAGATTAATAGATATTGAGAACCGTCTAAATATTTCGCCATGTTGGATTTTTATGTATGTAAGCCATAGTTTTATGTACTATTAGATGAGGATTATTGCGTAGGTTCATTATTCAAACGTTGACTTTGATCGCATGAATAGGATACAAGGAATTAAAACTTAATTTTATAATTTCGCACAGTCATCATCTTGAGGTTATGTAAACAATTGAACTAAATTAAATGTCAGTGCATTACAACTTGTATAAACATTTGCTGTACCAAGTTTCACTGCGTTCGAATGGTTAAATCGCAAGAAAAGTCAATTTAAATGTTTCAACTTCGCTTGGCCGGCATATTCGTTTTGTAGTTAACAGGTTTTTGAAAGTCACCAAGGTGACCCTCTAGTTGTGCCCTTTATCACCGTACAAAATTTCAGTGTGATATCAGTAATAGTTTCGGAGATATAGAATGCCGTTGAAATATTTCGCACAGCCGCCATGTTTCATTGGTGAGACGTAATAAAATTTGAAGAGCACGGTCGTGGTCGACCAAAATAGTACTATGACCTCACCGAGTTTAATTGACATCGCTCCAGCCGGTTAGATTTTATTAGGGGACACACACACACATTTGTACACACACGGACAAAAGGTGATCTTGTAAGCCTTTTTTTTTTTTTTCATAAATGAAAATAGGCTAAAATTGACTAGGTGAATACCCCCGGTCACGGGAATACCACTACGTCCCGCCACGCGGTGTCTTTGCTCGCATCTTCCGTCAGCGCGGCTGGAAAGCTGTGTAGTGCGTAAAATGAATTGATTTTTGTTATGTATTAAGTGATTTCGTAATCATTTCGTTTATCCCTCTCCCCACACGTCATCAACGTAATCATAAGCTTCAAACCCTCCTCCCTCCCAACTTTTGTGATTACCTAATTGGCTATGCTTTGTTTTTTATAGTGGCTTCGTGACATCATGCTCAAATAGCCACGTGTACTTGGGTGTGTGTGGAATTTGTCTGATAACCGGTGTTATCGTGATGGCTGTATTAGTGTGAGTATTTATAATTCAGATGAGGACCGACAGTAGTGGCTGCGCTCGCTAAAGCGCTGCGTTAGGTCATGGGGCCAAGCTCTCTGCTGACTCGGTAGACGCGTGGGTTCGAGCCCCACCGTCGGCCGTCCTTGAAACGGTTTTCCGTGGTTTCCCATTTTCAACTCCAGGCTAATGCTGGGACGGTACCTTTCCTTCCACATCCTTGCCCAGTTACATTCACCATCATTCATTTCATCCCTCATTAACTCCTCTCATGAGGTTGGTGTCAGGAAGGGCATCCGGCCGTAAAAATCATCCGCCACAAAGACTTCCATCGCATCTCATCCCCGACCCCGTAGGAAAAACGGGAATAATAAGGAGTAGACATACATTTATAATTCAGATGAGGATTGTGAGGGAGGCGGCCGTGGCCTTAAGTTAGGAACCATCCAGGCATTCACCTGGAGTAGATGTGGAACACCACGGAAAACCACTTCCAGGATGGCTGAGGTAGGAATCAAACCCACCACTTCTCAGTTTTGCCTCGCGAGGCCTCAGACCAGACTAATTTTTTTGGTAAAGCTGGGAAACGAACCTGGGCCTCCGCGCTAAGAATGCAAGCCACTACGCAACGAGGTGGACTACGTAATATGTGGGCGGCTCCTTTATAAAGGGTACGAGGAAATAGGAGAGGCGAGGGTTCCGACACGACCATACCTCTGCGCGCCAAGCGTAATACCGACTGCTCCACACTTTGACGATCAAAATCAGCCCTAAGTATCAGGTTGCAATTTCTAAGAAGCATACCACTTCAGCCAGTTAGTTATCCATGCAACGCGTGTGATTCATAGTTTCGAACGAGTGGAATGTTCCTGTGAGAGACAATTGACCTAGAGACGAATAAAAACTCCTAACAGCTTATCCCAATTTGGAGCCAGCGGAGCCAACCTGGGTCATTATGGTTTTGGCCATAGGACTCCTTACCTGACACCACGAGATTGCTTGCCACGGTGGGTGAGTGGTCAACGTGTCGGTCTACTGACCCCAAGCTTGCAGGTTCGCTCCAGACCGTGGTAAGCGATTTTTGAAAGGCGGCAAAAATTTACGACACGCATGTCATACGATGTTGGCATGTCAAAGAACCCATTTGAATTCGGTAGGCCGTGTTCTTAATGCAAAATTAATCTCGGGATTTTCCGCCAACACAAAGTTCCTCATTTCTCTATTAGAAAGCGCTATAGTGTTCAAGGAGCTTAGATATCTAACCCTCTTGACTTTCATGGTGCTTCAAGGAACAACGAAATTCGACATGCAAAGCAAAGCTTGCACACGGCACCCTAGGCCATACCAGGGTGTCTTTTATGTACCTTTGGAGAATGATAGGTCGTGTAGGGGACGGGTATAGAAGTAATTTGAGATAGGGAACTTGGGGTCGGAGCGGCCTCCTTTACCTCTAAAATAAGGGTTGATTCATGCCCTCCACCCTGTCAGTTGGGCATCCGACCCAAGCCTCTATTATCTTTCTCAATCCTTTAACTCTTGGTAAGATTCATTTCACCATGTGCCGCTGGCGTAATGGATAGCGTTGCGGTGCGAAAGGCCGGTAGTCCCGGGTTCGATTCCGGGCTTGGGCAAAATCTTTTTTTTTTGTATGTTAATTGTCGTATTTGCACTCTCTTCTCTGACGTATCACCAGATTGTATCATGTGACTACAATACGACAAATAACATAAAAAAAAAAAATTTTGCCCAAGCCCGGAATCGAACCCGGTACTACCGGCCTTTCACACCGCAACGCTATCCATTACGCCAGCGCCACATGGTGAAATGAATCTTGCCAAGAGTTAACGGATTGAGAAAGGTAATAGAGGCTTGGATCGGTTGCCCAACTAACAGGAAGGAGGGCCTGAATCAACCCTTATTTAAGGGTTAAGGAGGCTGCTCCGACCCCAAGGTCCCCATCTCAAATTACTTCTATACCTGTCCCCTACACGACCTATCGTTCTCCAAAGGTACATAAAAGACACCCTGTATACCACGAGATTTGTCAGGAAAATATTCCACCTCACGCGTCACCGTGACGCGAACTCTGGTCATCCGGGTGAATGACGAACTGCTAACCCAGTGCGCCATTACACTTCCCAAGGCCTATGGACGAATAAGCTACTTGTTGCTGCCTTTTGTCCCGCCAAGTTCTTGGATAGGGTATTGCTATATAGTCTAGTGTTTGTACTCAGTCCACGGTGATGAATCAAGGCATTTCCCGCCCGGCACTATCACCCCAGAGCCCGTTGTTGGACTTCGGACCTCACGCACAGTTTACCAAATGATAAGGTACTATGTGTACACATGAAGGACCTGACACCACAGGTCATTTATCTTGACCAAGCTCATCTAAAGCGCGCCACGAAACTCACTGTCATTTCAGAATATTCTGTTTCCCACTGACCAAAAATTAAATGCTCCTAAATTTACTGACTACTCCACCCATCCTTAATTCTTTCGATGTGAACCAATATCGTGTAAGAATTTAATCAATATCAACCAATTATAGTTGATAACAAAGCACCATGCCCGTTATTACGGAGAATTTATCATACACACAGTAATTTTATCATTATTGTTTCGGCCAACTAAGGACTACGTCATTTCAACTGGTTTCTGCGTCGAGCTTTAATATTCGCTCAGTACTGTCGCATGGAATCTTGATGTTGTTGCTTCCATTCTTCCGTCAACTTCATGCCTGTTTTAAGCTTAGGCTTTTCCAGGAAACCCCGGTGAGCTGTCAGTTTCATCTTAAATCGTCACATGAGATCCCGATTTCTTGTAAATCTCTGCCTACCTCAGTGAACCAAGCCCACTTAGTTATCTTCTCTAGAAAGTAGGTAAAGATCCTGTTTGTCAATTTCACAGAGCTCATTAGTGTCATGTGGCCATATTATTATTATTATTATTATTATTATTTACATCGCTATGCCCGTCTATGAGAACATTGAATCTATGTAGCTGATCTTGCTTTCGCGTCCTCTTAAAATCTCTTCATTTTCTCCCTATGGCTCATTCTGCACCCCTTCTTCAATCATCTCCACCTCGTGGTGATTCGAATCCCGGCTCTGCCAAGAAATTTTAATTCTGTTCTTAGGACTGGATCGGGATACACTCAGCCTCATGGGGCAACACTGAGGAGGGTTCAATTTCCATCTCAGTGGTTTTCCGTGGTTTCCCCACTTCTACTCCATGCAAATGCCGGGATGGTTCCTAACTTAAGACCACGGCCACCTCCTTCCCAATCCTAACATACTGTATACTCGTAGGATACAAGATTCCCTGTTGTGTTGTTTGGCTAATAGTGTGTTCTAATCCTGTCTTACACACGTGCTATCCACATATGGCGTACCTCGTCTTGTAAGGTAGATAGGTTTGGTACCATTCGTGTGGGATTTGGTTGTCGAATTTCTTATCAAATTCCCTTGGGGAACGTGGAAGCTGATTTACTACTGTTGTTTTGTAAGTTGCAGGGTACAATTACGTTAACAATTTTATTCTGGTGAGATATGATTTCAAAAACTTTTATTATCGTGACGTTTTAAGCACATTTCAAGGGAGGGGCGAGGAATTTCAAGAAGTCCCTCACGATCGTACGCTAATGGACTGCTAGGAATATAACGGAGGAACTGATTTCTCTGTACGAGTTTTGTTTGATGGCGGGAAGGGACGATAGAACGCTTTCTTTGAAGGAAGGAATAGCATCAGCAGTCGGCTTCACTGCCAGGAACAATGGTCCGGAAACTGCAACAGTGAGCCTATTGAGGTAGTGCCGGGATAAAATGCTTCCAACTTCCGTCTGAAAAAAAAAGTCTACAAAGAAATTGAAGATAAGAAGAACAGGGGGCTGTTTCAAGGTTTGCCATTCGTGTCAAGTGAAAGTGCTCACTTGCGCACCCTCCTCCCTCTGTGGAATAGCAGGTTTATTGCCAGAAATGAAAGTACAATAATTTGTAATTATTTGTGGTTTTTACTTCAGGTACTTGAGTAGTATATGCCCAAGATTACTGGTTTTCCCTTTATGTGTTGACTGACTGAAAAGCATTTTACATAACATTGTTATAGAAAAATACATGAGATGTAGCAATTTGAGTAGTTTTCATTAACGATAAATCTATCTTTACTGTTATGCCCAGAAATATTTTGGATACAATATGTCCTGTTGTCTTGCTTGGGTAATTGAGTGCCCTAATCCCGTCCTTATCCTAACTCTCCTACACACGTGCATTCTTGTGTTTACTCAAAAAACTTGTTCATTTTTTAAATCCTGATTTTTTTCATTTATTATTATTATTATTATTATTATTATTATTATTATTATTCCTTCGATTTTGGCCTACTGTGGACCACGGAAAACAACTGATTTGTTGGTTAGTCTTTTTTTCTTCTCCCAAAATTTCTTCATCCTTTCGCTGTGGTTCCTCCTCCTCTCATCTGACCAGGTGTTTTTGGCCCTTTTACATTGATTTTCCTGGAACCCCTTGAATTTATCAATCTTAGCTCGAAACACATCCCTATTCCAAATGTCTTCTGGATTTATCCCCACTTCCTCCATGTCTTTTCTCGTTTCCTCTATCCATAATGTAGTTGCCTTGATCTTGGTGATGTAGTTAAAGATTCTCTTCGTTAGTCGACTCTCGCTCATTCTCATGAGGTGTCCAAAAAACTATCTCCTCTTACGGATGGTGTCTGTGATTTTCTCTGCCTGTCTGTAGAGATCTTCATTTCTCCTCTTCCTCCATGTACCATCTTTTTGTTTTTCAGGTCCTAGGATCTTTATCAAGATTTTCCTTTGCTTCTTCTCTAAATCCTTGATTTCCCCTTTCTTATTCAATATCAAGCATTCTGAGCTATAGAGTCCCTCTGGCTTGACAACCGTGGTATAGTGTCTTATCTTTGCCCTGTAGGATATAGTTCTCTTGTTGTATCTATTTTGTACTAATTTATAGGCTAGCTCCATATTTCTAGCTCTTCCTCTATTTGCTTCTTTATCAAGTCCATTCGGCTGGATCCATTCCCCAAGATATTTAAATTTATCAGCTCTCTTGATTTTCCCATATCTTGTTTCCAGATGCTTTTCTATATTGTGTTTGTACTCCATGTACTCTTTTTTAGCCTATTTTCAATTTTGAAAAAATAGGCTTATGAGATCACCTTTTGTCCGTGTGTGTGTGCGTGTGTGTGTGTGTATGATTCGCGTGTGTGCCCCCCCCCCCTAATAAAATCTAAACGGCAGGAGCGATTTTAATGAAACTCGGAAAGTTCATAGCACTATTCCCGGCGACCTCGACCGTGCCCTTCAAATTTTGTTACGACTCACCAATCCAACATGGCGGCTGTGCGAAATATTTCACCAGCATTCAATATCTCCGAAACTATTACCGATATTGCCCTGACATTTTCTATGGTGATAGAGGGAACTACTATAAGTTCACTTATGTGACTTTTGAAAACCTGGTAACTACAAAACCAACATGGTGGCCAAGCGAATTTGCGACTTTTAAATAGACGTTTCTCGCGATTTGACCAACCAAACGCAATGAAACTTGGTACAGTATATGTTTATATGCATTGTAATGCACCGACATCTAACTTCGTTCAATTGTTTACATAATCACAAGATGGCGGATGTGCGAAATATTTCACCGGCATTCTATATCTCTGAAACTATTAGCGGTATCTCCCTAAAATTTTGTACGGAGATAAAGGGCACTACTGGAAGTCCATCTATAAGATTATCAAAAACCGGTTAACTACAAAACGAACATGGCGGCCAAGCGAATTTGAACATTTTAAATAGACCTTTCTCGCGATTTAATGTTCCAAGCGCACTGAAACCTGGTACAGGAAATATTTATACACATTGTAATCCACTGGTATCTAATTTCATTCAATTGTTAACATAACCTCAAGATGGCGGCAGTGCGAATTTTAAAATTAAGTTTTTATTTCTTGTGATGTAGTCATGCCATCGAAGTGAAAGTTTGAATAATGAACCTACGCAATAATTTTCCTTTAATGGTACATGACTCTATGGCCTATACATTTAACAATCCAACATGGCGACCATCCGAAATATTTAGACGATACTGAATATCTACGAATCTATTTTAGCAATCAAACTGCATTTTTCAAGTTCATAGGGGCTATGAACTTAAGTTCACCTATAGGACTTTAAATAACCTGGTGATCACAAATCCAACATGGTGGTGACGCGAATTATAAATATTCACATGGACGTTTCTCGCAATTTAACCATCCGCATGCAGTGAAACTTGGTACAGTAAATCTTTATCCGAATGTTAATCCACTGGCATCTATTTTATTTCAATTGTTTCCATAACCTCAAGATGGCAGCTATGAAAATTTTTTAAATCTCCTTGTTTTTTCTTGTGTCCTAATTATGCGATTGAAATTTGAATACTACACGTTCACAATAATCTGCATGTAACAGTACATAACTCTAGGACCTACATATATAAAATCCAACATGGCGACTATCCGAAATATTTAGTCGGCTCTCAATATCTACGAATCTATTACAGCAATCAAACTGAAATTGTGTATGTTGATAGTGACAATTAACATAAGTAGGATATATGAAAATAGGCTGTATAGTTCTTCACGGAACTACTTGTTTCGTATGAGATCCTGAGTCCAGTCTTCTCAGCTATTTCATGTAATTGTTCAAGCATTATTCTAGCTTCGTCTTTTCCTTTGGCTAGCAATGCCATGTCATCAGCAAACGCTAAGCAATCCACCTTTACACCTTGCTTTTTTGTTCCTAAACAGATTCCTTCTATACCTTCTTCTTTTATTGCTTTCCTCCATACTCTCATTATTTTTTCCAGGACGATGTTAAACAAAATTGGTGATAGTCCGTCTCCTTGTCTGACTCCTGTCTTAATCTCAAAAGCCTCTGAGATTTCTCCTTGAAATTTTACTTTGGAGACGGTTTCTGTTAGTGTCTGTTTTATAATTGCCCGCGTTTTGCCATCTATTCCAAATTATTATTATTATTATTATTATTATTATTATTATTATTATTATTATATCCCTACTTACATAAAAACTAGCAGAAGTACCCATTCTACGAACGGTATTCGGTATTAATAACCAGACGTTATCAATTGAGCTACTGTTACAATGGTTAGAAGCTTGGAACCTGTTTGTCGACAAAGAAAAGTGATTAGTTAAAATGTGCTCTCAAACTAAACTTACCTAACGTGTACTTCCTGACGTGAAAATAAAATTGAAAACCTTGTAGACGAAACGCAATACATGTCACATAAAGACTGACCTTCACCGTTGTGTCAAGTCCCCATCCACAGGAAGACCCCTTTAATAAATTATAACGGCTTTGGTGCATGAAAATTCAGGGATTTTAGCCTCCAATGGCCCAAATTCCTAAAACCGCAAAAAGTGCTATTTCAATTCAGGAATTTTTTTAAAATAATGTTGCTGTTTGGAGATATAATAGACCTTCTGTACGACATATCGCAAGTGTAAGTCATGTGAAAAATAATCTAGGGTACCCCTTGACACCCTTAAGCGCATTGATGAATTTTACAGTTTTAGTTGGTTTCATGATAACCTTATAGCCATTTGCAAACTTTCACAGAAATTTAATAAATGTAGTGGCATTACTTCTTGCAGAAATAGATGGAAAGTTGGATGTCACCTCTTGAGATACTGTTGTCATGGTTACTGGCTTGCATTCCTTCATTAATTTATTAAATGAAATTAGTTTTCTGGGAATATCTCAGAAACTGTTGGTTTGAGAGCCTTAAAATGTAGTTTTTCGGGAACCCTTTACGGCTCTTTAGAGCCCCGAGTTTTGTTTCGGACACAAAGGGGCTGAAAATGAGCTTTGTATCGTCGCTGTACGCCATAATATGATAATAATTAATATTATTATAATAATAATATAACAATATAGGGATAGGGTTATAATAGACCATCCGTAACACACCCGCGCGTGTAAATCGCGTGAAAAAATTCTAGAGTACCCCTTGACGCCCCTAAGCGCTTTATATGTATTGATGAATTTTACAGCTTAATTAGGTTCCGTTATAACCTTATAGCCGTTTGCAAACTATCACAGCAATGTAATAAATGGAATTGCATTGCGTCTTACAGAAATAGATGGACCTCTGAGATTCTGTTGCCATGGTTACCGGCTTGCATTCTTTCATTTGTTTATTAAATGAAATTAGTTTACTGGGAATATCTCAAAAACTGTTGGTTTTAGGGCCTTGAAATGTGGTTTTCAGGGACCCCGAGTTTCGTTTGTCACATGAAGCGGCTGAAAATTATCTTTGTCTCACCCTTCTACGCCTATTTCAGCATGTATTTTAAGGGGGTAGGCCCCATTTTTTGGGAGGTACGGAGAAGAGTTACATCAATGATTGGTGTCGTGCCTCTGATAGATAGCTGTACCAAAATTTACGTTGATCCACCCAGCCGTTCTCGAGTTATAAGGACACAAAGTTGTCCACAGACAGACAAAAGAAATAAAATCGCGCCCATCCGTCATAAAAATAGTCTGAAACGCGTTAATAACGCAAATTTCCGTAAAAATTCAGAAAGAACAGACAAACTTTCATTTTTATATATAGGGATTGAGCGCGACGTTTGATAGGCTATTTCAAGTTTGCGTACTCGTTCCTAGAGTGCTTCTTTGTTATTATTATTATTATTATTATTAATTTTATTTATTTATTAGCCTATTTTCAATTTTGAAAAAAATAGGCTTATGAGATCACCTTTTGTCCGTGTGTGTGTGCGTGTGTGTGTCCCCCCCTAATAAAATCTAAACGGCAGGAGCGATTTCAATGAAACTCGGAATGTTCATAGCACTATTCCCGGCGACTTCGACCGTGCCCTTCAAATTTTGTTACGACTCACCAATCCAACATGGCGGCTGTGCGAAATATTTCACCAGCATTCAATATCTCCGAAACTATTACCGATATTACCCTGACATTTTCTAATGTGATAGAGGGAACTACTATAAGTTCACTTATGTGACTTTTGAAAACCTGGTAACTACAAAACCAACATGGAGGCCAAGCGAATTTGCGACTTTTAAATAGACGTTTCTCGCGATTTGACCAACCAAACGCAATGAAACTTGGTACAGTATATGTTTATATACATTGTAATGCACCGACATCTAACTTCGTTCAATTGTTCACATAATCACAAGATGGCGGATGTGCTAAATATTTCACCGGCATTCTATATCTCTGAATTTATTAGCGGTATCTCCCTAAAATTTTGTACGGAGATAAAGGGCACTACTGGAAGTCTATCTATAAGACTTTCAAAACCGGTTAACTACAAAACGAACATGGCGGCCAAGCGAATTTGAAAATTTTAAATAGACCTTTCTCGCGATTTAATGTTCCAAGCGCACTGAAACCTGGTACAGGAAATATTTATACACATTGTAATCCACTGGTATCTAATTTAGTTCAATTGTTTACATAACCTCAAGATGGCGGCAGTGCGAATTTTAAAATTAAGTTTTTATTTCTTGTGATGTAGTCATGCGATCGAAGTGAAAGTTTGAATAATGAACCTACGCAATAATTTTCCTTTAATGGTACATGACTCTATGGCCTATACATTCAACAATCCAACATGGCGACCATCCGAAATATTTAGACGATACTGAATATCTACGAATCTATTTTAGCAATCAAACTGCATTTTTTAATGTTCATAGGGGCTATGAACTGAAGTTCACCTATAGGACTTTAAACAACCTGGTGATCACAAATCCAACATGGCGGTGACGCGAATTATAAATATTCACATGGACGTTTCTCGCAATTTAACCATCCGCGTTCAGTGGAACTTGGTACAGTAAATCCTTATACGAATGTTAATCCACTGGCATCTATTTTATTTCAATTGTTTCCATAACCTCAAGATGGCAGCTGTGCAAAATTTTTCTTGTGTCCTAATTATGCGATTGAAGTTTGAATACTACACGTTCACAATAATCTGCATGTAACAGTACATAACTCTAGGACCTACATATATAAAATCCAACATGGCGACCATCCGAAATATTTAGTCGGTTCTCAATATGTACGAATCTATTACAGCAATCAAACAGAAATTGTGTATGTTGATAGAGGCAATTAACATAAGTAGGATATATGAAAATAGGCTGTATAGTTCTTCACGGAACTACTTGTTTTTGTTTTATTAATATTAGACTCCTTTCATATTTAGGCATCCACATCCTAATTTGAAATCAATCTAAATTTGTATCAATTCTTCTGTGTTAATAGGGACTCCTTCCCCTTCCCGTAGTTGCGCCCCTGATACTGTACCAATATTACTAAACATCCAAAATTGTTGACTGAAAAGTGGAATTATCTCGATATGTTAACCCAAGCTAGCCTGTAGAAGACTGTAGTAGCTGGAGGTGACTGCCCACTTCCAGTTCTTGCACCTGCTCACTTGCCGCCTGCTACTGGATGCAGCATCACAAAAACACTCCCTCTCTTCTCGAGACTCGAGATTCAACACATCATTTCTACTCGATCCATACGGGTAGCACATACTTCCGATGTTTTTACAGTGCATAGCGACAAGGCAAGAATGTTAAGATGGTCCAGCGAGGACATCCATCCCGGTGAGAATGCTAATTCGTATGGCGACTATTTTGCAAGGTCACCACGTAATTTTATTTACAATCTAGAGTACAGTCCCAAAACATATTTTGTTCAGATTATTAGCATATTTTTATCATAAAAATCTAGTGGTGTCTTGTCTGTCTACGAGGGTGTTGTAACTGGACTGGTAATTGATGATTAACCCTGCTGATGCCAAGCTTGTGAAGAATGGTTATGTTAAAAATGCCAAGTCATGTGAAATTACAATTCTTTCCCGGAGCAGGTAAATATATTTTAAACATATTAGTTGCTAAAAATTAATTTGCTTTAATTGAAAATGTATGTACTTTACTCGTATATACAGGGTCATTATCTGTGTGCGCCCCGATAAACACGGCAAGCTAAGCCGGCTGTGACTGGCGCAGATCGCGGGTGCGCGCACGCGGTTCAGCCGGTGGTAGGCGCGCTCCGCTGACTCATATCGTTAGTTCACACATGTTTGGTCATTCATATGGACGTGTTTCTGCAAAGCTTAGACGTTAGTGTTGAACGTTTAGTGAGTATTGTGATTACTGTGATTGTTGGTCATGCCTAGACACCAATTCACACGTCGCGAACGTGTGTATATCCATAATTCGTATATGAAAAGCAGAAAAATCTTGTTCAGAAACGAGACGAAAATTTCAAATCAAGTTTCCAGGAAGACCTGTGTCTAATGCCGGTACAATTAGGAGGCTCGCTAAACGATTCAAGGAAACAGGATCCGTAAATAATAAAAGAGTTGACAGACATTCTTTCATCAGAAGATGTCAGGTATGTGTTACAGGAGAGGAAGGACATTTTCAGCATCGCCTATGAGCACTGTAAGTACACATTTTTGAACATGTTTGGTAAAAGTGTGAAAGTGCGCGCTTACCACTGGCTGAACCGGGTACGCTCGCCCGCTATCTGCCTCAGACACAGCCGGCTTAGATTGCCGTGTTTATCGGGGCGCACGTAGATAATGACCCTGTATGTATACTTTTCAAATTTAAATGGGAAATTTTTCTAAACCGTTATCACTAGTCGGAAATGTACTCTCACACATTTCACTGTGTTAAAAATCATCATCTATTTCCTCTTAATTAGCTCCGAGCACGAACGTAAACAAATACTACTACTTCATGATATCACACGCGCGTGATATCAAATGATTCAAAGAATACGTTAATTATTATGAATCCAGTTGTTCATGGAAATTAAAACATACATCGTTATATCCAGAGAGAGAACGAATACCGCGTTGTCTTGGTCACAGTAGTGACAGCACTTCCTTGCTGAAAATACAGAAATAGTGATTTTTTTATGAAAACAGGGCTGATCGATTAGCCCGTAGCATTTTTATCGAAACCTTCGTCGGCCGATATATCGGCTCCCTGGCATTAAAAGGGTTAAATAGTCATAAATTTTATACAAAACTATGTGTGTATTGATCGCCATAATATACAATTTCAACAACAGAACCGAAGGCAATCGGAACATTGAATGCAGCGGCTTCGGTGTCGTAGTTGGTAGCATGCTGAGCTTCTATGACCAAGGTCGCGGGTTCAAACCCAGCCGAGGTCGTCGGATTTTTTAAGAGCGTTAAAAATCCCTCAGTATGCCTTCCTTCGGAGGGGAAGTAAAGCCGGCGGTCCCATGTCATAGATTTATGGCATGTAAAAGAACCTTCCATTAATTACACTTGTGTGAAGCTAAAGTATAGGGTAAGTTTAACTAACGCTCTTAGCTTCCAACGTTCATCACCAGGAGTTGACTGCGGTAGCATCTATTAACCAAGTTCAAAAACTAGTTGCCGTCGACGGTGACGTTTGGTGGCAAAAGTAGGAACTACTTGAAAATTGAACATCTGCAGGCCTTACTTGAATTAAAATACACATTTAACACCGGTGATCAGATAGACTCGACACACACCGAAAGCACACGGGACTGCATGACCACGTTGTCGCAGCCCCTAAACTGAGGAACCAACCAACATTGAATACATAAGACAAAGCAACCTCGAAGTGATGTGGTAGACATTCGCGGAATCTATAGGGATATAACAAAGGGCTAGATGATCCCGCCCCCTTAAATCAACAATAATCACCATTATCATTATTATCATCATGTCTATCTGTATGCCATCCTGTCATTCTATCACATAAAAACTACTCAACCAATTGAGCTGCAATTTTGCATGAACATAGCTTTTATTCCTGGGAAGAATATAGGACTATTGCCGTTTCGTAATGGCTTATATTCTTCTTATTTTGGCCCTTTTGTCCTCGGGCATTGGTAAAAATGAGCAATATATTGAATAATATTGAACAATAAAAATATCCAGGTCCCTCAGTGGCCCCGAAAACCACATTTTAAGGCCTAAGAACGAACAGATTCCGAGATATTTCCAAATAATTCCTCGCTCTTGGAAACTGATTGACGAATGACCAGCCATAACCATGGCAACGCCAATTCCAGAGGTCCCACTCAGCAATCGGCGGCTTCAGTGGCATAGTTCGTAGCATGCTGAGCTTCTATGCCCAAGATCGCGGGTTCAAACCCGGTCGAAGTGTCGGATTTTTAAGAGCGTTAAAAATCCCTCAGTATGCCTTCCTTCGGAGGGGAAGTAAAGCCGGCGGTCCCATGTCATAGATTTATGGCATGTTAAAGAACCTTTCACAAATTACACCTGTGTGAAGCTAAATTCGATATAGGTTAAGAACGTTAACAACGCTCTTAGGTCCCTACGTTCGTTGCCAGGAGCCGACTGTGGTGGCGTCTAGTAGCTAAGTTCTGAATTAGTAGTCGTTGACAGTGGCATTCGGCGGCAAAAGTAGGAACTATTTGAAAAATTCGAAATCTGCAGTCCTTACTTGAATTTAAAAAAAAACAGATAACACACACTAATACAGTCATCACAATTAACACCGGTTATCAGACAGATTCTACACACACCCAAAGTACACAGGGCTACATGACCACGTTGTCACTGCCCCTAAACAGAGGAACCAACCAACATATTACTCCAATACTATATATCCCTTTTGAGGCACTCTAAAGTAACCGATCATAACAAATGGACATCAAATGAAAGAGAATTACCCGGAGCTGTGACGAATTGCGCACTGATATCATAAATATAAAAATTTGTTTATAATCAAAGTCCCCGCTTCCGTTTCATCCAGATTCCTTCTGAGCAGGCTAGACCAAGGATTTCATGAATACTGTATTTTCCTCTCTTGTTTCTCTACGTCCTTAATAAGAGACCTGCTTCTAATCATTATTTTATTGATGTGTAACATATTTCCGCTCGGTTGCTGGATAGTTTTGTGGGAGTGATTTTGAAAATTGGGGACGGAAGTGAATCGGGCTGAAGTGGATCGAACGGAAGTGGATCGGACGGAAGTGAAGACGCACTGCCAGAATAATGGGACGGAAGTGAATCGGGCGGAAGTGGATCGAACGGAAGTGGATAGGACGGAAGTGAAGACGCACTGCCAGCTGGATGTACAATTGAAAATGTGTGTATTGGAAACAAGGCAGTGTGTGCTCTGTAGCGCGAGAATGCTATGGCAATACAGTAGGCAGTGCATTTAGCAGGCACTGGTTTGACGAGCACAGTGGTAAATGTTTCTCCGACTTTCATTTGTCATTGAACAGTTTATGAAACTTCACGTTCAAGGTTGAATATCACATGGGGTAGGACAAAGACGACAAATGGCATTTAAGTAAGCGGCATTATTGTCAAGCTGTGGGTGAGTAGTCAAATGAATGTTGTTATATGAGTGGAATAAAAGCTGTATTTTCATCATATGTGAGACTAGGTCATTTCATGATTGTAGGAAGCCATGTTTTGATTGTTTACGACGAACTGTATGAGAGCCTTGAGAATAATGAATGTTATAGTTACTGAGGAATGTGCTCACAGTATTTGAGAGTACTGTCGACGTTGTGTCACTTTGTTATTGTGAATTATTAATGTAAAAGGAAGGAAGGAAGCTTGTAGTTTTGCTTGTCCGTTAATCTCACGATCATGATCCACGGTACCTCCCTTTTACGTGGAATGCGAACCACAGGACATGGCATTTCAATTCGAAAATCTCACATGTATTGACCGGGAATCAAACCCGGTCTACCTTGGTGAGAGACTAACAGCTTGACCGCTGCGCCACAAATGTGACAGTAGCATATCTCCAATTCAATCTATACATTTATCATAGTACTGCGCCCGAATTCTCCAATCAGCACCTATATCCGCTGCACTGTAAAGGATTGCAGACACGTAGCTACCCAACTCACAAACTTGCCATTGTCTGCTAAGTAAAAATTGGGAATTCTAGGATCATACAGGGTATATTTATTTAAAAAAAATAGTACTACCAGCCTAGGTACAAATTTCTACTAGCATTTACATTTAAGCAATTCGAGAAACTCCGATCTCGAGGGGTGATTAGTTCTGTCTATAGTGAGCGCCTGTATCCTACCTAACAGTACTATTTTCGGCGTTGACAAAATGAAAACGATGTCAGCTAAGATAAAATTGGCTAATTCGCTAAAAAGCGCCAGCCGATTATTGTGCTATGGAAATACACACATGTCCCTGATGTATATCGATAATTAGTGTCTACCTGACACTTCAAGAAAAATGAAAATTAAAGATAAACTAAAAACGTGGCATTTATACATAATGTCCTGAAAATAAAGGTTGGAGAATTCGGTACTCCACTGATTCCTTCTTCTCTCATCGAAGAATATAGCATTTCTTTGCTATTACAAAAATTAAACACAAAATTTATTGCAAACGATAAACTCGAGTGAAGTTCCTCAGAACCTCCACTGAAATATGAAAAATTATGAAACGGCGTAATTTCAAACATTACCCTATATTATACATTGCGTTTCATATTTGAACCGTAGTTCCACATCTAAATATGCAAGATCAAAATTTACTCAGTATTAAATATATATTCATATGTACAATGATTTGTGATTCGCACAAATATTAACTTAACTGCGTTGAAATGATTTACTTTCCTTTAATATACATGAGTCTTTACTACTCGCGCGCGGCCCTGCCTTAATCTATTTAAGTGGGTCGCGCCCGGGAGGATCCGTCAGTTGGGTTCTTCGAAGTGGCGGACGGGGACACCGGAGTGGTCCCCCCCCCCCCCCCCGCTACATCCACCTTCCGGCGGCGACGAATCTTCAAGGTACCCTCGCTCAGTTCTGGGCAGAGTACATGCCTGATGAAGAACCTGTACAGAATCAACCGATATTACCTGACAACATTGTCGACAGGTACGCCCAGGAGTATCAGTGGATAGTCTGGGATAGTGCCCCCTGGGACGTATTGGACGACGACCAGGATGTGGATGTAGCTCACCCTGGCACACCAGGGGACACCGCGGGCACTCCCGTGCAGGACATCCAACAACATGTTCCTGAGCTTCACATACTTGACCCGGACCAGCAGGACCAACCGGACGAGGATGACGACGTATGGCTGTACGACCCACGATACCCTCGCCGACCTCCAGTGCTCCAACGAACCATCCATGTCGACGAAGCAGGGTTTCCTACCATCAACATAACAGCACCCAGCAAAAAGCCGACTCCACCTACTGAGTATACAAGCACCGGCATCGAAGCAGCTCTACCCATTCCTTACTGCGATACCGACCTCGGACGTTATGCCACGAGTATCCTAAGGGATGGTGTGACGTTACCACGCCCTACCGGCGCCCCGGCAGTGTTTCGACAAACTAAGCAGTCTCCACTGATGGACCAAGTTATAGCCGATCTTCTTCAAACCAAAGTGATCTACGAGTTCAAACCGTTTCACGCCTTCCCGTTGTTCCTAGTGCCTAAGGCCAACGGGAAGGCGCGTGTTATTTACGACCTCCCTGCATGGACGGAGTACATTGTTAAGCCAAAGTTCTCATTGAAAAGTGCAGCCCAAGCAGTAGTGAGTATACTTCCTGAACAAACACCGTAACTTTATCGGTTGAAAGTATAAATACTTGTCTAAATCAAGAGAACATAGGTGACAAACGTTTAAGTTCAGCACTGCTCTAACTTTGTTTTCTCCCATTCGTTTATTAAATTTCGAAAAATTCCTGAAATTCTTTGCTCGACTTACATTTTCTTTGATAAACGTGAATATTCGAAGTGCATGGCATTTTAACTTCATTCCACACTTCCGTTCCAAAATTATACAACAATCACATTATTTCTTAAACACCCTGTACAGAACTTGCCTCAAATGCAATTAAACGATGTCATATTCGCTGCGATCAAAACTAGGAAACATGACTCCTCAGTCACCTTTTGTGAAAATACGTAACTCATTTACGTCTACGATTCCTTTCTTGCACGGTATTCCAAATCTAAACCCCTTTCAGTGCATTTTCTCAATCAATGCAAAGAAAATCAGTAACTCTATTAAATATTCACTACCATTGTGAATATTGTTCAAGAAACAAACTTTAATAAACTCCTCTATTCTTATACAAAATTTCCTCGTGCCTATAAATTCAAATCTTTAATTACTTTCTGTACAGTTACTTTTATATCACCCTGTGATTTAACTTTCTTAACTCCTTTTCACGTATTTAAATTCAGTTATTACATTATTGTAACTATCAAAGAATTGTCAGCAAGAATTCATATTTAAAAATGATATAAGTGTGTCCTCTCTTCCTGTGAATACAAATTTCTGAATTTAATTCAGTTAAGACCAGCTGATTTATTTTCAGACAATGGGTAGACTTATCTAAATTGCCCTGTCTCTTCCTGTGAATACAATAAAGTCTTAGCTATCTTCGTGAAATATTTTGTTTAATAAATTTTATCTAGGCTTTTTAATGCTCTAAATGTTTTATCTGACACGTATAAAGGTTCTTGGAACATCTTTGTTACTAGGAAATATGGTTTATTACGTTTACAGCATAGTTCTACATAACTATATGTTTCATTACAATGAATTTGGTATTTATTGATTTAATTGTCTATATCAATTATTTAGACTATCTTTTACCAGATTTTGTGTCGTGTAACAATCCATTATTGCACACAGTTGGTTTATAATAAATTTCTGACACTCGAATCAACATCTTGAGTTGTCGAAATTTATTTGACATTTCATGACATACCTTTTTAAATATACGGTACTTAAGATGTTCAATATACGTTCCAACGCTGCGCATAAAACATATTTATTTAATTTAACGCAAGTATCAATAATTCTAAACGACTTTATAATGAACTGATTTAACGTTGACAACGGCAATTCGCTAATAAAATTTCGTCCAAATGACTGAAATTTTCAATGAAAATGACTCCTAAGAAAATACTGATATACTGGATAAAAATCTACACAACTTTAAATAAAATGACAGAATTATACGGTTGGTCAATTTGGATAAACACAGAACATGACTACAATTCTACTAAATATATTTCAATCTCTTCACTACCTTGAGCTGGCGACGATCTCTGCTGTAATATGCCTTGTCTGGCAAGACAAATGTGTTTGAGCACAACGCCCACAGCTGCGAGAACCGGTTGTGGCGAGTCCTGCTGGATCACCTCACAGTGGGACAAGGTCGATGACATAACTGGGTTAGCGACCTCTCCGTGTACAGCAAGTCTCTCCCCCACTCCTTCACTCGACTCCCGCATGTCGTTCGGATCTTCTGACGTTACCACTTCACTACGCCGGCATCGCTTCTTAAGGTTGAAATTCGATTGTTCTATAAGTGTCTTTGAGAGTATACTGGATGTATATGAACTCGTGTTATGAAGTATAGATTTGTTCTGCATTTCTGCGCATCGCGTAGATGTTCGACTGCGCCATCCATGTTGTGGAATTCTGGATTCAACTTTACATTTCTGTAGTCTCTACTTCCCTATAATGTGCATCTTAGCACGAAGTCATAATCAGATTAATGATTAAAACTACATAACTTCCCCGTCGCCAATTTATAAACTGCATTATGTATAGCTTCCAAGGATGAGCCGAATTGTATGAGTAATATAGCTCTTTTCCTGAAGTGAATTGTTTGCATTTATCTGCGTGAGATGTGTAGTAGCTTCGTATCGAAATACTGAAGTAACAAGCTGTGTTTCAAATACTCCACAGACTTGCTGTATGAAGCTTCTCTAAATGTGAGTGCAAATGAACTCAGTCTCGTTCCGATAAGTGTGTTACAAAATCACCGGCCTACATGCTGTGCTGGTCTCAGTCAGAATGTCGCTTGCTTCACAAGTCACAGCCTTCTGACTCCGCGCTCCTTTTCTCCACTTTCGTTATGCGTGGCACTGTCCAAGAAACAACTCGTTTCTACACTGGCGGTCTTGTTCAGTTTCGATCTGAATTTGGAATGACTGCTCGTTCTTGCTCTCCGTGTACGGCAAGTTTATCGCGTTTCCTCCCCTCTCGTGGTTTGACGTAGCTCCACAGACTACCCCTCACTCGCTGTGTCATCAACCTTGGTCACTTCTCCTCCTTCATGACGTTACACTCACTTCTCGTGGTGTGACGCATTCTTACAATGTAGGCGTCCCTACATTCAGATAATAAATACACAGCCATATTTAAATAGTTCCTTCCTTCCTTCCGGCCTTCCGTAATTGTTTATATTAATAATGATGTATGGTATTACACTCTATTTCAGCTTAGGTTTTCCATATCTCACAAATTTTTTAGGAATAAGAGATTTTAATTCGTTCTTTTATTTTTCCTGCGTCCCAGTTCGTATTCCGTCTGGCCTTAAATAAATTCGGGCGCAGTACCATTATGGAAATGGAGTGTAAATTAACATTTTATGAATGTCCAAGCTGTGTAGTATAAGAGTAGGATAACATGTCAGATGTTACACATCATATGCGACTACTGTAAGGCTCGTATCTCTTTTTAGCCTACTTTTCACATTTTGCAAAAATGAGGAAAAAGTAGACTTATGAGATCGGGCAAATGTGTGTGTGTGTCTGTCTGTCTGTCTGTCTGCCTGCCTGGCTGTGTGTGTGTGAGTCCCTATCAACTCCTAAACGGCTGCAGTAATCGAAACAAAAATTGGTAGGAGTAAAGATCTATACCTGAATATTTTAAAATGATGTCAGTGCTACCAACGGCTGAAAAATCGCAATTGAAATTTGAGCTCCATGTTGGATATCTTGGGAGGTATGAATGGGAGCTATTTCAAAATTGGCACACATATAGACAATAATATTGCAGTTAAATTTCCAGGAGGCCATACATGGCAGTGTTGCCAAAATAATTATAAGCCTGCTGATAGGTCCAGATTTTAAATGCATATAACTTCTACACTAACAATTGGATTTCAACCAAATTTCGTATGTGCTATGTGTACATAAACAGATATGACTGAGCGTATTCTGAAGAGCCATCAGGGCTGCCAACTGTTAATAAATGCTCTGAATATTTTTTATCCAAATACCCATATATCAGAAAGTATGCAAGCCGACAGCTTTAAACTATGCACACGTATACTACCTGACATTCTATATTAATTTGGAGAAACTTATATACATCAGTGCTACCAACATGATTCTAAGCCTGCTGAGAGGTCCAACTTTAAATACATGTAACTTCTATACTATAATTTGGATTTCAACCAAATTTCGTGTGTGATATGTGTACCATAACAGATATGACTATGCCGAGTCTTAAGAGTAACCAGGGCTGCCAACTGTTAATAAATACTGTCTCTATGTTTGTTACCCTAATATCAATATATCAGAAAGTATGCAAGCCAATAGCTCTAAACTTTGCACACGTAGCCTATAGTACCTGGCATTCTAGATTAATTTGGCGTAACTAATATAGGCCTACGCCAGTGCTGCCAACATGGTTCTAAGCCTGCTGATAGGCCAAATTTTAAAAAGCATGTAACTTCTATACTAACTAATGGATTTCATTCAAAATTGACACAACAATAGATCATATTATTTCAGATTATTTCTGACCAATACAGGTATGTCATTGTTGCCAATATGATTTTACGCGCGCTGTTAGATCCAATGTTTAACTGCATGTAACGTCCCTGCTATCCATTGGACATCAACCAAATTTTGTAGTCTGTACCTTAAGAGATGGAACTAAGAATATATTTAGTCACCAGGGCTGCCAACTGTAGTTCTCTATTAGGCTACATTATGCCAGGTATACAGTATTTCGAACTAATTAGAAATTTCAATATTACCAACTTAATTTCGTCATTATTCTAGATAGATCCATATAGATTAATCATTGGCATGAATCTTAAATTTTAATAAAAGTAGGCTCTTTAGTTCGTCACGGAACTTCTTGTTATTATTATTATTATTATTATTATTAGTCTACTGTATTATTATTTTTATTACATTAAAGAACGTTACAACTCGCAACCTCTCACCTTTAG
The DNA here is from genome assembly GCA_946902985.2 of Meconema thalassinum. Taxonomy (NCBI): domain Eukaryota; kingdom Metazoa; phylum Arthropoda; class Insecta; order Orthoptera; family Tettigoniidae; genus Meconema; species Meconema thalassinum. The sequence goes on from OX336391.1 coordinate 492,335,409, forward strand.
AATAATTCATTCCGAACAAGAGATTTGTTTTTCTTAACCACTTGTCTAGGAAATTCAAGATGTCAAATCAATCACAGAACAGGTTATTAGCCAATAAACGACTATACTTCAAAGAAGTGATTAGTCATGTTTCATTTAAAACGTAAGCTATTCGGGTGTATACGGATCCAAGGTTAACTTGTCAGCATTTTAAATACTATATCCACGTATCGGAAACAAAACGACATGATACAGTTTTAGATTCCAAACAAGAATTTAAAAAAAATATCTGTTAAATTGAGATGTTCTTTGCATTTTAAGTGATATAGGTAAACATAAGCGTGTGAACTTGTTTTTCTTAATATCAATCATCAGTTTAGCTAAAAGAATATTCAACTTCAGACTTTGTAAACATATTTCACTTCTAATTTTATCTTCGCTGAGTGCTCTTAAGTCTTAATGGAGACGAAGCCACAGACCGTTAAGTTTCTCAATCAATTCAAAACACTTAGCTACTAAACCGTCCTAGATCTCATAAATTTTCGTTAAGAGACCCCATTTAATATCTGTCTTTTATTTTATTCTTAACTATAGCCTTCCTAAAGGGACTGTTTCTGTTTCACTAATGAATGTAGGTCAATTAGAATTGAGAGCTCAATTATATTTACTTTCTTTAATAATTGGTGTTGATTCATTTAGAGGCTTAGCAACATCATGGTCATGTATCCCCGTGTACTTGGGTGAGATCTGTATGATAACCTTTGTCATTGTGGTGGCTGTGCTAGTTTGTGTACTTGTAATTGGGGTTAGGATGTGGGTAGATAACGCCTGTGGCCATAATTTATGTGCAATTTCAGCATTTGCCTGGAGTAGAAGTGGAAAACGACTTCCAGGATGGCTAAGGTGAGAATGAAAGCACTACTTCTTGGTTCTGCCTCACAAGGCTGAGTGAACCCAGAATTAAATTTCTTGGCAGAGCTGAAAACCGAATATTAGAAGGAAGAAGGAGTTTTACCTTCGAAACATGTACCTGTGAGAAGGTTCAATATAAGTATTGAAAAGGCAGAATCCCTTTATTTTTTTTCTAATATATAGTTAGTCAATACGGACCTCAATTACTGACATTATGACTGTAAATCGAACTCGGACCTTCACAGTGACAGTCATGAGTGCTGGTGACTACACCACGAGGTGGACGTAAAAAAGAAAGAAAGAAAGAAAGAAAGAAAGAAAGAGAGAAAGAAAGAAAGAAAGAAAGAAAGAATGAGAGAAAGAAAGAAAGAATAGAAGGAAGGGAGAGAGTGTAGTAATAATAATAATAATAATAATAATAATAATAATAATATTGTATAAATAAATAATAAGTGGACAGAAGAGAGAAAGAGGAAGCATAGTGAATATATAAGAGGTTTCTGGGAAGAAAGGGACAGAAAAATCATGAAAATTGATAATATTTTAACGCTCTCTTTAAGGGGGAACTAATGAAAATAATAATAAATATAATAATAATTTTATATATATATTTGTTACGGCCAACTATGGAGCACGTCTGACAGTTTTTACATTATGTTTCGTCTTCACTCTCTGCCAATATCTCTTCATCCACTCTCCCATTTCTTTCTTCTGTTCCTCCGTGTAAGGCCTCCCTTTCCTCACTGACAACTCCCCTGTCTCCTGGAAACCTGTTAACTCCTTAACTAGTCGTCTAGATAGCTATCTGTCCATTATATCTTCTTTTTTCACCCCCATACGATCAAAGTCCAATCTCACTTCCCGAATCCATATCGGCTCTGTCTTCCTCTTCCTGAAGAATTCAAAAATCCTCTTCGTCAATCTGGTACTGTTCCTCACCAAGTGTCCATAAAACTGTAGTCTCCTTTTTCTCATTAGGGCTACGACTCCTTCTGTCTTCAGGTATAGCTCTTTGTTAGGTTTGAGTCTCCTCTCTCTCCAACCTTGATATAATAATAATAATAATAATAATAATAATAATAATCAACAAACAAAAAGTCAACCCCTGGCACTATACAGTCCATGACGGGCTAAGGCCGACCAAGCGACCACTGCCCAGCCATTCGCCTTGCAAATATTGGGGTGACGCGTGATCAGCGCGTCGGGTCCCCTCGGCCCTTAATCTTGGTTTTCGTGATCGGGGAACTGTCTCACTGTCTGACAGCTACTCAATTGTCCTCACGAGGCTGAGTGCACCCCGTTCCAACCCTCACGCCAGTTTTAAAATCCCCGACGGAGCCGGGGATCAAACCAGGGGCCTCCGGGTGAGAGGCAGGCACGCTACCCCAACACCACGGGGCCGGCATAATAATAATAATAATAATAATAAAATGAAATTGCTCCTCAAAACTGAAAGAAGAATTATCAGAACCTGCATAAATAAAAAGTACCAGGTTGAAGGAGTCTGGAGAATCCTCTTCAATGAGTCTATCGAGAGAGTGACCCAGTTACCAGCACGATGAAGAAGAAAAGAATCTCTTATTTCTTTCACATCCTACGATTACCAGAAAACAGGATTTTACGACAACTAGTGATGAGAAATCTGGGAAAGAAGACTGGAGGGCACTGGATCAAAGAAATTCAAGAGGATCGCAAAACAGTTGGACTCGAAATTACAGATATAGGGAACAAGAATAAAATTACCACCCTTCTTAAGAATCACAAATTTTCAGCAGAAATGATGCACAGACGCCCTGTAGAGATTTCAGACGAATTAAGAACACTGCGATCAGAACGAATGAAGAAGTACTGGGCAGATAAGAAGATTCACACAATACAACCTTCAAAGAAAAAGTGTACATGGAAGACTCAAGTGGTCCAATGTGGCCAATAAAGTTAATAATAATAAAAAAGAAATTGCAGTCAAAACCAGACTCCAAATCTCACACCAAACAACCCAGTTCATGGAAGGATCTCGTCGGTACATGGCTAAACAGCCTGTGGTAATCCGGGTTGGCAAAGTTACTCAAAAGTCTAAATTCAAATGCATAGGCGAATAATTATCCAACCTTCAGGCCTGAATCATGATGCAAACAAAGGGTGAATATCAAAATTGAAAGAGCCTACAGAATCACATGGAACAGGTATACTATAGTAAGAAATCCATCTCCTTTAAAGCAAAATTACGGCATTACAACCGGGTGAGTTAGCCGTGGTCGTTACGGCCTGACTGCTGGCAGTCGCTCACATCCGGGAGGTGAGGAGGTTCGAATCCCCCCGCCGGCAACCTTGAAGATGGTCTTCTGTGGTTTCCCATCTTCCTTCCAGGCAAATGCCGGGGTTGGTCCCTAACTATAGGCCACAGCCGCTACCTTCCAACTCCTAGTCCTTACATTCAAACTTTTCTCCCCAGACAACACTCCACACGCGACGGTACGTGTAGCTCACCCATTGGGTGTCCGCCTCGAAGCAGCTACAACACTGGCGAGCCGATCATGTCCTCGGACACTCCCGGCACTAAAAGCCATACGTAAAAAAAAACAGCATTACAACACGGTGATCAAACCTGAGGCACTATACGCCTCTGAAACACTCAACAATGGGGCCAGATCACTAATTAATGATAGGCTGTACAAAACAAGAAAGAAAAATCTTGAGGAAAATGTTTTGGCCAGTTTGTTCCGAGGGATTTGGACGAAGAGGAAATCCCAGGAGCTTTATCAGCATTTGGAGAAAATTTCGGAGACATTCAGGAAAATACGTTCAAAATTTTATGGGAATATTCTCAGAATGAGTGATCACAGGCTGACTAAAAGAATTCTAAATCTTACTCTCCCAATGAAAGATAAGAAAAACTGGCTGCTTGAAGTTGAAAATGACCTTCAGGAAATAGTCATCTCAAGTGATACCATAGTTGATACGACTAAATTCAGGGAACTAGTTGATAATCATCAATTTTCAGACCACCCAAAGATGAAGATGAAGAGATATTGGGAAGACAAGAAAGCAAGTTCAGTTAGATAGGTTCAATAGCGCTGTTTAAACGGGCGTAACGAAGTAAAAGTATATAAATAAATAAATAATGAATAGAATAAGCGTTTGGCTTCAGCGACTTGTGTGTTCAGTAAATATTTTACGTTGGAGCCATGAGAGCAACTCTCCAATTTCAACGTTCCACTTGTACTGCCTACTAACAGCAACTCTGTAGGGCGATTCCTGGCTGAGATTAAATTAATATCGGCTTAATAATAATAATAATAATAATAATAGTTTAATAAATTTAATTTCGTCGGTGTGTAGATAAAATTATTGTTGTGAATCAAATTTCGCCAATTTGTTAATTGACGCCAAGAGGGAAGCTTTTATGTCGAATTTAATTCTCCTTGGAGCGCTGTGAAAGTGAAGGAGGTTAGATATCTAAGCTCCTTGACACTATAGCGCTTTCTAGTAGAGAAAGAAGGAACTTTTTGTGTTGGCGGAAAATCCCGAGATTAATTTTGCCATTATGAACACGGCATACTGAATTCAAATGGGTTCTTTAACATGCCAACAACGTATGACATGTGCATCGTGATTTTTGTCGCCTTTCAAAAATCACTTACCACCGCCAGGTGCGAACCTGCAAACTCGGGGTTGGTAGTCCGACACGATAACCACACACCCACCGTGGCAAGCTAATATTGTCCTGAATCGGGATGAGAGATCACTTTCGAGCCGTCATCGTACAAAACAGAGTGTCTTGGATTTTAATAGTGATTAAAAAACTCGACTTGCTCGGCAGGGAATCGAACCCGGGATCTTAGATTCATGAAGCGTACACTCTTACTACTTGTCTACCTAGGAAGTTAAATGAATGAATATACTGTTTAAAGTTTAAAAGCTATTTTTCAGTGTTTAACTTCGTAATATAATAGCGGCTTCGGTGGCGTAGTCGGTAGCATGCTGAACTGCTGTGTCCAAGATAGCGGGTTCAAAACCGGCCGAAGTCGTCGGACTTTTTAAGAGCGTTAAAAATCCTTCATTATGTCTTCCTTCGGAGGGGAAGTAAAGCCAGCGGTCCCATGTCATAGATTTATGGCATGTAAAAGATCCTTTCACAGACTAAACTTATGTAAAGCAAAATTGTTAGGTTAGATTTCGTCAGAACGCTCTATCAAAGTTCCAACGTTCACCACTAGGTATCATTGATGTCTGGTGGCGAAAGTTGGAACTACTTGAAATTGAACGGAACTTGTAGCTCACCCTTTAGGGTTCCCGCTGGAAGCAGCTACATACTCAGGCGAGCCGAACATGTCCTCGGACACTCCCGGTACTAAAAGCCATAGATAAATAAATAAATAAATTCGTAATATAATGAAAGAATTGTTTTTCTGTTGGTCAATACGTTGAGAGTGACCAGTGTATGTTACAGGCGCTGACAATGGATACGTGGCTCACTTCCAGTGGCGTAACTAATACTTGCTTCAGGAGAGCGATGAGTGTTGTCAAATCTGAGCTAATAAGCTATGAAAAGCGTTTTACTAGGTCCTTACTCCTTATAGGAAAGAACTATTTTTTTCAAATGTTTTCTATTGTTTTTATTTCTCTTTTGTTTTAAGTTTTGTGCCAGTGTTTTGTTTTAAGTTATGTGTCAGTGTTTTGTTTTAAGTTTAGGTTTTGTTTTCATTTTTGTGTCTGTGTTTTGTTTCAAGCTTAGGTTTTGTTTTAATTTTTGTGTCTGTGTTTTGTTATAAGTTTAGGTTTTGTTTTAAATTTTGTGTCTGTGTTTTGTTTTGAGTTAAGGTTTTGTTTTAAGTTTTGTGTCTGTGATTTGAATTAAGTTTTGCTTTAAGTTTTGTATCTGTGTTTTGTTTTGAGATAAGGATTTGTTTTAAGTTTTACGTCTGTGTTTTGTTTCGAGTTAAGGTTTAGATATAAGTTTTGTGTCTGTGTTTTATTTGAGTTAAGGTTTTGTGTCTGTGTCTGTGTTTTGTTTTAAGTTTTGTGTCTGTTTTTAATTTTCATTTTGATTGTTTTTCCTTTTGATTTTGTTTTTGCTCCTTACTGTTTTTTTCCTTTGTTTTTTCTTTTGATTTTGCTTTTTTATATTTTGTTCTTGCTTTGTGTTTTTTGTTTAAAGTTTCGTGTTTCTGCTTTGGCTTTTGTTTAAGATTGTTTTGATTTTGATTTTAATTCTTTTTTATTTCTTGTGTTTGCTTTGTCTTTTTGATTTTGGTTTCGTGTTTGTTGTTTCCTGCTTTGACTTTTGTTTTTGATTTTTGGTTATGCGCTTTTTTTCGCAGAGTGCGTGGGAGAATAAGTGATTTAAAACAAGATGTTCAGTAAAGAACATACAGCCCATTTTCTCCTAAATGCATGGGTATTGTTATAAGAACTCTTTTCGTTTTTCATGGAGTATAATTGAATGTTGGTTGTAGTAGGTTGTTGAAATAGAACGTGCTATACGGATATTAAACATGAATATGAGGTGCCCTTTGCTAGTGCTACCTCTGTAAAAAATGTCATTCAATTCGGTTCCGGTTTCGATTGCACACATACATGGCCGCTATCTGCAAACTATTGGGCTGATGACCTTGTAGTTCAGTCAAAAGATGCTTCCCACAAAAAGGTATGGTGTTTGGGTGGCCACCATGACTTTGTGGTTTAGTAAAAGGACGCTCGCCATATAAATATATGTTGTTGAAAATTTTTGTAGAGATCGGATGATTAGGTTAGTCGTAATTTCATTCAAGCTTTGAACATTTGGGTAGGCCACCATTACGTTTACGTCAAGATGGCGGTGATATAAAACATGACACTGAGGTGCTCTTTGCTAGTGCTACCACTGTACCAAATTTCGTTCAATTTGGTTTTGCCGTGTTTGAATTGATAGGGGGAATCGATTTTCACACATACATGGCCACCATCCGCAAAGTATTGGGCTGATGATCTTGTAGTTTGGTTAAAAGATTCTTCATACATAAAGGTATCATGTTGCAAAATTTGGTAGAGATCAGATGATTAGGTTGGTCGTAATTTGATTTAAGCTTTTAACATTTGGATGGCCGCCATTACGTTTTCGTCAAGATGGCGGTGATATAAAACATGACACTGAGGTGTCCTTTGCAAGTGCTACCTTTGTTCCAAATTTCGATCAATTCAGTTTCATCATGTTTGAAATGATAGGGGGAATCGATTTGCACACATACATGGCCGCTATCTGCAAACTATTGGGCTGATGACCTTGTAGTTTAGTAAAACGACGCCCGCTATATAAGTATATGTTGTTGCAAAATTTGGTAGAGATCGGATGATTAGGTTAGTCGTAATTTGATTTAAGCTTTGGACATTTGGATGGCCGCCATTACGTTTTCGTCAAGACGGCGGCGATATAAAACATGACACTGAGGTGCCGTTTGCTAGTTCTACCTCTGTACCAAATTTCGTTCAATTTGGTTTCACCGTGTTCGAATTGATAGTGGGGGGGCAGACATTCCGAGGACACACACACACGTACACGCACGCACAGACAGACATACAATTTTTGGCCCCGTGTAGATCTCATAAGTCTACTTTTATTTTTTGCAAAAATCGAAAGTAGGCTAAAAATACCTGTATAAAACATTAGTTCCCAACCAGTTGTCCGGCTGCACACACAAAAATAGTTGCCAATAAATGGCGATTTCGAATGCGTTAAACGAGATTGGTCTGAATTTATCCTAGGCATTGACTATCAGCTGTTGAATCACGTTTAAAATCACGTTACTAGAATAAGACACAAAATGGTACATAATGTTTAAATGTGGCAAATAACTTTCAGAGTAGTGATTCTCGACTTCATTGCTGATTAAAAACAAAGCAGTAATTTGAGGTTAGCTCTGAGCAACACATACAGTTGTTGATGATTCATTTAGGGGCTTTACGACATCGTGGCCACGTAGCCCCGTGTACTTGGGTGTGTGTAGAATATGTCTGATAACCTGTGTTATTGTGAAGGCTGTATTAGTTTGTGTATTTGTAATTCATGAGGATTTGGAAGGAGGCGGCCGTGGCATAAAGTTAAGAACCAGCACGGCGTTCGTCTGGAGTAGAAGTGAGGAAACTACGGAAAGCCATCTCCAAGATGGCTGAGGTTAGAATCGAACCCGCCGCTTCTCACTTTTTCCTCACGATGCTGAGTATACCCCGCTCCAGCCCTCAGATCAGAATTAAATTTCTTGGCAGATCCGGGAAACGAATCCGGACCTCCGCGGTGTCAGCTAAGAGTGCAAGCCACTATGCAACGAGGCGGGCAAGACAGAGAGACCTGCATCAAACCAGTCCAGAGACTGAAGACTCATACAACAACAACGTGTTGACCGACTGAAAAGCAATGAATGAATGAATGAATGAATGAATGAATGAATGAATGAAATGAATGAAGAAAGGAACAATAAACAAAGAAAGACCTATGCAGTTTGTGTTTCTTCGCTTATACCTGGTATGTTGAGAAACATCTGTTTTCTAGAAACGAGCAACGCGTCGGAATTTAGCACCTGTCTGTACAGTAAATGCCCCTTCCTGCGGCGTGAGATGTTATTTAACTCTACTTGCCAAATCACCATCTGTTCCAAACCTCCCCCATTAAAGAGGAGCCCAGGGAGGATTCCTGCCAAGGTTCTGCCAGACGGGCAGATGTGCATATTGCCTCGCTAAACCACATCACTATGTCCAATTATATGGGCGCCCCTACCTTCCTAGGCGAGACAGTCTTCCAGCTGGCAACTTCGGATTTTATCCAATGCCTTTTCCCACTCCTTTCCCTTCCCCCACAGATCTGGCCCGTCTTGAAAAGAATAGAAATGGCCATTAGCTGCATTAAAAAAATATATTTATTATTATTATTATCTTATTACTGTATATAATACGCTAAGGTGTGTGTTTCACAAAACTCAAGCTCCTAAACCAGAGGGAGTTAGAAGGTGTGGTTTGTACCAAAATCTTCCAAATCGTCCCAATAGTACAGGAAAATTCTTGTATTTCTTGAAAAGTCAACGGAAATATATTTATTTGTTAATAAAGTGCTTTCAAACAAATAAACAAGACTATAGCCCCTGGCGTACAGCCCGCATAGCACTAAAGCCAGGCGGGTAGTTTGTACACATGGGGCACACACAACCCATTATGCGAGAGTTCTAGCACGGGTCCGCTAGTTATTATTGTTATTATTATTATTATTATGTAACTACCGTTTAGTGAAATGTATTAAAACTCATGGTAAGAACACCGTTTGTTGTTCTTGTTTTTAATTCATTTCAAGGGCAAGGGGCATTTTGGTCATCAGCCCTGTGCACTTGGATGTGTGTTAATAAACCAGTATTTCATTGGTGACTGTAGTAGTATATATCTGAAAATGTTAAGATCTGAGATTGGTTAGGCACCACGGGACTTGAAATAAGGAATCATTCCAACCTTTGTCTCAAAATGGCTACTGTCGACACTGGATTCGAACCACAATGTCCAGCAGAGGCGTATATAAAGGGGGCCCGGGCCCCTCCCGAAATTTTGGTCACATGTTATTTGTTTATGAATTAAAACATGAGAAACCAATATGATCACGTAGTCTACTTCCCTGTCAAAATTTCATTCCAGCAACACTCTCCACTATCATTTCATTTCATCTGTCATTCATTTAATCATTGCCCCAGAGGAGTGCGTCAGGCCTCGGCAGCCGGCACAGTTCAAATCCTCGCCGCTAGATAGGGGCTTCATTCATTCCATTCCTGACCCGGTCGGAGACTGGAAGCAGGCTGTGGATTTTCATTTTCATGATCACGTAGTCTACTATTGTTACTAAGCGACGTATGGCAACGTTGCAAAGCAGAGCGATGTGAACAGTTTGCTCTGATCTTATGTGTAACAACATAACCTGTTATCACTCTCCAGTGCCTTCGCTCTTATGAACGAACCAAGAACAGCAACAAGTGCCCTTGAAGCGTGTGACAAAAGTGTTTGCCCTAACTTTTATACACTTATCAAACTTTTGGCGAATGTGCCTCTCTCTGCAGCTATTGATACTGCCGAACGAAGTTTGACTTGGTTGAAAACTTAAGAAACTTAAGAACTTTAGAAATTTTACTTCTGAAAACAGACTCAACGGTCTAGTATTGGCATCTATTCACAGAGACATACATCTCACTGAAGATGAAGTTATGAACCGATTTGGCTTGCTTCAAGAAACCTTGACTTTATATTATAGTGTGAGTTGTAAATCAAAACAGTAACATTAATTCTTTCCATGTAAACACTATCAAGTGAGCAAGATGATTGTATTAATAAAAAGTATCATGAAATGGTAAAAATGTAGACTTTCACGACCGGCGTTGAAATAGGAATCTCCGTTTTGCGGGCTTATAGGTCGTGTTCCAAGGACATTTTGTCGTCCTGACGTTTCGCTGAATACTGCGTTCAGCATGTTCACAGGTTACATAAAGCGAGGTAAAACAAGTAAACAGAAGATATATAAATAGTCAACAACCCACACATAGAGGCTACCATAGCAACGGCGTACCACATAAAAGTAATGCATCAAGGACAGGGCTGCTCGTCTGTTGCATCTTCTCGTCTACGACGGTCAATAAGGGCAGGCTTGAGGGGATTAAGGACTGGAAGCCAAGCTCTGTTCACACGTTCTGCTTCCTCCTTAAGAACGTGTGAACAGAGCTTGGCTTCCAGTCCTTAATCCCCTCAAGCCTGCCCTTATTGACCGTCGTAGACGAGAAGATGCAACAGACGAGCAGCCCTGTCCTTGATGCATTACTTTTATGTGGTACGCCGTTGCTATGGTAGCCTCTATGTGTGGGTTGTTGACTATTTATATATCTTCTGTTTACTTGTTTTACCTCGCTTTATGTAACCTGTGAACATGCTGAACGCAGTATTCAGCGAAACGTCAGGACGACAAAATGTCCTTGGAACACGACCTATAAGCCCGCAAAACGGAGATTCCTATCATGAAATGGCCTTAAATGTGTTTGACATTAACCATTAACAAATTGCTTGAAAAAGTGATGCCAGATAGCCTTAAAATTCATCATTTTGCACCAAATTATTCAAAAATTTCCCGGGGAGAACCCCGGACCGCCTATTCTTTGGGCCTATACCATGCCCCCTAACCCCCAGTTGGGCACCCCCCGAAATAAAACTCTATATACGCCCCTGGTGTCCAGACTTTCAACTCTTTATCGTCGTGCACGGCTACTCCATTTGTCAGTTGTAAGAAGACTGGTGAGTGAAGGTAGGCCAGTGAGTCTGGTTGCCCTGCAGTGAAACCCGCCTTGCACCTGCCAACACACAGCTGACTGCAGCCCTGCTCGCTACCTGCAAGACACCGACCTTGTGGCAAGCAAAAAGGGCTCTAATTCATTCAAGCCAAGTCAGCAGCTGCCATCTCGACTAGACTGAACAGGATTCCCGCCAAAATAGAATTTCCCGCCAATCCAAGTGAGTCATTCTTATAAATCGTTCAATATCATTATGGACCTCGCGCCCCTTTTAATTGGTGTGGCTTCAGGGACAGCGAACTGAGGTGTTACAACATATAACGGCATGCGTTGTTGGCATCTTAAAGAACCCATTTGAATTCAGTAGGCCGTGTTCATGATGGAAAAATTAATCTCGGGATTTTCCGCCAACACACAAGTTCCTCCTTTCGGTACTAGAAACCGCTATAGTGTCAAGTGTCTAACCTCCTTGACTTTCATAGTGCTCCAAGGAACAACAAAATTCGATATGCAAGCTGCCCTATGGGCGTGAAATAACAAAGCTTGCACCTCAGGCCATACGATATTATTATATATATATAATGCGTTTGGCCCTCGAAGGAGCACGTAGAACCATTAGTTAACATTGGTCTTCTTGTTCTTCTTATCTTCCCAAAACTTCCTCATCCTTTCGCTATGTGCCTGTCTTCTTTCTTGTGTCCATGCAGCTTTAAGTTTCAAATTCTGTCCCGTAGGGATCTTGGGTGGAAACTTATACGAATTTACTTTTTGTCTATATGCAGTCCGCGTCGTTGTCAGTGGGTCAATATTGATTTCACTGAGGTCCTTTTGGTGTCTGCTAGCCAGCGTACTTTGGTTTGTCGGTTTCCATTGACTATGAGGAAGATTTTCTTGGTCAGTCGGGAGTTGTCCATTCGAGCTATATGTCCGTAGAATTTCATGCGTCTTTTACGTGCGAGTGAGGCGAATCGTTCAGTCCGTGAATACAGTTCGTCTGAGCTTTTCCTCATCCAGATACCGTCCTGAAGCTTTGGTCCAAAGATTTTTCTCAGTATTTGTCGTTCTATCTTCTCAATGTATTTGATGTTTAACGATGACGTCTCAATCGCATAGAGTGCCTCTGGGAGGATGACTGTGTGGTAGTGATGGAGTTTGGCTTTAGTGGAAAGTGATTTCTTGTTGTAAATATTCCAAGTGATTGTGTAAGCTTTGCGTAATTTTTCTGCACGTGTTTTTTTAGCCATTCTTTCGTTACCAGTGTTCCCGATAATTTCACCTAGGTACTTGAAGTGCTTAACTTGTGTGATGTCGCCATATTTGGTTGTAATTGATGCCAGGTTTGTGCTCTTGGAATCCATGTACTGTGTTTTCTCGTAAGAAATATGGAGGCCGGTTCTGATTGATATCTCATGAAGCTTTTCGATGGCATGTCTGGCTTCTTCTGGAGTCCGGGTAATTATTGCTAGGTCGTCAGCAAAGGCGAAGCATTTTATGTTGATTCGTTGTTCTTTTGTTCCCATACTTATTCCAGGTATTTCTTTCTCCCATGTTCTGATGATCTTATCTAGTACCAGGTTGAATAGGAGTGGGGACAACCCATCACCCTGTCTTACGCCTGTTCTAATGTGAAAAGGTTCGGACACTTCACCCATAAATTTAACTTTAGAAGTTGTATCTGTCAAGGTCTGTTGGATTAATGTAGTTGTTTTGTTGTCCACACCATATTCACGAAGTATATTAAACAGAGTTGCGCGGTCGATTGAATCATATGCTTTCTTAAAATCTACGAAGGTGACAACTGTGCGATTCGACTGGCGATGTTGGAGTACCATCTTGAGGTTCCAGATCTGTTCTGCACACGATCGATGCGGTCGAAATCCCGCCTGATATTCACCGATCGTGTGCTCTGTCTGTTGCTCCAATCTGGTGAGGAGGGCACGTGAGAGTACCTTGTAGGCGATTGGCAGGAGTGAAATGCCTCGGTAATTATTCGGATCTGTCTTGTCGCCCTTTTTGTGTAGAGGGTGAATCAAAGCAGTTTTCCAATCAACCGGTATGGTGTCACTCTCCCATATATTAGCAATGATGTTTTGTAGTCTTTCCGTCAAGAGTTCACCTCCAATCTTGAGCACTTCGGCGATTACACCGTCTTCTCCTGGTGCCTTGTTGTTTTTGAGATGTAATATGATGTTTTGTATCTCATCATATGTTGGTGGTACTGAGTCCTGGTTTGGGGCAGTAAAGTGGAGTTGGAGATTCACTGCAGGTGGTTCACAATTGTGAAGCTCCTCGAAGAACTGTTTCAGGATATCACAATTGGCCTTTGTGTTTGTCTCAAGTGTGCCATCAGGGCAGCGAAAACAAAGACTGGGCGGCTTGTAGTTCGTCAGTTCTTCCCTAAATGTCCTGTGGAAATTTCGTGTGTTGTTCCTCTTAAAGTCATTATCGATTTCTTCCAATCGTTTGAGGTGGTACATGCGTTTAACTCGTCTGATTGTTTTGGATGTTTGCTTCTGCGTTTCTAAAAAGTTCTGCCAATGTTCTGGTGTTCGGTTGCTATTCCATGTCTTCCAGGCTCGGATTTGGGACTCTAGGGCTTTATCACAGTCTATGCTCCACCATCTGTGTTTTCGTTTCCTTGGTGGTTTGCCGAGTTTTCTTGTTGATTCTTGGATGGCCTTGAGAAGTTCATCCCATGTTTCCGTGTTAGTCTGTAATGATTGTGTAAACTCCTGTGCGTGTTCTTTTAGGTATTCCGGATCTATGCGTGGGAGTTTGGAATTTGGACGCTTTTTACGATTGGGTATGAAGCGGACTTTGATCTGCGAGAGATGATGGTCGGACTCTACGTAACCTTTGCGTACCCTCACGTTCATGATTTCTGGAGAGAATTGTCTGATTATTGCTACATGATCTATTTGATACTCCCCGATGTGGTTTATGGGAGATTTCCATGTAGTCATTTTTCGTGGTGGTTTCTTGAAATGTGTGGACATTAGTTGTAGGTTGGCCATTCCACATATGTTGATTAAGCGAAGCCCATTCGCATTCGTCTTTTTGTGTGCCGAGAAATTCCCAATGCTATGTCTGTGTTCCCGTTCTCTGCCAATTTGCGCATTGAAATCTCCGAGGAGGATCTTTTAATGTGGTGTTGAGGAATCTTAGTAAGTGTCCGTTCAAGTTGAGACCAGAACTTCTCAACTTTGTTTTTGTCAGGATCATTGTTAACTGGAGCATGTGAGTTTATCAATGTATAGGCCTTATTGGCGCATTTAACTGTGAGTAGAGAGAGACGATTCGAAGGTGATGTGAAGTCTATCACTGAGTTCTGGATTCTGTTGTGCACAAGGAATGCTATTCCGAACATATGTAAATTACTATTTCTTAGCTTAGTTGCTGGGTTTCCCTTATAGATACGGTATCCACCGGAGTCGAAGTGATCACAATCACGGAATCGTGTTTCTTGTACTGCAAGTATGAGAATTCCGAATCTGTCGCTGGTGTCCGTCAGTGTCTTGAGTTTCCCAGTTTTGGTCAGCGTCTGTACGTTTAGTGTACCAATGAATTGCGTTCGCTTAGGTTTGAGGAGTTTTGGGAAGCTCCGATCCTTCCCGGCATGACGTCCTGGTCCCCCAGAAGCCGAATGACCAGGTTCGCCTTCGCTCTTCTTAGCTCTGGCCTGAGGTAGTTGCTTTTTTGCTTGTGCTTCCATCATGATAAGTTCGTGGTTGATTTTAGCTGGTGGGCGTGAGCCCAGGGCGAGTGAATCGCTGATAATCCATAAAATTCACTCTCATCGTAAGGATTGTTAGTTCATACGGCAGCTGATGTTATGCTGTGGTTTACTGGTGCCTCTTGGTGTTCTGGGCTGAATATTATTTTACGGCTTCGAGCCAACCCTCCTCCTTTATCCGGACTTGGGACCGGCAACAGCAACGACTGAGCTACTCAATC
The DNA here is from genome assembly GCA_946902985.2 of Meconema thalassinum. NCBI lineage: Eukaryota > Metazoa > Arthropoda > Insecta > Orthoptera > Tettigoniidae > Meconema > Meconema thalassinum. The sequence goes on from OX336391.1 coordinate 492,350,534, forward strand.
CACCCAGTAGTTGCTGCAGGTGGAGTTCGATATTATTATTATTATTATTATTATTATTATTATTATTATTATTATTACTGAAGTTATTGTCGTATTTCAACACTCTCAAATACCATCAGTTCTCGAATCTGCAATCTTTGGTTCGAAGATCACCTTGCGCCTGAAATAAGGTGGTGGTTGTTGTTGTTGTTGTTGTTGTTCTTCTTCTTCTTCTTCTTATTCTTCTTCTTCCATTTAGACATCCAGGCCATTAGCCCCGTGTACTTGAGTGTGTGTCTGTCAGCATTTGCCTGATAACTTGCCTTATTGTAGTAATACTAATAATAATAATGCAAATAATAATAATAATAGTCTTTTGAGTAAGACATGAATGTGTTACCGCAGTCGGGATTCAAATCTCCGGCTGTCCGAGCAGATGTGTTTAGCCACCGACACCAATGAGGCCACGCTCCAAACGACAGATAGACCACTCAAAAGAAAGCTTATGTCCTAAGCCATATGCTATGTTTCAAAAAAACTCAAGTAAAGTTCTGACTTGGGCACACATGTGACTCTGTGTGTGTCGTCTAGGCGATCATTCCGTGACCCACTGCAACAGCACCTCTCCATAAAACAATACTTGAAAATGTGTCGTGATCTGAGTGTATCTGCTGCCTCAAAATTATAATAACAATAATAATATATTCAATTAGAATAATTTAAGGATCCCCTACTGATATGGAAGAGCTACTTAATACACTAACTTCGTTCCGTCTTTTCAATACTATTTAATTTACAAAATGCTATCCTAGAACATGTTTCGAACACTTCTGTGTCCTTCTTCAGCTAGAAAACATGTTAAAACCTTATAGCAAAAAAATATACACTCAAAACATTGTGATTCATTAAAAAGTCATTAATGTGGACACAGGGTGTCTCATTGTCCATACACTTGGAAAATGTCCATCCCTTTCTATAACTAATTAAAACATGTCAATCTAGTGATTGGCATTAGTCAAATTCTTCCTGTTTTCAAAGCATAACGAACAAACTGAACTTGAAAACCACGTATTGACTTAAGGCCCTAGAACCATGCATGTCCGTAGTAGTGTAACTGTAAGAGTATTTTAATAAGGCTATTGTTGACTGGCAATTCAGGCTGCATCACGACGCCCGTACCAGTATTCTGGTGCAGAATTGCGAAAATAGTTAAATCGTACGCTGCTTATAAATTGTAGTCATTGGGAGTAATTAGTGCAAAAGGATTTCTTAGGCCCCTTAAAACAGTTATCATCATGAACATACTGTATTGTGCCTCTGTATAAGTGGAATGGTGTTAGTGCAGTACATTGAGGTTATCAGCTGCAATAAGCGTTGGTGCTTTCAAATTTACCTTCATTTATTCCGAAACTTATCGTTGAGCGCTATGTGGCGAGAGATGGGGACTTTTCAGGATTTGTTTCTAGGGTACTAGGGAACATCTATGCCAAATTTCAGCTTTACATTATTTTTTTGAGGTTGGCCGAGTTTTTTGCATATAATGCCTGGGGTATAAATGATACTATTGCTACCTCAGGAGCTCGGGACAGCCGAAGTTTTCCCAAGTGTTCTTTTTATTTTCCTACGGCGTTATGCGACAGAAGACGACACTATTGGTCTCTACATTTCTAACAGACAATGAGATATAGGCCCTATGCAGTGTCTTTTATTTCACTTACTCCTCTTTCTAATCATTTTTAGAAATGTGTTTGTAAATTACATGCGTCAGTGCTGTAGTTAGTAAAGGGCCGTTTCCCTATCCATTATTATTATCATCATTACGGAAAAATGACCTAAATGTTACGTCCATTATACTGTACTGCTTATCACTCCCACTACAACCACCACCGCCACAAAAAGTTATATTTAAAAATTATTTCTTTTCTGGTATTTTAAGTATCATGTGCCAGTTCTGTAGTAGTATTCATTATCATCCATAAAACAAATAAATCCACCGGGCTAGTAAATAATAATAATATAAGAACTTAATTTTGGCCCTGTACTTTCCATCATTGCGATCTTCTTTAGGACTCCTGGATCGAGGGAGAAAGATCTCCAAAATTCAGCGAGATGTCAGTGGATGGTTCCATGCGCTCCCACCATTTTAGATATTTTGGGTTTTCATAAACCTAACATTAATCGAAATACGTAGAAATGAATTATTTGATGAGACTGTTTATAAAATATAGCAAACTTGATACACGGAGAATATTACATTAACACGTTTTATACGAGCATAAATTTTATTGCATAACATATTGAAATCAACCCATTAAACAATGCATGTGGGTTTGGTGAAAGTACCAGGAAGCGAAAACTACCATCGAAGTAAATGAAATTAGTGTTAGGCATAAATACTTCTTCTACTTTGTTCAGTTGCACTATTACTAACAGTTCGTCTCTATGACGAGAATTAATAAAGGTATTGCCAATCACCCCCGTCACAGTTAATAACTGCTTTAGAAAAGACTTATAAATGGTCCCGCCGCGGAGTCGTACTCGTTAAATCGTACACCACGGCCGCGATGGCAGCTGCAGCAAGTCTGGAGATCGCAGGCTCGAATCCCGGCGATGCCAGCGGCTATCCTGAGTGTGTTTTCACTCGGGGTTTTCCACTCTCCTTCCAGGCAATTCCTGGGAGAGCGGCAGATGACTTCGCTGTTCCACTCCTGAAAACAACAATAACTAACAAATGCCAGGACAGTACCTAGACCTGGGGCACCTACATCACCTACACACTACTACAATCATCACATAAATACTGTACACATTATCAGACAAGTTCAACACACACCCAACTACAAAGAGCTGATGTTTCAAGCCCCTAAAATGAATTAACAACATTAACGATATGGTATTGATGTATTTATTTAGCGTATGGCTTTTGGTGCCGGGAGTGCCCGAGGACATGTTCGGCTCGCCAGAGGCTGTAGCTGCTTCAAGCGGACACCCATGGGGTGAGCTACAAGGTCCAAGTAGTTCCAACGTTTGCCACCAGATGTCACTGACACATAGTGGTGAACGTCGGAACTTGATAGAGCGTTTCAACAAAATCTAACCTAGAAATTTAGCTTCACACAAGTTTAGTTAGTGGAAGGATCTTTTACATGCTTTTACCGTCGGCTTTAGGCTACTTTCCCTCCGAAGGAAGGCAACGATATGGTGGGAACCCGCAATGGGTGTAATAAACTATACTGCGCTGCTGCCTGTCGTCGTTAACATTAGGAAGGGTTACTGTTCTACAGTGAGGGCTCTAGCTAAAGAACGAAACTTTCCAAAGGCCGTGCCGTGGACACGTTGCAATGACTCACCGTCAGATTTATAGCGTGTACCGATTACAACAGCGGGTCGGGAAGCCCTAGATGCTGTCATAGCGTTTATTACATACGCAGCTGGCAAGATACCTTAGTTGTGATAATTAAGACTTGCTGTGAAGTACTGTAGCCTGCCTCGTATCCCGTGAACATGGTAAGGTACAGAACAAAACATCGAATTTTCCTCGAGGAAAATTATCTTCTCTAGAAGAAGTTTGCAGTAAATTTGTTCATAAGTTTCAGCGCTGTGCGATTTTTACTTGTGGGGGAACCTCGAACAAAATATATACAGAAACAAATCGCGTACTCTTGAGGCACCCGAGAACGAAATAACTGCACTGATACGAAATATCAGTGAGGTTGAATTATAGCGAGTGTACCAAAACCTCCTACTTCGGTGCAATGTGTGTTTAGAAATTGAAGGACAGCATTTCGAGCAACTACCGTACTCTGAAATTCATGTAAGTAATTATGATATATATCGTATGACATACAGCGGATACAGTAATACTACAGTATATACAATATATACAAGTAATAAATATCTAGTAACATCCACTAACGAAACTGAAATCACAGTTGGATGTCCAGAGCAGTAATCCACTCCACTGCATCATCAGTTGCGTTTTGCGTATCATCATATCCTCCCTTGAAGGACCGTGAAGGGTATTCCGACTCAATATGATGGATCGTCTGCACTGAATCTCCACAATCGCACTGAGGACTAGAAATTTTCCCCCATTTGTGGAGCCAAAAGTTACATCTGCATGACCGGTCCGCACTCTGTTCAGTGATGTCCATATCCTTCTTGGAAGATGGAAACCGGGAGGTTTCCTGCAGGGGTCGGTGATCAATCCTAGCTCATCAGGGTTTGATGTAGTCCATTCTTCTCGCCCAGTTTCGTCCATATTGAACTTAGATTCAACAAGCATCTTGCCTAGTTGCCACGACGGATGTCGAGATTTTAATCTCCCTTGCTTCTGTGGATTACAGACCTGATGTACGGGTAAGAGATCATTTGCAGAGCATTTTGACCATTCCCTTTTTAGAGCTGTTAGCCTTCGCAGTGGAGGAGGGTGAATGTTGGATAATGCTTGTAGCCACTTGAGTGGTGTGGATATGAGAGTGCCCGATATTGTTCTCATTGTATCATTTAACTGGACATTATGATTATTAAATACGTTAAAAAGTGTAAATGTGTTGAACTAGTTGGGCACTACGCTGCTGCTAGCACCAGTGCCTTGCTCGACATGCGGCTAGCCACAGTGCCCCGGTCGCGAGTCTCTGTTCTAAAGGGAGGGTCCTCACTTTAAGTTTAAGAAAGATTTTAATCTATCTATACCTAGGTAGTATACGAACTAAAATATCTCAAATGTGGTGCAGTCCATCCTATTTAGTTAGTTATTGACGTTTCAAGGGGCGGAACTATGAGGTAATCTTCCCCTCCGTTATATTTAGCCTAAACATCCAGGCTCTACTGATGTCCAAGGTGTCCCAAGCCCCTAAAATGAATTAACAACAATCATAAATTATCCCGTCAACGGCGAGTACTTCAGCTAGTCTAGCATAAAACCAGGCTCTTCCTTTTACGTTGTTTAATGGTTTACTTAGACCTACTTTAATAAATCACAGTTTTAATTATACTGGGAAGAAGATTAATGTGCCACTGTCCAGACTGCTCTTTATTTTATTGCATTATGTTTTGGAACCATGATGGATACAAAAAGAAGTGTTTAAATAAGAAAATAAATCATTGTTCATTGTTCGCTTAAAAACTGTGGTAGACTGCCATAAAATATTATAAGACCTATGGATGGCCCCTCTGTTTTAGTGAAGCGGACAACCAGGAGCTCAGAGAGAGAGAGAAAAAAAAGAAAACATGCTCGTATATATACTTCACGGATAATGAAGACTGAATTTTTCAACCAGACATTTAAGTGCGTTTTATTTCTTTTCTTAATAAGGATCTGTCGAGAGCCTACAATGGCCCAGCTACTGGCCAGTTCCTAACTTGCTGTCTCTCTCTGGAGTGTCCATCGCCTGGTGTAGTAGGTAGCATTTTTAGCTGTCACCGCCGAGAATCTGCCAAGAAATGTAATTCTGGTCTAATGGCTGGAACGGGGTACACTCAGCCTCAATAGGCAGAACTGAGGAAAGAAAATTGGGTTCCATTCCTACATCGCATATCCTGAAGTGGATTTCCGTGATTTCCTACTTTTTCACCAAGTTTTTTTGTGGTCGTGTGACCTCCTGAAAGGCCGAGTGCAGGTCTTTCTAGTCGACGCCCGTGGGCGACCTGCGCGTCGGGATGAGAGATGGAATGGATGAAGATGAATGAATGAAACTGGGCAAGGATGTGGAAGGAAGTAGCCGTGGCCTGTCAGAAGGTACCGTCCCAGCATTTGCCTGGTGTTGAAAATGGGAAACCACGGAAAACCATTTCAAGGACGGCCGACGGTGGGGCTCGAACCCACGCGTCTACCGAGTCAGCAGAGAGCTTGGCCCCATGGCCTAACACTGCACTTTAGCCAGCGTAGCCACTACTGTCGGTTTCTCCAAGTAAATGTCGGAATGGTTCCTAACGTAAGGCCACGGCCACCTCCTTCCCAATCCTAGTCTCAATAGTACAAATACACACACACTGCTACAGACACTATAACAATACAAGCCATCAGACAAATACTACATGCACCCAAGTATACGGGGATGAATGACCACGATGTCACAAGTCCCTAAATGAATCAACAAGTCTCGTTGGAGTAATATATTTGCCGCGCTTGCCTCGTGACATACATCGCTGAGTCTGGGTTCAAATCCCGGTTTTGCCGAGAAATTTATTTCTGGTTGAGGATTGGAACGGGGTTTACGTAGCCTCGTAAAGCAGAACAGTTAAATGTTGGTAGCGCTGATATCAACATGAGAGGTTTAATGTTTAAGGTTTAAGGTTTGTTGATGTAGCTGCATATTCGTGGTGTCGCAAGATGCTTCCCTTGGCCAGAAATAAATAATTTTCTGTGTGACCTGTGGCATTGTGATGACTTTACCTGCTCGGATCCAAGCTCTGTGAACTTGAGGGGTGAGGTGAAGTGGCAGGTAGGAAGAGAAGGCCCTGTCAACAGCCCGCTGTGCTATCTGGAATGCATGTCTATTCCAATACTGCTAACATAGGTCAGTTGCTCAAACCACTGTGGTGTTGCGAATGAATGAGTGAGTCACCGACCAATGTATTTGGTTTTCTTACTACGCACGGCGGGCTGGGTACCCTCATCACTCGTCACCATCACTCCTCATACAGTAGTCCGCGATCCACATTCCTCTCAGGTTCACGGAGCTTGGACCCGAGCAATACTGGTGTGTGTTCTGTATTTACAATTGTATTCAAGACTGTCTTGCTATAAAACAGCATTTAAAAGAATATACTGGTATAATGGATTAGCCAGTGAAGAACAAGCTCCACCCCACAGCGTTGCCCAGTACAGTTCACTCCACCGTTTCCTGTTGGTGGGATCTGGATGCGCATCGGGATGCCATACAGTCTGTGAGCCTCAAATTCTGAGACATGAGCCGTGATACGTAAATTGTCAGTCGCGCAGAGAGTTTGGCCGTGACATAATCGTGGGTAAACAACGAGCTGTTTGCTCCGCTGTTGGTTAGCAGCGCCTCATTAGGTTGTCATTAGACTATACGAGACTTGTTTCAATGTGCGAGCTCTCAAGGACACCGGCAGAAACTGTTCATGAGCTGTTCGGACAGGCTGCAATACTGCTACTGAAAGGATTCATTTATCACTTACGCCCATGAATTTTACACACTTTCAAGATGTGGAAATAGGATATTCAAAGAGAGCATTGACTGTCCGGGAACCACAGTCCTACCTTAAGTAGCAGCGAAGGTCTGGATGTTTTACTTCACCCGCTTGACAACAAGGTTAGCCTTATCTAAGAATAACATATTAGCCTAATGCAACTCAATTCTTTGTTTCAAATTAAAGTGTGATCCACAACAAACGTCTGCAGACCGTGAAAGAAGCTTGCGTTGTAAAAGATAAACAAACCATGAGATAAAGATAAACAAACCTCATGCGTAGTTAGTTTCCACCTAGACCTTCAGCATTTGTGAAAAGTGCTCCAGTTACTAAGGAAATACATACTTATTATGATACACTCACAGCCAAACAAAGGGAAAAAACGATCACTTTAAATTTTCTTGTAATTTTAAGTTTGAGTGTCATGATTTGCTAACTAATTCTGGCTTTCCTCAGGATCCCATGTCAACTAAATCGTTCACTAGTAACGAATCCGAGTTAAAGCGAATTTCTTTTCTGGGCTTCACCTCGTCAAATGCCAGCATCCCTACACGTTCATGCTCCTCTTTTACATAAAAAAAGAAATGTGCAATGGTAGCAGTAACATGATCATTTATGCCATACGAACATTAAAAAGCCCTTCACCAATTTTCTTAAGTGAGTTTCAGAAAGCAAATGCCGTGCCCCCACCCTATAGCTCAGTGGTCAGAACACAGGCCTACAAAACCCGGCGGTCGTAAATTTGAATCTCGCTGGGGTCAGACTTTTTAATTATCTAGCTTCCATCAACACGGCTTGCACTTTTTATGCATTAAACGACTTACTAGTTTAAGGGCTTAATTTCTCAATAGTATCATGAGCTCTGTCATCCTACGACACGACCCACTAGTACGCCTGTGTTCATTATAATGCACTTCAAGTTGTTGTAACAATGGTTGTTCAACTCACGGTTGATAGCCTAGGGGAGTTGGAAATTACTCGAACGTACGACCTCTTAGAGTCGAAATAATTGCTGGAATAATAGATGGAGAAGAAACAACCGGCAACAAAAGGCAAGAAATCCTTTCTGATTACAGTTGGAAGATAATTCATGACTTTCCTTTTATTTTTCTGTGGTAATTGCACATTGCCACGCTCTTTAGTGAACATGAACATGGCATTGCAGCTGCAATATTATCTTCTGGAGTGTGCCTCTCGTCTCGAGATTAGAAAAACTGTAGGCTATACAAGTAGGTCTAACCTGTTTATATGTACAGTACATTATATATGCATAGGCAGTGCTAGGATTTGCGAAGCACAAGACTATTCGTATTTGTGGCGTATCCTTGAATGTAGATCCTAATGGCAGATGAGAGAGTAATAATAACAATAATAATTATTAACTCATACCTTGCACAAAACTATTTGATACTTGAAAATCAATGTATATCCTTAACGTCGTTTTAGAAAGTTTATGAGCCAGATGAGATATTTGTTGTTGCTGTTGTTGATTAATTGAGGGACTTTGCGACATTGTGACCATGTAACCCCATGTATTGGGGGTGTGTATAATTTCTCCAATAACCTGTATTTATGTAATGACTAATGACTTAGGGAACGGATTTTTAGCCTACTTTCGATTTTTGCAAAAAATGAAAGTAGACTTATAAGATCAACACAGGGCGAAAATTGTGTGTCTGTCTGTGTGTGTATGTGTGTGTGTGAGTCTGAGTCTGAGTGTGTGTACTCTGAATATGTGCCCCCCCCCCCCTTATCAATTCGAACACGGTGAATCCGAATTGAACGAAATATGGCACAGAGGTAGAACTTGCAAAAGGCAACTCAGTGTCAGGTTTTATATCGTCGCCATCTTCACGGAAACGTAATGGCGGCCAACCAAATGTTCAAAGAATAAATCAAATTACGACCAAACGAATCATCTGATCTCTACCAATTTTTGCAATATTATACCTTTGCATATGAAAAATCTTTTGACAAAATTACAAGGTCATCAGCCCAATAATTTGCGGATGGCGGCCATGTTTGTGTGCAAATCGATTCCCCCTATCTATTCAAACACGGTGAAACCGAATTGAACGAAATTTGGTACAGAGGTAGCAATAGCAAAGGGCACCCCATTGTCATGTTTTATATCGCTGCCATCTTGATGGAAACGTAATGGTGGCCACCCAAATGTTAAAAGCTTAAATCAAATTATGACCACCCTAATCATCTGATCTCTACTAAATTTTGCAACAACATACCTTTATGTGGGAAGCATTATTTGACCAAACGACTAGGTCATCAGCCCAATAGTTTACAGATAGCGGCCATGTATGTGTGCAAATCGATTCCCCCTATCAATTCAGACACGGTGAAACCGAATTGAACGAAATTTGGTACAGAGGTAGCACTTGCAATAGGCAACTCAGTGTCATGTTTTATATCGTCACCATCTTGACGGAAACGTAATGGTGGCCAACCAAATGTTAAAAGATTAAATCAAATTCTCTCTCTATTCGTTTAGTCGATTCCGACTCTCCGTGACCCCATGTAATAGACTACGCCAATTTCTCCTGTCCTGCACTGCCTTTCGAATATTTTCCAAGCTGGAATTTAGTGCTTCTGTGATGCCATCCATCCATCTCATTCTTTGCCTCCCTCTTCTTCTTGTGCCTTCTATCTTCCCCAGCATTAAGGTCTTCTCTAATGAATTATGTCTTCTCATGATGTGTCCAAAGTAGCCCAGTTTTTGTTTCAGGATTAAGCCCTCCATGGAACAAGCTGGTTTAATTTGCTGTAAAACTGACTTATTGGTTCTCTTCGCAGTCCATGGAACTCTAAGAACTCTTCTCCAACACCATAATTCGAAGGAATCTATTCTACGGTGTTCAGCTTTTCTTATGGTCCAGGTCTCACATCCGTACATCACAACTGGAAAAACCATAGCCCTTATTATACGGATCTTTGTTGTTAAGGTTAGGTCTCTACTCCTTAAGATATTTTCCAGATTTGAAAATGCCTGTCTACCAAGTAGCAATCGTCTTTTGATCTCATGACTGCAGTCACCATCGGCAGAAATCTGTTAGCCAAGATAGTTAAAAACAGAGACTATCTCCATTTTTTCTCCTCCTACTTGCCATGAATTGACAGTTGTAGTTGTCATAATTTTTGTTTTCTTGACATTCAACATTAGTCCAGCCTTTGAACTTTTTTCTTTCACTTTCAGTAAGAGATTTTTTAAATCTTCTTCAGTTTCAGCCATCAGGATTGTATCATCTGCATATCTCAGGTTGTTTATATTTAACCCAGCTATTTTGATTCCCGTTTCTTCTTCATCTAACCCCACATTCCTCATAATGTGTTCTGCATACAGATTGAAAAGGTAAGGTGACAATATACAGCCTTGCCGTACTCCTTTTTGAATCTTAACCCATTTAGTTGTTCCTTATATATGGTTCTCACTGTAGCTTCTCGATCAGAGTATAAGTTCCGGATGAGGTTAATGATATGTTCTGGTACTCCCATGTATTTTAGTACTTTCCATAACTCATTATGATCAACACAGTCAAAAGCTTTAGCATAATCAATAAAACAAAAATATACATCTTTCTGGAATTCTCTTGCCTTCTCCATTATCCATCGTACGTTAGCGATTTGATCTCTGGTCCCTCTTCCTTTACGAAATCCAGCTTGTTCTTCAGGTAGCTCTCGGTCTACATACTGGCGTATTCTATTTTGTAGGATTTTAAGCATGACTTTGCTAGCATGTGAGATAAGTGCTATTGTTCGGTGATTCGTGCATTCTTTAGAATTTCCCTTCTTAGGAAATTGGATGAATACTGAATTTTTCCAGTCTTTTGGCCATTGTTGGGTTTTCCATATTTGCTGACATATGGAATGTAAAATTTTCACTGCACTATCTCCAACTTCTTTGAACATTTCTATTGGAATTCCATCATGTCTGGGTAGTTTATTGGCTGAGGAATAACCCACCCACCAAGGGAAGATGATTAAGAGAAGGAAGTAGATTTTGGATTGGAGAAAAAGGATAGAAAAATAGGAGGAGAGTCCCACAAAAGTTATGAATTTGACTTTCAATACATTTAGAGGCGGTTGCCACCGCAAATACGTGCTCGGATACCTAAAGTGGGTACGAGCTTGGTCGAAGCTGACGGGAACCGCAGCTAAGACTTGGGCAGTTTGCCAGAGAAAGGCTTTAGCGTATTTCCTCCCAAGCATGCATGAAAGTACTATAGGGAAGGGTGATGATCTGGCAAGACAAGTAGTAAAAGCTTTATTGAGTATGAACGAGGGCATAAACCTAGGAAGAGCTAGGAAAGCCAGGATCTTACCTAACCGTAGTATCAGAGAAATGATGAATCCAAAAACAAATATTTAATTTATTTAACAATTTAAAGAAGTTTGAGGAAATTAACAAGCGTGTAATATAATTTGGACAAACATAGTTCATTTAAACTTTTCAACAAACGGGGTCGCAGACCTCTCAACATTAAACGTTTGCTCCAGGCAATTGACAATTTACAAGGTTTCAAACCTTACATGTTTCTAAAATCTTTATAAGATTTAAACAAATAAACAATGAAGTAATTAAAGTTGGAAAGTGAATTGTAGTACAAAGAGTGCACCTTAAGAAATTCTTGAGAGAATGTTCTAGAGAAAGTGACAACTTCGAAAATAACAATAATAAAAACATGAAAAATAAGATAGAAGTTCCTACAACTTCTTATATTTATACAGAATTATTATATGAGAATTATACAAAAGAGGGCAGGTCACTTACTGTGAAACCTGAAGAAAGTGAAAAGGAAAGTTCTAGACTTCCCAAGTTTGAGCAGGAATCACTAGCTAAATGGGACAGTTTCCATTTCGTGAAACCTGAACATGACTCGCTCAAGAGTTTAAAGAATTGTTTTCCCTGATTATAGGAAAGGAACAATGTGATTTGAAACTTGTATCACACAAGCAATTATGCAGAATTTAATTAATGTTAAACTAGCAAAGTTGGAAGGGCACTTCGTGAGTGACACCTTATAGAAAAGTTACAATTTTATTAATATGGGTGGTTAGTAGAAGGTTGAGGAAAGATCATTGGGATATAGGATCAATGTTCATGGCCGTATTTAATATAACCGGACGATCGCGACGCGGTAGAAACGTGGAGCAAGCACTGATTATCACTATAGTCTGTAAAGATTGATGCAAAGTTCACTGTAGAAACTCGAAAGTTCATGAGAAAGAAAGTTATTGCAATTATGGAAAGAACTGGTTGCACTAGGTAGGCGAGAGTCTATTGCTGGAGAAAATGGTGGATTACAGTTAAATGCGCCATAGAACATCCCAACGGTGGACAAAAGTTAGCTATTGCAGTAATTTAAGGAAGATTCCTCATTTTAACTAGTATTTTCACAAGTGAGTGAAAAATACCTGACGGCAAGCCTCGCAGATAGAGTACCAGATCTGGAAAGTTCCAGAACGATCTTTATAGAAGAATGGAGTCAAAGTTAATCCAGCGGAGGAACTAGCTTTATAATTTATAGACAGCGGGTATTAGATAATATCCCACGTAGTGAGAGGATTTCTCATTTTGCAAGCATAAGAAATGCTGCTTTTCACCAAGATTGGCTTGATTAGACAAAAGCCCAACATGGAAAATCCCGCGAAGAATGATTACCGCCCCACAAGTAATCTCACGCTGTCTATAAAATAATCAATAAAAGCATGTAGATAAATTGATGAAGATGAGGTTAAAACCTTTAAAATGGTACTTATTTTGATTTCATGTTGAAGGCGAAGTTTCCTTTGAAGATAACTACTTTGCCAACATGGCGTAGAAGAGAGTATGCCTCTTGGTTTGAGGAGGCTAGCTCGAGTGGAGCTTTAACTGATCGAGTCAACTGCCGACTGAGAAGTGAGACCTGCTCAACGGAGCACGGAGAGACCAAGGAAGGGGAAAAGAGAGAGGGGTAGGTGACAAAAGGAGAACATATAAGCATTGCCAACTTTAAAACAAAAAAATGATCTCTTGCTGAGCCGGTCTTCAAAGAGTTGACAACAGATGATACTAGCGCAGCATGGTGAGTGAAAGAGTAGACGTAGTTCTCTTGCTCATGGAGATAATAGCTGGCGATGGCAGTAAAATCTGGTAGCCAGATGGAGAAGGAATTCCTCTTGCACCAGGAAGAATTGAGGAGCTTCAGAGATTCGCTGCGAGATGACGCTAGGTGGGTCACAGAATATATATCTGGAACAGACTCATACAAAATATAAGCGACCTGAACCCCTAAAAGAAAACAGAAGATCACTGTTGGTGTTTGACAAAGAGGAAGGAAAGAACATGCAAAAGCATTCAAAATTTTAATCTCTCGTACCGTGTATTCCAAGAATGCACCATACTGGGAGGGGAAAACACCAACAGGGAACAAGAAAAACAAGTAAACATTTAAAGGTAATAAGCAATTGCAGAGAAGTAGTCTTATGATCTGACCATTAGTGGTCAAAACTCTGAGCACCCTGACTCTCCCATCTCCTCCAGGGTAACACTTGGTCACTCTACCCGAGATCCAGACTAAGGGGGGAGAAACTTCCCTATCTAAGACCAAGTCTCCCACTTTAATGTCGGGACTGGAAAGAAACCACTTCTGCCTCCGTTGCAAGGAAGTTAAATATTCCAAGTTCCATCTCTTCCAAAAAGAATTGCGGAGGGCTTCAATTTTACGCCAAACAATAGGTAAATCAGAATCCCTGAAAGAATTAGGAAGGGGAGGATGGGCAGAGAGAGAAGTGCGTGTAAGAAAGTGACCAGGTGTGAGCGGAAGGAGGTCATCAGGGTCATTAGAAAGCGGAGTTAGATAACGAGAATTAACGACATCTTCCATCACAAAATAACTAGAAGCTGAGGGAAATACAGCACTAGTAAAGATTACGATACGATGCGAAAGGAGAATTGACAAGTTTAAACAAAGCGTATAGAAACAAGTACATCTATTCAGGACAAGAATATACCAAATAAACAAAGAAACTATGCGAGTAGAAAGCAAGAACGCCATAGGTAACAAACTAGTAGCCATAAGCAATGACCTTAAGTCACAATAAGCATCAAAGGGGTCACTCAGAAAAATACTTAAGTCAGCGAGAAACGTGACATAACAAGTATGAATGCAAAAACACATCGAATGTGACGACGAGAAAAAACAAGTTTGTTCATCAATGAACAATAAGATCGCAAAATATGTAAGCAAAGTGTAATACATAAGCGCGTGAGAAATACGCAACGAAGTTTTGAAACAAGGATCGAAGCAGTTATAGAATACGAGCGTGAATAAGTGGAATACAAAAGCAAGTACGGCCTTGACCCACATAGTACAACGAGATAAGACATATAAATAGCTGAAAGAGTCCTTGACTAGAACAAGTTTATTTTGGGAAGTAGGTGAACGGCTTCTGTACTTGCAGGAGCGGCTCACTAGACAATGCTTGGCAATCAGCCAAAGTTGAGATAAGAGAAACATGCTTTGAACTTTGTCAAGCGTACAGGAAATAAACAGTGACTTGACCTTAATCGGGCTTGTATACAAACAAGTCTGACAAACAAGCAGTTCAAAGTACACAAACAACACTTGTTGAATCAGCTGTAACTTAAAGCAGATATTCAGCTTGGACGGCATGCAGTCAATCGTAACTTGGACGTGAAAAAGCGATTTAAAGATATATGAAATAGAGTAGGAAATCAATTTCGCATAATTGAGAGGATCACGAAATCGGACAATTTTCGACAGGAAAAAGCTTGATTCTTCCGAAATAGGAAGTGAAGCCGGGACATTGAGAAGAAGGTTATGCATAAGAATAGTTATTCTTGATGTTATAGAATTCAGATTTTCAAACGGTTTCATGAGCGACTTCCAATTGTGAGGAAGGGGGGAGGAGCCGGCCGTGGCCATCCTTCTAAATAACGAAAGAAGTGAAACATGGCTTACAGCAAAGTGATGGTGACTGATAGCCATGGTTTTACACAAGGGGAAGATAGTTTTCGAGGAAGAGTTTAAGTAATTAACTGCTATAAAAAATGACATAAGAAGGTAGACGAAGTAACACAAAGCAAGGCGAACTTGAATTGCCATCTTATGCGGGAAGAAGGAAAAACCATTTAAACAACTTACAGAGGTAGCGCAGTTGTTCACGATAAGACATCGTTTCGGCAAGTGTTTTTCAAAATTATTGAGATCTGAAACATGAGCGTTCTCTTTTTCAGAAATGGGATTTATGTCAGCTGTAACGAAATGACATTGCGCTTTGGTTTGAACACTGGTATGTTTGATTTCACCAGTAATAACCCAACCAAAATCGGTGTCTCTGGCGACCACGGTTGAAGATATTTTACGTGTTTGTTTGCGAAGGCACTTCCAAAAAACATTGGCACTGAAAAGTACATCAATGGGACCTTGAGCATTAAACTGAGGATCAGCTAACCTTAAGTGCGAGGGAATGTTTAAATCGGAAGTATTAATAGAGTGACTTGGAGTGTCCTTGCCAATACTATTGAGAATTAAACAATTAAGTTTAAAAAAGTTGTTTCTATGACAAATATCTCTTATGGTTAGTTTTGAGAATTGTAAAGCTTGCGATTTTGAGCTGTTGATACCCGACACATTGATAGAAGTAGGGTTTACGGGTAGGCCTAGTTTTTTAATCAAGGAATTAGACACAAAATCATGAGTTGCCGCTGAATCTAGAAGACCGCGTGCACGGACCCAGTTGCCAAAGTTATCCTGAACTTCAATTTGGACAGTAGACAACAATACTTGAGCACTGCGAATGGACTTGGCATTTTGAATATACGATGAGGCATTAGAACTATTAGCACTATCATTTTTAGGAGAAGTGGATGCTGTCGATGACCTTGCCTGATCATGACGATGTAGCAAAGTATGATGAGCCTTTTCACAATGGTAGCAAAGTCTTGTGGACTTGCAATTAGAAGCAGAATGCGTGGGCGCTAGGCAGTTAAAACAATGCTTGTTTTGAGCAACTAATTTTCGTCTGTCGTCGACTGACATTTCTTTAAAGGATTTACAGAGGTATAGGGCATGGGGATCTTTACAAAGTGTGCACTTTACAGGTTCGTTTAAACTCTTGCGAGGTTCGCTTTGAGTGTTTAAAACAATAGAGCTAGCAACACGACGTTCACTGGACCTAGTTGGGTAACCAGTAGTGTTTGATTTAAATTTGGATGAGCTGGACCCGGGTTTTTGGGTATTGGACGCTGAGCGTTCACTTTTGGGTTTGATGGACATTAATTCGAATTTGGAACTAGGAGATGAAGGTTCACTTTGATTAGCTAGAGCGGTTAAAAGTTGGCATCTAGCGTTTATGAAAGTAACTAAATGCTCGTAAGTGTAGTCATCTTCTTTAGAAAGTTCAATTTCCCAAGCTTTGAGGGTAGCAGTATCAACTTTAGCAATCACTAAATATATTAGGAAAGTATCCCAATAATTAGTAGGTTGATCTAATTGGGACAGAGCCTTAACGTGAAGTTGTGTAGTGTCAACTAGAGTACGTAGACTAGTGACGTCATTGTGCTGTGACGCAGGTAGATTGAATAGAGCCTTTATATGGCGTTGAATACGTAACCGTAAATTTCCATATCTTTCCTTTAATAAGTTAAAGGCAATGGAATAATTTTCGGCACGCAGAGGAAGTGCTTCGACCAACTGCAAAGCTTGACCTCGGAGGATTGATCTCAAGTACTGAAACTTGTAAATGACTTGAATGTCTTCATTGTCGTGAACAAGGGAGCAAAATAATTCATAGAAAGAATCCCAAGCAGATTCATCTCCAGAAAAATGGGGTAAATCAATTTTCGGTAAAATTGGTTTGGGCTTGTGAGTACCCTCACGGAAAGAAGTTTGTGGTTCGTGAAGGGAACCGAGAACAGAAGCGTCCTTTTTCTGCTCCTCTTCGAGTTGGCGTATTATTTTGAAAGCAGAACCTATGCCTTCGTAATATTGGTTTTCTACTTCAACTCGATCTTCGGTTTGATTGAGCATGCAAGTTTCTATTTCAGTTTGGATGTTACAATAATTTTCATAAGAACGTTCATAATCTCGTACACGATGTTTCAACAAGTCTAATTGAGCTTCTGAGGGATCTAACTCTTTTATGTACTTTCTAAAACGGGTAATTTGTCCTTTATAGGATGCTCGTTTAGAAGTAAGTTTTTCATCTTTATCCTTCTCAGTAGGAGCCATGTTATAAAGAATAGATTGAAATGTAACTCACGATACTGTGGAACCTTGGAAATGCTGTCAAGCTGGCAGCAGCAAATAAGTAGAAAGAACGGGACACGCCAAAGGAGACAGGAGTGGCCTCTTTCCCGTTCACAGGCTTTGCATGATGTAGTTATAGCTGAAAAATTCAAAGCAGAGATTAATAATTTGCAGAGTATTGTCAAATAGAAAAAATGACAAATGGACTCTCCCGGGTTTCTGGGACCAATTTTTGGGTAGTTTATTGGCTGAGGAATAACCCACCCACCAAGGGAAGATGATTAAGAGAAGGAAGTAGATTTTGGATTGGAGAAAAAGGATAGAAAAATAGGAGGAGAGTCCCACAAAAGTTATGAATTTGACTTTCAATACATTTAGAGGCGGTTGCCACCGCAAATACGTGCTCGGATACCTAAAGTGGGTACGAGCTTGGTCGAAGCTGACGGGAACCGCAGCTAAGACTTGGGCAGTTTGCCAGAGAAAGGCTTTAGCGTATTTCCTCCCAAGCATGCATGAAAGTACTATAGGGAAGGGTGATGATCTGGCAAGACAAGTAGTAAAAGCTTTATTGAGTATGAACGAGGGCATAAACCTAGGAAGAGCTAGGAAAGCCAGGATCTTACCTAACCGTAGTATCAGAGAAATGATGAATCCAAAAACAAATATTTAATTTATTTAACAATTTAAAGAAGTTTGAGGAAATTAACAAGCGTGTAATATAATTTGGACAAACATAGTTCATTTAAACTTTTCAACAAACGGGGTCGCAGACCTCTCAACATTAAACGTTTGCTCCAGGCAATTGACAATTTACAAGGTTTCAAACCTTACATGTTTCTAAAATCTTTATAAGATTTAAACAAATAAACAATGAAGTAATTAAAGTTGGAAAGTGAATTGTAGTACAAAGAGTGCACCTTAAGAAATTCTTGAGAGAATGTTCTAGAGAAAGTGACAACTTCGAAAATAACAATAATAAAAACATGAAAAATAAGATAGAAGTTCCTACAACTTCTTATATTTATACAGAATTATTATATGAGAATTATACAAAAGAGGGCAGGTCACTTACTGTGAAACCTGAAGAAAGTGAAAAGGAAAGTTCTAGACTTCCCAAGTTTGAGCAGGAATCACTAGCCAAATGGGACAGTTTCCATTTCGTGAAACCTGAACATGACTCGCTCAAGAGTTTAAAGAATTGTTTTCCCTGATTATAGGAAAGGAACAATGTGATTTGAAACTTGTATCACACAAGCAATTATGCAGAATTTAATTAATGTTAAACTAGCAAAGTTGGAAGGGCACTTCGTGAGTGACACATTATAGAAAAGTTACAATTTTATTAATATGGGTGGTTAGTAGAAGGTTGAGGAAAGATCATTGGGATATAGGATCAATGTTCATGGCCGTATTTAATATAACCGGACGATCGCGACGCGGTAGAAACGTGGAGCAAGCACTGATTATCACTATAGTCTGTAAAGATTGATGCAAAGTTCACTGTAGAAACTCGAAAGTTCATGAGAAAGAAAGTTATTGCAATTATGGAAAGAACTGGTTGCACTAGGTAGGCGAGAGTCTATTGCTGGAGAAAATGGTGGATTACAGTTAAATGCGCCATAGAACATCCCAACGGTGGACGAAAGTTAGCTATTGCAGTAATTTAAGGAAGATTCCTCATTTTAACTAGTATTTTCACAAGTGAGTGAAAAATACCTGACGGCAAGCCTCGCAGATAGAGTACCAGATCTGGAAAGTTCCAGAACGATCTTTATAGAAGAATGGAGTCAAAGTTAATCCAGCGGAGGAACTAGCTTTATAATTTATAGACAGCGGGTATTAGATAATATCCCACGTAGTGAGAGGATTTCTCATTTTGCAAGCATAAGAAATGCTGCTTTTCACCAAGATTGGCTTGATTAGACAAAAGCCCAACATGGAAAATCCCGCGAAGAATGATTACCGCCCCACAAGTAATCTCACGCTGTCTATAAAATAATCAATAAAAGCATGTAGATAAATTGATGAAGATGAGGTTAAAACCTTTAAAATGGCACTTATCTTGATTTCATGTTGAAGGCGAAGTTTCCTTTGAAGATAACTACTTTGCCAACATGGCGTAGAAGAGAGTATGCCTCTTGGTTTGAGGAGGCTAGCTCGAGTGGAGCTTTAACTGATCGAGTCAACTGCCGACTGAGAAGTGAGACCTGCTCAACGGAGCACGGAGAGACCAAGGAAGGGGAAAAGAGAGAGGGGTAGGAGACAAAAGGAGAACATATAAGCATTGCCAACTTTAAAACAAAAAAATGATCTCTTGCTGAGCCGGTCTTCAAAGAGTTGACAACAGATGATACTAGCGCAGCATGGTGAGTGAAAGAGTAGACGTAGTTCTCTTGCTCATGGAGATAATAGCTGGCGATGGCAGTAAAATCTGGTAGCCAGATGGAGAAGGAATTCCTCTTGCACCAGGAAGAATTGAGGAGCTTCAGAGATTCGCTGCGAGATGACGCTAGGTGGGTCACAGAATATATATCTGGAACAGACTCATACAAAATATAAGCGACCTGAACCCCTAAAAGAAAACAGAAGATCACTGTTGGTGTTTGACAAAGAGGAAGGAAAGAACATGCAAAAGCATTCAAAATTTTAATCTCTCGTACCGTGTATTCCAAGAATGCACCAATGTCCACTAGCTTTGTTTTTAGCAATATTCTCTAGGGCCCATTTGACTTCAGTTTCCAAAATATCTGGTTCTGATTCGAAGGGCACATGAACTTCATTATCCATAATACATGGTTCTTTCTTATACAGATCTTCTACATATTCCATCCACCTTTCCTTAATGTCCTCTGCTTCTGTTAGATCTTTGCCATATTTATCTTTTACCATCCCAAATTTTGCCTGAAATTTTTCTTTGATATCCCTAATTTTCTTGTAAAGTTCCCTCGTCTTTCCCATTCTGTTATTTTCCTCAACTTCCTTACATTGATTAGTTATAAAAATATTCTTATCTCTTCTAGCAAATCTTCTAAACTCTGCATTAAACTCAAACATTGCTGGTCTATCCCCTTTAATTTTTGCATTCCTTCGTTCTTCTGCAATTCGCAGTGCCTCACCCGATAACCATTTGGCCTTCTTCTTATTCTTTTCCTTGGGAATGTATTTTTCTGCTTCCTGCTTAACAGCAGCAGATGCTTCTGTCCACAACTCTTCAGAGGGTTTGTCTCCAATCTGCAATGTATTAAATCTGTTTCTGACTTCTACTTTATAATCACAAGGAATTCTTCCCAGGTCAAATCTGTACGATGAGGCAGTTCTAGCCGTTTTCCTCAACTTCAACCGGAATTTTGCAATTAATAATTCATGATCTGATCCACAGTCAGCGCCTGGTCTTGTTGTAGTAGATTGAATAGCACTTTTCCACCTACTATTACAAATTATGTAATCAATTTGATTTCGGTATTGGCCATGTGGTGAAGTCCAAGTGTATAGACGTCTTTTGGGTAACTGGAATAGTGTGTTGGTAATAATCAGTGAATTGTCTAGGCAGAATTCTAGGAGTCTCTGTCCTGCTTCATTTGTTGCACCAAGACCAAATTGTCCTGTTACACCATCTACTATTTGATTTCCCACTTTAGCATTCCAATCTCCAACTATGAACACGATATCCTTGTTCGGTGTCGACCGTAGTAGTTCTAGCAAATCTTCATAAAATTGGTCAACTACGTCCTCTTCAGCATCAATGGTTGGTGCATAAACTTGAATGACTGTAACATTGAGAGGTTGACCTTGAAGTCTGATGGGTATCATTCTATCATTTTTATAGTTGCAACCCATCACAGTTTTACCTACTCTGTTACTAACTATGAAGGCTACTCCATTACTTCTGTTGTTGTCTTGTCCAGAAAAGTATACTGTGTAGTCATCCGAAATAAACTCTCCCATTCCAGACCACCTCAATTTCACTTATTCCCAATATGTCGATGCCGATTCTCTCCATTTCTCTTTTGACTACATCTAGTTTTCCTTGATACATGGATCTCACATTCCATGTTCCTAAACTGTACTGTTCCTTGCAGCATTGCACTCTTCTTAAAGCCCCTCTCAACTTAGTTCCCCCCGGAGATCCGAACGGGGAACTTGAAACTCCGGAACATTTTAAATTGAGCAAAGCCATGGGGTTTTCTTGGAATATTTAATGTGGTGGTTTCCCGTTGCCTTCCACATTCTGATGCCGTTGACCAATCATGGTTCCTCCGCCTTCAGGGATAATTTCTCATCCCAAGGACAACGGAGTGCCCTAAACCTCTACCCGCTCATCGGCCTTCCAAGGAAACCGTTGGCACTTGGTAGAGGAGGACCTCTTATACCGGAGGTCACTCGGCCGTCAGAGCCTCGTCAGTCTTAAGCAGGGTGCACCACGTGCAGGTGAGGTTGACATTTGAGTAGGAGTTCTGTCAACATCCTACCCCTTACGACCAACCTAATAATCTGATCTCTACCAAATTTTGCAAAAACATACCTTTTTGTGGGAAGCATCTTTTGACTGAACTACAAGGTCATCGTCCCAATAGTTTGCAGATAGTGGCAAATCGATTCACCATATCAATTCAAAATCGGTGAAACCGAATTGAATGAAATTTCGTAGCACTAGCAAAGGGCATCTCATATTCATGTTTAATATCCGTATAACACGTTGTATTTCAACAAGCTACTACAACCAGCATTCAATTAAACTACTTGAAAAAGAAAAAGAGTTATAACAATACCCATGCATTTAGGAGAAAGTAGGCTATATGTTCTTTACTGAACATCTTGTTTTTTTTTAAATTGTCATTTTAGGTTTTCAAAAAATAAAATAGTTTTCTTCTAGGTTTTTAATAGGTATAATAGGTTTTAAATCGGTTTTTATGTTTAAGTGTAGCAAAAATTGACAAAAACTGCGCAAAGCTTAAAATGAGTGCCTAATTGTTAGTAGAAAATCTGATTGCGTCGAGAGTGTAAATATTTTACATAATGATAACGTCATCAAATTATCACCGAGAACTTCACACTTTAAGGCAATTATTTTATCTCCTTAAATATGTTAAATATTCAAATTCAATATAATCAAGGATGTCACAGGTGATTTTCACACTCTAGCCCATCTAATTAACTTTGTTTATTTAGAATATAGGATTCGTGGAACTAATAAGAGATTTATTCCCACTTTCCTGACAGTAAATAACAAAAATATATGATACTAGCTGTTACCCGCGGCTTCGCCCGCAGTAACATTTGGAATTCCGTTATAACATTAGTTATATAGATAGATAAGCATGGGTCCTAGTGGAAAATAATTCTATCGCCTGAAACCAAAAATGCATGGGACGAAAAAAAACAGCAAAATATCATGTTGGTTTCGGACCCTAAAAGACGTGAAAAATATAATAAAGGTATTAGAAAAACTATTTTTTGAAATTTCATTCGAATCAATTTTTATGTCATTTCTGGGACTAAGAAAATTCCGGGGAAAAATACCAAAATAATTAATAACTCCGTAAGTATTCGTCGTGTGGTGAAATAGCAAGAGACAAAAAAGATGTAATGTGTTATTGTATACAACATAGGCCATGTATAATTTTACACTCAGACATATTACGTCCCCCCCCCATAATTTCACCCCTCCCCATGGGCCCCTTAAATTGGATTTATGAAAAAACGGTCAAACACCTATTTACTTATTTTTTATGCTGATTTTTTCCCGCTGAGTTCCAAACTCCTGGCCTATATCGTTTAAGGGATACACGCTCCGTTAGGAATCTTTCAACCCCCACTTTTCACCCCTTTCACCTCATAATATACACCACATCGAAAAACCCTCAGACACGTGTCTTCTTATCTTTAATGATGAGTTTATATGCCGAGTATCACATCCCCCAATGAAACCAATCGGGAGATATTGCTATTCAAGGAAATGCAGGTCTACCTCCTTAACACCCCTTTAGAACCTGAATATCCAAAAATCCTTTTTTAGCGGGCGTTTGCGGCCCTTGAGGAAGCTGCATACCAAATTTAATTCCAATCCGTTCGGTGGTTTCTGAGATTTCGTGATGAATGAATCAGTCAGTCAGTCAGTGGTATTTGAGCTTTATATAGTAGATAGAAGATAGATAGATAAGCAACGGTCCTAGTGGAAAATAATTCTATCACCTGAAACCAAAAATGCATGGGACGAAAAAAAACATCAAAATATCATGTTGGTTTCGAACCCTAAAAGACGTGAAAAATATAATAAAAGTATTAAAAAAGCTATTTTTTGAAATTTCATTCGAATCAATTTTTATGTCATTCCTGGGACTTAGAAAATTCCGGCCAAAAAATACAAAATCATTAATAATTCCGTAAGTATTCGTCGTGTGGTGAAATAGCAAGAGACAAAAAAGATGTAATGTGTTATTGTCTACAACATAGGCCATGTATAATTTTACACCCAGACATATTACGTCCCCCCCCCCCCATAATTTCACCCCTCCCCATGGGCCCCTTAAATTGGATTTATGAAAAAACGGTCAAACACCTATTTACTTATTTTTTATGCTGATTTTTTCCCGCTGAGTTCCAAACTCCTGGCCTATGTCGTTTAAGGGATACACGCTCCGTTAGGAATCTTTCAACCCCCACTTTTCACCCCTTTCACCTCATAATATACACCACATCGAAAAACCCTCAGACACATGTCTTCTTATTTTTTTGTGCTGAGTTTATATGCCGAGTATCACATCCCCCAATGAAACCAATCGGGAGATATTGCTATTCAATGAAATGCAGGTCTACCCCCTTAACACCCCTTTAGAACCTGAATATCCAAAAATCCTTTCTTAGCGGGCGTTTGCGGCCCTTGAGGAAGCCGCATACCAAATTTCATTCCAATCCGTTCGGTGGTTTCTGAGATTTCATGATGAATGAATCAGTCAGTCAGTGGTATTTGAGCTTTATATACACACACCAAAAAAAGTTTTGCATCACCTCGGTTCCCAGATCTCCGGCATATAGACGTTGACTGTGTATATTGTATCAAAGATACAGTCCCTTTGACTGTTCATAGATGTCACTAAAACTGCTCAAAGATGTAAACAACCATGCATGAGCAGGGCCTATTAGACGGAGGGGGTACGACAGCCGATCAGTTCCAGTCATTCCACCAGGACGAAGGTACGCTGCTCATGTTGTCTGTAGTTCTACCATGCCTAGAAGGTCAATACCGCAGTTCGATCGCGTCCGCATTGTTACTTTGTGTCAAGAAGGGCTCTCAACAAGGGAAGTTTCCAGGCGTCTCAGAGTGAACCAAAGCGATGTTGTTCGGACATGGAGGAGGTACAGAGATACAGGAACTGTCGATGACAGGCCTCGCTCAGGCCGCCCAAGGGCTACTACTGTAGTGGATGACCGCTACTTACGGATTGCCGCTCGGAGGAACCCTGACAGCAATGCCACCATGTTGAATAATGCGTTTCGTTCAGCCACAGGACGTCGTGTTTCAACTCAAACTGTGCGCAATAGGCTGCATGATGCGCAACTTCACTCCCGACGTCCATGGCGAGGTCCAGCTTTGCAACCCCGACACCATGCAGCGCGGTACAGATGGGCCCAACAACATGCTGAATGGACCCCACAGAATTGGCATCACGTTCTCTTCACCGATGAGTGTCGCATATGCCTTCAACCAGACAATCGTCGGAGACGTGTTTGGAGGCACCCTGGTCAGGCTGAACGTCTTAGACACACTGTCCAGCGAGTGCAGCAAGGTGGTGGTTCCTTGATGTTTTGGGGTGGCATTATGTGGGGCCGACGTACGCCACTGGTGGTCATGGAAGGCTCCGAAACGGCTTTACGATACCTGAATGACATCCTCCGACCCATAGTGCACCCATATCGGCAGAATATTGGAGAGGCATTTGTCTTCATGGACGAAAATTCTCGACCTCATCGTGCACATCTTGTGAATGCGTTCCTTCAAGATAACGACATCGCTCGACTACAGTGGCCAGCATGTTCGCCAGACATGAACCCTATCGAACATGCCTGGGATATGTTGAAAAGGGCTGTTTATGGACGTCTTGACCCACCAACCACTCTGAGAGATTTACGCCGAATTGTCGTTGAGGAGTGGGACAATTTGGACCAACAGTGTCTTGATGAACTTGTGGATAGTATGCCACGACGAATACAGGCATGCATCAATGCAAGAGGACGTGCTACTGGGTATTAGAGGTAGTGGTGTGTACTGCAATCTGGACCACAAATGCTGAAAGTCTAGCTGTATGATGGTACAACATGCAATGTGTGGGTCTCATGAGCAATAAAACGAGCTGAAATGTTGTTTGTGTTGATCTCTATTCCCTTTGTATTTAAAGGTTCCGGAACTCTTGGAACCGAGGTGATGCAAAACTTTTTTTGATGTGTGTAGTAGATAAGCAACGGTCCTAGTGGAAAATAATTCAATCACCTGAAACCAAAAATGCATGGGACGAAATAAAACATCAAAATATCATGTTGGTTTCGAACCCTAAAAGACGTGAAAAATATAATAAAAGTATTAAAAAAAACTATTTTTTGAAATTTCATTCGAATCAATTTTTATGTCATTCCTGGGACTTAGAAAATTTCGGCCAAAAAAATAGAAAATCATTAATAACTCCATAAGTATTCGTCGTGTGATGAAATAGCAAGAGACAAAAAAGATGTAATGTGTTATTGTCTACAACATAGGCTATGTATAATTTTACACTCTGACATATTACGTCCCCCCCCCCCCATGGGCCCCTTAAATTGGATTTATGAAAAAACGGTCAAACACCTATTTACTTATTTTTTTTATGCTGATTTTTTCCCGCTGAGTTCCAAACTCCTGGCCTATGTCGTTTAAGGGATACACGCTCCGTTAGGAATCTTTCAACCCCCACTTTTCACCCCTTTCACCTCATAATATACACCACATCGAAAAACCCTCAGACACGTGTCTTCTTATCTTTAATGATGAGTTTATATGCCGAGTATCACATCCCCCAATGAAACCAATCGGGAGATATTGCTATTCAAGGAAATGCAGGTCTACCCCCTTAACACCCCTTTAGAACATGAATATCCAAAAATCCCTTCTTAGCGGGCGTTTGCGGCCCTTGAGGAAGCTGCATACCAAATTTAATTCCAATCCGTTCGGTGGTTTCTGAGATTTCGTGATGAATGAATCAGTCAGTCAGTCAGTGGTATTTGAGCTTTATATAGTAGAAGATAAGCTGGAAAGTGCAGTATGTTATTTGAATTTTCTGGTAGGTAAGATTTCTCTCAATCAACTAGAGCTAGGAATAAACACTACCTTCAGGTTTACTTTTAAAAATTATTGACTAAAAATTCAAATGTAACAAAACTGCAAATAGGCATTTTAGGTACTGGCATATTATTTAGGTATTTTTAGGTACTACAGAATTCTGAAATATGGCTCCTTTGAGTGTGATTCGGAGAAGTGTTTAAGGAAAAAAATAAATACGAAAGAAACTAAGAAATAACTTTATTAGTGTGAGCCAACCTACTTTCTATATCCTCTTTGCTTCGTACATCACTGGTCATAAGTTTGCACTAATTACTCTGTCTCCGAAAACATCTCGCGCTGCATTCATTGAATTAAGAGCGGTATGTGCCGTACCCTTATCTTTCTGGAAATAACCGAACGACCTTTCCAGTCCAGTCAGTTGACGTAAAATCTCGTTCAGTATTAATTCTAAGTTTCGGTCAGAATTGATGGCGTCATTACAAATATTGGCGCTACAATTCTTTTCCACTTTCAACATCCGTCGCTTAACTACAATATCAACCATAACATTCAAAAATGCTATAACAAATAACAATTGACCTGTATGGAGGCTTTGCAGTATTTACAACGCTGTAGTTCATGTAAACTGGAAACTATATTAGATTTCTGTCTCTCAATTAGACCGTTCTTGGAAATTATAATCCAGTCACTGAATTCATATTTGAAATAAGATTATCTATCACGCAAAACAGAACCAACAATGTATATATGTGGATAGGCCTGTTCCCAAGTTACCTTTTAGCTTTCTATGTAATAATTAATTTCGAAACCTGTGTTTATATTTGACATTACATCAAATTTAGATTTAGTTTGTATATTATATTTAGATTAAGTTTTTTACTACTATGTATTTACATCTGTGTGAACTTCCTAGATTTAAGAATTGAATTTAGACATTAATACTTAATGTAAAAATACCTGGAACTGTATTTTACTATGTAGGTGCACTGTTATTGGGGCGCACAGAGACCCGTCAACAAATAAATAAACTGTAGCCTATACGGGGCAGGGATGAGGTAGGTACCCTGTGACTTGAAGTAAGGTATTATTCCGGCATTTTCCGGGGGGGGGGGGGGGAGTTAGGAGAAATCACACTTAGGGTTAGCCAGCGTCGGGATTTGAACCCCTGATCTCCGGACTTCCTGCAGCCCTCGTGGCCGTGGTGCACGGTTTAACGAGCACGGCTACGCAGCGGAACCCTGGTCTCCGTGCTGAAAATATTATTTTGTCATTAAGAGACTTTGATAAACCGATAATTTTGATACATTGATTTTATATTACATTATTTAAATGACTCATGGTGGTTCCGTATTGATGTGCTTCTCAATAACTATTTTGATTTTATATGTCAAACTTTTAGTAAATGGCGAAAAGATACACAGTAAACAAGGAATTAGCGCAAGGAGAGTATTTCTTTCTATCTTTTTCTCTTTGTGGCGATTTCTGTGGTATAGGTGTCCCTTAGATCTTGGATTCTATTTTCAGCTTTGCCAATAAATTTAATTCAGATTTCTAGGGCTGGAAGGAAGCGGGCGTGGCCTGTAAGAAGGTATCCCGTTCCGGCATCTGTCTGGTGATGAAAATGGGGAAAGCACGGAAAACCATATCAAGGACGGCCATCGGTGGGGCTCGAACCCACGTCTACCGAGTAAGCAGAGAGCTTGTCCCCATGTCCTAACACTGCGCTTTGGCGAGCGAAGCTACCGCTGTCGGTAATGCCAGGATGATTTTTAACTTAAGTCCAATTACAAATAAACACTCTACTACAGACACCACAATAACACAGGTTATCAGATAAAATCATGTACTCATATACATGGGGCTGAATTACCACGATGCCGCAAGCCCGTAAATGAATAAATACATCTCTCTTTCTTGTTTAGTACAGTTTACGTCACATTTTTGGCTGATCAGCTCCGTAACCGCAATAGTACAGAAGATAGCCGGCGAGCATTGATACGTGAGTTACTTTCTGCGCAACTAACAACCGAAGCTGACCGGTCAAGAACCGTGGTGTAAACTGTACTCGTTCTCAGAATCAAAACGCAAAGCAAAGAGAAGTAACCATCAGTGGCAGATCCAGGCCTGGGCGATATGATAAGGTGGGGCCCACAACAATAAGAAATTAAAATATATCAAATCAAATGGAAAATAGTTTGGTAATAATAATAAAATAAAGAGTAGTTACAATATTTTGAATACACTACAGTACATTTTTAATAATATGAAAGAAACCTTTAAGCCACCTTGATGAAGATTATGTAAACTATGAAATATTAAAATATTACTTTGCGACTTTTTTTTCCCCCGGCTGAAGTCTTCTATTATTTCACGGGAGGTCATAGCTGCACTGAAAAAAGGAATATGAATTATAAATTAGTTTGAAAAGTATAATTAATAATTAATTAATTAATTAAATTTAAAAACATCCATGGCGCGGGGACCCCCGCACCGCGAGGTCCTGGGCGGTCACCGTCCTCGCCCTCCCCTAGATCCGCCCCAGAGTAACCTCATAATTACTGCACAATCCCTGGCACCACTGTAATGATTAATATTGTAGCTTTCAGTCGATCAACACAAAAATCATCCAATTACTGGAATATGTGAAAAATAACCTGAAATCAATTACATGTGATTAAGATTATATATATTGTTACTGACTATTGAAGTAGTAGTAGTTGAAGAAGAAGAAGAAGATCCAAATATGCAAGAAAAATAGCTCTACAAAACACTACAGGCAGCCTCTGTTCTAAAAAAAAGCAAACAAGAAAACCTGTCAGAAAACTTAGTAAGTACTACAGGCTGCTCACTTAGACTATAGCCTATAGTTTTGGTGTATGATTTTGTAAATTGTTTAATTTTTTTTTTTTTTTTTTAGCGTATGGCTTTTAGTGCCGGGTGTGTCCGAGGACATGTTCGGCTCGCCAGTTTTGTAGCTGCTTCGAGACGGACACCCAGTGGGTTAGCTACAAGTACCGTTGGGGAGGAAAGTTGGAAGGGAGGGTCGAGGAGTTGGAAGGTAGCGGCTGTGGCCTATAGTTAGGGACCAACCTCGGCATTTGCCTGGAAGGAAGATGGGAAACCACAGAAGACCATCTTCAAGGTTGCCGGCGGGGGAATTCGAACCTCCTCGCCTCCCGGATGTGAGCGACTGCCAACAGTCATGCCGCAACGACCTCGGCTAACTCACCCGGTATTGTTTAAATAATCTGAGTTCTTGGAATTTAAGTAACTTTTATAAAAGCATGAAAAGTCTTCAGATATTTTGTTAAACGATTAAGAGCCACAATATTATTGTTAATAAGGCAACACTGTAAAATGGGTTCAATGCTTGGCCAAAGGACGGTGGACTCACCCCCAGCGGTCACCAAAGAAAGCGGCATGCGATTGATCCGAAGCCTTATACTACTAGTGTTTCTCGCCCTGTAGGGTGGCCGTTTTCTGTGAGTTAAGGGCTTTAAGCGGAAGTTGGCTCTTAAGTTTCTCTCACGAAGGACCACCTCGTGGTGTAGCGGCTAGCATGTCTGTTACTCAGGAGGTCTGGGTTCGATTTCCAGCTCTGCCAAGAAATTTAATTCTGGTCTGAGGGCTCGTGAGGCAAAACTGAGATTCCCATTTACCAAGGTTTGTTGAATTTGGTCAATTGTATCCTGAATTATTGATTTCAATATTTTAATTGTTCGTACGCCTACGAACATGCACCTTGAGCGTCTTAAATCTCTAATAACTCCACCTCACCAAATGTTGTTATAGCTCAACTACACTCTAGTAATTTGTTGCATCTATGAATTATATACTGTATGATTTGGAGCCAGGGGCGTATATACAATTTCATTTCGGGGGGGATTCTCAGGGGATTGTCACCGCAAAATACCCAGAAATATCAAACAATATCTTAGAGCATATAACTTTGCGTAATTATTTTAGATAAGATTCAAAGTCTATATAGCCTACAATAATTATTATACTACTGGCAATACAAAAAAAGTTGTAAAATACAACACAATACACAAATAAAATTTTATACTTAGTGAAAAAATATCTAAATATATGTCAATTTACTAAGCAGAAAGGTTAACAGGGTTTTCTTTTGCAAGTTGATAATTTATTTCTCAAAATTGGAATTCTCAGTTTTGCCTCACAAGGCTGAGTGTACCCCGTTTCAGCCCTCATACTAGAATTAAAATTTCTTGGCAGAGCCGGGAATCGAATTCGGACCTCCGGGGCGGTAGCCAAGAATGCTAGCCACTACACCACGAGTTAGTATAATTTCAATCTTAATATTGTTTATAACTTACCCAATAATTTAAGATTAGGGTACAACCAAATTTACAATTATTTTTTGCTCTTACCAAAGCAACACTTTCTTAATTTTTATTGACTTTTTTCGGGGAGGGCGGGCTGGAGCCCCCTCAGCACCCCCATTATATACGCCCCTGTTTGGAGCACAACATATGTCCCGAGATATGAAAGTACAATACAGCTGTACACATAGTCTACCTGCTTAGCAAATCCAAAAAGGGCATTTCCGTACTGGTTCACAGCCGTCGTATCTCAATGGTCTTTATGGCATTAGTACGGGAGAGCACGTCCCTCTCCTCAGAGAAATGCTTGAATCCGTTTAGACACATCATCCACAAGGTCATCAAGCCAAATTTGTTCCAATTTGTCCCATTCCTAAATAACGATTCAGCGTAGGTCCCGCAAGCTTGTTTCATTTGATCCCGGTACGCTGCAGGTACAGGTTCACGAGAACTGCACGATATACACTTTTATGAAATACATCTGGAACAAAGGCAATTCCAAAAGGTAGTCGCAAACCTTTGTATTTGTATCTCAATGGAGTGGGAAATGTACCCAAATCTGTTGATTATTCGTGCATGTATATGTGTTAAAACTAAATCTTTTATAACTAGCTTTCTTCCTTGAAGGTTACAATGATGTCCACATTCTAACACAAGAAATCAATTGCAGCCATTAAAGCAAGAAACAAAATCTACTCAACATATTCATTTCAGAATTCTTGATGAAGATTTTTTTATTCGTGTCAGAGGTACCAAAATATACAAACAAGAAATTGAAAAAAAATCACATAATGAAGCACTTGCATATAACGTATAAAACAAGAGCAAGAGAAATCAGCTATTACATGATAATATATACAATATTTACACGAGTTGTGACCAGTATTTGGCTTTATTGACAGCATTGTTACCTGCCAATGCCAGATCCAACCCTGTGCATGAGTCTGGGCATAGACGACAGTTCAAGAAATGCCTAGAAGTTTGTTCTTCTCCGCACTCACAGTGTGTACCTACCCATCATGAAATATTCCCCATTTCATGCGATTGTCCTTAGATCTTGCTACACCGGTGCGCAGTCTGTTTAAGGACTTCCAGGTACACCATCCATCTTCGTGACCAGGTGGTAATTTTTCTTCAATTTCAACAAGTTCCGGATGATCAGGATACCTTTGATTCCATAGCTTAACCCTGGCCTTTTTTGGGTTAGAATCAAGTGGAATAGAAGATGTAGAAAACTTTTCCTGGACTTCAGTCGAGCTGAAGATGGCTGATGACCATGAAGGGGATGGGCTAAGATGTTGCAAACCTTCTGTCTTTCGATATTAGCGGCCACTTCACGACCAATATTATGTGGGGCTATGCCTGCAAGTGAATAAAACTTTTGTGTTGGTTTTATACAGCCAGTGATTAGCGATAAGGAAATAAGATGAACAGAATAGTCTTTCAGTGTGCCCAATTAAACTGGGTGGGAAGTAAGAGTAATAATTATTTTATCATCCTATTACCTAAAAGAAATATAACAATTCTCTAACAAATGGGGAGTGCTGAATTGTGTTACCAAGAGTATAAAGCAGGTGTTCTCAACCAGGTATTCGTGAGCACCACGATGCTCTTAAACCGCAATACCAGTGTTTTCACAGTCAGAAATTTTATCATTTTGTGTACTAGTATTTAAAATCGACAGTAAAAAATAATTGGACATCCCTGTTTTATGAGTAAGATGAAAGATTCTGATTCGGCTCGACTGTCCACACGTAAATGTATCTTATCTGCATGAGGCATGCAAGCAATTGCAGCATGCCTGGTGAGCGGTGAACCCATAGCTGTTTCAGCACTTCTGGGGGAGTAGGGAAAGAGAGGCGCATGCTTGTTGCATCTTTAGGGGCCATTTAACACCGTGTACTTGGGGGGGGGGGGGGGGGGGGCAGGGATGGTGAAGAATTTGTCTGATAACCTGTGTTACTAGTGTGTGCATTTGTAATTGAGGTAGGAAGCGCCCGTGGACTTTATTTGGGTACCATCCCGGCATTTCCCTGGAGCAGAAGTGGGAAAACCACTTCCAAGATGGCTGACGTAGGAATCGAACCCACCTCTTCGCAGTTTTGCCTCACGAGGCTGAGTGTACGCCGTTCCAGCCCTCCAACCAGAATTAAATTTCTTGGCAGAGCAGTGAATCGAACCCGGGCCTCCGCGGTGACAGCCATGGATGGTAGCCAATACGAAATGATGCGGATATCTGTTGCTTTATTATAATACTAGATTTAATGGTGCTCGAGCACTTGGTATGGCTTGAGGTGGTGCTCAAGTTTCAGAAAATGTCGAGAACACCTGGTATAAATAATTCATGTCACATTTCCTTTGAAAATCCACAGCCTGCTTCCAGTCTCCGACCGGGTCAGGAATGGAATGAATGAAGCCCCCATCTAGCGGCGAGGATATGAACTGTGCCGGCTGCAGAGGCCTGACGCACTCCTCTGGGGCAATGATTAAATGAATGACAGATGAAATGAAATGATAGTGGAGAGTGTTGCTGGAATGAAATTTTGACAGGGAAAACCGGAGTACCCGGAGAAAAACCTGTCTGCCTCCGTTTTGTCCAGCACAGATCTCACATGGAGTGACCGGGATTTGAACCACGGACCCAGCGGTGAGAGGCCGGCGTGCTGCCGCCTAAGCCACGGAGGCTTATAGGCAGTGTTCATAATGGCAAAATGAATCTCGGGAGTTTCCACCAACACAAAGTTCCTCATCTCTCTACAAGGAAGCGCTCTAGTGTTCAAGGAGCTTAGATATCTAACCTCCTTGACTTTCATAGTGATTCAAGGAACAACGAAATTCGACATGCAAGCTACCCTCTGGGTGTCAGATTACAAAGCTTGCACCCGGCACCGAGGCCATACGATATTATATTATACTGCCAACACTGAAAATTGGCTTCAAACATTTCAAACAAATATAAAGTTATCCATTTTTGAATGTTTTTTATTCATTCTGTGGATGATCATCCACCTTTGTTATGATACCCTGAAACTCTGGATCTTTATTTATTTCTTTACATAGGTCCCAATGAGCCCGAGTTCTTGTTAGGGACAATCAAGTAACATAGTTACAGCATGGCATAAATATAAGTTTTGTAACATTATATTGTTTAGTTTAATAGTAACTTATATTAGATTGCTAGTGACTTAACTTTACGGAGATGATTCGGTATGATAGCCTACATTGCATTGCTTAAGGCTATTCATTCCTTAATAGGAAGTCTTTTGTTTTCCTCTTAAATGTTTTTATAGAGAAACTTTCCCTTATGCCTAATGGTAGCGAGTGGAATTCCTTTATTATAGAGGACATAATTCCCTTAGTTCCAAATTTAATGGATTGGGAATGGCTGGTGAATATTCGATTTACTCCTCTTGTTGCATAATTATGAGTCATTTGCATGGGTAAAATGGATGTGTGTGTCAATTTGTATACAAATACTGTTGCTGACATAGCTATTTGTTTTTGCAGTGGCATAATTTTAGTTCTTGAGTATAATTCATGTGAGGGTGTGAGCCAAGGAAATCCAAAGATAGATCTTATAACATGTTTCTGGAGTATCTCAAGTTATTTTATCAGCTCCATCTTACAATACCCCCATATGAAATGCATGTATATTAGATGTGAATGTATCAGGTCAAAGTATATATTTTTCAATTTTAGGCTAGTAAGACAGCTATATCTTAATCTGAAAATAATACCAATTATAGAGCTGATTTTATGGTTTACATTTTCTACATGATTTTCCCAGGTTAATGTACTATCCCTGGCTTTCTTCAATTTGTCCTTCCACCTTATTAGAAAAGTATCCTTATGAAAGTCATACAAAATGTCTTGCACCGTTTCTTAATGAGGAATTTGACTGACAACATTCTTACTCAACTGAATACTTGGTATTAAAAGAAATTTATGGAGTTCTGATTTACATACAAACCTGTATAAAAGCTGAAGATTAAATAATTGCAGCTGTCGCATCCTTGCACTGGCTTACAGATATGTTTCTAGACGCCATTGCCAATATTCTAATGTCTTTTTAAGGATGATTTAGAAGTAACAGTCAGGTGGAAGCCAAAAGCTTATCATTTGATAGGATCCACAGTTTATGGTCATGAATCACCCACTAGTTTTCTAATGGGCAAAAACCAAATTGGAGCTCTCCTCTGATGTTGCAAGGGTTTCAAATAAGCATATAGGAAAAAGGTTGGTAGTCCTTCATTAAGGAAGAGTATTTAATGAAGGATTGTGGTGGAAAATAGTGGAAATGAGGTGAAGCTACCAAAATAAAATAATAAAACCACTCCTTTACCAACAAAAGAAGCTTACTTTTATTTGCTTTGCCTCTCAATATATATTTTTCTTCATTTGATACTTTTCTTTCTACAACAAAATGTACATTGTTTTATGAAATATGCATACAAAATTTAATTTGATGCTATTTGTAATTTTTTCTTTTTATATAATGATATACATGTAGAATTAATCTGAGATCATGTTTATACATCACAGGTATTATAAAAAGATTTAAAAAAAAACATACTTCAGCAGGATTGCTGTATTTTACTTTTCAGATGAAGCCAAAAAATATATAGAGACCTTAATCATAATACCCAGCATTCTTTCAATTCAATATGATATCCCAAATTAATAACTGGTTTTTGTACATGTGAAAGAACGTCAGTCATCTGAATTAAATATGAAACTAAATCATAGATAACAAAGAGAAGAGACCTTCCGAGTTAAATAGTGCAAAGTAAGGGGAACAGTTATGATGTTCTAATGAAAGAAATACAGTATATTGATATAAGAATAGATGAATAATAATTAAAAGATAAATGGGTATTAGTGAAATTGCAATGGTAGAATTGCAATAATCCATAACTCCAGGAAATTTTATTCACATTATAGAAGTCTTGCTACTGCTGTATTACATCCATACTTTCAAGCAAGGTTTCCAAATTGAAAATAATGATATGTTGTATGTCACATACAAGTGAGAAAAAATGCATGACATAAGAAATATGGAAAAAATATAACCAGAATCAGAAATCACATCTCCCAAGGAAAACATTGAATACTTTTATTTTGGCTTATTTGAGTGGGTCAGAAAATTTAGTTGAAACATGAATTTATAAGAGAAATTTGTATCCATTCCTTTCTTAGTACAGAACTCATAAATAAGGGTGCTATGTTGTATCAGAGTGCAGTTGTTATTTACCAAAGATTTACAAACCTTATTTCATCTCTCTTGAAATTACTGAGGACCAAAATCCAATGTTTTACATAGGAGACATGATATTAGTCTATTTAAGCCATAGTTCAATATTATAAAAGAGCACAGGAAGAAATCTAATAATTGCATTTTGTTTTCAATTAATCCTTATTTCAGATATGTTAACTATCTTCCATAATGGCTTAAATTATGCATTACATGACCTAATAGCTTAAAGCCTTCATTTGTAATCCTTAATTTACTTTCATCAGAACATTTTCACAAAACAGACATTTTCAAATTAGTTTTAAACTGAATACTGAAGTTATACAAGAACGTATGCAAATTACTATTAACATTAGATAAAACGGTTGGGATAATATTGCTTCATATACTGTAGTGGTAAAATAGACAGGTATAAATATTAACAGAGACTCATTGTTACTTCTGTCTGAAATCAGAAATTAAAGCAATCTTGCCTTGAATTGAACATGCATGCACTCTCAATACAATACAATACTATCAGAGTACTGAAGCAGGTAATGGAGATCTTAATACAATCCCTTTACGTTCTATTATGGAGATCTTAATACAATCCCTTTATGTTCTATTAAAATCCAACATCTAGTGCTCACGGGTAACCAACACTGTGACCTGCGTTCTCGACACTGTATATTAAATAAGTTCCGGATTTGGTTGTTCGTGAGAAGAGCTACCCAGTATATTTCTTCATAAATCAAGTTTTATCTTACTTTCCAATTAAGAACGCTATAGTTAAGTAGAAAATGACAGTCTGAACACTCAAAAAATAAGAATACGATAGTTACAAAAAAGACATTAAACATTACCGAGCAAAAAATTTGCAGATTAACTTGTTCATGAAGTAAAAGAATGAGTTTCATTTAGTACCTGGATTGTGTTCCATAACATGAACAATTGAATGGAAATTTTCAAGTATCTCATACAATCTACCCAGTGACAAAGCCAGGATTTCATTTCGTGTGGGGGGAGTCCCAAATCATCTTCCTGCATAACTTATACCGGTAAATACAAAACCCAACCCCCACGCAATAAATGCAAATACACACTGACAAAGCTCATAGAATTTTATCGAACTG
The DNA here is from genome assembly GCA_946902985.2 of Meconema thalassinum. NCBI lineage: Eukaryota > Metazoa > Arthropoda > Insecta > Orthoptera > Tettigoniidae > Meconema > Meconema thalassinum. The sequence goes on from OX336391.1 coordinate 492,387,955, forward strand.
AGATGTCAAAAATATTATTGAAGTTAAAACACACGAAGAATATACTGCAAGTGAAGTTTCAAAAATTAAATAAGAACAGGCATCACAGCCACTAAACTGAATAGAGAGGGGAGGGGGTTGTGACGTCTTAAAATATATATTTCTTTAATAGCCAATTAGTTCCAGTCAACCTACGAGGTTGACAATGCCAGTTATGCACGTGGCAGGCTCATCTAACTTCGCACTGATGATCAAACATTTATTAACACTACCAATTAGAATTCATATTCTTCCCTGTATGGTCTACTTCTATTTCCGGCATGGTGTTTATTATTATTATGCTGTTTATTCACCTTCATTATTGGTAGTTAGTCCATAAATATAAGGAGGGGTCCTGGCTACATCATTGGATCTACCATGTTCATTATTTAATGTATTTAATTAGTAGAAAGTAGCTGTACAATAATTATCTGATGGAGTTATTTGAGTAGACCCCATGAACCGTGTGTCATGATGAAGATGCAGGAACAAACAACCATACCCTGAGTCACTGGAATTAACCATTGGAGATCCAAATCCAGAGACCAGGTCAGGAATTGAACCTGCCACCTTCTGGTTCAAAGTCTAACAAGCTAACCACTTAGCCATGAGATTGAATAGTAACCTCATGAGAACACTTAAGTCTGCGCGTGTATAACCTCCTTCTCCCCCCAAATATTATCAGCTTAGACAAGAGAAAAACATAGCCATTCACTTTGGTAGGATATGCAACTTCCTCAATAAGAAACTCATGGCCAGGCATTGCAAAAGATGATAAGCCTACATTTACAAAAGTTAACATATCAAGGCAGGAAGAACGACCTGCCATGATAATTTTTATATTCACTATAATTATATACAGTGAGATTCTTTTGCTGGAGCGGGGCCGACGGCCAGGCGCCTTCCGCCAGTCAACCGAGCTCGGGCCGCAGGGTCGCGCAGAGGAGAGTTAACCAGGGTCATTAAAGGCAAGTCGCTAAACTTTCATTAACGAGGGTGTGAAGTGTCAGCGCACGGATAAGAAGGTAACATAAACTCCGGCTTCCTGCAAGATTTAATTAAAGAAGCACAGATGTTTCTTTTTATTTATTGGGAACCTGGATGACCGCACGTCACCAGTTAAAGGTTAGAACTTACCTTTTCAAAGAAGATTATGAAAATGTTCTCATCAGCTGACAAGACAGTAACTTTGCAAGTTACAGCGTTACATTATGTAGCTACTCCTGAACCCCCCCCTCCCCCCCCCCCGCGTGTTTACAGTAGGTAATTAATCAAAGCACGGACCTAAGCCCGTTTGATGTTCAATTGTGGGGTAATTTAAAATACAAAGTGTACATATCAATTACCCGTACTCTAGTGGAGCTGGAGAACAATATACGGCAGCAGATATCCCTCACAACATAAGAGAATTACTACCGGTACGTGTAAACGCTAATTTATTTAGGCTACACGGTACAACGCATGTCTGTCAGCTGAAGGAGAACACACTCAGCTTCTTCTGTGAAAAAGTAAGTTCTTTAATCATGATTTGCTGGTGAATTTACCATTAATTAATGTACTTGGTTACGGTTTCCACCTGCGCGCAATCCGCGGAGCAAGGTCGGTTGGCTGGCGAAAGGGGCGCGCGCCCGGCAGCTGGCCGCCCGCCCCACTCCAGCAAAAGAATCTCCCTGTATATATATATATGAAAGGAAATTTATAATGACTTAAAATTTACTAGAACATTACAAACCCTCTTGCTTAAGAAAATGGAAATATACAATACTTGTGCATATAACTTATTCATCTTAAAGCCTGATACACTAACAGGAAGTCTTTCGGGTTTATGCCATAATTTTAGGGCATAAAATCAAAAGAATTAATGTTAAATTTAAGATTTCATTTTTTCTATTCACCATAATTAGCTTATAGCCTATATATTTTAAGAGATTTATGATGGCTTGAAATTTACTTGATTTGAGTAACATTTCTATAAGCAAAGAAATGCGGAAAATAACCAAATGATGATTATCAAATGTAGTACTGTATCCCTCTGTTCATGGATTTCTCATTACTAGACAAATCCTACCAAAGCAAGTGGTATTTCAAAACATGGCACAACAAAGTCCTATAGCCTAATTCCCCTACTGAGGCAGATGATCTCACTGTTCAAACAACAATCATCATCATCATCATCATCAGTGCTTGTGATTTCATAGCATATGTTTATTAGATAAATAATGAAATGGGTTGGCAGCTCTTAACACCAAATAATCAAATTAGGAACTCATATACCATAACTTCTGAAGTGATGACTTTGTCAACAGCATACCTTTTCACCAAGATGAAAACCATAAATATTACAAAACTCTGGTTATTCTATCCAGGACACGCTCGCTAGCTCTCACTTAATACAAAATATGAGTAAAACTAATTTACCCAATCAAAAATATAATAAGTTATAACATTGTGGAATAAAATATAATTCTGCACTGGAAACCAGTTTATCACTTTTGTACAACAAAAAACCGGAAGATTTAACCAAACTTCACAAAACATCAAAAGAAATTATAATCATGCTTAAATGAGATCTGATGATAAAGACACTATCATCACGTAGCATCAAGAACCAATCGCAAGCATCAGCAATCCACATTCCCCAGGATCCCAATAATAAAGGATATATCTTTAAAAAATACACAGCTGCCTCTTTCTTTCTACTTTTGACTACCGGTATGAGTGACCATCTGTCAATACAAAACATGAATCCATGTTATCATTTTTGTGTGAAAATACCGCTACTGTACTCTTTAAAAGACATTTGTTAATTATTAATGATTAATAAACCATCTTAATATAAAAAGGGATACTTTTGTACTTAAATTTCTCTTTGGATTACATACACAAAACCTTCTATACATAAGACATAATAGTAATAATAATGAGAAAATATTAATTATAAGCTCTTGTTGATTATAATATATATATATTCTTCCAGTGTTCACCCATAGCTTACCCACTGCAATAAACTGGAGGAGTTATTACGATAAAATACCGTAATGCTTTTCACTACTCCAAAATTAAAAGAAAAACTTTACATAAAATATTCTGTACAATGAATATTAAAAAGAAAAACATCCACCTGTATTTTGTTCTTCATGCACTTTCTTTTAAAATATGTGTCAAAATTAAGAACAGGAATATGAGATCAACCTTGCAAGACAGATATAAAAATAAAGAAGTTTAGAACAATTATTATTGTCTTAAAGAAATACTCACAAAAGATGTACTTTTAAAACTTGCACCGAAACACCATTCATGCCTAGCTACATTACATGTAAAAATAATTCACCTGTTTACAAAACAACATCCCATATTCCTGTTTTACTTATCAGATGTATAAGAAACATATGATATTGATACAAAATGGAAAAATATATTAGAAAACCTATTTCACTCACGAGTAGGTCTAGTGCAACAATAACTATTCCCAACTAGTGATAAAGGTACCGTATCCAATTAAAAATTACAAAGTACAGAGATAAAGATTACAACAAAATGTATATTTGTGTAGTTTTAGAAAATCAAATACTCAAGTAGTGCTTCAATCAAATCTACTAGGGATATTTCACATACCTACTGGGTTTCAATATTCAATGTAATGCAAAATTTGATATGAAACAGGAATTCAATATAGCCAGTAAATATAAATATACTATTTATAATATATAATTTCAAAATGCATGCATGTTATACTTTCAAACTAATGAGAGAAATGGAATAATCCCTTCATTTCTTGAATAAAGTCACTGAATATAATCCATTGAAAACTGTGTCACCAAAACAAATCCACCAAACCTATTAGGATTGAATGGTTCTATTTCTTTAAAACTTCATCAATACAAATTCAGTTATTCTGAAATGATCTCTAAATACCAATACACTTTAATTATACACAAGTAGAAATTTACAAAACACAAATTACTAAAACCCTGAGATGTTAACAAAGAAAATCTAATTTACTGATTTGGCTCACAGAGCTGAATTTTGTTGTCATTCCACAATATATCAAAAGAGAAGGAGAAATAAAGCGGTGACATTCTTCAATATATTTAATTCTTAATTACTATGCTAATGTATATATATTTTATAATAATGTACAGCAAAATAAAACAGAGATCAAAAATAAAGGAATGTCGCATAGAGATTTACTACTTAAAACGAGAGTGGGAGACTGGCATTAGGTGGGAACCCAAGTTATAAAAACTCAAAAAATGGTGCCTAAATCTTTGGTAGAGTTTCATGAAACAATGTACAGTTCTTCAAATTCACTGAAACTTTAAGATGCTTGTGAGTGCTGGGATGGATACATTATTAAATTTTTATGCTGGCTGAGCAGTGCATTTTGTTGCATACACTCCCCTAGAGAAAAGAAAGGAAAATAACAAAATATGCAATGGGAATAAGAGGTGAGTAGATCTTCAGTAGGATTTGATGAACTGTGCAGTGTACAACTTGTAATTAGCAATCGTATGATTTTCATAAGAGATCAAATAAATGCATAAACAAAATTTAAGAACCATAAAATATTTGCTAAGTAAGCACTAGCAATGTTAGACATATTATTACAAAAATCTAACAGCGTACTAGTCCGATATATGGAAGGAATATCAGGCCCTAAAGATTCTTGAGATGGGATGAAATAATATCACAAATTTGAAAGTTATAGGATAAATTCAATACATTTCAAGATTATTACTTGTATTCAAAATGAAGCAGAATCAATAAGCTACTTGACCACTTACTAATGTACATATAGGTGAAAAATTTTGCAAGTTTCATGAATATTAGAAGAGAAGGCAGGAAGAAATGCATTGAATTCATCCGAGTTAACATTACACTTGAAACGAACAATTTTCATTTTAGGTCCATCTATGCATTATATACAAGCTACGGTACTTCCAAAACACAGTATTTTAGGGCATTACAGTATTATAATCTAACGTATAAAAGGTTATCCAAAAACATCTGACACACAACTTGTCATAAGAGAGGATGAAATGGATTAATCTCTTGGCTGCACAGTAAGTGGAACAAGGCATTTGAAATCAGGGTGATAAATCTTTTGGGCAAAATGAGAAGTTGGTAAACTACCACACTAGAGGACTATAACAATACATCTTTAACCAGTATCTATGCCCTCCCACCCTAGCGACATTCCCGATTCTGGTAAAAAAAAAAAAAAAAAAAAAACATACTAAACAAAATTAAAATAATTTACGTACATATATCTACAACAACTGAAATATATATCTACAACTGAAAATAATAACTAATATAACATTGTACATCGTTTTGTTGTGATTTTTTAAAATGTCGAGATCTTAGAAAAATAGCCATTCTGATTTGGAACAAGTTTTAACTTTGACTTTTTTTAACCTGTTTGTTGGGTGGATGGTCTGTAGAGGATAACTTGGCAGCTGCTGCTGCCGCCATGGAGGTGTTGCTAGGCCGTTTTCTGCTCCTCATAAAATCTGAAATTTAAAAGAAAAATATCAATTTTCTGTTTGGTTCATGCTATGACCACAAAATGCAAAGCACAACAGACAATTAAATGAATCGACAAAAGTACAAGTCAAACTAAGTTAATCGACTCTGTGTAAATCCAAGCATGATGATGGAGGCAATGATGGGCTAGCATCAAGGTTAATTGCTCCTAATAAGTGATTATGTCCAATACATTAACCAACCAACTTGTCCAGGATTTTACTTTCTTGCCACAAGTACAAAAAAAATAAAACAAACAATCAAAGGACTAAATATCAAGCTAATCAATTCCATGAAGAAAGTCAGATTAGTTCTAAGGATACAGTTTTTTTTTCTTTCACAGTCCAGGTCATTGAGACCTATGAACGGACAGAAAAGATGAACCGTTTACCATGGGAGGTCTCACCAGAAAAATCAGTCAAGTTTATGGGCCACAACAAGTAAATCAACATTTCCAAACCAATGAACTATGCAGTCGTAGTGGTAATATGGTACTACTGGCTTATCAGTCGTTTACTATAAGTAGTCAATAGCAGGACATGTAACCATATCATTCACTTCTCACCGACCAACCACTTTATATTAACCAATTATAAAAGGAACAAACACACCTAATACAACACCTTACCACTTTAGCATTTCATTACAATGTGTTAAGTTTTACTTTTGAAGTAAAATATGTGTCAATTTAAGGTACAGATACAGTACTGTTTATGCATCATGCATGACACCAAGAAGTACCTGAAATCTAATATTCGGACATTCCTATATATATCCTTCCTCAAACACTGCGACTGCTAAAAGCTACTAGGCTATTATTAAAGAGATTGAATAAGAGCGACCCACATTCCAGCCAAGGGATACAATCCCAATTCTGGATCATTATCAGATGTATATCTCCCACAATTCCCTCCAGTCAACAGAGGTCAGAGGTTACAAGAAAAATAGACTACACCATTTCACTCCTGTCATTAACAAGGCACCCAGGGAAATACAAACGAGAATGGAATGGAAGAATGTGATACATCAAGGATGAGAAATAAGGGTCACTGAATGTCAATCCTTCAAGTTCTGCTAACCAGTTCTAATAGTATAAATTGAGGTTCAATAATACATTATGCAAACTATTCTAAATATAACCTGATTCAGTCTTGGGTGAAGGAAAAGAGAAGGACTAGGAATGGCAAGACACAGTGTTGCCTCATACATTAAACAAAAGTTGAGCAAGCAACGAGGAAGCATTTTATTCATACTATTCTTTTTAGGTACGGTATTGTACACTATAGGCCTAAACTCAATGTCAGCTCCAAACTGTCAACATGGAGAACCTCGGATAAAGCTATACAGAGAAAGAAATATTAAAATATTAATAATCATTGGCCTTACGAAAGTTCACTGATTTGTCCAAATAAAACAGCAGAGAGCATTAGGCCATCCGAAGGATCGTAATTCAGGCTAAACACTAATTTATCTTAAAAAAAATACTACCTATTAAGTGTGAATTCGTACCATTTTACGGTACTAAGAATGTTATCATGCATCATTAGTCCAACAGAGAATGAAATAGGTGAAAACACAAATCTGAGGCTACAAATTTTGGAAACATTCATCAGGACAAAGCTACGCTTCTAGTTTCCTATTGAATGATTTTGTGTCCAAATGTGAGAAGTATTTGTTTTAGGGGGCAAGCAATAGAGAAAGAGAGGAAGAATGCTAACTTACTTATCGCGAGCTGCTGCAGCATCCTGTCGCTATTTCGCAGTCTATAAGTGAATCACAAGAAACCGGAACTCTGACGAACGCTTACTCACAGTACAAAAACTTTCCAATATACGCCTCCCTCGTAATCGGTTTAGCTAGTACAAAATTCTTCCTTTTTCTCTTCCATATCCTACTACAGCAAAGAAGTATCCTAAACTTTGGAGACAACTGGTCGATCAACCTGGAAATACTTTTCCGACTTTTCGGTTTCTTCCTTGGATAAATACCAACGGTGTCTGACTATCCTTGCCCCCAATTAACAACGAACACACAAGTAATAGAAACTCCACGATAGTACATGTTAGCGTACGGATTTCACATAGGCCTACGCTGTACACAGTGTACAGTATTCACGGGCCAGTACTGGTGAGAAGGAAACAAATTTTGCATAGCCGTACAAATATCAACCAAGGACGTTCGCCGAGTCTAGCATGGCTTACGCCAAACATTTTAAATTAACTCTTGCTGGAACATGTAATCGCTTGGAGATACAGTATGCTGAGGGAGCATATCGGAGCGTTGTAGAATTTTCCGAACCTTTCTCTTGAATAAAAATTAGGACTATCCAATAAAATACATTGCTGTGCCCTCGCATTTGCGCATCCTCAAATGCCAACTAATTGTTACAGGATTCGTGTGACATAAGGTACGGAGCAAAGAAGGTTATGTTAATAACTCCAAAAACCACAATACAGCGCCATAATGAGGCATACTAGGCAAGATGAGAAGCGAAGTAGTTTGCCATTGCTTTTCTCCAACACCTTCCACAGCAAGCACTGGCTGAGCTACGAATGCCATTATTCAGCAATCAGCACAGCCCATACCTCGGTAGCTTCCACATAAACATAGGCCTAGCCATAGTTTATACATATATTAGAGAAAGGCCACGTATTGCCCTAGCCTGAGCCAACAGACAGTGCGAAAATACTGCATTCGCCAAGATTTAGCAATAGACCGAACCCTTTAACTCATGCTTTACGGGGTTGGAACTAGAGACCACCTTGTGGTGTAGCGGCTAGCATTCATGGCTGTTGCCATGACTATTACAGACATCACAATTACACAGGTTATCTGACTAAATCTGCATACATACACACCCAAGTACACGGCTAAATGACCACTATATCCAAGATCCTCAAATGAAACAGCAACAACAAGGTCTGGAACTAGACCATTCAATTTCTTCAATTGTGTTTGAATGATGGCCTCTATGCTCTTAACTAGCTCTTCCGTGGGACGTATTTGTAATGCAAGGATTCCATAGCCACGCATTTGAATATGGACACCTGCTCTCCATTGGACCGAGCAGTTAACCTCTTCATTGCGTCATACAAGAGAGAGACCATGACTGTTATACAAATTTCAAGGGTTCATAAGGTTAACCAACTTTGACAACGTCCAGACACTTCAAGGAAGATGGCCAGAACTTGCATGTAAACCTTTGCAACATGCGAATCAAGTATCCCAAGAAAATTTTGCTGGTATTTTTTGTAGAGGAAAACCGTAGTTAGCCTAAATGAAATGAGCAAATAGTGTAAAGGTATATTTGAGAACTACGTATGACATACATGATTGTGAAGGAGAAACAGTTTTCAATAAAGGTGTTAGCCTACATATCCATAACCTTAAAAGGGGCGAGGTGGCGCAGCGGTCAAGCTGTTGGCCTCTCACCAAGTTGGACCGGGTTCGATTCCCGGTCAATGCATGTGAGATTTTTGGAGTAAGTGACATGTCCTGTAGTTCGGATTCCACGTAAAAACGAGGTTCCGTGGCTCATGATCGCATGATTAAAGGTCACGTAAAACTAAAAGGTTCCTTCATTCCATACCCTTAAATATTCGTCATTTACTCATTTATACAAAATTGAACTTAGTACCATTTTCCCACGTTCAACTTTGCAATGATCGTTCCACAGAAATTAGCGATAGCCTACGTTTATTGTGATTTCACACTGGTGAGGTTTGTATCCCACCAGCAAGGAACTGGCCACCCATATTTTGAAGTGATGCACGGTCTTATTATCACAACATAAAATCATATCACTGTAGTTGAACAGCAATGGTAATTACAACCACAAAAGTAAGTATTTAATTAAAGGTAATCAAAGATTCACTATAGAGTCGAGGTTTATCAGGAAATAGATAAGAAAAAAATAATAATGCTCTAGCCACCTGAATGCCATACATAGCCTACATGTGTAGGCTACTGTAGATTATTACGATTCTATGAGCTTAAATCACTCCGGCGACTGGGAATATGAGCCATACAAAAGGAACAGGTGCTAGCCTGACTGATGTAATAACTATTAACGATTTGAAGAAATAATCAAAACTCTTATCCACTGATTAAAACATAGGCATGACTCATCCAGCGAAAATTAACGATCTGAGAAAATTAACACCATACAAGTTTCCCTTTGTCCGTCGGTTAGGTAGTCAGCCTGGAGGCTGATTGGATCCTCAAAAAGCACCGCCATAGGTTATGTGGTAGAAACCCAAAAAACCGAGGCAGCACTATAATGAAAACGCCATAAAAATAGACATTTGTCTTCCAACTCAGTTAACACAAAGGGAAAAAAGCACAATTCAGGAATTTCTTGACATACCCTGCAAGTTCTAAGAATTGCAAACGAAACGTGCAGAAGTTAAGATTTTAATTTTAAATTATTGTAATTTGTTCTATTATTCTTGCTGTTGTGGTTTCATTTAGATGCTTGCGACATCGTAGTCATGGTGTGTGATTGGAAGGATGCAGCCGTGGCATTAAGCTAGGTACCAACTCAGCATTTCTTCTGGAGGCGTGGGGGGAGTTACCACGGAAACCACTTCTATAATGACTGAGACGATATTCGAACTCCTTTCTCTTTCTCAATTATCCTCACAAGGCCATGTGTGCGTTGCTCCAGCCCTCAAGACTAAAATTTGTTTTATTCAGCTGAGCCAGTGATCGAAGGAGATCTCAAGGACTCGAGCCTCTACGCCGCGAGATGGTTATATTTAGTAATTTCTCTCTAATATATAATTAACTTATTTGACTCATATTCGTTCTTACGCCTTAGCCCATCGCCGTCTATATTAATTCTCAAGCCGCGTTGTTGGCAGAATTGGCAACACAGGATGTGAGCTCAAAGTTGTATACACACGTAAGATCACGTGCTACGGTTTGTTCATAAATATAGTTTATTTTCATATGACAGCATCAAAAAGCAGTTCGTATTAACTATTTCAACACCCGTGAAATTCCTCGTGGTAAATCAGACCTGCTTAAAGTTGTAGAAGTATTTCCCGTATTAAGTTTTATGTGTAACCAATGTCTAGTAATTAATTTAACCAACAAATTCTTCACCAATATTTCATTAAAGTATTTCAGATGCCTAGGAAGTGTTGCGTGCCTGGCTGTAAGTCAAATTACGGCAGCACTATTAAAATAACTGGTTACATTACTACGTTATGATTACTTACAGCGAGGTGGACTTTCAGTGCCTAGTCTAGTCATTTAGTTTTCGTATATCTCTTCATGTGACAACTATATTCCAATACATTATGAAATGTACTCAGTTGGCAAGTGCGTTTAAGTAGATTTCATTAAAAAGCTACCTATTTTTAACTTAAGTGACCAGTAGAGCATTATTCTTAGATGGGCGACGTTGCCAAACGTAATGACACGGATTGAGAATTTTAGACGGCGATGCTTATCCAGTGATTGAATCTGGTTATTTTACAGACATAGTTTGAAGTCTGAGGGTAAGAGTGAGACTACGCCACTAGAGATACCAATAATAAATTGTCCCACCTGCGCACTTTGACCCACATGTTCCTGCACCTGCTGGTCCCTACCTGCCTCTTGGTCACAGCAGCCCTCGGGGAGCACCAACAAAATTACTGGACAGGCAGGGATTTAAAGCAAACAAAAAACCAGCCGACCTCTCATGGATAAATGCTTTCAGTCAGCCCCTTCACCTCCAAATAGATATTAATCAGACATTAATAACGACATTTCAGAAAACTACCCAGCTAACTCTGTACTCATTCTGGTCTCTCATCCTATTGCATCACACTTCCCTGACATCGCAATAGTTTCCATACTCTGCCACAGCGAAATTTACATGAAGAAAAATGTCAATATTTCAGATTATTATGGTCGTATACTGCTCGGTTCCAAGCTCTGTGAACTTGCGGGATGAAGGGGGGAGGCTGGGTAGGAGCAGGCGAGAATTGAGTGTGAACTTGCGGGATGAAGGGGGGAGGCTGGGTAGGAGCAGGCGAGAATTGAGAAGCCTGTCGACAGCCCGTCGTGTTACCTGACATTCTCGTCTATTCCAATACTGCTAACATGGGTCTTTTCTGAAACCAGTGTGGCGTTGGGAATGAGTGACTGAGTCACCGCCTAATGTATTTGCTTCTGTTACTACGCAAGGACCGAGAAACCTCATCACTCGTCACCACCACTACTAATAGTCTGCGATGCACATTCCTCTCAGGTCCACGCAGCTTAGACTCGAGCAGTAGAAGACGGGTGACCGGCAAACTTGTCAAGTGATGTGATCGACATTATCTCCTTCAAACAGATGGGCTCCAACTTTCTCACCACTTACGATCTATTCTTAGACTTAGCGATCTACGAGTGTTACATCTACTAAGCAACGAAAAAATAATATTGACGTGGTAATATAGGGATACAAATAGTGCCCCGAGATTTTTTTAATGGCTTTCAAGAAAATCCTTGCAACACACAACAGCGGTTTACCTTGGATAAGATTGTTCAACTCTGAAGCTTTCCGAAATCTCAGGACAGTAAACACTTCTAAAGTTCTACTCACATCTAGGCTATAAGGAAATCAGAATAATGAAGCCGTACCTACTAACGGACCAAACGGACTTAGAGTAGATATGCCAGAAGGAAGAGAGAAAAAAAAACTAAGGTACGACTGAAAACAAGCAGGGAGCAGAAGGGACTTCTCTCGAGTAGATAATGACTTTTAGAAGGACAATGATCCTTTCCACCGTTTTCAGCGCTGCGGGCCCCAGGAGAGAGAGGGAGGGAGAGAGAGAGAGAGAGAGAGAGAGAGAGAGAGAGAGAGAGAGAGAGAGAGGCAAGGGAGAAGGAGAGAAGAGCAAGCGTGTGTTCGAGAAGTTGTAACCTTGAAAGCGGAAACCAAATCTTGGCCCGTGCCGAGTAGAAACAGATCCAGCCACTTGTAAAAGCGGGCGAGTGAGACAGTCTAACGATGATAAGGCTGAACTAAAGCCAAGCTTCTCTCTTTGCTTGCATCAATCTTTCTTTTTATATTATTTTTATTCTCTACTTTGCTCATGATGTAAAACATCCCTTCGGGCACGACACGAACGTGACTTGAACAGGGTTTCTACTTAGACTAAATTTTGTAATCCCCTACCGTTTCCAAAATTTCACTGGTACTTAAAATAAACCTCCCTGACTACCACACCTTAAAATATTTAAACTGATGAACATTATAGACTTCTTTTCTACCGCACGAATGACCCAGAATACTACATAATAAATAGGCCGACGTTACAGTCTGATTTTTTAAACACAAATTCGTGTAACCACATAACTAATGATTACACATGACCCCTAGGACCATTGGCAAATGACGGTGCACAATTACGGCATCATACATGAAAGTAAATTATCGAAATAAGTTATTTGCGTTATTGCTGGGTCTAGGATTTAGTGCCCTGGGTTTTAATATATGACATAGCCTGCGTTATAGTGGTGATGTACAGTATATGCTATTAATTATTAGGGTCTAGGTTTAAGATACTACCCGAAGATTTAAAATATGGCAGTTACTTATTAGGGTCTAGCATTAAGGTAGTAAGTTACCCTAAGATCTGAAATATGCTAGATAGCCTACATTATAGTAGTCTGTGTGCTGTATATGGTACAAATTATTTGAAATTTGCCAGATAACTCGAGTTATAGTAGTGTCTATGTATATGGAAAGATTGAAGTAGGGGCCTCAGATTTAAACAAGATGTTCAGTAAAGAACATATAGCCTACTTTCTCCTAAATGTATGAGTATAGTTATAACTCGTTATTATCAAAGAGTATAATAGAATCATTTCTTGGTTGAAGACCTTAGAAACTATTTACCTCTACCAAACGCCACAACCTAGAAAAAAACTACTACCATCATTGAAGAAAGATAGATAAGAAGTATCTCAAGAATGTTATGGATCTGGAGACATAATCGACCGGACTGGCTGCGTGGCTCAGCGGTAACGTTCTCGCTTGCTGGGCCCTAGGTTGCAGGTTCGTATCCTGGCGCAGTCAGCTGGCATTTGAGGGTAAACAAATGCGAGGGAGCCGTGTCAGTAGATTTACTGGCACGTTAAAGATCCCCTTCGGGCCAAAATTCCGGCAACCCGGCGTATCTAAAAGCAGCAGTAGTTAAAAGGGTCGTAAAACAAATAACATTATTATTATTGTTATTATTACATAATCGACCTGCCGTGGGCAACATCCAACTTTGAGTTGAGGCATGTCTTTACACGTCTGGTTGTGCATGGCTTTCACAACCCTAATTGAATTAACAAATCTTTCCGTGTCCCTACAGAGACGTGTGTATACAAACTATGTGGATATTTTCGATTGCTATTTGCCTGAAATAAAAGTATTAATAACCTGAACTAGTACCAGCGGCTAGAATTCAGTTACTATGTGAAATCGTTTTGTTCTTTACTTCAAATAACATTTTCAAATAACGCACAATAGGCTGTAACAAACCCTTTAAAATAAGAAGTAAAAATGTATCATAGTATCATCCTGTCATTCTTCAAATTCGATGCGCATAGAATGCCAATGGTATACTATCAATGGAGTCCCATGTAGACCAGTCGTGAAATCTAGTGGAGTAATATCGAACAATATAATCCTAAAAGGGCGAGTGCATTCTAGCGGCCATAAGAAGAAACTTTTCAATAAAATCTGGAAGTTAATAAGTAGGCCGGCGTGCAGTTACCTTTTTGGCTGCTAGATGTCTCGAGCAAATCTGCTGGCGAATTATGTTTTAATTAAATATATGTTTTGCACCGTAATATGCGCAATATAAGGCTTAATTTTAAAATGTCTGAGTAATTACAATGCAACAAATATGTAAAATTTCAAGCAAAAAACCAAACTTTGTGCCAAAGAACATTGATCTATATAAAATGACTTACTTGTTAGCAAATAATGATTTAGACCTAACGATTTCATCAGTGGAGTATATTATTTATGTATAAAGCATTTCATACTAAGTTTATTTATTTTGTATCAGTACGCTATATTGCATGCAATACTCAAATTAGTGAAATATAAGTCAGGCACAAGATATCCGCTGCCATCTTGTCTTCTTACCGAGACGGCTCAGCTTTTTAAAATCACTTCTGCACTATAGTATTACAAAATAAACTTTTAATTTCGAACGTGCCTCTTCCTTTAGAACAGTTAAATCGATTCTTGGCTCGATAATCGGAACTGGTGGGTCCCATGATATGGATTATTAAGTTTGCATAATTCGCACGGCCGCCATCCTGAAATGGTACGGCGGATGACATTGTAGTTTGGTCACAAGACGCGTCCTATATGAAGGTAACTTATGTTATTACCAAATTTGGTAGAGATCGGATAATTTGGTTAGTCGCTATTTGATTTTACGTTTTGAACGTTTGAGTGGCCGCCATTCAGATTTGGTAAAGATGGCGGCGATATAAAACATGACACTGAGGTGAACTTTGCTTGTTCTACCTCTGTACCAAATTTCGTTCAATTCGGTTTCACCGTGTTCGAATTGATAGGGGGGGGGGCAGACATTCAGAGTACACACTCACTCACACACACACACACACACAGACTCACTCACACACACACACACAGACTCACACATACACACACACACAGACAGACACACAATTTTTGGCCCTGTAGTGATCTCATAAGTCTACTTTCATTTTTTGCAAAAATCGAAAGTAGGCTAAAAATGCTACCATCCAGGCATTGTTATCTCATGACAATATCATCCACGTCCATTTTGTATCTTAATGGCGTTAAGCGATTTCACTTTCACTTATATTCAACGTTAATGAATGCCAGATTGTAATACGTTTATAGTTAAGGACGTTAAAAAACAGACTCATCGCTCAGTTCGTTTTTGTTTCATTTGAGTGTGTAGAATTTATCTGATGGGTGTGTAAGGTATTCATGCGAAGATTGGGAAGGAGACAGCCGTGGCCTTCTTGGGAACTATCTCGGCATTTGCCTGGAGTAGAAGTGGAAAACCATTTCCAGGATAGCTGAGGTGAAAATCGAACCCACCTCTTCTCAGTTTATCCTCACAAGGCTGAGTGTACCTTGTTCCAGACTTCAAATCAGAATTAAATTTCTTGACATAGCCAGCAATCTAACCGGGACCTCAGGAGGACGACGGTCATGAATGCTAAGCAGCTAAACCAGGAGAGGGACCATCGCTCAGTTTCATAGCATCGCATTGCACACATGTTTACTTTGACGCACCCAATACGAACTGACGGGAGGAAGGAAGTTTGTAGTTTTTCGTGACCGTTAATCTCGCGATCATGAGGCACGGGACCTCCTTTTTACGTGGAATCCGAACCACAGGACATGGCATTTCACTTCAAAAATCTCACATGCATTGACTGGGAGTCGAACCCGGTCCACCTTGGTGAGAGGCCAACAGCTTGACCGCTGCGCCATCATGCCCCCAAATAGAAGAACAACATTGAGAAAGTTACAAGAACTCCCAATGTCTTGTTCACTCCTCAGATCTCTGCTGATTCAAGCTTAAGGTTATGGTAGCCTAAATATTAATTTCATTTTGAAAATTAGCATTAAAGAATGCACCCACAGTAAGCCACTGGAATCGATTAACAGAAGAAAAGAAAAGCGTAACAAACTGAACGCACCTAGTAGCTCTGAGAACTACTTAGCATAACAACCTGTAACACAAAAGATAGATTGAATGTCCTACTCTTAATACATAAGCCCGGAGGGTTAAGCACATTTATATACTGCAACAGTTTTCTTCGAGGAGCCAGACAGTTGTGGAAAATAAAAATAATAATATTAGGGCACCATGAGGCCAGAATATGTAAATTACCTGTATACATTAAATATACACTAAACAACTTTCGAGATTACGAATAAAAGACAGTTTTACGAGCAGTTTAAACCAGTTTCCCAAGACAGATGTCATCGTGACGATGAGTCGAGATCGCCAAGTTTGCATGAGCATGAAAGCCATATTAGTTAATATTAAAGGGTGGAATGAATTTACAACAAAGCGGTAAGCCTATATCTTAAAATCACTTGAGGTAATGTTCGCTAATGCCGGTGGAGTGAAAAAACACCCGAAGACAATTCGAACCAGCCACCTTCCCTATGAAAACCCGAGCCCATACCTACTGGGCTTAAGCCTTCACGAAACAGTAAGCATAACACACCTATTAATCTGCTTGCTACCTTCACTCGTATATACCGTAAGGCCGTTTACAGGAAACTGTTATCCAATTGCTTCCCGTACCCATCGATACTCCAGTTAAGATGACAACCCCTCTACGAGTATGTTTCATTGCCCTCGAGTATCGTACTAGAACCACAACATTATGATGGCCAATGGACACTCGTCAATGTGCACTTGTGTATTTTCCAGCACGGCCACTTTCTGTGTCGGTGAGTGTACATGCCCACCAAACGAAAAAAAAAACTTACTTAAAAAAAAAACAACAAAGTAATTTCAACTATTCAAATACAGCATTTAGGTTCAAAATTTTCGAAAGTTATTCCAAGATGGAGGGACTTCTCAGTTGGCCACATCCCTGGTAAACACTACCTTTGGTGTGCCACTAAATATTCTTAGATACAGAATGATTTCACAACGACTGAGAGTTGAGAACTCGCGGAAGTGAACAACGTTCGCTTTGTCAATCCAACAGGAAGGGGAAGAAGAAGGGATAACTTCCTAGTCTGATAAACAAGAGTTCTTCAAGCCATTGGTGAAAACATGAAATACATGGATATGGGCCACACAACACATCATATCACATCACATGCCTGACAAGGTCGTCGCTGACGTCACGTATTTACACGCCTGACAACCTTCTCGTACATAACAATGCACACACACACACACACAGGTACTACGAGCGCGTGGTTGTGCAGTCAGCAGTATCTCAGCGAGGCAGCGGAAGTGCAGTCTTGGCTTTACATCCATGTAATGTATGATCCATAAGCCGAAACAAGTCTGCATGACGGTAATTTTATTTTCTAAAAGACCATCAGATTATTCACGCAAACCTAAGCCTGTGAAAGATACTGCTCGTACAAAATGTTCCATTAAATAGGCTACTCGTTATCGAAGGCTAAAACCGCGATCCTATTCAAACATCCCCTAACTTACCATAGAGGAGTGAAACCCTTTTTATTCATAACAATGTAAAGGTCACCTGAGGATACTCGTTACTGCAACGGCGTTGTGTGTAACGTTTGCCAATAGGAGACTAAAATGAAATTTGATACAAAAGACTGGATCCCCTACCGTGAAAAATCGCTATATAAACCATCATATCTAAGGAAAACTGATTGAAGACAACGATACGTTGAGACAACTTACCTGTGCGGTTTCAACAACCAAGGAGCTGGGGTTTAGCTTTAGATTGAACTACTTACGAGTAATTAATTAAAAGCACATGATCGTCAGTGCTACGAACACAACAGTACAACGGATCAGATTATAGTTTAACATCTGATTCTATACATTTCCAAAAGCAAACATTTAAGTGACTAAAGCTTTCTTTTAAGTACATATTGCGGGCAAGGTCGTAAACATAAAACAGTCGTAAAATTCGGCTAAGACATTTGTTCATTTGAAAACGCATCCTGAAATACGCAATTAACGCAGTAACAGTGAAGGTCTCAAATCTTCCAAACGAACAAAATTAACCAGGGACTGTTCACTCGAGTTCTTGAAGTCGAGCCCCTACAATTTTCGATTGTACGCCTTGAAAGCAAGACCTTCCACTGTCATTTGCCATGTAAGAAGACGATTAATTGGGTAGACATGGAAATAACCTATAGTTAATTGTGGGTGGCACGAGCCGGCTCCACGAGAGTTTCTAACGTGTCTCGCATTTTCGATGATTCTTCATGTACGCTCTAAAAATTTCGTGGTCATCAAGCCTGTACTGTATTCGTTTTCTTCTGAATAAAACTGGTGTAATAAACTTTATTGTTTGAAGTATCTGCACAGATCTGGGTAATTTCGGGAGGCCCGTGAGGAAGGCACAATAGAAGCACACAAGCCTGGAGGCGATATTCGAAATTTAGTATTAAGAGTGCAAGAGAAGAGAAAAAAAAACAGAAGTAGGCCTAAGCTAAGTTAGATTTTTATCACACCTTTTTAATTTAGAAAATATATAAGGCTAAAGGCACTGGAAATTTAATTTTGAATATTGTACGTCACCATACATTTTCAATAGATCGAAACTTATCTCAGATAAAAGCAGAAAATAGTTTGCGAGGAAAAAGTACCGTAAATGCAAATCTGAAAGAGAACAGGGGTCAGCGAAGTACTGTACCTACTACCGATAACGACGGCTGAGCACAGCCAAAGAGAATTAAGATTTCGACACCAGTCTCCGAAACTGAAGTCCACTGTAACGGTGAGAATACAACCTTTGGCTGAGTTAAGGCGTGGTGTTGGTGATGTAAGAAGAAAAGAAAAAAAACTGAGCATCCTCTGGCACAAGAAATCAAGCATATGGAGCAGAGAATGATATAATAGACCACTTTGTATTCAGTGCTTGTACTAATAGGAAAATTGGAGCCGCCCTTGGTATTTAAGCAGAACAATGTCCAAAACGCTTCATAAGTGATAACAGCTATGGAAGCATCTTAACATTCGCTGACAAGCGATACATCGTCAGAAGTAGTTTAAATCTTCCTCTCCTCCACTTGCCCATAAGCGTCATTACTTAAAGGCAGTTAGACCCTACTATGTACTACCGAGCCAAACCCTCCCTCCCGCGCAATTCGTGCACAGGGGTCAACGACATTCGTGACCCACATCTCATCACTACGACACTCGCGAGTGGCAGCACAGGAATCCACTTCCTAAACATGACATGACACACATTGTAACATTTTTAATGAGTTGTTGAACGTGGTGATGACTATTGTGGTTCAATAAAACAAACATGATATGAATAAATAATATACACTGTGGTGTGACCTTACCTGTGATAGTGTAATATAATAAGTTGTTGAGCGCCAGATTCCTATTTAAGATAGTGAATCGAAATTTATTGATTTAACCTCGGCTATCAGCAGTAGAGTCGAGAACCACTTACCCGGGCCGTAGTGAGACAAAGTCATCTAACCAATCCAGTATTTAATCAAGGAGTATGATTGCCTTAAAGTACCAACTACAATGAAAGAAATAGGCATTACGTTGAAGAGAATGAATTTATTAAATGCAAAAACAAAATATTAATAAAACAGAATAGTGATAGTCACACAATTGAATTTAAAATTACTCAATGCGGCAATTAATTATTTAAAAGAAAATGAATATAAAATGAATTGAAAGTTAAATGAAGTTAAATTATAATAGAGACGATAGTTTTATTGAATTGTTGGCTCACCCAGTCGAAGATTCGTCATATTTAAGAAATGATCGGTGATCTCGATGTTACGTCGCTTATGTTTAAAAAAATGATGTGATACCTCAATTACTATGAAATATCCTCATTAAGTACGTTGCCATCTGTAGAAAGACTCTTGATCAGGGATATAACCCATTATGTATTGATATAGATGTCGGCAAGACATCGTTCAGTGTCGACTCTCGGTGCTCAGTCCATTAGGACCCAGAAAGCAAGGTTACAACTTCCTTCCTTCATTAAGAGCTGTAGATCAATGCCATTCTTGTCCGATGTTGCAGGTACAAATACTAATGACTTCCTTGTCACGTGGTGTCACAGCTTCCCTCTCTATTAGCCTTCTCCATTCTTGACTCATAACTTGCAATATATATTGACGCGTATATACCGTAGAAAATGGCGTGTTGGTTACACCATAGTGGGTTTCTTAACATCTCAGGAAAATGACGCAGTTTGCCGTGGTGAAATTCTTACTACGTCGTTCAGTTTGTGACGCACAGGGTTAGTCCATATCGCCAGTCTTGTTGCAATATATAATACTTCGTCTCTTTACAAGTAATTGTTAATAAAAATCTAATTGAATATAATAATCAAAACCGCTTACAATTATCTGATATAAAAATCATCTCATGGATGTACTAGTTAATAATAATAATAATAACATGATAATAAATGAATAACCCTTTAAATATAACAGCTATGGGATCGAATCGTTACAATCGCCCCTGATATAAATAATTTAAAATAAAATGTAACATTATTTATATCACTACACATCCTACACAAATGAATACAAATTTAAATATTAATACCCCCATAACGACAACATACAAATAATACCCTTCAACAATACATAAAGATATACAAGAACATACTCTTTTCACTTTACATATTTGTACTATCATTTCTCATTCTTCCAAATGTTCATAATGTTCATTCTTCTTTATATATGTTGTAAAAAAAATATACATAAATGTATTCTTCACAAAAAAATCATATTTTAACTTTCATTCATCTCATTCTTCCAAATGTTCATAATGTTCATTTTTTTTTATATGCTGTAAAAAAAATACATATAAAATGCCCTTCACTTTTATTTTTGACATATATGTCAACGCTGCACTCGTTTATATTTCGGTGATCGTATGCATGACATACAATTTTGGCTTCATCTCTTTTGAACGTAGTTTTTGTATATCAGTCTGGCGTAGAAGTACATTGTTGTAATACCAGCTGATTAACCCATAATAACTATTACAGCACACGATAATAGGATGCAAACAATACAATATTCCTTTCGTCTTTATAAAGGGATTACTCAAATGCAGTAAAATTTCAATAATTGAAGAAAAAAATAACTTAGCAAAATACCTAAGGCAATTCCTATTTCAGTGCATATGTCATACATGTAAATATTTCCCCAAATACATAATGACATCGAAATACCTCAAAGCAGTTATTAAACAGTTCATTTAAATATCCAAGTTACTACTCACCTGCCTTCGTGGCTTAATTCTTTCTTAGGCCACGGCCGCCTCCTTCCAAATTAATACTTCCTAAGTCTCCACAACTTCTTAACTTCTCATAAAACCATAATTCCTCTTTACTACTTCTCGAAAACAATAACTTGAATTTTCAAAATCACCAATAAACATAAAATCTGACTTCTCGTTCACTTTATAAAATTTAACTTAGCGTCAAGATATAACTTTACCGTAACGTCATTCCTTACTTACCATAACAAAATGATTAAGACTTGGACAAAATACTACTCAATACCTGAATTACGTATATCACTAAACTATTTCACAAAAACACATGACAAACTCCTCGGAATAAATATTTCGTTCCACAAAATATTAATGCTCTTATACTTTGAACTTAGTCTATTCATGATTTGACCTTTTGCTGAATGCCTAAAAACCCCCCTTAGTTTTCTCTCAAAACTCTTAATTAAGTACCGTGTCCTCCAAACACCACTTCCTACTTGTTCTGACCGCCTGGACTATAGCTCACTCTTGCTATACCAGAATCTCTCAAAACTCATCGTGACATCACACGTCACATACAAAAACCTCCCCTATTCGTGGTATAATCCCACTTCTTCTTACTGTTACAGGTCACCTCTTACTGACCAATAACACATTAAATTTCAGCTAAAAAAAAAAAAAATCTTACATGCTTCGACTAACTCCTTGGAATAATAACATCACCCTTTGCTTTCCTAACTATTGTCTTCCTCAAATAATGACAGTGTTCCAGTTGACAGTCAATAACACTGACACTCATAATTAGCAAATATTCTCCCATAATCACTTCATAAAGCAAGTTCTGAGTTCTAACACAGTTCAGATACTTTCTTCTCTATCAAATTAAATGCGTAACTTACACCTGCCTTTAATTGTAACTTCATTATTACCCCTTAGGTATACACTTATCTTACCAACTTATTCTTCCTTCAAAATATTAACTTATCTTTACTAACTCCGTATGACATAAATAAAACTTTAATTTCCTGTCTACTAAAAAAAATGATTTACTTTTAAAATCCTCAAAACGTCGAATTATAACAAATTCCTTTCAATATTAGTAAATATTATGTCAACCTTTTAATTATAATTATTATCTTTACTTTAACCTGTGTGTAGGACAACAATCTACCACATCATTAATTCGTTATTAATCATCAGTAACTTTTTACTACAAAGTGGTTTAGCTCAATAACAAGCCTTGTAATATCTTTAAAACGTGCGTAACTGTAACAAAAACTTGGACAATCTTACCTTTGTAATCTCTTATTACCTTGTGTGCATACATCCATATATACTTAAAAAAAACTCCCTTATTAACTTCATGTAGTCCCGTAGATACCATAAAAAAATCTCATTGCTCAACGGAATATACCTTGCTGACCTACTTCATCCTCCAAAACCTTCTTAAAACTTCATTTGGCATCTTACCAAAACTTCCTCCATTATAACTCCATTTGGCATCTTACCAAAAACTTCCTCAAAAAACAACTTCATTTGGTATCTTACCAAAACTTCCTCCTTAAAAAACTTCATTTGGCATCTTACCAAAACTTTAAAACCACTTTGCTCAACGGCATTACCTTCGTTGGCCTACTTCTTCAAACTCACGTCCGTTTACGTGAAAATACACACATACACACACACATATCTGTCACCAAGTAAGTTACCAGATGTCCTAATTAGTTACTACTTCCTCATTTCAACCCGATGTTGGTTAATTCATACAACGCATTACCATTAACAATTCTAAACCACTTATAAATTTCTCAACATATATCCGCTGATAACCTCGCTGTCCTCAACTGAAACTTCTTTATTAAATCAATACTTAATTCTTCAACTCACTAGTTTTATTACCACTGTATCATCTTATCTTCACTCACTTTTGAATTAAATCTTTATTACCATTATATTCTTAATTATGGTTGCCATAATAATTATTACTTTCTTTCGATTACTTACCTATGTAATAACCTTCCTATTTTTAAAATTTAATTCTCACTTCATCCAACTTACCTGCAGTTTAAGGACCTACATTCAACTTACCTGCATTGCTCAATAGCACGACAACCTTTGTCTTCCAAATTAAATGATTTTAGTCAATCTAAATCAATAAGCGTAGGCACTACGCGCCCCTTACCATCCTAACTTCACGACTGAATTAAAATTACACACAGCAGGTTTCTTATCTACCTCTTTTAAGTCATATTAAACTTCATTACTTAATATTTAAGTCATACGGAAGAGTAACTATCGGTAATATAAATTTACATCACTACTTTCTCTGGCATTTCACCGTTCTTACCATCTTCATCTTCAATTCTATCTCTTTCTAGGGTTCCATTTTCCTCTTTTCTTATAACATTACTTTCTACCTCTTTCGGACTACACTCATCAACAGTAACATTATACTTCGGCTTTCCTCCTATCATTTCCCCAAGTCTGGCTAATTCATTACGCCACTGCACATCATATGCTTTCTTTCTCTCTTTCATTCTGATTTCTTTTTCCACTAACAACTTAATTCTCTTCTCTTTCATTTTACTTCTAAAATATCTACCTACATGTCTTCCCTTCACTTCTCCACTACTAATATTTAATTTTCTCTTTAGCCGTTGCCCATTGCTTCTCCTCTTATCTATCTCTCTCCTCCTCTTAACCTGTTTACTAATTATGTTCTTCTGACTATGACTTAACGCACGCTTCTCTGCCACTAATAATTTCATATTAACTTCCTCTATCACAGGACTAAATTCTTCCCTAGTTTGCCTATCTAATTTATCTATGATTGTCTGCATCTTAATCTCTTGGGTGCTTAGTACTTTCTTTATCTTACCTACTTCTATCCCTATCTTTTCTCTCATCTTCTTCACTTCTTTTTCGCTACATTCTATAGTCTCTTCTACAGCTATCCTGCGTTCATCTAAAATCTCCTTCAACTCTACTATGCTTTCTCCTACTATCTCCTCTGACGCTAATCTATTTTCACCTAAAATCTCGTCTGACTCTAATCTGATTTCACCTAAAATCTCCGCTATTTGCCGTTCCTCACCTAAGATCTCCTCCGATTCCAATCTGCTTTCACCTACAATCTCCAATGACTCTAATCTACTTTCAATTACAGTCTCCACTAATTCCAATTTGCTTTCACCTAAAATCTCGTCTGACTCTAATCTGATTTCACCTAAAATCACCGCTAATTCCAATTTGCTTTCACCTAAAATCTCGTCTGACTCCATTCTACTTTCAATTATAGTCTCCTTACAGGCTGTCTTTACTGATTCTACTGCAGTTTCCCCTAAAGTCTCTACCACCTGCCTAGTTTCCACTTCTACCAATTTGCTAAAACTTTCACCTTGAGTTGCTATTTTCTCTTCAATCACAGTTACTATTCTTTCCTGAATCCTACTTTCTGCTGCTTCTAATTTCTTATCTACTGTCTTAATAATATCTTTAGCCTTCATCTCTACCTCCTCCTTAATTTCACCTCTGATTTCCTGTTTCACCCCCTGAATACTCTCCTGTAGCATATCATACTTCATACTTAATTCTTCATTGACTTTAACCACACTGTCTAGTTTTACATTATTCTCTTCCAGCTTCTGATTTATTTTACTCATATCTTGATTTAGCCTACCCATCTCTTCTCTCATCTCCTTACTATTTTTATTCATATCTTTATCTAATTTCTCAAATTTATCATTGAATTCCTTCCTACTTTCTAAATTATCTTTCTTATTCTCTTCCATATTTTGATTTAGCCTACCAATATCTTCTTTCATCTCCCTACTATTAATTCTCATCTCCCTCATAAACACAGTTAATGGATCTTCAGGAATCTCTATAGACTTTTCTTTCTCTAGACTACCACTAGTCTCAGGATGTACCTCTGTATTCGTCTCGAGATTTTCCTCTGAATTCGTGTCAGGGTTAACCTCAGGATTATTTTCAGGATTACTCTCAAGATTTACCTCCGACATCTTGGTATTATTCTCTACGCTCTCAACATCGCTACCGCTATCAACCTCCTTATAATTAACTTTCTTGACTGCATCCCTACTTCTCAACTGCCTCTGTTCCTCCTCCGACATCTCGAAGTACACCGTATAACAATTGCCCTTCCAAAATTTCACTTCACTTCACTGTCCCCCAAAAGCACTGACAATTTGCACTGAAATTATACACTCCTCTGACTAAATACTGAATGGTTTTCGTGTCCTACTTTGTGGCGCCAAATGTAACATTTTTTATGAGTTGTTGAACGTGGTGATGACTATTGTGGTTCAATAAAACAAACATGATATGAATAAATAATATACACTGTGGTGTGACCTTACCTGTGATAGTGTAATATAATAAGTTGTTGAGCGCCAGATTCCTATTTAAGATAGTGAATCGAAATTTATTGATTTAACCTCGGCTATCAGCAGTAGAGTCGAGAACCACTTACCCGGGCCGTAGTGAGACAAAGTCATCTAACCAATCCAGTATTTAATCAAGGAGTATGATTGCCTTAAAGTACCAACTACAATGAAAGAAATAGGCATTACGTTGAAGAGAATGAATTTATTAAATGCAAAAACAAAATATTAATAAAACAGAATAGTGATAGTCACACAATTGAATTTAAAATTACTCAATGCGGCAATTAATTATTTAAAAGAAAATGAATATAAAATGAATTGAAAGTTAAATGAAGTTAAATTATAATAGAGACGATAGTTTTATTGAATTGTTGGCTCACCCAGTCGAAGATTCGTCATATTTAAGAAATGATCGGTGATCTCGATGTTACGTCGCTTATGTTTAAAAAAATGATGTGATACCTCAATTACTATGAAATATCCTCATTAAGTACGTTGCCATCTGTAGAAAGACTCTTGATCAGGGATATAACCCATTATGTATTGATATAGATGTCGGCAAGACATCGTTCAGTGTCGACTCTCGGTGCTCAGTCCATTAGGACCCAGAAAGCAAGGTTACAACTTCCTTCCTTCATTAAGAGCTGTAGATCAATGCCATTCTTGTCCGATGTTGCAGGTACAAATACTAATGACTTCCTTGTCACGTGGTGTCACAGCTTCCCTCTCTATTAGCCTTCTCCATTCTTGACTCATAACTTGCAATATATATTGACGCGTATATACCGTAGAAAATGGCGTGTTGGTTACACCATAGTGGGTTTCTTAACATCTCAGGAAAATGACGCAGTTTGCCGTGGTGAAATTCTTACTACGTCGTTCAGTTTGTGACGCACAGGGTTAGTCCATATCGCCAGTCTTGTTGCAATATATAATACTTCGTCTCTTTACAAGTAATTGTTAATAAAAATCTAATTGAATATAATAATCAAAACCGCTTACAATTATCTGATATAAAAATCATCTCATGGATGTACTAGTTAATAATAATAATAATAACATGATAATAAATGAATAACCCTTTAAATATAACAGCTATGGGATCGAATCGTTACAACATGCCACTTCAACTTTCTTTGCCTTCTCCTTTTGCTACAAAAGGAACACAAGAAAAATAAATGACTCTTCTTTCCAAATATTTTCTTCACCATAACGTGAAACTAACAGCAAAGACACAGCACGAATATAAAACTTGGGTTAACGAAATTATGATATCTGGACAAATGAGAGTTAATTTTTAAATCAAACTGGCCATCAAAATAACACAGCTTATCAGGCAAATTACACACAAAGCACACAGGGCTACTTGACCACGATGTTGCAAAGCCCCTAAATGAATCAGCAACAAGTAAATCGAACTGATTAAGAAAGATCCCTCTCGCTGAAGTCCAACAGCATAGCCGATGAGTCTTTGCATCACGTTCCCCCACTGCCAACGACTCACGAACACAGTGTCAACCTGTTTGTTGCTTATTTTAGGATCTTTGCGACATCGTCATGCAGCCCCGTGTACTTTAGTGTGTGAAACGTGTGTGATAACCTGTGTTATTGTGATGGCTGTATTTGAAAATTAGTGATATGATTGTGAAGGAGGCGACCGTGGCCTGAGTTAGGAACTATCCCAGCATTTGCCTGGAGTAAAACTAGGGAAATCACAGAAAACCACTTCCAGGATGACCGAGGTGGGAAACTAAGCCTCATCTCCTCAGATTTGTCTCAAGAGGCCGAGTGTAATCCCGTTCCAGCCCTCATACCAGAATTAAAATTTCATGGCAGTCGGGTATCGAGTCCTAACCTCCGTGGCGACAGCTAAGAAAGCTAGCCGCTACACCAAGAGGTGATCGTCAACCAGTTTATTCGTATCTTCAAAACGAGTAACGTACGGTATATTACATTACTGTTCCCATCTAAATGATAATCACAATACTAGCGGAGGTATATATTTAGCACTTGTTTCACAAGTCCTTAGATGTTTCTGCAAGGCAGTGAACAGCTAAGCTTGTTAATTCAACTCAGATTAATCCAATTTTCATTCCTTTCGAGCGGTTTGTTCGAGCCTCACACGCAATAACATTCAATCCTCCATCCTCAAGATCATTGTTTACCATTTAACTCGGCCCGCAGAATATTTCTAGTAAGGGCAAATATTTTCCACGTGACACCAAAGAGAAACCTATGTGGTACACAAGGACTGGCTGATCAATATTTGTGGTTCCACCTCCCACTGCGTCCATGGACCAAATCAAGAACACAAAGCCCTACAGAACTGTTAAGGTGTGAATAAAATAAAAGTTGTTGAATATGGGGCTTTGCAACATCTTGGTCACGTAGCCCCGTGTACTTGGGTGTGTGGATTTTGCATAAATGTTATTGTGATGTCTGTATTGCTGAATAAGAGAAGAGGTTAATGCGACATGTTGTGGGGAGATGGGGGTCATGATCGAATAGCTCACAACGATTGGTGCTCCCATAGGTGGATCAGTGGTATATTAACATTATCTACAGGTTAACAACCAGCAGCTCAAAAGTTTGCCTAGGAGCAGGATGTGAAGCGGACGACGAGTTTTTGTTTTGATTAAATTAAGCCACCACTGGTGTAACATTACGCACCACCTCGCGCAGATTAAAAGAAAATGCCATTAAGCATTCCCAGGTATACATTGGCTACCGCAGTGCTCTTATTCGTATGGCAAGTGACAAAGAATAACCCCTCCCCAACAGAAACTATCACTGGCTCAGCCCAAGGACAAGAGCATCTCCAACTCTCATCACTTGGTGACGTATAAAGAAGCACAATATTAGTGTCCTAAGATTATGGGTTCGATTCCCCACTGATGAAGTCTGAATTTTGAAGGGCAGGGGGAAAAAAACACAATATCGAGTCATACGTCCCGTCGTCGGATCAGAAAATATATCTCTTATCACGTAATTACTTGACAAAATTAACCAAATCTTCGCTCAAAGATCCACACCTCACGATAATGAGTCACGGAACCACCTTTATTTAAGTGGAACCCGAACCACAGTACGTGGCATTTCATTTCGATAAATCTCACATGCATTAACCGGGAATCGCCTTCGTGAGAGGCAAGCACCTTGACCACTTCGCCACCACGCCCATCTACCTGTAGCCTATACTAGATAGGTGAGGCCAATTCTTTTCCCTACAAGAAATATAATCTAAACTAGGAAAGGGCATAATGAACCAATTATGAGAACACTATACTACAGAAAACCATAGACAAGTCATTTTACATAGTCTACTTTCGAGAGTGGAGTGCAAACATCTAGTTGACTTCTTACACCAGTTAAAAGACTACATTAATGTGTTTGTATGCAAGTTAAGTTAATAATAACGCCTCCACTAACACCAACTCGTATAGGCCAACTAAACTCCCTGAAAACCAGGTTTCCTTGTGCACACCATAACAGGTGAGGTTGCTGGACCCACAGTGGGTGTTATGCTGCCTTATTACTAAGGCACCAAACTACCACCAACAGGCAGGCAAATAAGCAGTAGGATCCAAAGAAACACTAGAAACCAGTAGGATCCAAAGAAACACTAGAAACCAAACCAACTTGGCATACAGAATTACCCTGGTATGCATATCCTGCCACTTAGTTTACAGGCAAAGGTTCAAAGCAGACGAGGGAGACTAGATAGGGTACATTTCATATGGCTATAAAACACATTATGGTCATTAGCTTCAAACACTGAGGAGCATGTGTGACCTGCCAGATAACTTTTGTATTATTGTGCCAACTATAGGCTAGCAATATGGCTTATGTGCACTTTTAACTGAGGCTAGGATGGGTGTCGGGTACTATCCCAGCATCTGTCTGGGATTGAATAAAGAAATCAGAGTCTAGGTAAGCTAAGATGAGATTCGAACACACTGCTGTGTCAATGAAGCCGAGAACTTCATCAACATGAACCCCCCTAACTTACATTCGCACAAATACTGATCAGACCACAAGGGAAAACATCGTCCAAAATTAGGTCGAGACATCTCTAGATAGGGTGAATTTGCACATATACAAATATCATCGTAGCCCAGGTGGACGTGCACGCTAAGCTCTCTTATCACTTTGCAGGCTACTGTTAATTTATTTCACAGCGTAGAGAATATTCATTTCCCAGGCAGCAGAAATATTCTATGTGTCACATAGACCATTCCTGGTTGGTTGGTTCTTAAGTTTAAAGGCTGCGACAACGCGTCATGTAGCCCCGTGTACTTTGGGTGTGTGCACTGTTTTTTAATTTAAGTATAGACTGCAACTTAGAATTTTTCAAATAGTTCCTACTTTTGCCGCCAAGTGCCAGTGTCAACGACTACTAGGCCAAGTTCAGAACTTCGCTACTAGACGCCACGCACTGCTCTTGGCAACGAACGTAGAAACCTAAGAGCGTTGTTTACATTCTTAACCTATCCAATTTAGTGGAAGGTTTTTTAACATGCCATAAATCTATGACATGGGACCGCCGGATTTACTTCCCCTCCGAAGGAAGGCATACTGAGGGATTTTTAACGCTCTTAAAAAATCCGACGGCTTCGGCCCGGTTTTAACCCGCTATCTTGGGCATAGAAGCTCAGCATGCTACCGACTACGCCACCGAAGCCGCCCATAGACCATTCTTATGCCAATGTCATTAAGTTGAAATAAATCAATATTTTAAAAATTCCCCAAGACCTCTCCGGCATAACATGAAAAAACAAAAACAAAAAAGCAGTCAGAATGCCTTAACATTTGTAGTACAGTTTTAACCTAGTAGCAACAAATGGTTTCGTCCAGTCGTCTAACCTAGTAGCGACCAATGGTTTCGCATAGACCGTCGTCTTAACCAAGTAGCGGCTATGTCCCGCCATGGATTTAGAAGAGTACAGTGCAACTTTTCAATTAAATTGAACAACTAATAGTAATTTATGAACATCTCTAACTCACTACCAAACCTCGCACTCGAACACATCTGACTGCATACGATCGTAACGACGCACTGTTTGAATCCTCATACAGATGGCGGCAATTCAAGCTAAGATTCAAGTCACAACTTCAAACAAACAAATAAACATCGACGTCCTTATGTCACCAGTGACCTCATCTACTATGCTAAAAAATTCCTCTAGTAATTGAACCCTACATCTTTGAGAGTAAGAAATTTCATCAATTCAGGAAGTCATATCCTGGTTTTTACACTTCTACCTGGTATATTATTGAAAACATATGATTTTCATACCTTTCTGGGAGTCATTAGGAATTGAAATGAGTGTCAATTATCGCTGCTTCATCGGAAATACTTATTATATTACGTAAAGAAATGTCTTTATTTCTTGCTCATTCAACGATGGCAGCCATGTTTCTGAGGCGCATCAGGTGTCTTCAACTGTTACGCAGACGCACACATTGACGTCAGTTCAGTGTTGCTAACATGTGGGATACAAAATACACCTCACGACACACGTAATTATGTGAAAAAGCATTCATTGGCCTATAGAAGGTCCTGGCTGGATGAAAATTATTGATGCGTTTTGGGGTAATTAAGTCTTAGAGAGCGGCTTCGGTGGCGTAGTTGGTAGCATGCTGAGCTTCTATGCCCAAGATAGCGGGTTCAAACCCGGCCGAAGCCGTCGGATTTTTTAAGAGCGTTAAAAATCCCTCAGTATGCCTTCCTTCGGAGGGGAAGTAAAGCCGGCGGTCCCATGTCATAGATTTATGGCATGTTAAAGATCTTTCCACTAATTACACCTGTGTGAAACTAAATTGGATCGGTTAAGAATGTAAACAACGCTCTTAGGTTGCTACGTTCGTTGCCAAGAGCCGACTGCGGTGGCGTCTAGTAGCTAGTTCTGAACTAGGCCTAGTAGTCGTTGACGGTGGCGTTTGGCGGCAAAAGTAGGAACTATTTGAAAATTCAAAGTTGCAGTCCCTACTTGAATTTAAAAAAAACAGATACACACACTATTACAGTCATCACAATTAACACCGGTTATCAGACAAATTCTACACACACCCAAAGTACACGGGGCTACATGACCGCGTTGTCGCAGCCCCTAAACTAAGGAACCAACCAACCTAAGTCTTAGAGGATGGGAGGATATAGATCAGATGTTAATTAAAAGACAACCTGGTGCACTCTGGTGTCTTGAGGGTGATTTGTTTCGAAGAGGTATTCTGAATGGAACTTATCACATTTACAAGCGGATATTGTCACAATGGCGCAGTGTACACACTTTAAAGGCGATGGACTATTTCATTAAGGCTTGCGGGGAATACGCCATTTACACGTTGAAACTTGGGGCTTTTTTGTTTTAAGATACCGGCTAGGCCTATATAGTAGTACCGTATACGTGGGGTTGGCTATACTGTATTTGTCCATAAATCACGCGTACAATGGCGGACTCAGCTGGAATTTTGTGTATCCTATATAAGTCGTCTTAAAAGGGGATATTTGGTGGGTAATAGTCAGCGGAGGAGTAAACATCACCTCTAGATTTTTTCCCCGACCATTACCACAAGATATTATGGCCAATTTCAGTACCGTAGTTAAAGATTCCCCCCCCCCCCCCCCCAGGACTTGGTCTCCGCCAGTGTTACCGAAATTTGTATAGGTCGCACAAGTTAAGTAATCAAAATAATTCACAAATACGCGTAAAATTCTTCAGTAACGTTTACTGTTGGTTAATACTGCTAAAATCATTGAGCGTGCACGTATGCCGTTATTTGAATCTCTCACCCACATGGTGCCACCTATGAAATGTTAACTTGGACACAAGAATGACAACATGAAAGATAAATAGAACAGTCAAGACTGAGCTTTAAATGCTGCCATGTCTTGGTTCCCCAGTCCCCCACCCTTCCAGCACAAACCATGTGACGTATGACTCCACGGGGTCATTCCACTCATGTTTATCTCCATAGCACATCCCAGCCCACTGCCTGCTTGTTAAAAAATTAGCTTCACACAAATACACACTCACGAAAAAAAAAAAAGAGTACGGACTTTTTTATTTTATTTGCCCTGCTAAACAACGGAACCAATTAATTTCACGGTATGAGTTTTGAAGTTGCTTACGAGTTGGCCTGAAAAGAAAACTCAGCGTTATCAACATAATTTCGTAGATGAAATTAATGCAAAACAAGCCTAATATTTCCAACTCTCACCCGAGTTTTCAAACAATCTAAACTTATTCAGAAGATTAATGTTGTGGTTTCAATTTAGGGACTTGCGCATCGTGATCATTGTACCTATTATATACATAGACTAGGCCTATAGATAGAATTTGTCTGATAATCTGTGTTACTGTGCTGTCTGTATTTATAATTGAGGCGAGGATTGGGACGGGGGGCGGTCGTGGCCGCAAGTTAGAAACCATCCCGGCATTTGCCTGGAGTAGGAGCAATTCTAGAAAACCACTTTTAGGCTGGGCAGCGCTACAGCACGAGGTGTTAGTTAAGTTATTGTTGCACCTCAGCACGAGGTGGTCATTAGAGGAATGCTTTCATACAAATGCAATAAAACTAGCGCAGCCGAGTGTGTTAGGCCACGCTCCACGCCTGCAACGGAGATAATGTGTTTTTTCCACGCTGCCTCCAGGTAAATGCCGGGACGGTGCCACGTGGGTATAAACTGTGTTTCTGTAGTAGATTGCATGGGTTGGGATAAGTTCCCTGGGACATGAAATAAAGCAATATCCCGGCATTTGATGTACCAATCCTTTAAACAAATTTTAACAATGAACCTGAAATAATAAGACTATCTGTCCTATAGAATGAGCACTAACAAATTATTTTAGGCTTATTAAGGCCTAACTTATAGAATTTAGTCACACATGAATATCCAGTGAGTGAAGTAAGTCTCTAAAAGCTGCAGTAGTTAAAAGAGACGTAAACCAGTAACAATACAATTAATAATTAATAATAATTAATAATTTTGATAATTTTATTAAGCTATCCTCTCATGGGCAGCCAAGACAAGAAGAGAGTGTGAATACCAGCCACGGGCATCGTAGAAGTACAGTACATCTATATCAATGCTGTAAATGATAAATTATTGTTGTTGATTCTTTTAGGGGCTTTGCGACATCGTGATCATGTAACCCCGTTTACTTGGGCGTGTGCTGTATTTGTCTGATAACCTGAGCACTGTGATGTCTGTGCTAGTTGAGTGTATTTGTAATTGAGGTAGGACTTTAGTAGAAGCGGCCGTGGCCTTAAGGTACAATCCCAACATTTGCCTTGGGTAGAAGTGGGAAACCACAGAAACCCTCCAGGATGGCTGAGGTACCCCGTTCCAGGGCCTCAGCGATAACAGCCAAGAATGCTAGCCACTACACAACGAGGCGGGAATGAGAAATAAAGGACATCCCTGTGGTAGTCTAAGTTTCCATAAATTTGAACTTGGCATGGGGACTACTGTACAAGAAATTAGAAGATGTGCTGGTTCGATAACCAACCAATAACAAGACTATATTAGAAGCTTAGAACAGAGTTTTGAGTCCAGGTGCTAAGAAAAAAAAATCGTTCAGGAAGGTGGATGAGTCACCGGTGACTGCCCACTGTGTACATCTATAATTAACGCTCGGCGAACTACATTTCACGACTGCCATTACAGCTAGCAAGCCAAGCAAACAATAGAGCCGTCCGTGTGGATGCAGACCAGCACTAAATATCCAAAACACCCACCCTAACAAATAACAAAATACAGGTTTAATCCGCCACACAGGAAAAATAATTAAAATAATTTACTTAAAAAAAATAGCTTATCCTCCCAGTTCGGCTTTACCCACGGACTCTATGAGGGATCATTCCTTGACCGTCATGAGGACGGCGACTGGGAGCTTTGTCAGCAAATATAACGAAGGGTCAGGGAAGGGACTTCTGGAAGGAAGTCGGCCGTGGACCTGTTGAAAGGAACTGTCTGGCATTTGCCTGGTGGTGAAACCACGAAAATCATTTTCAGGACGGCCGAGGTGGGATTCGAACCAGCGCTCTCTCGATGCCAGCGAGGCACGAACTAGCGCGTCAACACACTCGGCCACCGTTGACGGTATAATGTACTTCTACCAGTCATTATTCAGCACTAATAATAATTCCAAAAGCTCTTTTAATGACAGCAAGTTTGGAGTGATTGCAGAGTAGCTAATTACGGGATTAAGGTCCCGTATGGCTTTAGAAACGTCGTTTGCCCGTGAACCATATTCTTTTTGACACATTCCAGGACAGAACTGAATCGCTGGTGACTCAGTAAAAATACAAGCAACTTCACCGTTAAACCGAAGAGGATGCATAAGTTTACTGTGTTTTTGTATGTGAAATTGTGCATAAGCCGCGTTTTGAAATACCTGGTAATTTGAACAACTACGTTAATCGAGTCATCAAAATGAGTAGCATCAGATCGTGAAATTTCCATGAGCTCAGCTTTGGGCAAGGCAAGGGCCAAAAGTCCCCTAAAAATTTGAGTGGGATATTCTGGACAGATAAATTATCAGTCACAGTGTGTTATGTGATTGGTTGGTATTGAATGATATGTTATAAGTTATGTAGTGTTGATTAATATTCAAGAATATGTTAAAAGTGGACTGACGTAAAAGACCTAGGTAGCAAACTCTTGGATTTTAGTGAACGTGGGCTGATGGATGCCGCTCATAATTTTACCACCGGAAATACCTCAAAACCCATTGCAGTAGTAAAATGAAATCATGCTATGCCCGCAGATCACCGAGAATGCCCGGAAGGAACATGCAAGTGGGACTGGATATCCACGCCAATAAAAGTCAGCTAATAATCAACTGAACCAGGCGGAAACTTTATTATTTGGTGCCACCTGACCCCAGACAAAGTGCGAAAATTCAACCACCTCAGTGGCCTTATTATGGGTTTATTGGCTTTTATTGGCGTGTCCCACTTTGATGTTCCTTCCAGGAAATCTTGGAGATCTGCAGACATAGCATAGTCTTGTTAAGTATCCTATTGGCCCGCGACGCGTTTCGGAACAACTGCCGGATGCAGTAGCTGCTCCATATGATCAAGGCAAAACTCCTAGATGAATCAGGAGCGGTTGTGTAACGTTGACACCTGTGAGCAGCTTCTCGTAATATCGTGACTTGTTTTCTTAGGGAATAAGTTCTACCCCTAATCACCAACAACTACTTACTACGGAGAATGTGTTCTTTAATTGAGTTGTATGTGTGTAAATGGACTTTCAACTTTCAAATTAATTACTTCTTCGTTCAAAGGCCTACAACAAAATTAGAATAAAATAAAAATAAAATAAAAAAAACACCGTGGCAAAACAGCTCATGCAGCCTTGGTCTACCAAGCGACTGTCAGTTGTTTCAAGGGGCGGAACTACGAGGTCATCTGCCCCTCAAGCGACTGTTGCTCAGCCATTTGACCAGAGGGGTGACGCGTGGTTAGTGCATCGGGTCCCCTCGGCCGTTAATCTTGGTTTTCTCGACCGAGGCGCTGTCTCACTGTCAGTCAGCTACTCAATTGTCCTCACGAGGCTGAGTTTCTAAAATCCCTGACAGGTGCAGGGAATCGAATCCTCCAGGTGAGAGACAGGCGCACTATCCCAACTAGCATTCAAATTAATACTATCAAAGAAATATTACACATCTGCCAATGTAGGCTATGTTGTAAACAAGCTTGGATGCCGACCGTTACGATCTTCCAGTGGGGTAGGGGAGAAGCCTGTTTATAATGCATACCATGCATAAAAAGGCGGTTGAGTTTTCAAAAGAAACAATGCACGTGTGATACTGCACTGCCTGGACCATGGTTTTTGTATCACATTTAAAAGCGGACCCAGCTGGCCTACCTCTCCCATGGGGGTGCTAGATAAGATACCACACTCGACCGTTAACAAAAGACCAGGCGTTCCTCTTTCGAATTTTCTGGTTACAGCAGCACCCAGCAGATCGATAAGGGTTTACTAGATCCCCTATGCTATTCATTCACACACAACTCAAATAATACGACCCCTTCCAAGCCAAGCCCAACGGACATTAAGCTGTGGGGGTGGATAACAGCTGACTACCAATGGTCCTTTTAATCCAAATGAACAATGCAGCCATTAACAAAGACTATTTTCACACATCGACACTTGAACAGCTACTATAGTTGTACCAGAAACCAGATCACAAGTGCGAAATATCTGGATCAATCAGACACAAAACATATCCCATCACTCAAAAAAAGCACGTCGATTTTCCAAGTTTGCTAACAGTCCAATATAAAGCCGGCCGCCGTGGTTCAGTGGTAAACCGTTCTTGTCTTTAACTAAACTCACCTCGGCTATCTGTTCAAATCCATCCACCAGCTGAATTTCTTTTCTTAACATGGATAGCCTATGTTTTGGAAAGGGGGTCTACTTGGTATTAGCGAGGACAGTGTGTAAGAGCTGTCTTAGTCTCATATATTTAATTTACAAATAACTAGGAGCTGGCTGCAATGCTTGAATAGGCCGAAGTTATTAAAAACAATCTATACAAGAGAATCAAACCACTATGTGTGAACATTATTCATCCAATGGCTGTTAATTCGCTTCATACACCATTCAAGTCATTATTCTGGTCCAGGTCGACTTTTAGGGACAACACTTACTCGTATCATCAGCTCTATCTACTCAGATGTGTCAGGAATCTACCTAAACATCTTATTATTATGGAGCCTATCCTGGTGCGAAGATTTGTGATTTGGTGATTGCTATCGTGTTCAAGGTAGGTAATTAACCAAATCCCGTGGCACCACAGCCCATATGAAGGGCCCTGGCCTACCTAGCGACCGCTGCCCAGCCATTCCGTCTACAGATGCATGGTGACGCGTGGTGAGCGGGTCTCCGTGACCGGGGCGCTGCCTCACTTTCAGCTATTCAATTGGGGTTGGACTGGAGGACCACCTGGGATTAGCATGGCCAGTTTTGCGTCGACAAGTTTCAGACACCTAGTTACGATGGCAACAATATTGCTAACGCACATAGTTCCCATTCGTGCACGATCACCGTACACAAGTCGAAGGCGGTACTTATAATTCGAATAGACAAATAAAATCTTATCCACGATTCTATGTTTAGATTCTATAACTCCATAACTTTGTTAACAAATTATTATTTTACCAATGAAAATACTTAGAAGACGTCACAAAGAATACGTAAAAATCAACCCGTTACAATCAAATGTAATCTATTGGAGCCATACACATCGAGAAACGTGCGATGGACCATGGCAGCATCAAAGCCACGCCACGCTTCGCGCCGCCATCTGTTCTCTGAAAGTAGAGGGTGGAACAAAACAAAGAAGACGAGCTGAGCGTTAGGGGGTGCATATTATTCTGCGTTCCCAACGTACAGGAGGGTGGACCTTTAAATGGAATCATCACTAGAATCTAATTGCAAACTGCTGATGGCTTGGGTTTCAATTTAAAGAGACCGGCTGAATTGCCATATGTTCTAAAATACCGGCCCTACACGTTTTCAAAAAAAATGTTCTCTATTAAAGAAAAGAGAAATCCATACGGATGGGCTGAGTACGAGGGTGAATTAGGCCACTTCGCGATCAATAAAACATTTTTTTTTTCGAGGAAATAGCCTTCTTGTTTGAGAAACCATACTATGCTAATTCGATAAGAAATGGGGTAGATTAATCCGTTTTAGTATTAGAAAGCATTTTTCAGTGTTTAGTTCTATAATTAATCCGCGTCCAATGCCCTCCTTCGAAGACAATTACGACCTTTCATTATGATGCGAATTAGAAAAAATATAGGCCTATGTTATTAACTTAATCCTACATTAGCCTCGTTAACCAAATACGTGTCTATATATGGCTGTAGAGGTATCCATGTTAACCAAACTGACTGGTCTCCATTTATGTGCCATCGGAATGAGTGATCCGGGACTTGACATGCCAGCAATTAGTCACACGGAAGAAAGCCGCCTACCCAGGACCGGTATATATATATATATATATATATATATATATATATATTTATATATATTAACCCTCTTGTGTCCACAAGCACAAAGTTATAGGCTATATGGAGATAATTTGCGAACCCAACTGGTCACACAACACAACTGGAAATTAATGCAGCTAGCAGGCATATAAAACCACAATTAGCTACCAAAAATATGGGCATGAAAGGGTGGAGACTGCATAAATTTCGAACCTGGCCTACATGTTTTGACAGTTTACATTTAACATTGGCCTACACTATACATATACCAGCATCAATACTGAACTAATCTCATCTCAAGGCCAGTTTACTCAATACATTTTAAACTAAAAAAAAACAACAGGCACTATGTTACAGAAGATAAACAAACATCAAGTTACTTTATCAACCAATACAAAATATGGTATAAACTTGATGTAGGCTACCTTGAAATATGAATAAGAGCAATGGCACTACAACATAATTGCCACTTTTCATGAAATTGACCAGAGATACACACTACACCTATTTTTTTGCGTGTATTCATTGCGGTCATCAGTTCCGTGTATGAGGAATCAAGCGTAGGCTCATAGTTCGAATTGATGTCAATACATGAAAGCTTTTGGAGTGAATCGCAACATTCTCGGGATCTGAATTCCTTGTAAACTTGAAGGCCCTAGGGGAGCTGGCCTCCTAATATTAAAATCACGAATTTGTTCTCTGACCAGGATTAATTAGTTAAATGACTAGGATAATTCAATGTAAGCTCACACCCTTGAATTTGAAACCAATAAACAACTAGGCCTAGACAATTTTACATAATATTAAACACTCGCACCTGGGATGGAAACATATTTAAAGGTAACGAACGAGCTTATCGGCCATTCTGATGTGTTAGCAAGATAGTCATGCAGAACTTTCCACTCTTAACGACATCTCGATAGACAATTTGCCACCCAGTGATGAACAAGGGGTGGGGGGCGTGGAGGAAGCATACAGTAAACGTAAACATTTACAAACAAGGGAACTGGGAACTGAGATAAACCAGAGACATTCATTAAAGGTAGGTTAAACCAACCAAATTTTCACTAACAGAGGGAAAAAAAAGTTGTTAGAAATAAAATAAATGCAATAAAAAACCAATCGCAAATATTAGACTAGGCTATATATGATAATTTCACATTACTAACCAAGAGTATGGTTAACCCTGTATCAATCGTAAAAAAAAGCTTTCACAACTTTCAAAGTTTACACATGCCATGCCTTTATTTACGTGCGAAAGTTTTGAAAGTTAAGAGACAGGAATCCTAGATTAGCAATTTAAACTCCTGAGCTAAAAAGTTTGCTTACCACAGATACTGGACTGCTTGGATTTGGTTACCACTGCACTTTGAGAAGTTCCGGATACTTGGGCCTCAGACGAGGATTCCACAACAGCAGCGGTGACTGTATTGGCCTGCACAGTAGCTGACGCTACAGCCGCGTGATCTCTCAAATACGGCATACGGCGTAAAGCATAAGGTTCCGGTACTTGGCCAACCTTCTCCCAGACATACCGCCTACTGTTCGGGTACGGAACTCCACGCACAAAATCAAACTCGTAAAACTCAGCATCTCTCTTCTGCTGCGCAGCCAGTTCACTTTCCAAAAAACGCCTGCTTTCCTCATGGTCCACGGTGCCAAAAAGGCTTCTCTTAACACGTGCGAGATCAGGTCCGTCAGGACCTAACGCAGCTAGATGTTGGCCGTTTTCATTCGCCCCTGCTCGTAGCATCCGCCTCATCTCCGACATGACCATAGGGTTAAACACACGGGCACTCATCTCACACAATATAAATCAAACAACCAGCCTAATCCACACACGAAAATCCAAGTCCAAGCAACAGTTTCTGTTGACTTGTAATTTTCAGTTACAACCGTTACGTAGACACTAAAATAATCTTGCGGTTAATAAGTTTCAGAGCACACAACTAGCTGATGAGCACTGTTGTATGGTGAATGAGTAACGGCATCGTCTGTCACCTTCATTAAATGTTCCGAGCACCACCTCGCTACTCGTCCTGCCAACGAACTTCAGCGACTGAGTGAGTTGCAGACCTCGATTCAAAGCGTCGTTTGCTTAGCGTGATCCCCCACTCCCCTCTCGAACCGCCATAGTTCTTCGCCCCCACCACTGCACCAGTATGGGGCAGTGGAATGGGTCCTATTTTTAAACTGGCCAATGGATTTGCTCGGATGATGGCACTCTCAGCCAATGGCAGCACTGCTATACTGACGTCATGATAGTATAGCGGAGTTGATATGCTGGTAGTGGGGTGTTGAAAAACACCAAAAAACCAGTAGCTGTTAAATATTGGTTTAGGTTAGAGAATTGTAAACCATATAATACTGTACTTGCCTAAAAAACAAAAAATGATAACGCGGAACTGTTTACCAGCACTAATTCAACGTGCACAACGCAGGCATGGTGAACTCGGTGTAGGCCAAATAATCACTTCATATTTGCATTGAAACTAAATATTGTACATGGAGGAGCAGTATTGTTTTCAAAAGTAGTCGACTACGTAGTTAAATCTTAACTGACACTTCCACCATAATGCGCTGAAGCATACAACACGTACAGTAATGAATTTCAATTAATTGCAGACAATTTCAACTTTAATTAATTTCACATGCTAAAGACGGTATCAGTTCACTGTATGTCCTAGTGATATATCGAAGGCGAAGTACCATCTTCCAATCTTTCCGCTGTTCCGACGATCATCATGATTCCTATCGTTCAAAGAGAAACAAACAAGCCAAGGCCAAAGTGACCGCATGGTGGCGACATCTGTGCAGGTCCTTCTGGAACTATCTGAATATTGCAGGGACAAGTTCGACCGACCAACAACAAGTGCGTGGATAGACCACGCTAAATTTGAATCTCAATGTTCGTTGTTGTTGATTCATTTAGGGACTTTACGCGTAGCCCTGTGTACTAGGGTGTGTGTGGAATTTTCCTGATAACCTGTGTTATTGCACGGTGTCTGTTGTAGTAGTGTGTGTATTTGTGATTGGGAAGGAGGTGGCCGTGGCCTTATGCTAGGGACCATCCCGACATTTGCCTAGAATAGAAGTGGGAAACACGGAAAACTTTGGATAACTGAGGGGGGAATCGAACACTCATCTCAGTTTTGAATCACGAGGCTGAGAGTACTCCGTTCTAGCCTTCAGACCAGAATTAAATTTCTTGGTAGAGTCGTGAATCAAACCCGGACCTCTGGGGTGACATCCAAGCAAGCAAAATAAATCGAGGAACCTGGAAAATTTCAATTTCTTTGTTATTTGAATACAAGAGTAATTTGTTTAGAGAATAAAACGGCAAATTGAATTATTTTTATGATTCCGCCTTAATGCAGACAGCTATGTTCAGTTTGGTCAACATTTTTAAGTCATTTCTTTAATTTATTTCGGGACTGGCTACGTGGTGCAGCGGTATCGTTCTCGCCTACTGTGCCCGCGGTAGCAGGATCGAGCCCTGGTTCACTCAGTTGGCACTTAAGGGTGCGCAAATGCGAGGGAGCCGTGTTATTAGATTTACTGGCACGTTAAATATCCCCTTGAGGGAAAATTTCTGGCAC
This sequence comes from Meconema thalassinum, assembly GCA_946902985.2. NCBI lineage: Eukaryota > Metazoa > Arthropoda > Insecta > Orthoptera > Tettigoniidae > Meconema > Meconema thalassinum. The sequence goes on from OX336391.1 coordinate 492,430,447, forward strand.
CCGGCTTTTCTAAAAACTGCAGTGGTTTTAAGAGGGACGTAAAACCAATAACATTATTATTAATTTATTTCGGAACATTATTCCTGATCGTAAGGCAGGCGCGGGTCCAGCAGACGGGTCAGGTGGGGACAAAAGGTGTGTGTTGCCTATCTCTAGGCCACAATAATATTTTAGCCTATTTTCATTTTATGAAAAAAAAATAGACTTATGAGATCACCTTTTGTCCGTGTGTCTGTGTATGCGTGCGTGTGTGTGTGTGTGTGATGGTGTGTGCTCCCCCCCCCCCCCCCCTTCCTAATAAATTCTAAACGGCTGGAGCGATTTCAATGAAAGTCGGTATGATCATAACACCATTCTGGCCGACCCCGACCGTGCCCTTCAAATTGTATTGTTTCTCACCAATCCAACATGGCGGTTGTGCGAAATATTTCATCATCATTCAGTATCTCCGAAACTATTAGAGATATCACCCTGAAATTTTGTACGGTGATAAAGGGAACTACTAGAAGGTCACCTATGATATTTTCAAAAACCTGGTAACTACAAAACCAACATGGCGGCCAAGCAAAGTTGAGACTTTTAAATAGACTCATCTCGCGATATAACTAGCCAAACGCAATGAAACATGGTACAGCAAATGTCTATACACATTGTAATGCACATGCGTCTAATTTAGTTCAATTATTTACATAACCTCAAAATGGAGGGTGTGCAAAATATTTCACTGGCATTCTATATCTCCGAAACCATTTCAATTTTGTACGCTGATAAAGGACACTGCTGCAAGTTTATCTTAGCAACTTACGAACACCTGTAAAGTACAAAGTGAAGTTGAAACATTTTAATAGACTTTTCTCTTGATTTAACCATCTGAGCGCGGTGTAATGTGGTACAATAAATGATTATACATATTGTAATGCAATGTCATCTAATTTAGTTCAATTGTTTACATAACCTTAAGATGGCAGCTGTGCGAAATTTTAAAATATGCGATCGAAGTGAAAGTTTGAATAATGAACCTACGCAATAATTTTCCTTTAATGGTACATAACTCTATGGCCTATACATATATATAACTGTCCAAAGTGACGAGCATCCGAAATATTTTGACGGTTATCAATATCTACGAATCTATCACAACAATCAAACTGAAATTTTGTATGTTGATAGAGGCAATTAACATGAGTAGGATATATGAAAATAGGCTGTATAGTTCTTCACAGAACTACTTGTATAATAATGCCATGCGTTTAACATTCCATATTTCTGTTGATTCGGAGACGCCACATGCCAGCAAATTAACTGATATGGGTCTCTCGCATGTATGCACCCCCAATTGCTAATCGACTGTCCAGGATTAGATCCTGCAACCTTGAGCACTGGAGTCCTGAAACTTACTTACTGCGCCATACAGCCGGCAAAAAATTAAAATGATTTGCTCGAGGTTAAGATACAATAATGAACAAGTAGTTTTACGAAGGATTTAAGTTCTTACTTGTCTCAAAACTGAAGATTCGTGGTGTTGGGGAAGCGCGCCTGCCTCGCACCCGGAGGTCCCGGGTTCGATTCCCGGCTCCGTCATTGATTATAGAAACTGACGTGAGGGCTGGTACGGGGTGCACTCAGCCTCGTGAGGACAATTGAGTAGCTGTTTGACAGTGAGTCAGCGCTCCGGTCACGGAGACCAAGATTAACGGCCGAGGGGACCTGACGCGCTAACCACGCGTCACCCCATAATCTGCAGGCCAAATTGCTGGGCAGCGCAGCGGTCGCTTGGTGGGCCTAGGCCCTTTAGCCTATGGGCTGTAACGCCACGGGGTTTAGTTTAGTTTGGAATAATATAACTATCTCCGGAATTGCGTTAGTATTACTGGCATTTGGTCAAAATATAGCTGGAATATTGTGGTCTAATAATGCACTACAGTGTGTTTGAAATTGAACAACGAACCTACCAGCACGCGTAGAATTACGTTGGCAACTTGGTCATGTATGGATTGCTCAAAATGAATCCACAATATTATGGACTGTATGTAGGCCAAGTTTGGAATTGTTTCCTTGCATGGATTCCGAGATATTGAGAGTCTAGGACCCAAATGCCCAATGAGTGTGTTTCGATAGTTGGTTGGACTGCTGCTTCTTAGAATGTGCACAAATGAATACATTATGGCATACACAGTATATTCAAAATTTGGTTTATATCCATGAAATGTAGTAACAAAATAATGTGCTCTTAACTTTTAAATACTCCAGGACAATTGATATTGTAACTTGTTAATAAGCCAACACTGTTAAATGGCTTCAAAGCTAGGCTATCTTTACTTTTGGACAGTAAATCGATCATGTTTTTAGAACTACAGAATCAATCTGTTTCAAACTTCTACATCATAAGCACATAACTTTGGGCATAGTATAATCAAAAGTGATATAATAGTACATAATGACTATAATTGCGAGTTTTATAATTTCCATACGAGTGTCATAAGTACCATTATAGGCGAGTTGCATACGACTGTTTATGTTCGACGATAATTATAACTTTATTATATGTTTTAACATAAATATTCATAAATATCTGTTCAGTCACTACAAGCCTCCGTGGCTTAGGCGGCAGCACGCCGGCCTCTCACCGCTGGGTCCGTGGTTCAAATCTCGGTCACTCCATGTGAGATCTGTGCTGGACAAAACGGAGGCAGACAGGTTTTTCTCCGGGTACTCCGGTTTTCCCTGTCAAAATTTCAATCCAGCAACACTCTCCACTATCATTTCATTTCATCTGTCATTCATTTAATCATTGCCCCAGAGGAGTGCGTCAGGCCTCGGCAGCCGGCACAGTTCATATCCTCGCCGCTAGATGGGGGCTTCATTCATTCCATTCCTGACCCGGTCGGAGACTGGAAGCAGGCTGTGGATTTTCATTCATCTGTTCAGTCACTAGAATGTTGTGATCGGGTGCTGCGGTGGGTAGTAAGTTATATCTCTGTTTTCCAAGCTCTCTGGACAACCGACGCATGCGCTCTGTGTGCTTCAATGCCATATGTTCAGATTGTGCACCAGTATTCAGTAAAACTGTCACCGAATTCGTTTCAATACAACGCGCTGTGTAGAAATTGGATTTGGGGATTTTAAGGTACAGTGCTATTTCTTGTCTCATATTCACCAGTTTATTTACGCGAACATATGGACGGTGCACTTTCGGTAATTTATATAGACATGTTGGATTTTGAGCGCATGCGCGAAGGTATCCTTATCTAATTGGTCACACGACTGTTTCTTGAGCTCTGATTGGTGGGAGAAACTGTTTCATAATGAAAAATAGTGTTATAATGAGCCTCATTATGATACAGTTTTCTGACACATAATAGTTAGGGTCGAACATAAAATATACCTTACTATAGTATCAGAATTTAAAAAAATAATAAATGGGAAATATTTATTGAAAAATAACTTTAAAAAACGAAAATGTTTAATCTTTTTTTTCCTCAAAAACTATCCATGTTATGTACATTTTTGAAGCCATTCCTTCAGTGTTGCCTATACAAACTGTCATTTGTAGCTCTTCAGTGAATCAACACGAATTTGTCCAATGACTGGGCGGGGTACAATGTATCTATAGGCCTATTGTTTATTATGTGAATAACACTCTTGGAGAAAATTACATGTATTAGTTAATTATCACTATTACCCCATTATAATACATAGTGATAATTAACGGCTCTCGTGCATTCTCCGGTGTTCGTCTTCAAAGTGCGTTATTTTTGTTAGTAGCGCTCTGAAAATTGTTTCTACTTACTGTGCCACGTTATTGAAGCCAACTGCTATTAAAAAACACCACGAAAACACTTTCAAAATAAGGAAATTTTCAACATTAACTTTCAAGTAATAAACTTACCAAAAAACACGTCGCCATGTTGGATTGCAACTTCACTTCACCGCAATCCCCTGTTGCGAGGTTTGGCGACTATGGACGAAATTATTGGTGAAAATTACTGATTGTACTACTAGGCAAAACCAATGGCTCGGATAAAGATTATTAATACGTGACAACCACTGTGCGTGACAAAAACCAGGGGTGTTTATATTGGCAAACGCGACCCTGTTTTAACCATTATTGGTTTAGGCGAAAACCATTGGTCTGGATCCATTAATGTTGGCACTACTAAAAAAATGCAATAACACCCTCTAGCGATAAAATATTCAACTCCTGTATCTTAGTAACATTAGCCATTTCTATAGACCTAGTGAATTTTGCAGTTTTTCATGGCGGCGGACACAGGATAATTCACGAGTTCCTAATTAACTAATGAAAAAAATCCACAGCCTGCTTCCAGTCTCCGACCGGGTCAGGAATGGAATGAATGAAGCCCCCAACTAGCGGCGAGGATATGAATTGTGCCGGCTGCCGAAGCCTGACGCACTCCTCTGGGGCAATGATTAAATGAATGACAGATGAAATGAAATGATAGTGGAGAGTGTTGCTGGAATGAAATTTTGACAGGGAAAACCGGAGTACCCGGAGAAAAACCTGTCTGCCTCCGTTTTGTCCAGCACAGATCTCACATGGAGTGACCGGGATTTGAACCAAGGACCCAGCGGTGAGAGGCCGGCGTGCTATCGCTTAAGCCACGGAGGCTTCTCCTAATTAACTAATACATGTAATTATTTTCCAGGAGTATTATTTACACCTAACAGTATAAACATTGTACCCTGCCCAGTCATTGGGTAAATTCGTGTTGACTGACAGAGCTACAAATATCACTACATATACTGCCCAACTCAAATTCTTTCTTCACTTTTATATTGCATGTAGTTAGGTTGATAGGCAGAATTAATTGTCTAATGCGAATGTGCAGTCTTTTTAGGAATTTATAAATAATATTTATTTTCTCAGTCATATTTTACAGATAAAATTGCAATTAAATTTAACTATGTGAGATATCTCTAAATTCTTCTACAAAATCTGCATCTAACCATGTTAAGTGTGTGTGGGAAGTTTCGGCTTCCTATTATGTCCTGAGGAAATGGAGCATAATGTAAAAGAAATCAACTAGTTTTGAGAAAAATGCATTTGAAAATTGATCTTCATTGTGTGACTTACTTTAGTACTTTCCAGTATCATAATTTGCTTCTTTTGATTCCTCTTTTTGGTCCTGACTTCTTTCGAGGATGATGGAGCTGCTATTTGTGCAAACAATACACGTGCCATCAGTGGCGTACGCAGGATTTTCTTCTGAGGGGGTCATTAATATAATAGAGTAATTGTGTACATTATTAAAGGGGCAGATGTCCTTGCTGTTCCGCTCCTTAAAACGACAGTCATTATTATAATTAAAATGATATTTCGATTAGTATTCATAAAAACAACAAATAAATAACCGTTCTCTTTGCATGAACACTATTTTAGGCCTCATTTTTTCGACACAATAAAAAAATCTAAAACAAATATGGAAAACAGTAACTAAATATTAAAATTGAAACGATGCGGTGGTATCATCATGGCCATAGTTACGTGGTTGCTTATAATATTGATAATATGTGAGAGAAAAATAATGTTTTGCTCTCCGTGTTCCCACTGCAATAGTCTATTGCTATTGACTTTCAAACTCTGCCTATCTTGATGATTTTATTTGTATCATTATTTGGAATAAATTGCAGAAACTCCTCATGTACTCTTTAACGAAACGGGCACACACAGTTAAACAACCCGAAGCGACGTGAAAAAGGTTACCGATCGCACACTTTAACAGCAAAACTGATCCATGGGTAGCTCCAACACTGAAGGAGGAATCTTGCTGCGAGTAGAGTGCAGGACATTAACCAAGTGAGGAACGTGACCACATTTAAAATATATACAGGAGTTAAGACGCCTAACTAGCGATAGCGTAAACAGGTGATAGATGGAACAATATAAAGATTCAAGTAAAAGAATATCTCTGGTGGGGTTTAAACCCTAACCCCCCGTCGGTACGCCACTCCGTGCCATGTCGATGTGAAGTAATGCTTTTTCTGTATTCATTCCACTTTTAAGGTCCATTTTCTTAAAAAAAAAACATATTCTATTAATATAACCATATTAAATGTTATAACGGCATCAAAGACACCAACCTTTGCCATATTATACCCTTCAAACGCTGGTTTTGGTACCTTTTCCCAAACACAATGATTCAAACTTTCTATTTGGTTCGGTGTCTGTCCATACAGATATTTTTCTTCAGTAGTTTTTCGTCGCTGACTCATGGTTTCAATCACAGTATTAGGAAGTGAATGTATATGTTGATACGCCTCTCCAGGCATTTTATGATAACCACGCACAGTACTACACTACAGTAAACGGACGGTAAATTGGAAATATATCTCCTTCGCACAACAAAATTACAGAAAAGCGCCTAAACCAAGTAACGTTGGAAGGAGAACAACACATGTTATCCAACAGCTTCCTTGAGCTAAAAAAAAAAAAAAAAAAAAACGTGGATAATCTATCATCTAAAATACACGAGAAAGTCTAACATTCAGCAGGAGGCGAATGTTCCGGGTGGCCAGAAATAATTTAAAGGTACACGCGTTCTTTAAAATGCTCTTCAAATGACTAAATCAGTCCGTACCACCATAGAACTATACATTTCCTTGTCCAGGAGACTTCAGTGAATTTATAACGTAAAAAAATGTCATTTTTCATGATTTTAAACTACCTTGTTACCTTGAATGCTTTGGAAGATGCATGCAGTTAAGCTTGGAACATGTAAACGTGCGTAGAATTATTTTCGTAACACTCCATGTGTTGCTCAAAATCTACTGAACCCTTATTGATTTGCCGATCAATAAGTCTTCATGATTTTTATTATTATTATTACTGATATCCAGGCAGAGCATGTCGGAGATTGACAAAGGGAAGACAGGTAGTGTGTCGCAACGCTTGCAACAGAGGTGGCCCGGTAGTTATTCCTGGGGTTGACCGAGTAAGCCCAGTTCAAGGACAAATTCAGGGTGAACGCGCATCCAAGTCGGCGTCATTATGGGCGTGCCAGAAGTGAATTTCCAACCTGGAGTAAAGTTCTGACCTAAAACTTCCCCATACGGGAGAACGCATCAGGCGAGAGCCTGGACAAAATAACTACAATTGGTCAAGAAAATTAGACTGAAGCGGTGCGGGGTAGTGGGCATGAAATACATCACTAGAAAACCAATGTAGGTAACCACACATTAACAATGTCTATTTCTAATAATAAATTTATAACCACTAAACAAATTGCATTTAAGTGCTTATCACAGAAATGAATAATTATAAATGCAACAAAGTGTGAGGGCCTGATGACAGAAACCCAGACTAAGGAAATGCCAATGAAACAAGCTTGCTTAATTCGAGAGAAGTTGAGCTTAATATAAAAAAATGCACCTTATAAAAAAGAACCATAAAAATGATTAAGAGTGTAAGATAACTAGTATGATTTAAATTCTTCATAAAATTGAACTTATCTTCTCAAAGGGTTGAAGAGCCAGCTCCTTAAAAGTTCCAGCTAGCATAAGCGTTGATTAAGAAGTCCTCACAGTTTCTTCTGAAGGAGGCGTACATGGCCTTGAGATAAGTACACAATTGATAAAAAGGTCAACTCTCTCTTCTTCTCTTGCGAAGGAATGACACTTATAGCGTCCAAGTGGTGATCCAGTAGCATTTTGAAAATTCGTTGGCAGCCGAAAGGACTTCGAAAGACGAATCAAAGTACCCCATCTAAGGTACGGCTTGAAGAGTACGACAGCTGGCAATTATTCTTGTCATCTTGAGCAATACGTCAGGGTGCAGATCTAGTGACGTAACTGCTAGGTAGCGTAGAGACTAGCGATGGTGTCATGAGATGCAGTAGCGGTGACCAGCAGGTTGAAGTGATCAGAAGTGATGATTGATCAGAAGTGGTGAAGAACGCCAGCAAGTGGCGTCTTAAATAGTGATCATGGAACAAGCTGGAGATTGCCCGACCAGACAAAGAACTGCCATTGGTCGAACGAAAGTCAGGGTGACGTCAGTCGACCCTGCTCAGCAGACAGCAGATGAACCAGTAGATGTCGTGTATGCCGGGAGTGAGGAAGCTTGAGGTAGCGAGCGACTGGAACACTCAAGGTGAGAACTATGATATCTATGAATAGGTGATTGATAACAAGATTATGCATTTGGTTTAAGCAATTAATACATTTACAAAGAAATAATTACCATTCGGGGATCTCGGTAACAAGAAACAAAATTTGACCGACAAATGGGCCAAGCTAAACATTGAAAGTATCACGAAAGTGATCATGCTCCGAGAACTCCGAATGAAAACAAACAAAAGAATCAGTCAAAGCAAAACATGGATAACAGACGAGGAGAAACTAAGACTCGAAAGGCAAAACAGAGATAGCAGAGATGGGTCTAGTATAAAGACCTTTACTAGTTAAAACATCAACAACTCTGACGCGTTTATCACGGCCAAAGTGGCAGTGAATAACTCTGCCTAGGTTCCACACGAGAGGCGGAGATGGGTCTCGAAGAAGAACCATGTCCCCCACTCGTACATCTGGTTGAGGAAGCCGCCATTTCTCACGCCTATTTAGCAAGCTGAGATATTCTAACTTCCATCGGAGCGAAAAGAACAGCGCAAAGATTCTACTTTTCTCCAAAAGATAGGTAGGTTAGGATCACAGCGTCGAACCAGCAAAGGCGGAGTAGCAGCAAGCGAACAGCCAATCAGGAAGTGACTGGGTGTTAAAGGTAAAAGATCCTTAGGATCGTTTGAAAGAGGAGTCAGAGGTCTGGAATTTACAATACCTTCGACTTGTATAATTAAAGAGTTGAATTCCTCATAAGAAAGTATGGTAGAACCAAGAATTTTCTTAAGCTGTCTTTTAGTAAGTTTGATGCAGGACTCCCATCGGCCCCCATGATGGGGAGCATAAGGCCGGGTGAAATGCCATTTGAAACCTTTAGAATAGGAAAAGTTGGAAATTTTTTCTTTAGCAGAAGGGGAACTTAACACTTTTTTCCAGAGATCAGAAGCGCTTACAAAAATTTTTGCATTATCTGAAAAGACTTCAGATGGGACACCCCTTCTAGCAGCAAATCTAGAAAAGGCGGCCAAAAAGTAAGATACAGAAGCGTTCGTAACCAACTCAAGGTGGATAGCTCCCGTCACCATACATACAAATAACGAGATGTAAAGTTTACCTAAGATTTTGCGCTTAGATGAAGAGGGATTGGTCTGATATACGTAAGGACCAGCGTAATCGATCCCAGTAAGAGCGAAGGGCTTACTAGGTTCTGAACGAAATGGAGGTAAATTGCCCATAATCTGCGTGGCAGGCCGTGGTTTAACCTTAAAGCAAGGTATACACTTTTTGACAACAGAAGAAACCTCATGGACGCCATTGATGATCCAGTAGAGTTCACGAATTAGACAGAGCAAGGTGCGAGTGCCAGCATGAAGGTGTTTACAATGAAACTTTTTTTATTATAAGGGTAGTGATAGGATGCTTTGAAGGAAGGATGATGGGATGCTTTTTCCCATCCTCACAACTAGATATAGCTAATCTTCCACCCACACGTATTATGCCGTCCTGGTCTAGAAAAGGAGTGAGTGGTGAAAGCCTGCTAGACTTGGGCAAATCTTTACCACTTATAAGAGCTTGCTTTTCAGGAGCAAATACTTCCTGCTGAACAAGTAACAAAATCTTGCAAGTAGCAAATTCTAACTCTACTCTGGTGAGAAAGGGTTGAGGCTTCAATGGTTGATCAATTACTAAATATTTCCATCGGAAGATATAAGACACTACACGAATCAATTTATCAAATGAAGAGTATCTATGAAAAAGACTAGTAGAAGTAGAAGTAAGATGCGACGTGACAGGGTCATTACGGGCATCAGGTATTTCTTCTGCAAATTGATTAGCTAAGCGAGGGCAGCAAGATGATTCCTGACTTAGCCAAGGAGGACCATTCCAGTACAGGTCTGAGGAAATCAATTTTTTAGGCGTGCAACCACGTGATATTATATCCGCGGGGTTTTCACGGCTAGGAACATGTCTCCATTGTTCAGAATGAGAGACTTCATGAATCTTAGAAACGCGATTTGCCACAAAGGTATTCCAATGAGAAGAAGGCTTGGAAATCCAAGCTAATACAATAGAAGAATCGCTCCAAAAAATGTGCGGGAAAATTTTAACTTTAAACTGACATTTAGTTTAGTAGCTAATTCTGTTGCCATTAAAGCAGAGCATAATTCTAATCTCGGCAATGATACCGTTTTAAGTGGAGCAACTTTTGATTTAGCGCACACTAAATTAGAAAATCCAGGGAAAGTGGCTGAGGAACGTCCTACTATGTATGCACAACAGCCATAAGCCCGTTCTGAACTATCAGAAAATACATGCAGGTCATACTGCTGGTATAAGGGATTAGAAATTAAAAGGCGGGGTATAGAAACCTTGGAGAGATCCAGCAAACCGCTGCGATACTCTAACCATTCTTCTACAAGAGGAAGGGAGAGATTTTCATCCCAGTCTGATTTTAATGACCAAAGCTTTTGCAAGAACATTTTTGCAACAATAACTATAGGAGCAATATATTGCAAAGGATCAAAGAACTTTGCGATTTCTGACAGAACTTGTCTCTTAGTTACAGGGGGAGATTCTGAGAAATGTACCTGATAAGAGAAGGTATCAGAAGAAGGACACCAAAAAACACCCAATGCTTTTACGGCTGCTTCATCAGTAGGAATAGCAACAAATTCATCAACTGGGACCTCTGATGAAAATTTTGATATAAATTCAGTAGAATTTGAAGTCCATTTATGGAGCGGAAAATCACCTCCTAGGAGCAGGGATTTCAAATCTTCGCACACAAGGAGTGCTTCAGAAATATTAGGGAAAGAGCACAAGAAATCGTCAACATAAAATGCCGTTTTTAATGACTCAGAGGCCAAAGGATGATACAGATGACCATCTTGCTCGGCTAACATGTGGAGAGACCGAATCGCAAGAAAGGCTGAAGGCTTCAGGCCATATGTCACAGTCTTCAATCTAAATATCTTTATGGGTTTGGAACTCTCATCGCGCCACATTATTCTTTGCAGATCTTGCTGCTCAGAATTTACGAGAATCTGCCGGTACATCTGCTTAATATCTGAGATTACAGCAATAGGAAACCGTCGAAAATTAAGCAAAACAGAGGTGAGATCATTTTGAATCGCGGGACCACATTGCAAGGTATCATTTAAAGAGACTCCATTGGAATCTGGTGATGAGCCATTGAAAACTACTCTTGTATTGTCTTGTGTTAAGGAATTTTTCCATACCGGGTGATGATTTAGATAAACTATTTCATTTAAAGGATGGTCAATTTCTTCTGATTTAGAAATTACCTCCATGTGATTGGATGATTCGTATTCCTCCATAAAGGAAGCATACTGAGTTTTAACAGAAGCATCTTGTTTGAACCGATTTTCAATAACAAATAGTGCCCTAAGTGCTCTGGAATGCGAGCCCGTAATGGCGGGAGGATTAGGAATACGTGGAAGAGTTACTGTAAATCTGCCTTCAGCAGTACGGACAGTGGTTTCCTTGTATAACTTTTCACAAATTTCGTTAGAAGAAGAAGAAGTAGCCTGAACATTCTCAAGATCCCAGAACTTGGTTAGCTCTTGACTCAAATCGGTACCAACAAAATAACAATTCGATACAGTTTGAATAGGATTACGGTATATTTGGCCAGTAGCGATCCAACCAAAATCAGTTTCGCGGAAGAAAACAGGAGCAATTTTTACTTTATTGGAATGAAGACATTGCCAAAATACGCTTGAGCTGAAAAGAAGCTCTACGGGCGAAGCTCTGTTGAAATGAGGGTCAGCTAGCTGGACAAAATTCGGGATATTCCAACTTTGAATAGGATAAGAAGTGCCAGGAATATTGTTGCCTATAGACTTGATAATCAAACAATCTAATTGCAACTGCGTACCAAGATTATTAGAGTCCTTCAGATCCACTTTAGCAAAGCTTAAAGATTGCGATTTAGAGCAGTTTATTCCTGTAACCTCTATTGAGGTAGGATGTTTTGGGAGGTCTAACTTTTGTACCAAAGATTCATTAATAAAATTGTTGGTAGCGGCATTGTCTAATAATCCCCTGATAGATACCCATTTCCCGTGAGAATTTTTCAATAGAACCTGCACGGTAGATAATAAAACCTGGACTTTGCCAAGCGAGGTAGAACTTTGAGCATACGACTGCGCACTATTTTGATAAGTCTCAGAATTAGACTTGGTATTGGAACTGCTTGGTCCTGATAACCGTGATCTTTCATGTCTGTGCAAAAGGGAATGGTGTCTAGCCTTACAATGAAAGCATAAACGTTGTGAACGGCAATTGTTTAATATATGCGTTCCTGACAAACAGTTGAAACAATGTTTTTTGTTCGTAATGAACTTTCGTCTTTCATCTACTGATAAAGATTTAAATTCTTCACAATTGTATAAATTATGCGATTGCTGACACAGACCGCACGTTTGCATTTGGTTAGGTGACCGAGCATCAACAGGAAGAGCCTGTGATCTTAAAATTCTTTGATTAGAACTGCTAACCTTATCTTTTGAGAAGGCTTTTGAATCTGAACTACTAGTTTTTTGATTAGCTATGGCGGAAAAGACTTGGCTTCTAGCCTTCAAAAAGTTGATAATCGCCTCATAAGTGCATTGCAAATTCTGGGAAAGTTCTGTTTCCCAGGCTTTTAATGTATTTGCATCCAATCTTGCAGAAATGAGGTGAACTAGAAATAAATCCCAGTGATTTACAGGTTGGTTTAAATTGGACAATGCTCTGACGTGTAGCTCTGCAGTGTCAATCAACTTACGAAGTGATAAACTGTTATCTGCTTGCACGTTAGGTAACTCGAATAAGCTTTGTATATGGCGTTGAATAGATAAACGAATGTTCCCATATCTATCCTTAAGAAGATTCAGAGCAACTTCATAATTATCACTGGTCAAAGAAAGTGCTTGAATCAGGTTAAGTGCGTTGCCTTGAACTGCCAGACGCAAGTAGTGAAATTTTTGAATTACTGGTATAGAAGTATTCTCATGTACTAAAGAATTGAATAATTCAAAAAATGGCTCCCATTCTATGTCCTTACCAGTGAATTTGGGTATTTCTAATTTGGGTAGTATAATGCGTGAAAAAGATGTAGAAGATGCTGCAGAAGTTTGATCTTCTTGTTTTTCTTTTAAAGTTAAAGCCCTAATAAGCTGTTTAGCTTCAGCAAATCCCTGATAGTATAATTTTTCAACTTCCAACCTATCACTTTGCTGGTCCGGATGCTGAGTTTCTATACTGCATTGTATCTCATCATATTTCTCAAAGGCTTGTTCATAATTCTTAAGCCTCTGCGAAATTATGTCAAGATTACGCTCTTGGGGTTCAAGCTCCGTTAAGAAAGTACGAAACCGTGTGAGCTTGCCCTTACAAGAGGCTCTGGCGTTGATGAGTTTTTCATCAAGGTTAGGCATGTTAAAAGTTGTTTGTTACTCACGTCAATATTGTGACTTCGAGTACTGGAAGCCAGAGGATGACAGCTTGCGAGGTAGTAAGGATTAGTCTGATGCGGAAGAAACCGGCTTAGCTTACGTTTCTCTCCTCCCCTGCTGAACATGCGCCTCAGGCTGAAACGTACAATGTGAATTAGTGTTGAAACACAATAAACAAAAATTGTTAATGTGAAATTCAAGATATGAAACTTGTAACATTCCCAGGGTGCAACAGATATGTTTCCCGGGGGTGAGGCACCAAAAATATGGAGTAAAGTTCTGCCCTAAAACTTCCCCATACGGGAGAACGCATCAGGCGAGAGCCTGGACAAAATAACTACAATTGGTCAAGAAAATTAGACTGAAGCGGTGCGGGGTAGTGGGCATGAAATACATCACTAGAAAACCAATGTAGGTAACCACACATTAACAATGTTTATTTCTAATAATAAATTTATAACCAATAAACAAATTGCATTTAAGTGCTTATCACAGAAATGAATAATTATAAATGGAACAAAGTGTGAGGGCCTGATGACAGAAACCCAGACTAAGGAAATGCCAATGAAACAAGCTTGCTTAATTCGAGAGAAGTTGAGCTTAACATTAAAAAAAATGCACCTTATAAAAAGAACCATAAAACTGATTAAGAGTGTAAGATAACTAGTATGATTTAAATTCTTCATAAAATTGAACTTATCTTCTCAAAGGGTTGAAGAGCCAGCTCCTTAAAAGTTCCAGCTAGCATAAGCGTTGATTAAGAAGTCCTCACAGTTTCTTCTGAAGGAGGCGTACATGGCCTTGAGATAAGTACACAATTGATAAAAAGGTCAACTCTCTCTTCTTCTCTTGCGAAGGAATGACACTTATAGCGTCCAAGTGGTGATCCAGTAGCATTTTGAAAATTCGTTGGCAGCCGAAAGGACTTCGAAAGACGAATCAAAGTACCCCATCTAAGGTACGGCTTGAAGAGTACGACAGCTGGCAATTATTCTTGTCATCTTGAGCAATACGTCAGGGTGCAGATCTAGTGACGTAACTGCTAGGTAGCGTAGAGACTAGCGATGGTGTCATGAGATGCAGTAGCGGTGACCAGCAGGTTGAAGTGATCAGAAGTGATGATTGATCAGAAGTGGTGAAGAACGCCAGCAAGTGGCGTCTTAAATAGTGATCATGGAACAAGCTGGAGATTGCCCGACCAGACAAAGAACTGCCATTGGTCGAACGAAAGTCAGGGTGACGTCAGTCGACCCTGCTCAGCAGACAGCAGATGAACCAGTAGATGTCGTGTATGCCGGGAGTGAGGAAGCTTGAGGTAGCGAGCGACTGGAACACTCAAGGTGAGAACTATGATATCTATGAATAGGTGATTGATAACAAGATTATGCATTTGGTTTAAGCAATTAATACATTTACAAAGACATAATTACCATTCGGGGATCTCGGTAACAAAAAACAAAATTTGACCGACAAATGGGCCAAGCTAAACATTGAAAGTATCACGAAAGTGATCACAACCGATACACGATTGAATCAGCAAATCAGGAGAGAGGACGCCTAGACCACGCGGAGACGTGCGTACCTAAAAAAGGCGCTAAAACACGTGTATGAAGAACCGCCGATGCGGTAGGATTCCGCATGAGTGCATTGCGACGTTTAAATAATAATAAGAAGTTTGATACTAGTCCCAAGTCTGTGAGTTGAAAATTACAGATTATTTTCACAGATTGCCCCCACTCCACTCCTTTCTGTCAGTTTCTAATAAATTGATCGGTGATGAGTAGTTTGACACACAACTTTATCGGGCTCTGAGGAGCAACGTTCACGCCAGTTTCAGACACGATTTTATCAGGCTCTGGTGAGCATACTTCACGTCAGTCTGAACGAACATTTTCTTGGGCTTTTGGGAATAGAGTTCAGGCCTAGTGGAGGGAGATCTCTAGTTGAGATAAGCGCTACGCGGTAGACGTAATTTGTGAGACTTGTTAAAAGCCAGTTGCGTGGTGGACGAAGATTGTAATATTTTCTGTAAATTTTGTGTTATATTTTGTGTGATGTATATGTGCGTTTGAAGTAAGCAAATGCTTAGATAGGGTCAGATCAACGTTGAGTAATCGCCCAGGACATTTTTGAGTGAAAGTCAGTAGCTCATAGCGATTTTAGCTAGGTAGAATAATAACTTTGAACATTTCTTTCCAAGAAGCCACGCCAAGATGTCTACAGGGAAGTCGATTGGTGGAATGATGTGCTACGTCTCTACCAGAACGTCGACGATGAAGGAGTAGATTTCCCGTGGGGAAATGCATTGGGATGGAGGTTGATTTCTACATGCTGCACGGTGATGTACAAACCATTGATTTATTCAATATGTAGCTAGATTAGACGCGGGAACGTTGTAAATATTTTATTCATTATTGTCATTTAGACTTTCACGGCCCGTGTTATTATTCATAATGTTGAATTTTGGGCTTATGCCGTGTTTATTATATTGCAATTCGACGCGTTTCGAAAGAAACCATGTCTTTCATCGTCAGGAATAATCTGGAATACGACAATGTTGCTAAGAGAAAGCAACGAAGAACATATAGAAGGTGCCCAAAGATGGACGCCATTATAGCCCCATGTTAGGGACAACGGAAAGCAGCAGTGAATTACTTTCTCAGGGTTCTGATAATAGGTAGCCAGGATTCACTGAGATTGTAGCCGGTGTCGCGGTTGAAATTATCTGGGTGTTTACGTATTTCAACCGCCTCCCTGATGATTCTGGGACGATATTGCTTTATACGGGCAAGAACATCCACCCCTTGGAACATGACATCATGGCCAGGTGTTAAAGCATGATCGGCAACAGCTGATTTATCAGGTTGAATGAGCCTGATACATCTATTATGTTCCTTAATGCGAGTGCATATTGTTCTCGAAGTCTGCCCGATGTAAACCTTGCCACAAGTACAGGGAACTCTGTAGATACCCGGTTGTTGCAATTTAGGCAAACTGTCCTTAGTTGGTCGCAGGAGTTGCCTAATCTTAACAGAAGCTCCAAATACAGTCCGTATGTTGTATCGACGTAGGATTTTAGCAATACGATCCGTTGTGTTATGTATGTACGGAAGGTAAGCAGTTCCTCTTACATCTCTTTTCTCAACTGACGTCCTATTATTATTTGTTGGTTTCAGAACCGTAGAAATCAAAGCCTTGCTATAACCGTTGCTCTCAAAGGTGGTTCGCAGGGTGTTAATTTCTTCTTGTAAAGAAGACACTTCACAAATCCTCCTAGCCCTGGTAGTTAGAGTTGTAAGGATACCATGTTTCTGGGCAGGGTGATGGTGAGAACTTGCGTGGAGATATCTATTGGTGTGTGTTGGCTTACGAAAAACGCTGTGTCCTAAAGATCCATCCTCTTTCTTGGTGACGAGAACATCTAAAAAAGGTATTTTGCCGTCAGATTCCTTTTCCATGGTGAAACAAATAGAAGGGTGCTGGAGATTAAGGTGATCCAGGAAATGGCTAAGATTTTCCTCACCTTCCGTCCAAACAACGAACGTGTCATCCACATAACGCCACCAGATCTTCGGTTTGAAAGGAGCCGACGACAAAGCTTTCTCTTCAAAGTTCTCCATGAAGAAATTAGCCACAACAGGAGAGAGAGGACTACCCATGGCCACACCATCAGTCTGCTCATAAAAATTCCCATTCCATAGAAAGTAGGAGGAGGTCATGCAGTGATAAAAAAGTCTTGTGATGTCCTACTTTCTATGGAATGGGAATTTTTATGAGCAGACTGATGGTGTGGCCATGGGTAGTCCTCTCTCTCCTGTTGTGGCTAATTTCTTCATGGAGAACTTTGAAGAGAAAGCTTTGTCGTCGGCTCCTTTCAAACCGAAGATCTGGTGGCGTTATGTGGATGACACGTTCGTTGTTTGGACGGAAGGTGAGGAAAATCTTAGCCATTTCCTGGATCACCTTAATCTCCAGCACCCTTCTATTTGTTTCACCATGGAAAAGGAATCTGACGGCAAAATACCTTTTTTAGATGTTCTCGTCACCAAGAAAGAGGATGGATCTTTAGGACACAGCGTTTTTCGTAAGCCAACACACACCAATAGATATCTCCACGCAAGTTCTCACCATCACCCTGCCCAGAAACATGGTATCCTTACAACTCTAACTACCAGGGCTAGGAGGATTTGTGAAGTGTCTTCTTTACAAGAAGAAATTAACACCCTGCGAACCACCTTTGAGAGCAACGGTTATAGCAAGGCTTTGATTTCTACGGTTCTGAAACCAACAAATAATAATAGGACGTCAGTTGAGAAAAGAGATGTAAGAGGAACTGCTTACCTTCCGTACATACATAACACAACGGATCGTATTGCTAAAATCCTACGTCGATACAACATACGGACTGTATTTGGAGCTTCTGTTAAGATTAGGCAACTCCTGCGACCAACTAAGGACAGTTTGCCTAAATTGCAACAACCGGGTATCTACAGAGTTCCCTGTACTTGTGGCAAGGTTTACATCGGGCAGACTTCGAGAACAATATGCACTCGCATTAAGGAACATAATAGATGTATCAGGCTCATTCAACCTGATAAATCAGCTGTTGCCGATCATGCTTTAACACCTGGCCATGATGTCATGTTCCAAGGGGTGGATGTTCTTGCCCGTATAAAGCAATATCGTCCCAGAATCATCAGGGAGGCGGTTGAAATACGTAAACACCCAGATAATTTCAACCGCGACACCGGCTACAATCTCAGTGAATCCTGGCTACCTATTATCAGAACCCTGAGAAAGTAATTCACTGCTGCTTTCCGTTGTCCCTAACATGGGGCTATAATGGCGTCCATCTTTGGGCACCTTCTATATGTTCTTCGTTGCTTTCTCTTAGCAACATTGTCGTATTCCAGATTATTCCTGACGATGAAAGACATGGTTTCTTTCGAAACGCGTCGAATTGCAATATAATAAACACGGCATAAGCCCAAAATTCAACATTATGAATATTTTATTCATTGTTTTCTTGTGTATTTAGATTTTTGTGCGCCGACACTGTTATATGTTAAATGTACGTTGGCACGTGGCCAAAATTTTGTTTGATTGTATTTTTCTTATGAGTCATTATTAGTATGCACGGCGTGTGTATTTTGATTTTATTCATGCGAATGCGAAATTCGTCATGGTCGATAAATGGTGCCTTTATTCAAATCCATTTTTTTAGTAGGAGAAGGGGGTAAAAGTTGTTAGATGTTGTACGAACAGGTTTTTATTCATACTAGGGTTGCCGAGCGCAACAAGTTAAGATGTCACTGTAGAACACCTTAGTTCTATATTTTTTTGGAGTTTTTTTTTTGAGATCCCGTTTCAGGTTCTTTAGTCACGGACTAGATTGGGAGCGCAAGTCGGTGGAAAATATTTTATGTCCTATATTTCAGGTTTCTGTCAAACCCATACGTGTGATTCTGGTGTGTGTATCGTGTCAAGGTGTGTGTATTGATTCTTCGTGATGAGGGGTAGATTGTGTCTACCGCCCTCATAATTTTGTGGTTGTATTTTTTTATGGAAAGGCAGAGCGCTCTTCGAGGCTACTGTACCTTGTCCTGTGCTGATTCTTGGATTTCCTTGGGAAATGCTAAGATATTATTTTGACACACACGCGTATATTATGTGCTTTTGGGGAGCACGCTTCTTCGAGACTCGAGCCATTGCTACGGCAGGTCGAGGTAATTGACACGTGGGTTGACAGATGTGCAGATTCCACTTTGCGCCCGTCTATGTCTG
Organism: Meconema thalassinum; assembly: GCA_946902985.2. NCBI lineage: Eukaryota > Metazoa > Arthropoda > Insecta > Orthoptera > Tettigoniidae > Meconema > Meconema thalassinum. Next base: position 492,449,766 of record OX336391.1, read on the forward strand.
GTGATTCATCGTTTAGGCAGTCCAGCTGACCGACTGACCTCTGTAAGCTATCTGTAGCAAACCTGTTCTTTTAATGGTCTTTGGATCATAATTTTAATAGGGAGTTCGCCATGTCCGTTACGAATTACCGCATATCGTATGAAATGAAATATTTATTTTATGATGTAAATGTTGGCTTTGAGCCTAGTGATTTCTGTGACTCATTTCATTTGTTTGTAATGTTAGAGTTTGTCTGTTGTGACACCATTGGGTGTATTTTGCATTTTTTCTTGTAAAAATGGCAAGCGGCCATACGTGTATTTTTCTTGATTGGTCACGTGTTGATTTACTTGTGTTGATTTGAAAAGTCCTAATTTTAGGCGTTAATGTTGTTTGCTACGGCAGTTCTTTGATTCCAATTTCATGCGGAAATTATTTTTGTCTTATTTAGTGTAGGAATTGTCGGATTAGTTTAATTAGTGTTTAGTTGGTTCCTCGTGTCTGTCTAGCTCTAAGACAATGCAGATTCGTCCCATGAAGGTTTACTGGATGGTAACGAATCTCGCATTAATTTGTACACATCGTAACGCAAGTAGAAAAGCCGCACACGCACATGTCATTGCAGTAATTTGGGACATTTGGTCCAGATGTTTACGATCTCTCCTGAGATCAGGCCTAGTTTGGCAATTGTATTAATTCAAGTGGGTGTCATTTGGGAGACCTTGTTTTTGTTGTTGTTGTAAATAGTGTAAATTTGTCGATCTGTTTATTAAAGTCATATGTTTTAATCCTGGTATTCACTTTTTCCTGCATGTTATTTTGTTATATGTTACCCTGCATGTTATAAGAAGCGCTTAACAACAACTTTTCGAAATGGACTGTTACACCCCCCGAAATTGAGTCTCATATGCTTCTTTGCAAGGATTCACTACCTACACTATTATAAAAAGATTCTATGATATTCTGTCTTGGGTTGAAATGGTCGTAGAATTTTACTAAGCATATAAGCAATTTGTAGCCCTGAAGACTCTATAAATATGCAAAGTTTTATCTCTGAAGGCATATACATGTATTATACGTACACAGTTTGTCATAAATCGATACATGAAGGGCAGTTATATGTAGTTAAACACTGAACCAATTGGTGTGCTCAAAATTATGTTGGTATCTACAACACATAATCTAGGCTACACCTTACTTTACATATCTCAAAAACATTTTGGCCTAACAGTGCGTCCAGTTTGGAGTTGTTTTCATGAACAGATTCTGAGATATTGAGCGTAGGGTCAAGAGATCATTTATGGTAGTTGGCAACCCTGGTAGTACATCACACGCTTAAAATCGGGCACGTTTTGTGTTCCAACTGGGATAAAAAATATTAAAATATAAATTAAAAATTCCCAACCTACATGAACTAACGTAAAATAAAACGACGAATATGATGATGCTATTGGATTTTATGTAGGTCTATTGGTTACTTCAAAAACAACCTTCAAACTCGAGTACACATAATATTTTGGTTGACAGTAAACATACATTCACTGTCATTGAGAACATGTCAAACATTTCTGAAGTTCAAAAGGAAGCTTGTTTAACGTGGCCGTTAATCTCGCGATCATGAGCCACGGGACCTCCTTTTTTCGTGGAATCCGAACCACAGGACATGGCATTTCACTTCGAAAATCTCACATATATTGACCGGAAATCGGTGATTTCTGAAGTTCAAATGGCATTCTAGGAGACTATCGTTGGATTATAATACACGAGAGTTATTACATTCTGAAAATATGTTAAAACCAGCTCCTACCAGTGGCGTAACTAAAGGGGGTGATCAGGGGGATCAATCCCCCCCAGAGCCAAATAATACAAGTTTCGAAATTTTGTACATTCAAAGGTGCAAATAAAACGTATCAAATGCTATCGAGATAAAAAACGAAAACGTGTAGTTTTGCTTTCATAGATTTAGTCTTAGTTTCCTCAAGCCCCCCCCCCCCTCTGCATAAAGCAAAAACAAAATATCAAAAGCGAAATAAAAACACAAAATCAAAAACAAAAGCACAAAGCAAAAATCAAAAGCGGAAAAAAAACTCGAAAAAAAACAAAAGCACAACACAAAAAATAAAAACAAAAACGAAAGCAAAATTAAAAACAAACAAACAAACAAAAAAACAATGCAGAATACATCAAACACGAAACTATGAACAAAAATACATACAGCAAAACCAAAAAATAAAAATTAAAGCATAATTAAAAGCAAAAACAAACAAAAAACACAAAGCATAAAACAAAAACAAAAAACAATATCAAAGCAAAAACCGCAACAAAAATACAAACACAAAACAAAATGAGAAAATATTACAGAAGAAAACATTAAAAAAAAATAGTTCTGTCCTATAAGTCGAGCCCTGCGCAGATAAACAAAACGTTATCCGCATCCGCCCCTCATCCGCATCCACCCCGCATCCGCACAAATGTTATCCGCATCCGCACCTTTGTTATCCGAATCCACTGGCATTACAGTAATATTCTTAATTAGATTAAGCATAAATTACTAAATCGACATGGCATTTGAGGAAAAATTCGTCCCCCTAGGCTATGTATGTCATGTGCTACGTTTAAAATGAATGTTATACAGGCAGAATTGCAACCCTTTCCTGTTCGGAATGTTAATTATGCTTAATGACATAATTTGAATGAGATAAGCTTTAATCATCATCTTACATTATTTTGTCATGACAGATAAAATCATTACGGAATATATGATGTGTCATAAACATCCGGGTCGTAGTAATGATGTTAAACAAGTTCGGATTGTTTCCTAAAAACCATCCGCAAATTTTCTCCAAACATTATCCGCTAACCGTAAGGCGAAATATTTTTCGGATATCTGCGGATATTTGCATCCGCGTAGGACTTTACCTATAAGGAAAGCAAAACGCTCTTCATGGTCTATTTGTTCAGATTTTACTCCCCTCATTCCTCCTCCAGAAGCAAATTCTAGTTACGCCACTGTCAAACTCTGTCCAGAAAATACATTTATAAAGTGGCTTTAGAGATATTGTTTGAAGAGGGTATGACTCTATCTGAGAATTGAAATTAAGTTCAAAATGGTGGACCATTGTCAATGTTCAGCATCCCATGAACGAAACATTCTATGGCACCTACATTCCTTTTCTAGAGGCCATGGAGACTTCCATTGATATCTGTTATACCCCACAGACATGAATGTTGATTCATTTAGGGGCTTTGCGATATCGTGGTCATGTGTGGAAGTGCGTGGGGGGAATCTGCCTGATAACCTGTGTCATTGTGAAGGCTGAAGTAGTGTGTATATTTGTAACTGAAGCTAGGATTTGGAAAAAAGTGGCAGTGGTTTTAAGCTAGGAACCATCTCGGCATTTGCCTGGAGTAGATGTGGGAAAACACGGAAAAATACTTCAAGGAAAGCTGAGGTGGGAATCGAACCGTCTCTTCTCAGTTTTGCCTTACGAGGCTGTGTGTGCCCCATTCCAACCTTCAGACCAGAAGTAAATTTCTTGCCAGAGCCAGGAATCGGATCCAGGACCTTTGGATCCACAGTCTCAATACAACCCCCGAGTCCACATAATGCGAAACAGACTATTGCAAATGGTAGAGTTTACATTTTTCCATTAAGAATGATCATCATCATTATTATAGATTCTCTACTCCAGCAGGCCCGGTGTGGGAATGAACACGCCCCTTCCATAGCTGTCTGTCCTGCTACCATTCTTCTTCCACTGTCCTCCATTCTTCGCTCCTCTTAGCCAAGGCTCTGTGGACTTGCTTCATCCACCCATCTCGAGGTCTACCTCTTCGTCTCTTGCCAATTATCTCCCTTTCGAAATAGGCTTTGGGTGTTCTACTAGAGGGCATCCTCATCAAATGACAGAACCATTTCAATCTCGACTCCTCAAGAAACACTTCTTTTCAGCCCTAGCTTTAGGCGGACTGACTCATTTCTAATTTTGTCTCGTCTGGTCTTCTTAATACTTGATCTTAGAAATTTCATCTTAGTCGCTTGTATCCGGTTGTTGTCCCGGGGAGTCATTGTAACAGCTTCTAGATCATAGGTCAATATGTGAAGTAAGTAGTATTTGCACAGTGATATTTTAGCTTCCTGAGGAAAGTGTTTGTCCCACAAAAGCTGTGAAACTGAGTTGTAAATGTTCGCAGCTACTTGAACCCTACTGCTGGTTTCTGGGGTTAATCTGTTATCTGTCGACAAAACGCTGCCGAGGTATTTAAAATGTTGATCATACTATTTCGAAGTCAATTGTCCCAATTTCAGCTTGATATGTCTGCTTTCCCTGCTAATCACCAAACATACGGTTTTCGTTTGGCTGATCTGTAATCCAAACTTGTCAAACCCTGCCTTCCACAAATGTTGTCCTTATTGGATGCCATCTTCCTTTTCTCCACAGATCATGAAATCATCTGCAAACACCAATGCATATTTGAGAAAACTCTATACCACACCATCTTAGAAACTGATGTGTAATCTAATCATATTATTTCTCCGCTTTGACTGATAGGCCTCTTGAGAAGAGCTCTAGCGAATATTTGATTTGAGTTGCAAGGAAATTTAATTTTCACCATACCAGTGTCACAATCAAGACACAAGGCTTCCCTTAAAACAAATCTACCAACATTTCAATTTTGTCAAAAGTAGAAATCTGGGCATTGTAATTTGAAAGATGACTCACCAAATTGTCTTGCTTTTTCCACCTGTAACGACAGTATCCATTTAAATTTCTCCACACGCACATTTACGTCCAAAGATCTAGAAACTTCTAAACTCACACTGGCAGTACGTTATTAAACCTAACATCAACTATTAAACAAGTAGTTCCGTAAAGAACTATACAGCCTATTTTCATATATCCTGCTCATGTTAATATCTTCTAACAACACACAAAATTTCAGTTTAATTGCTGTAACATATTCGTAGATATTGCGAACCGTCTAAATATTTCAGATTGTCGCCAGGTTGGATTTTTATTTTTGTACTATTACATTAAGATTATTGTGTACGTGTGGTATTCAAACTTCAATCGCATGATTAGAACACAAGAAGTAAAAACGAGATTTTAAAATTACGCACAGCAGCCATCTTGTGATTATGCAAACAATTGAAATAAATTAGATGCCAGTGGATCAACATTTGTATAAGCATTTAACGTGCAACGTTTCACAGCACTCGGATAGTTAATTCGCGAGAATCGTCCATTTAAATATTTATACTTCGCGTCGCCGCCATGTTGGATTTGTGCTCACCAGGTTAATGAAAGTCCTATAGGTGAACATATGTTCATAGTCACTATGAACATAAAAAAATTCAGTTTGGTTGCTGTAAAAGATTCATAGATATTGAGAACCGTCTAAATATTTCGGAAGCTCGCCATTTAGGATTGTTATATGTATAGGCCATAGAATTATGTACCATTCAAGGACAATTATTGCCTAGGTTCATTATTCAAACTTTCACTTCGATCGCATGATTACGACACAAGAAATAAAAACTTAATTTTAAAATTTCGCACAGCCGCCATATTGAGGTTATGTAAACAATTGATTTAAATTAGATGGCAGTGCATTACAATCTGCAAAATCATTTACTGTACCACATTTCACTGCGCTCAGAGAGTTAAATCACGAGAAAAGTCTATTAAAATATTTCAAATTCGCTTGGTCGCCATGTTCGTTTTTTACTTTACGAGTTTATAAAATATACACAGATAAACTTGTACCAGTACCCTTTATCACCGTACAAAATTGCAGGGTAATATCTGTAATAGTTTCGGAGATATAGAATGTCAGTGAAATATTTCGCACAGCCGCCATTTTGAGGTTATGTAAACAATTGAACTAAATTAGACTCCAGTGCATTACTATGTGTATAAACACTTGCTGTACCTAGTTTCATTACGTTTGGATGGTTAAATCGTGAGAAAAGTCTATTTAAAAGTCTCAACTTCGCTTGGTCGCCATGTTCGTTGTCTACTTTACAAGTTTATGAAATATACATAGGTAAACTTTTATCAGTACCCTTTATCACCGTACTAAATTGCAGGGTGATATCTGTAATAGTTTCGGAGATATAGAATGTCAGTGAAATATTTCGCACAGCCGCCATTTTGAAGTTATGTAAACAATTGAACTAAATTAGACTCCAGTGCAGTACAATGTGTATAAACATTTGCTGTACCAAGTTTCATTACGTGTGGATAGTTAAATCGCGAGAAAAGTCTATTTAAAAGTCTCAACTTCGCTTGACCGCCATGTTGGTTTTGTAGTCACCAGGTTTTTGAAAGTCTCATAGGTGAACTTCTAGTAGTACCCTTTATCACCGTACTCAATTTCAGGGCGATATCGGTAATAGTTTCGGAGATATTGAATGCTAGTGAAATATTTCGCACAGCCGCCATTTTGCATTGGTGAGACGTAACAAAATTTGAAGGGCACGGTCGAGGTCGCCGGGAATAGTGCTATGAACATACCGAGTTTCATTGAAATCGCTCCAGCCGTTTAGATTTTATTAGGGGGGGACACACACACGAATCACACACACACACACACACACACACGCACACGCACACACACACGGACAAAAGGTGATCTCATAAGCCTATTTTTTCAAAATTGAAAATAGGCTAATAAAAAAAAGGAACAAAATCGTCTTCCATTATAACTTTGAAAATAACCGTCATCCTTACTTATATAAAGATATCGAAAGTGGAAACTGCATCCCGTTCAGGCCACTCAGCGAAATGTCCCTCATATCTTAATAACGCATGTTGTAAGCATTCTTCCGGATGTTTTCTGTCTTTGGGAAGTGCAGTAGTATTGCAAGATGGTTAATTTGGAAAAATTGTGGGAATGGCACCGGGTGTTAGTTTGAGAATTTTCCTGGGGATGCGAATAGGCTTACCATTTTTAGCCTACTTTCGATTTTTGCAAAAAATGAAAGTAGACTTATGAGATCACTACAGGGCGAAAAAAAGTGTGTCTGTCTGTGTGTGTGTATGTGTGTGAGCCTGTGTGTGTGTGTGTGTGTGTACTCTGAATGTCTGTCCCCCCCCCCTATCAATTCGAACACGGTGAGCGCAAATTGAACGAAATTTGGTACAAAGGTAGCACTAGCAAAGGACACCTCAGTGTCATGTTTTATATCGCCGCCATCTTGACGGAAACGTAATGGCGGCCACACAAATGTTCAAAGCTTAAATCAAATTACGACTAACCTAATCATCCGATCTCTACCAAATTTTGCAACAACATACATTTATGGGGGCAGCATCCTTTGACCAAACTAATAGGTCATCAGCCTAATAGTTTGCGGATGGCGGCCATCTTTGTGTGAAAATCGATTGCCCCTATTAATTCGAACACGGTGGAACCGAATGGAACGAAATTTGGTACAGAGGTAGTACTAGCAAAGGGAACCCCAGTGTCATGTTTTATATCGCCGCCATCTTGACGGAGACGTAATGGCGGCCACACAAATGTTCAAAGCTTAAATCAAATTACGACTAACCTAATCATCCGATCTCTACCAAATTTTGCAACAACATACCTTTATGGAGGGAGCATCCTTTGACAAATCTAATAGGTCATTAGCCTAATAGTTTGCGGATGGCGGCCATCTTTGTGTCAAAATCGATTACCCCTATTAATTCGAACACGGTGAAACCGAATGGAATGAAATTTGGGTACAGAGGTAGCACTAGCAAAGCGCACCTCAGTGTCATGTTTTATATCACCACCATCTTGACGGAAACGTAATGGCGGCCACACAAATGTTCAAAGCTTAAATCAAATTACGACTAACCTAATCATCCGATCTCTACCAAATTTTGCAACAACATACCTTTATGGAGGAAGCATCCTTTGACAAATCTAATAGGTCATTAGCCTAATAGTTTGCGGATGGCGGCCATCTTTGTGTCAAAATCGATTACCCCTATTAATTCGAACACGGTGAAACCGAATGGAATGAAATTTGGTACAGAGGTAGCACTAGCAAAGGGCACCTCAGTGTCATGTTTTATATCGCCGCCATCTTGACGGAAACGTAATGGCGGCCACACAAACATTCAAATCTTAAATCAAATTAGGATTAACCTAATCATCCGAGATCTACCAAATTTTGCATCAACATACCATTATGGAGGGAGCATCCTTTGACCAAACTAATAGGTCATTAGCCTAATATTTTGCGGATGGCGGCCATCTTTGTGTGAAAATCGATTCCCCCTATTAATTCGAACACGGTGAAACCGAATGGAACGAAATTTGGTACAGAGGTAGCACTAGAAAAGGCCACCTCAGTGTCATGTTTTATATCACCGCCATCTTGACGGAAACGTAATCGCGGCCACCCAAATGTTAAAGGCTAAAATGTAATTACGACCAACCTAACAATCTAGTCTCTACCAAATTTTGCAACAACAAATCTTTATGTGGGAAGCATATTCTGACCAAACTGCTAGATCATCAGCCCAATAGTTTGCAGATGGTGGCCAAGTATGTGTGCAAATCGATTCCCCCTATCAATTCAAACACGGTGAAACCGAATTGAACGACATTTGGTACAGAGGTAGCACTAGCAAAAGGCACCTCAGTGTCATGTTTTATATCGCCGCCATCTTGACGGAAACGGAATGACGGCCACCCAAATGTTAAAAGCTTAAATCAAATTTCAACCATGCTAATAATTTGATCTCTACCGGATTTTGCAACAACATGCCTTTTTGTGGAAAGCATCTTATGACTGACTACAAAGTCATCAGCCCAATAGTTTGCAAATAGCGGCCATGTATGTGTGCAAATCCATTCCCCAGATCAATTCAAACACGGTGAAACCGAATTGAATGATTTTTTTTACAGAGGTAGCACTAGCAAAGGGCACCTCATATTCATGTTTAATATCCCTATAGCACGTTGTATTTCAACAAGCTACTACAACCAACATTCAATTATACTCCTTGAAAAGGACAAAGAGTTATAACAATACCCATGCATTTAGGAGAAAGTAGGCTATATGTTCTTTACTGAACATCTTGTTTAGTTGAAAAAAGATCTTTACTAGCCATATGTTTGTGTTCGAAATATTAAACACACACGACTATTGGCGTTTAAACTTCAAAATTATACCTGTGTATAGTTCTTATCACTTCTCCTTTACTGTTTGGTCTTCAGGAATTTTAAAAGTTTCAATACCAGCAACAGTATAATTGCATGTACAACTCGTTACACAGCGTGTACGACCCGCTTTATGAAATAACACAACACTTCTCACATTATATGGTACACTATCTAAGGTACACTATTAGCACGATAACCAGCACAAAATCACTCGGGAGGTAGGTTATTGATACAAATTCTTGGCAGTAGAAGCAATTCCGATCCACAAAGGTAAACAAAACCCCGTTACCCCCAAACTGTCCCTAAGATTACCGCCATTTTTACTCGATCCATTGTCGCATTACGGTCTGATATATTGTAGTCAGTCTTGCCTAGGTCAACAACAGAAGAATAATAATAAGAAGAAAACTCGCGCATGGTTTGGAGTTCATAATAAAAAATATATTAAACAAGAAGTTCCGTGACGAACTAAAGAGCCTACTTTTCTTAAAATTTAAGATTCATGCCAATCTATATAGCCTATACCTATCTAGAATAATGACGAAATTAAGTTGGTAATATCGAAATGTCTAATTAATTCGAAATATACCTGGTATAATGTAGCCTAATAGAGCACTATAGTTGGCAGCCTTGGTGACTGAATATATTGTTAGTTCCATCTATTAAGGTACAGAATACAAAATTTGGTTGAAGTCCAATGGATAGCATGGTCGTTACATGCAGTTAGACATTGGATCTATCAGCGAGTGTAAAATCATGTTGGCAACAATGTCATGCATATGTTGGTCAGAAATAATCTGAAATAGTATGATCTCTTTGGATGATAATCCATTTGTTAGTATAGAAGTTACATGTATTTTAAAATCGGACCTATCAGCAGGCTTAGAGTCATGTTGGCAGCACTGACGTATATTAGTTTCTCTAAATTAATCTAGAATGTCAGGTACCGGTACTACTGTATACGTGTGCAAATTTTAAAGCTATTGGCTTACATACTTTCTGATATATTAATATTAGGATAAAAAATAGAGACAGAATTTATCAACAGTTGGCAGCCCTGGTTGCTCTTAAGAATAAGCATAGTCATATCTGTTATGGTACACACAGCACATACGAAATTTAGCTGAAATCCAATTGATAGTATAGAAGTTACATGAAAGTTATTTAAAAATTGGTCGTATCAGCAGGCTTAGAATCACGTTGGTAGCACTGACGTTCATAAGTTACTCCAAATTAATCTAGAATGTCAGGTATACATAGTTTAAAGCTGTCGGCTTGCATACGTTCTGATATATTGGAATTTGGATTAGAAAATAGAGAGAGAGAGCATTTATTAACAGTTGGCAGCCCTGGTGGCTTTTAAGAATACGCTCAGTCATATCTGTTTATGTACACATAGTACATACGAAATTTGGTTGAAAGTGTAGAAGTCATATGCATTTAAAAATGGACCTATCAGCTGGCTTAGAATCATTTTGGCAACACTGTCATGCATGGCCTCCTGGAAAGTAAACTGAAATATTATTATCTATATGTGTGCCAATTTTGGAATATCTCCCATGCATACCTTCCAAGATATCCAACATGGAGCTCAGATTTCAATTGCGGGTTTTCAGCAGTTGGTAGCACTGACATATTTTTCAAATATGGTCTTGAGATATTCAGGTATAGATCTTTACTTATACCAAATTTGGATTCGCTTGCTGCAGCCGTTTAGGAGTTGATAGGGGACATACACACACAGCCAGACAGACAGACAGACAGACATCCATTTTCCCGGATCGATCTCATAAGTCTTTTTTGCTCATTTTTGTAAAATGTGAAAAGTAGGCAAGAAACTGGGACAGCGCACATATGAAATATCTACATATTTCACCGCAGTGATTATGATTGCTTTATTTTGTTTGTATAGGCCACATGTATCATAAGAGCGACGTATTTACTGCTCGGTTCCAAGCTCTGTGAACTTGCGGGATGAAGGGCAGAGGAAAGGTAGGAGCAGGCGAGAATTGAGAAGCCTGTCGACAGCCCGCCGTGTTACCTGACATACTCGTCTATTCCAATACTGATAACATTCGGTCTTTTCTGAAACCAGTGTGGTGTTACGAATAAGTCAGTGAGCCACCGACCAATGTATTTGGTTCGGTACTATGCACGGACCGAGAAACCTCATCACTCGTCAACACCATTTCTTTTAGTCCGCGATGCACATTCCTCTCAGGTTCACGCAGCTTAGACTCGAGCAGTATTCTCTGTTCACTATATCATTGAACCCAAAACCCAGTGGTGACAGCCAAGAATGTTAGCCATTAAGAGGTAAACCTTCTACAGCAGTGATTCCCAACCTTTGTCACCTGACGCCCCCCTTTTCAGATACGGGAGTTCATCGCGCCCCCCTCCTCCCCCCCCTCCCCCTTCCCTACCACTCATCGCTTCTATAACCTCTTCGATTGACGCCGAGGATATAGACCTAATAACACTACATAATGGAATAGGCCTATCTATTACATACTAACTTCATTTTAGCACAATACAAAGAACACACTTTTACAACAAATCCTTAAATAAGTCAACAAATGTCATTGAGAGGGTTGACACTGTGATTTCTCTTGGTAAGATTCGGTATGATCGTTTTGATACTTGACAGAGCACAGCGGAGATCACTTTCAACATCAAGCCGAAAGCGCTGCTTTGTTTCTATGACACTCAGCGTTGAAAATCCTGACTCGCATAAATATGTCTTTGAAAATGTAAGTTCAAACTGTTCAAAGCTTCAAAGAAATCATAAAGATATGCCAATGGGACGATAACATTAGCATGATTTTGCTCCTTACAACACAGCAAATTCCTTATTTCACCTTCAACCTTGCGGCTCCGCAGGGGTTTGTGCCGACAGTTGGCAATTGCCAGTGGTTTTGAACGGTTGACTTGGTACGACAATCACCTGGAGAGATTAGAAAAATGTTTATTTTAGAAAATTGTAATATTCGATTTAAAAAAAAGTTATTTGGGAATCACTTCACACGCCCCTTGATAAAGCCCCACGCCCACCAGGTTGGGAACCACTGATTTAGAGCATCTTACAACACACTTCTCTGATCAATCCAAGTAGAGCTCGTCATTCAAGTTACTCTTGGATTTAATTAAAATATCTGTTTATTAATGTACTGCATGGTCTCTTCTGTACCATAAATTTCAAACACACTTGTCTCATCCTTCCACAATGATCACCAATCAAATAGTTTCCTCACTTTACTATATCAAGTCCTTAACTTTTAAGTGCAAAGGCGTGCCTTCCATTTAATTGCATGGTATAATTAATACAAGTGATCTAAACTATATCAAGTCTGTTATTAAAACTGCCCAAAGGCTTAATTTTCTTCCTGTCAACGCTTTACTAATTAATTGAAATCACTGGGGCCACGTGGGCAAGTTTTACTGTATTTAGAAATGAAATGTTTTCCTTTTGAAAACTATCAGCATTTTTTCTGAAGGAGTATGTAAGTGCTACACTAACACGCACGTTAAGCTAGAAATTTAACTCTCGTACTTGGTTGAATTTCCGTAAACTTGAGTTGGCAACACTGCCTATATACATTTACTAACAGGATGTGTGTGCTTTAGTTTCAGCCACACGTGTCCCATTCTGGCATACTGTATGTATCACCGGCCGAAGTCGTCGGATTTTTTAAGAGCGTTAAAAATCCTTCAGCATGCCTTCCTTCGGAGGGGAAGTAAAGCCGGCGGTCCCATGACATAGATTTATGGCATGTAAAAGATCCTTTCACAGACTAAACTTGTGTATAGCAAAATTGTTTGGTTAGATTTCATCAGAACGCTCTATCCAAGTTCCAACGTTCATCACTAGGTATCATTGATATCTGGTGGCGAAAGTTGGAACTACTTGAAATTGAACGGAACTTGTAGCTCAACCTTTAGGGTGTCCGCTGGAAGCAGCTACAGACTCAGGCAAGCCGAACATGTCCTCGGACACTCCCGGCACTAAAAGCCATACGATAAATAAATAAATAAATAAATAAATAAATAAATAAACCAGGCGACTAATATACAGTACTTGAGGTGCTTGAAGCTCTCAAGTGCGTGCCTTCTTTCATGGAATTTACGAATGTATGGTCTCGCTCTGGACTTGTTTATTAACCTTTATCAGCCATCTAATGGCATAACATAAATTCTCAAATACTCATCACGGTAGCTCATTCTATTTAGAGCCAGGCTTTTCAGAATGATTCATGCTTATATGAAGTGAAGTATTTAGAATATAGTTCAACACCACTAACCGAAAGGTCCGGTAATCCAAACAGTTCTAATTAATAGAAGAATATCATAAATGATTTTATGTTCGACCCTGACTATTATATGTCTGAAAACTGTATCATAATGATGGTCATTATAACACTATTTTTCATTATGAAACAGTTTCTCCCACCAATCACAGCTCAAGACACAGTTGTTCGACCAATTAGATAAGGATACCTTCGCGCATGCGCTCAAAATCCAACATGTCTATATAAATTACCGAAAGTGCACCGTCCATATGTTCGCGTAAATAAACTGGTGAATATGAGACAAGAAATAGCACTGTACCTTAATATCCCCAAATCCAATTTCTACACAGCGCGTGACATTTCGGAGACATTTTTACTAAATACTGGTGCTCAATCTGCACATATGGCATTGAAGCACACAGAGCGCATGCGTCGGTCGGTCAGAAAGCTTGGAAATCAGAGATATAGGCGACCACCCAGCGCAGCACCCGATCAAACAATTCTAGTGACAATCTCAACAGATATGTATGAATATTTATGTTCAAATATATAATAAAGTTATAATTATCGTCGAACATAAACAGTCGTATGCAACTCGCCTATAATGGTAATTAAGACACTCGTATGGAAATAATAAAACTCGCATACGCTCGTTTTATAAACATGCTCGTGTCTTAATTATAGCCATTATAGGCTCGTTGCATAATGTACTATTTTAAATGAATAGAAGCAATAATTTACAAGAATTATTTTAATAACACTGATATTCAGTATATACGTGTTGCTCAAAATTTGCCTGCAATATTGAGACACTACAGTGTTAATATGAACGGATTCTACGAAATTGACTCAGGGCTCAAGTGTTTTCCGAATGTTACTAGGCAGTTATAGTCCGATATTGTTGTTGATTGATTTACGAGATTTGTGACATCTGGTCGTGCAGTCCCGTGTACTCGGATGTGTGTGTAATTTGTCTGATAACCTGCGTTGTTGTGTTGGCTGTATTAGTATGTGTATTTGTAATTCAGATGAGGATTGGGAACGAAGGGGCCATGGCCTTAAGTTAGGAACTATCCTGTTTGCATGGAGTAGAAGTGGAAAACCACGGAAAAGCACTTTGAAGGTGACTGAGATGGTAATCGAACCCTCCTCTTCACAATTTGGCCTCACGAGGCTCAGCCTCAGACCAGAATTAATATTTATTGCCAGAGCCGGGAATCAAATCCGGACTTCTGAGGGCCACAGCCAATATTGCTACAGCACGAGATGGCTTAGTTGGTAGTCACGTGGACTCTGTAAATAGGCATATGCCTACTTAGGTCTGCTGAACACACATTGCACGCGCAAAATCTTATATATAAAAGTGAAAGTCTATATGTATGTATGTATGTATGTGGGTGGGTATGTGGATTTGTTCCGTATACAAATCTACACCGTTCCACCAATCTCAACCAAATTTTGCTTACACATAGTTTAGGACCCAGAAGGAACGGCTAGCTTCATGAATTTTCGATAGTCTTTCTCATTCTTCTGATTTCGGCCTTTTTGCACTAGAGCAAAGACTACAGTAATAAAGTCAGAAAATATAGCCTACTGATAAAATAATGGCAAAACCGGCCATCTCCATGGCAACTCTAGCTCAAGACGGGGCCACCAAGTTTCTATCTATCTCGGTAAGAGGCCATGCTACACCCACTGCCAGCCAGCTAGATCACATCCCTCCAAGCTGCTTTAAACTGCCTGTCCATTTAGCACAAGCTAGGTTGCAGCATCAACCCACTGTGATCGCCGCGGCATTTACACTGCCAGCTGGATCGCATACCTCCTGGCTGCTTTAAACTGCCTGCCCATTCAACACTCAGACGCGTACTGGATATACTGTATATTAATTCACCGCTAGGTTGCAGCGCCAACCTTCCGAGGATTTTTAAGGGAACGATACCTGAAACGAAGGGTTTTTAACTTTGTAGGCTTAATATCGAGATTGAACAAGATGTTCAGTAAAGAACATATAGCCTACTTTCTTCTAATTGCATGGGTAGTGTTATAACTCTTTGTCCTTTTTAAGGAGTATAATTGAATGTTGGTTGTAGTAGCTTGTTGAAATACAACGTACTATACGGATATTAAAAATTAATATGAGGTGCCCTTTGCTAGTGCTACCTCTGTAAAAAAATGCATTCAAATCGGATTCACCGTGTTTGAATTGATATGGGGAATCGATTTGCACACTTACATGGCCGCTATCTGCAAACTATTGGGCTTATGACCTTGTAGTTCTGTCAAAAGATGCTTCCCACAAAAAGGTGTGTTGTTGCAAAATTTGGCAGAGATCAAAATATGATGAGGTTGGTCATAATTTGATTTAAGCTTTTAACATTTGGGTGGCCGCCATTCCGTTTCCGTCAAGATGGCGCCGATATAAAACATGACACTGAGGTTCCCTTTGCTAGTGCTACCTCTGTATCAAATTTCGTTCAATTCGGTTTAACCGTGTTTGAAAAGAAAAGGGGAATCGATTTGCACACATACATGGCCGCCATATGCAAACTATCGGACTGATAACCTTGTAGCTTGGTCCAAGAACGCTTCTCACATAAAGGTATGTTGTTGCAAAATTTGGTAGAGATCAGATGATTAGGTTGGTCGTAATTTGATTTAAGCTTTTTACATTTGGGTGGCCACCATTACGTTTCCATCAAGATGGTGTCGATATAAAACATGACACTGAGGTGCCCTTTGCTAGTGTTACTTCTGTACCAAATTTCGTTCAATTCGGTTTCACCGTGTTTGAAAAGATAGGGGGAATCGATTTGCACACATACATGGCCGCCATCCACAACTTATTGGGCTGATGACCTTGTAGCTCGGTCAAAAGATTCTTTATACACAAAGGTATAACGTTGCAAAATTTGGTAGAGATCAGATGATCAGGTTGGTCGTAATTTGATTTAAGCTTTTGACATTTGGGTGGCCACCATTACGTTTTCGTCAAGATAGCGGCGATATAAAACATGACATTGAGGTCTCCTTTGCTAGTGCTACCTCTGTACCAAATTTCGTTCAATTCGGTTTCACCGTGTTTGAATTGATAGGGGGAATCCATTTGCACACATACATGGCCACCATCCGCAAAGTATTCGGCAAATGACCTTGTAGTTTGGTCAAAAGATTCTCCATATATAAAGGTATTATGTTGCAAAATTTGGTAGAGATCAGATGATCAAGTTGGTCGTAATTTGATTTAAGCTTTTGACATTTGGGTGGCCACCATTACTTTTTCGTCAAGATAGCGGCGATATAAAACATGACATTGAGGTCTCCTTTGCTAGTGCTACCTCTGTACCAAATTTCGTTCAATTCGGTTTCACCGTGTTTGAAATGATAGGGGGAATCGATTTGCACACATACATGGCCGCCATTCGCAAGGTATTGGGCTGATGACCTTGTAATTTGGTCAAAAGATTCTTCATACATAAAGGTATAATATTGCAAAATTTGGTAGAGATCAGATAGTTAGGTTAGTCGTAATTTGCTTTAAGCTTTTGACATTTGGGTGGCCGCCATTTCGTTTGCGTCAAGATGGCGGCGATATAAAACATGACACTTAGGTGCTCTTTGCTAGTGGTACCTCTGTACCAAATTTCGTTCAATTCTGTTTTACCGTATTTTTAGATGATAGGGGGAATCGATTTGCACACATACATGGCCGCCTTCCGCAAGGTATTGGGCTGATGACCTTGTAATTTGGTGAAAAGATTCTTCACACATAAAGGTATAATGTTGCAAAATTTGGTAGAGATCAGATCATTAGGTTGGTCGTAATTTGCTGTAAGCTTTTGACATTTGGGTGGCCGCCATTACGTTTCCGTCAAGATGGCGGCGATATAAAATATGACACTGAGGTGCCCTTTGCTAGTTCTACCTCTGTACCAAATTTCGTTCAAATCGGTTTCACCGTGTTCGAATTGATAGCGGGGGACAGACATTCAGTGGCTCTCAGTGGAGATGTGGAGATGAACCCAGGGCCGAATAAGGTGTGTATAATTTGTGATTCGAAGGGTCGTGTGAATCAGTTATTTGTGACATGTACATCTTGCCACTCTCAAGCGCACCGAACTTGTGCAAAAATCAGTGCTTCAAAACACAAAATAATCACCTCTGGGAAACAATCGTGGCTATGTTGGAACTGTTCTTTACCTCAGTTCTCTAACTCATTTTTTAATACATCGACACAGAGTGCAAATAGTGTAGATAGTGACGTAACACCCTCGGATGGCAAAGCATTGTCCATTTTTTCCTTCAATGCTCGAAGTGTAACATGTCCCTCCAAACAACCGGACCTGCGTTCTTGTCTCACAGCACTTAATCCGTCAATTGTGTGTTCAGGGGAGACATGGCTGAAAAAATCCACTAACGACCCAGAAATATTTCCGGTAACATACACCATGTTCCGCAAAGATCGAACCTGGACATCAGGGGGAGGGGTACTAATAGCCATGAAACCAGAGTTAAGGCCTGTTCGCCAACGGGAGCTTGAAACTGATGCTGAGGCTGTGTGGGTGGAATTCACGTGTGCGAACAATACATTTCTAATAGGCTCTGTATACCGTGCTCCAAATTCAACTCGGCACATCAATTATGAACTTTTGGAGTCCCTCCGTCGTGTACAATACATCCAGCACAAATACAAGGCCATTTACATAACAGGCGATTTTAATTTAGAAATAGACTGGCAAAACTCTCCTCCCACTCCCAAGGATCCCATTGCTAATGAATTCCTTACCGCATTCTACGATTTATTCCTTGACCAATTAATAACCGAAGCAACTCGAATCACACAAACTACACGCTCCACAATAGACCTATTCCTAACAAGCCTTCCTTCCTCCGTACAGAAAGCTGAAGTCATACCCGGTTTCAGTGATCACGCAGCCATCTTTACCACATTGCATTACAACAAACCACGCAGCAAGAGCACAGTGAGGACAGTATACAATTACAAAAAGGCAGACTGGAAATTGCTATCATCTTTATTCCTCAAACACCTTCCCACCCCATGTATTCTGGACACCAGCGACATCAACTCAGTGTGGCACGCCTGGCGAAATTGTTTCTTTGAATGTGTGGATATAGCTATACCGAAAATAACCATTAGTGGGAAGAAAAATTCTCCATGGGTGACGAAGGAAGTCATAAAATGATTAGGAAAAGGAACGTTTTATACAAGAAATGGAAAAGTTGCTCAACTGACATCATGTTGGAAAAATACAAGAACATCAGGAACCAAACAAAGAAATTAATTCGCGAAACATACGACAATTATATTCACAAAATAAGCAGCACCAGTGAAATGTGGACATTTTTGTCCAGAAGACGCGGCACCGCTGCGCCAGCCTCATTTCACTGTAACGGTACATTCCTCAGTGCACCCCAAGATATTGCAACAGCGTTCAGTGACAGTTTCAAGCAGAACTTTTCTAAGCCGGATATGACCACGAACCTGCTTCTGCCAAGGTCATCACTTCCACCCCTCCCACTCTCCAACCTGTACTTCACAACAACTGAGGTGATTCAGAGCCTACGGAAGATTAGACCACATGCGGCGACCGGCCCAGATGATGTTCCCGGACGGATCCTGCTGCAGTGTGCGGAAGCATTAGCGCCCTCTCTGAGTGCGTTATTCAACCTGTCTATCAACCAAGGTTCTGTGCCGTGTGGGTGGAAATGTGCTAACGTGGTGCCAATCTATAAACAAGGTGACAGAGAAGATGTTGCAAATTACAGACCGGTGTGTCTAACATCTATAATTTGTAAATGTATGGAGCGGCTAGTAGCAAACAGTGTGCTGGAATTCCTACGGGAGAACAATCTGCTCGACCCAAATCAGCACGGTTTTCTTCCGGGTCGTTCTTGCACTACTCTATTGACAAAAGTCATTGATGAGTTTCAGTTCTACTTGAATCAGCCAGAAGTGAAACAAGTGGACTGTATTGCACTGGATTGGGCTAAGGTCTTCGATCAAGTGTCTCATGAAAGACTTTTGTTAAAGCTACAGCAGCTTAACATACGGGGTAGCTTACTTGCATGGGTGAGGTCGTTCCTCGAGGGTCGAACACAGTGTGTGGTGTACGGAGGAGCTCGATCGCAGGCTGCTCAAGTTACTTCTGGAGTGATTCAGGGCTCTGTGATCGGACCTCTTCTCTTCACTATATATGTGCTCGATCTTCCTGGCTGTGTCACCTCATCAATGTCACTATATGCAGATGACACCGTGCTATACAGGGGCATTAAATGTGAAGAAGATTCCCTCTGTCTTAAATCAGATCTGGACAACTTATCGCTGTGGTGTTCTGTGAATAATTTAAATATAAATGTACAAAAATGTAAATACATAAGAATAACCAGGTCACAAAAACCCATTGAGAATGAATACAAAATTATGAACAGTGTCATCCCACAGTGCACAAACTTAAAGCTATTAGGGGTAACAATCTCCGACACCCTGAATTGGAACATGCAAAGTGAAGAGGCAAGATGTAAGGCCACCAAAGTTCTGGGTTTCTTGTACAGAAACATGAGAGGTTGTAAACCTAGAGCCTTCAGGATGGCTTAC
Source organism: Meconema thalassinum (assembly GCA_946902985.2). Lineage (NCBI taxonomy): Eukaryota > Metazoa > Arthropoda > Insecta > Orthoptera > Tettigoniidae > Meconema > Meconema thalassinum. The sequence goes on from OX336391.1 coordinate 492,469,812, forward strand.
ACATGCATGGTCCGTCCGATATTAACGTACGGCTTACCTGCTTGGCATCCCACTACAGCGGAAAACATGAACAAGCTCCAGCGTGTACAGCGCCGCGCAGAAAGGCTAATAGCTCGTTATTCCCCTTCCCCTTTGTCAAAATTTCCATCTATAGAGGCAACAGCCAAACAAATTGATCTAATTTTTCTTAAAAAATCCCTTACAGGTTCCATTAATATTGACCCTTTTTGCCGACTGTCATTGGCATACCGCTCAGTTCGGAGAGGACGAGGTGTAACCCTCGTTCCGCCCTTCGCACGTAGCAATGCTTACCTGACAGGTTTCTACGGCCGCTCTGCGCGGTTATGGAACGCGCTGCCAGGGGATGCCAAGATCTTGCCTCTTAGGAAATTCAAGCCGTACGTAAAAAAGTACATTGTATAAATAAACGTATGTATGAGTGATTGATTGTCTCGCTGAATGAATGAGTATCTGAATGGAATGAATGTATGTATCGCGTGGTCGAGGTTATGAAAGTGCGTGCGTGAGAGAGTGAGTGAACAGGAAAATGTACTATGTCAATATTCTAAATATGTAAATACTGCAAATATCTTTGTAAAACTTGTAAATATTGTTAAAACAAATGTAGATGTAAGCTGTGCCTGTGAAGCATGAAATATGTATGTGGGGCTTGCCCTTTTTCACTAGGCCTTCCATACTTCGTGTACGATTTATGGTAAATAAATAATAATAATAATAATAATTCAGAGTACACACACTAACACACACACACACACACACACACACTCACTCACTGACTCCCACACAGACAGACACACATTTTTTCGCCCTGTGTAGATCTAATAAGTCTACTTTCATTTTTTGCAAAAATCGAAAGTAGGCTAAAAAACGCGAAAACATGCCACTAAGTTAGTTCTTTTGTTATTCAATCAGCAAAACGTATATGCTCTTAATTCAGACACATACTTACGAGCAAATTTTCAGTATAAAGGAAAGCGAAAAATACAAAACGAAGGGTTGTCAAGTTTTGAGGCTTAATATCGAGATTGAAAAAACGTGAAAACATGGCACTAGGTTAGTTCTTTTGTTATTCAATCAGCATAAAGAATATGATATTGATCATTTAGACTTTCACGGCCCGTGACACTATCCATAATGTAGAATTTTGGGCTTATGCCGTGTTTTATTAAATCAAACTCGACGCGTTTCGAAAGAAACCATGCCTTTCTTCATCAGGAATGAACGGAAACACGACTAAATTGTTGCTAAGAGAAAGCAACAAAGAAACTAAAAAAGGTGCCCTAAGATGGACGTCATTTTAGTCCCTTGTTAGGGACAACGAAAAGCAGCAGTGTATTACTTTCTGAGGGTTCTGATAATAGGTAGCCAGGACTCACTGAGATTGTAGCCGGTGTCGTAGTTGAAATTACCTGAGTGTTTACGTATTTCAACCGCCTCCCTGATAATTCTGGGACGATATTGCTTTATACGGGCAAGAACATCCACTCCTTGGAACATGACATCATGGCCAGGTGTTAAAGCATGAATAAGCCATTTCTCATTAATCACACCATTTGTGCGGGGTTAAAAATCGTAAGTATATTTGACTCCAGAATGACTTTATATTCCAAACATTGAATAATTTAAATATCGTTTCCTTTCAAAAAGGTAGATGCAACAATTTAAAAACGTCTAAATTACACCCATTACAACAAAAATGAAGACTATCAGGAAAGTACTGGAATTGTGAGACTAGGTCCTTGTAAAATGTGCATATACAGCCCTTTTTTTGTTATTGATTCATTCTCTACTACGTTATTGTACTCCACAGTACCGTTCGCCTAGATTTACAGTGAGTTAATATTGCACTTGATTAACTTCAGAGCCCAGGAGAACTATGTTTTAAACTCACTTAGGGGCAAAGTGAATATACTTTTGCGAAATATATTTGCATGTATCTTTCTATAACAAGTAAATACACCCCCCGGCCAACGCCGGGTAAAATAGCTAGTTGTGTATAAAACCATAAATTAGCATGGCAGTTGCATAGAATCATGTGGGTAGCACTTACTTTGACGATTTACTTGTAGTGATATAAGCCATTTTTCAGTGTTACCTATTTCTATTAAAGAAAGATTTTCAGTTGGTCAACACAAATTGTGCCAAATTACATAAGGCGGGAATCAAGTATTTACATACCGTAAAAAATAAGACGAGTAGATAGCCACTAGGAATTTGGTTGGTTGGTTTCTCAGTTCAGGGGCTGCGACAACGCGGTCATGTAGCCCTATGTACTTTGGATGTGTGTAGAATATGTCTGACAACAGGTGTTAATTGTGATGGCTGTATTAGTGTATGTTATCTGTTTTTAATTCAAGTATGGACTGTAGACATTCAATTTTCAAGTAGTTCCTACTTTTGCTACCAAATGCCACCGTCAACCACAACTAGTTGTGAACTTGGTTACTGGATGACACCGCAGTCGGCTCCTGGTGACGAACGTTGGAACCTAAGAGCGCTAGTCAAATCTAACCTATTACTTAGCTACACAGAAGTGCAGTATTAGTGGAAGGTTCTTTTACATGCCATAAATATGTCAAGGGACCGCCGGCTTTACTTCCCCTCCGAAGGAAGGGATACTGAGGGATTTTTAACGCTCTTAAAAAAATCCGACGACTTCGGCAGGGTTTGAACCCGTGTCCTTAGGCATAGACGCTCAGCATGCTACCAACTACGCCACCGAAGCCGCCTCACTAGGAGTTTAAAATAGTATACTTTATTTGTACCCGACTGTACCTTGCTTTTGGTTTTTCTTTTCGATATTTCCCGAACCAATCATCGGAGATGGTCATGTGGGGGTGTAAAATTACTCCAAATGAAGCCCCTTTTGCCATGGACCACTTAGTTTCCCAAATTTTACCAAAGGGCTTAACTACATGGGAGGGACCCATTTTATTTGTACGCGACTGTACTTTGCTCTGGGCACGTGACTAGTGGTGAGAGACTGGCGAGCTTTTTAAATGATTATTTACTCTTGATTTAACCTAAGAACCTAAAACTAGTAGGTGATCGCCACAATAATTTTGGGAATGAATATTGATACGAACATATATGTGAGCTCATTTTACTGGGCATGAAGCCTTCTTTATCGTGGATTTATTTGTACAAATTTACCCAAAGGGCCTAACTACATGGGAGGGAACTATTTTATTTGTTCCCGACTATACCTTACTGTTTTTGTTGTTGTTGTTGTTGATATTTTACGAACCCCTTATTGGAGGAAGTCGTGTCAGGGGTTTTATTTAATGGCGTGACAGCCTCTTTCCCCAAATTTAAGCTAAGGCCCAAAACGAGTAGGTCATTGATTTTTTTCTAATATTTCCCGAACCAATTATTGGAGATGGTCATGGGAGGTGTCAAATTACTCGGGATGAAGCTCCCTTTGCCAATGATTTATTATTTAATTATTATTTGATCATTTATGTATTTATTATTCTTATTTATGTATTTATTCAATTTATTTTTATTTAATTATTTAATATTATTATTTATTATTCATGTAATTTTTATTTATTATTATTATTTTTTTTTTAAACTTTTGCTAAAGGGTCTAACTACACGGGTAGCACTCACTCTATTGGTACCCCGACTATACGTGATGCTCAGCTTTTCTTTCTGATACTTCCCGAACACATGCAAAGGGTCCTATTACTCGTGTTGAACCCCCCACCTTTTTCTACGGTCCATTGATTTCCCCAAATTTAGCCAAAGCACCAAACTGTTAGGTCATCGGCTTGTTATATTTCGCGAACCCGATAACGTATAGACTTGTGTGAGAGCTCATTTTAATCGTGATTATGCCTTCTTAACCGCGGACTATTTTTGTTTGTTTTTAAATTTGGCCAAAACACCAAATGCTAGGTCATCGGCATGTTATATTTTGCGAACCTGTCAACGTACAGAGTCGCGTGGGGGTTCATTTTACTCGGGATAATACCCTCTTTGTTGTGGCCTATTTATTTTCCTAAATGTTACCAAAGAACCAAACCACTAGGCCATTAGTCCTAGATTTCGGAAACGAATAATGATGGGGACGTGTGTGAGGAGATGACGTTATAAGGACACAGTGTTTACTATGCCCGATAGGTGGGGGGAAATATCATTAACAGGTTGATTCAGGATGGACGTTTAATCTAATATATAAAAGTGAAAGTCTTTATGTATGTATGTATTGAACCACCTGTCCTTATGAATCATTGCTAGGTCTTTCTTTTCACAATCCTAAGTATTTAGCCTTTTGTCAAACTGCTGCAGGTATTTCCTCATTGTCTCCAACCAATGCTTGAAATTTCCTCATCTCCGTCTGGCTATTTTCATGATGCTGGTGGAAATATTTATTAATTGAAGAAATAAAACATCGAATCATTTATCCATCAGAGGGTAAAGGGTTCAGTATGTATGTATGTATGTATGTATGTGGGTTGGTTCCGTATACAAATCTACACCGTTCCACCAATCTCAACCATATTTTGCATACACATAGTTTAGGACCCAGAAGGAACCGCTGGCTACATGCATTTTCGATAGTCTTTCTCATTCTTCTGATTTCGGCCCTTTTGCACTCAAGCACAGGCTAATCAAATCATAAAATATACTCATGAAGGAATGGCAAGGCAGATAGTTTCCATGGCAACATAGCTCAAGTCGAGACACGGCCGACTAGATGCCAATTGCGCTCTGCACTACCGGTATAGAAAATGAGGATCTTTACTTAAAATCCCGTTAGTTACTCAAGTGCTCACACAGCACTGTCAACCCAGTTTAGCATAACAAAGACTTGCCACTATCTCCTTTCTACTATATATTTGTCATATACCACCTACTCACTCACTCATTTATTCATCACGAAATCTCAGAAACCGCCGAACGGATTGGAATGAAATCTGGAATGAAGCTTCCTCAAGGGCCGCAAATGCCCACTAAGTGAGGATTTTTGGATATTCGGGTTCTAAAGGGGTGTTAAGGGGGTAGACCTGCATTTCATTGAATAGCAATATCTCCCGATTGGTTTCATTGGGGGATGTGATACTCGGCATATAAACTCATCATTAACAAGATGTTCCGCGATGAACTAAAGAGCCTACTTTTCTTAAAATTTAAGAATCATGCCAATGATTAATCTATATTATGGATCTATTTAGAATAATGACGAAATTAAGTTGGTAATATCGACATTTCTAATTAGTTCGAAATACTGTATACCTGGCATAACGTAGCCTAAGAGAGAACTACAGTTGGTAGCCCTGGTGACTGAATATATTCATAGTTCCATCTCTTAAGGTACAGAATACAAAATGTGGTTGAAGTCCAATGGATAGCATGGAGGTTATATGCAGTTAAACATTGGATGTAACAGCGCGCGTAAAATCATGTTGGCAACAACGACATACATGTATTGGTCAGAAATAATCTGAAATAATATGATCTATTGTTGTGTCAATTTTGAATGAAATCCATTAGTTAGTATAGAAGTTACATGCATTTTAAAATTAGACCTCTCAGCAGGCTTGGAATCATGTTGGCAGCACTGGCGTAGGCCTATATGTTACTTCAAATTAATCTAGAATGCCATGTACTATACGTGTGCAAAGTTTAGAGCTATTGGCTTGCATACTTTCTGATATATTGATATTAGGGTAACAAAAATAGAGACAGTATTTATTAACAGTTGGCAGCCCTGGTTACTCTTAAGAATCGGCATAGTCATATATGTTATGATACACATAGCACACCCAAAATTTGGTTGAAATCCAAATGATAGTATAGAAGTTACATGTATTTAAAGTTGGATCTCTCAGTAGGCTTAGAATCATGTTGGTAGCACTGACGTATATAAGTTACTCCAAATTAATATATAATGTCAGGTACTATACGTGTGCATAGTTTAGAGCTGTCGGCTTGCATACTTTCTGTTATACGAGTATTTGGATTTAAAAAAATGAGAGCATTTATTAACAGTTGGCAGCCCTGGTGGCTCTTAAGAATAAGGTCAGTAATATCCGTTTATGTGCACATAGCACATACGAAATTTGGATGAAATCGAATTGATAGTGAAGAAGTTATATGCATTTAAAGTTTGAACCTATCAGCAGGCTTATAATCATTTTGGCAACACTGCCAAGTATGGCCTGCTGGAAATTAAACTGCAATATTATTATCTATACGTGTGCCAAATTTGAAATAGCTCCCATTCATATCTTCCAAGATATTCAACATGGAGCTCAAATTTCCATTGCGATTTTTCAGCAGTTGGTAGCACTGACATCATTTTCAAATATGGTCGTGAGATATTCAGGTATAGATCTTTACTCCTACCAAATTATGTTTCGATTGCTGAAGCCGTTTAGGAGTTAATAGGGGGGGGGGGCACACACACAGCCAGACAGACAGACAGACAGACAGACAGACAGAAGGACATACAGACAGACACACACACATTTGCCCGATCTCATAAGTCTACTTTTTCCTCCTTTTTGCAAAATGTCAAAAGTAGGCTAAAAATAAGAAGACACGTGTCTGAGGGTTTTTCGATGTGGTGTATATTATGAGGTGAAAGGGGTGAAAAGTGGGGATTGAAAGATTCCTAACGGAGCGTGTATCTCTTAAACGACATAGGCGAGGAGTTTGAAACTCAGCGAAAAAAAAATCAACATAAAAAAAGAAGTAAATATGTGTTGACCGTTTTTTTTTCATAAATCCTATTTAAGGGGCCCATTGGGAGAAATGAAATTCGGGGGGGAACAGGAAAGAGAGTGTCCTAACTGATTGACTGACTGACTCACTCATCAAATTCAGGGGGAAAAAACTACTTTAAAGTAAGTAAATAGCTGTTCGACAGTTTTTTTTCATAAATCAAATTTAAGGGGATTTATGGGGAGGGGTGAAATTCTGAAAAAAGAAAATTGAAAGAAAATGTCCTGACTCACTCACTCATCATCGCTCAGCCAAAATTATTGAAGTTAGAAACATGACAGTTTGGGGATATGTTCATTGTATGTCAAAACCGTCTACCAAGGGAGGATTTTCGGATATTCAGGTTCTAAAGGGGTCTTAAGGGGGTTAAACCTGCATTTCATTGAATAACAATATCTCCTGATTGGTTTCATTGGGGGATGTGATACACGGCATATAAACTCATCATTAAAAAGAAACAAGGCACGTGTCTGAGGGTCTTTCGATGTGTTTATGATGTGACAATAGGAAAAGCGGGGATTGAAAGATTCCTAACGGAGCATGTATCTCTTAAACGACATAGGCAAGGAGTTTGAAACTCAGCGGAAAAAATCAGCATAAACAATAAGTAAATAGGTGTTTGACCGTTTTTTCATAAATCCAATTTAAGGGGCCCATGGGGAGGGGTGAAATTCTGGGGGGGGGGGGGGAGGAAAGAAAGTGTCCTAACTAATTGACTGACTGACTCACTCATCAATCTCAGGGGGAAAAACTGCTTTAAAGTAAGTAAATAGCTTTTCGACAGTTTTTTTTGATCAATCAAATTGAAGGGGTTCATCGGGAGGGGTGAAATTCTGAAGAAAATAAAATGTACTGACTCATTCACTCACTCATCATCGCCCAGCCAAAAATATTGAAGTTGGAAACATGACATTTCGGGGATATGTTCGTTGTATGTCAAAACCCTACACTAAGGGAGGATTTTCGGATATTCAGGTTTAAAAGTGGTCTTAAGGGGGTTAAACCTGCATTTCATTGACTAACAATATCTCACAAGTGGTTTCATTTGTGGATGTGATACTCGGCATATAAACTAATCATTAAAAATAAGCAGACATATGTATATGGGTTTTTCGATGTGGTGTATTATTATGAGTTGCAAGGGGTGAAAAGTGGGGGTTGAAGGATTCCTAACGGAGCGAGTAGGCCTATCTCTTTAACGACATAGGCGAGAAATTTGAAACTCAGCGAAAAAAAATCAGCTTAAAAAGTAAGTAAGTCGGTATTCGACTGTTTTTTCATAAATTAATTTAAGGGGCCAATGGGGTGGGGTGAAATTCTGGGGAAAATATGAGAAAGTGTCCTAAGTGACCGACTAACTCACTCACTCATCAAACTCAGGGGAAAAAGACAGCTTAAAAAATAAGTTAATAGGTGTTCAAGCGTTTTTTCATCAATCCAATTTAAGGGGCCCATGGGGAGGGGTGAAATTCTGGTAAAAATAATTGAAAGAAAATTTTCTGTCTAACTCACTCACTCATCACCCCAGCGAAATTTATTAAAGTTGGAAACATGAAATTTTGGGAATATGTTCGCTGTATGTCGAAAACGTCAACTAAGGAATGATTTTTGTTTATTCGGGTTTTAAAGAGGTGTTAAGGGGTAAACGTGCATTTCATTGAATAACGATATGTCATGAGTTGTTTCTTTCGGGATGTGATATTCGGTATATAAACTAATCATTAAAAATATTCAGACATATGTCTAAGGGTTTATCGAGGTGGTGTATATTATGAGGAGAAAGGGGAGAAAATTGGGGGTTGAGGAATTCTTAACGGAGCGTGTATCTCTGAAACGACAAAGGTGGGAAGTTTGAAATTCGGCGGGAAAAACAGCTTAAAATACAAGTAAATAGGTGTTCGACCGTTTTTTCATAAATCCAATTTAAGGGGCCCTTGGAGAGGGGTGAAATTCTGGGAGAAAAAAACAGGAAAAAAAGTGTCCTAACTGATTGACTCACTTACTCACTCATCAAAGTCAGGGGGAAAACAGCTGTAAATAAGTAAATAGGTGTTTGATCGTTTGTTTCATAAATCTAATTTAAGGGGTTCATGGGGAGGGGTGAATTTATCAAATATAAATGAAATAAAATGTCCTGACTCACTCACTCTCTCATCATCGCCGAGCCAAAATTATTGAAGTTAGAAACATGAAATTTTGGGGATATGTTCGTTGTATGTCGAAAACGTCCATTAAGGAAATAGTTTTGGATATTCAGGTTCTAAAGAGGTGTTAAATGGGTAAACGTGCATTTCATTGAATAACAATATCTCACGAGTGGTTTCATTTGGGGATGTGATACTTGGCACATATACTAATCATTAAAAATAAGCTGACACATGTCTAATGGTTTTTCGATGTAGTGCATATTATGAGGTGAAAGGGATGAAAAGTGGGGGTTGAAAGATTCCTAACGGAGCGTGTATCTCTTAAACGACATAGGCGAGGAGTTTGAAACTCGGAGGAAATCAATCAGCTTAAAAATAAATAAATAAATAAAATAAATAGGTGTTCGACCGTTTTTTCATAAATGCAATTTAAGGGGCCTATGGGGAGGGGTGAAATTCTGGAAGAAAAACGTCCACAAAGGAAGGATTTTTGGATGTTCACTCTCATCGACCAACCAAAACTATTAAAGTTAGAAGAATGATATTTTGGGGATATGTTTGTTGTGTGTCGAAAACGTCTACTAAGGAGGGATTTTTGGTTATTCAGGTTCTAAAGGGGTGTTAACGGGGTTAAACATGCATTTCATTGAATAACAATATGACACGACTATGACGCGAGCGAAGCGAGGCTAAAAATGAGATGGTGTGTGTCTGTGTATTACTCAATCACGCAAGTACCACTGGTCCGATTTACATGAATTTTACATGGAAGTAGCTAATTTACCTGGTTACCATGTAGGTTACTTTTGATTTCAATACTTTGCACTATTTAAAGATGGCGACTATTTTAGTGACGTCACTACACCCTTTGGTTTCAAACTTTCATATTTCCATTTCAAATAAAAAGAGAACGCTAAGAAATAACAAACTTTTGATGGCATATACTGAACCCATGTACCATTGGTTCAAGGGGTCGAATCCATGTATTATGGTAAAAAGAAGGAAGGAAATATACAGTCTTCAGTGGAACATAGGAAGACTTTATACAAGAGGGCGAGCATAATGTTGTGCAAGAAGTAAGGGCCCAGGTGGCCAGGAAATGATATCACGCATGACGCACCGATAGGAGCCGATCATGGCTATAATTAGAACGAGTGGAACTTTCCGTTGGGAGTGACTGCGAGCATGATTCGGAAATTGATCTTACGTTGCAGTAAATTGGCATCGTCGCAGTTTTGCAAGAAGAAGAATAATTAGATTTAAAGCACTTGCGAGCATATAATTAACTAAAGAAATACATCATTGTGAATCATTTCGGAATAGAGATTTTTGTGTGGAGAAAAAGATTTTAATAATTGCCTAGAAAAGAAGTGCAAACGTGGCCATACGTCATAAAAAGTTCCCCGAGACCCGAGATGGAGGGGATTAAAAATCAACCTCAACACCCATGTACCTCAAGAGTAAATTTCATTTAATATCTCGGAATTGTACGATCGATTTTCACGTACAAAGAAATCAGTTTACGTTTAGAAAACAAGCTTTCCAGAGATATAATTTTTAATAGTGTGCGACCATTACTTCAAAAGTTGGTTCTGAAAAAGACACGGATTTTATCGTTTTGTCGCCGATTTGTATAAAAGCCCTGGCCGTGCCAGGCAAATCATGCAGTTTTAGTCCGTCCAGGGGGCGTGACGCTACATCACATCTAATGCAGTCTACGAGCACTCCGCGAGCGGAGGTGCTGCATCAAAGATATTCAGTCTTCGTGAGCGTAAAGTCGCCGCACGCTAGATCAACCAACAGTATTTAATGCAGTTAAGAACAGACCTCGTGCAGAGGTGCTGCATCACATCGTATAAGCAGTTTCGGACAGCCCGAGGGCGTCGCTGTATCACATCACATCCAGTTCCGTGAGCGCCGAGGCGCGGCACGATGAAGCATCAGAGTATGAGAAGTATCATCATAGTATCGCCATGTGAAGACTTAGGAAAATCCTAATACAGGATTTAGTTCCGCCAGTATCAGTCTTATAGTGAAAGTTCCGTAATACAGTCAAAATAGGCTGCGAACTTAAAAGAACAGGCGATAGGTCTTCAAATAACAGTTTAGTAAAACGACTGAAAGTATCGTAACGTTTGAAGTACCAACGATAGAGAAACGAACAGTTCTATTAAAAGTTAAAGAACCCGATCAGGGTCGACGAAATAAGTGCCGCCTAGTATTCTGAATAAGATAGGGTCTAGAGCGAAGAAAATAATAAGGGAAAATTTAATCCAAGACATTGTCTCACTGGAGACAAACGAACAGTGATTAAAAGCAGTAAGGAAGAGCAGTAAATGCTAGAGAATCATAGGTCACCGATAAATATTCGAGAGGCCGTAAATAGGACAAACTGTATCTAGACAAAATAAATAGTGTCTAGAGAGAAACGACTTCGAGCTAGTTAAAAATAAAGCCGAATAGTCAGGAAACCGGATCTGAAGAATTACCGTTCCAGGGAGGGGTAGATTGATCGAGACTTTCAACTTCATACCAGATAGGGAGCCGACATCTAAGAGTTTCACCCTTGGAAACGGGAAGCAAGAAATCACGTGTGCAAGGCCTAATCAAAGCCTCAGTGATTAGAAGCAGTGTAATGTAAATATAAAATTTGTGTTAGTATAGTAAATTTTAGTGACTTTATTTGTATATGATAGAAGAATACAGAATTGTATTCAAAATGTTACCAGTGTTTAAGGTATATAAGTTATATGTGTGTCAAGAAATGTCAGTGTGTGACATGGAAATAATCAAGATGGCTTAAAACACATTAAGTGGGCGAGATGAAACATCGTTGGAAAATAGGTCGGATGACCGTCTTATCATGTGAGTAACCATTTCATTATGTTATGTGTTGGGGAATATTTGTGTACAATCCACCTGAGAATGAGAAATAGGGATGTTTTTGAATAACAAATAACAGAATAATAGCGCGATCTGAACGATAAAAATTGAGAAAGTATAAAATGATTATGTGAAATGAATAAATCCCTCAGAGGAAATGTATGAAATAAAATATCAGTGTATTTGATAAATGATTGAATTATATGAAAGCAAGCGTAATAATAATAATAATAACAATTATATAAATGAAGATTAAGTTGAATTATATGAGGGTAGTAGCTTTTGAGCTCCTGTAAAAGAATAAATACATGTTGTGAATACATGGTCTTAAAGTATAGCGATTATTGTCACGGGAGAGGATTAATATAAAATTGAATGTAGAGCAAATGTTGATTTTGAATTTATCAGTTCTTTGGAAGACGCTTGGCCGTAAAGTAATGTATAGCGCATGTCGCGCATTGAAGTAATTTGTCACGCTAGGAAGGCGTTGAACCTAAATATACTTGGTAAATTAATTATGAGGGGCAGTTGATTGCGGTAATTGAGCTATGATAAGTCCTCCATATAGTGATATGATCACGAGGCCGTTGTGTGTATTTTATAAAAGGGTGCTATTTATTGTATTATGAGCGCCGGTTAGAAAAAGATCGCCCTAAGTCGCTAATGTTGTAAAGTCCTCCAGTATGGGATGTGGTTCCCGAGGCAGTGAAAGAATCGAACCCAGGTTCGTCTGTGTGAAGCCCCTAAATATTGTTGTTGTATTGAATTATTATTACTCATCAATGAGGACACTTCATAATTAATAAATGCCAAGGTTACGAGAGTGGTCTATGAACCTAAATAATGTTGTTAAAATAAATGAATGAAAAGCCAGGTCTGTTCAAAGAGCTGCGGATAAGAAATAGCTGTTTAAAGCAGAGTGTAGCCTGTCTCTGTGGGCGAGACTTGGGGTTCCTGCTCCCGAACAATAAATCACGCTGAGTGGTACGGTCCGACCCTTACTATTAACGGAAGTGCGGTAGGTCGGGTGACCGTCTGTTTGAAGTAATAATGCACCATGAGTGTTTAGAGTTTGTTAATGACCCGAGATTCGAACCGAGGTTCTTGTAGATGAAAGATACCGCTTGCAAGTTCAGATCGTTGCTTTCTTATGAGATAATGGTCTTTTAAGACAAATAAATATAAATCCCTAATGTAACGTTATATTGATGTAAGAATTCACGAGTTCAATGAAGACAATTAGATTTCGGGAGTGATCATAATTTTTGACATGTTCAAGTAGTCTTCTATAACTCGGGAGTACACAAGTGTTTTCCCAATCACTGTAGTGAATTTGTTAACTTGAGAGAGGTGGTAACATAAGAACATTGTGAAAAGTCCAAAAATTTAAGTGAAGGAGTAACAGTACTTTAATAAGAATTACATATTGTTTTGATTATAAGAAACTCATATAATAGGAAGTGAGGTGTTGTATAAGAATAACACAGAGTATGTTAAAGTATCGAGCCTATTGGAGCTCTAGATTTTATGGAATTTTAAAGGGATACTTTATGGAAGTGAAAAGAAATGTAAATTTGTTGGTTTATAGGAAACCATTTATTATGATTTAACCTTTGTTTGTTTATATATTCCTTGTTCACTCTGAACAAGTTAGAAGTATTGGTCAGTATTTTATTTGTTTATTTTGTTGTAGCGCCATATATTTTGTTAATTAAATGTTTTATAATAGGAGTTAATTTTGTTTATTATTTTGGAAGTGTATCCTCTATTTAATCCAAAATGTGTAGGTCACAGAGTGGGAGAACATACCATAACCCCGAAAATCCCGATTTGAGCATTGCTGGCATACTGTGATTTGCATATTTCTTGCTGAAAGGGCACAATACGAGGTTTAAAATTACATTTTCTATCCGAAAGGTATCTCCAACGGTTAGCGAGTAAAACCTAAATTTGTGCTATAAAACACGGTCAACGCCGAGCGGTGTAGTTGGACAAAATGTTCCATCCTTAATCTTCCTCTGCGCAGCACCTCGCCTATCCCCTGTTTTAACTGTCACCTTCACATTTAAATTTATTTATGACGCGTAGCGAAGCACGGTTACTTCAGCTAGTATTAAATATGTTTTATTTATAACAGGTACTGGACAGCTAAGTGCGAGTAAGTTACAAATATATTTTTATTTAACTATGCATTTAGTTTTACACAAGAAACCAGCTGGAGATTTTAATGTTCCTATTTTCTTTAAGTCTCTGTATTTCATACACGCACGGCTGTACAAGACTAGCCTTGTGCGACCTTGTAATATGAATATGCCGACCGGAAGGGTTAGATTACAGACTAGACGACTCTTGTTATTGTCTATTGAGGTAAGATCGTAGAAATCGGTTAGCCATTTTGGTTTCTGTACAACAGATGCATACATAGAGACCGGTTGACCATTTTGGTTCCCGACATTGATTAAAATAACCTGCAGAATGTAACCTAAGGAATTTAATATTTCTTTCTCTCTTTATTTATTTAATTAATTACAGTATTTATTTATTTCCCAAAATTCGAAAGTAGGCTAAAACTTAACATAGATTTTTAACAAAGTTGAGAATTGTTAACACTTACTTGTGCCAGGATCGTCTTTTGTCGGTCGACCTTTCTTGGTTAACTCTAATTTTTTGCAAAACGGACGGTATTAGAATACTAAGTGTCTATGATGTTATTACTACGATCCCATGTAGAGCTTACCAAAACGCTGTTGTGTAATCGGTGAATGCTAGTCAACGAGCGATGACTCTTTACTAAAACCCGTCACACGGTGCCTGAGAGGTTTCCTAAAATTCCCCAGAACTTCCCTAAATGACCCTAAAATTCTTCTGATTTCCCCCATATTTCCTAAAATTCCATAGATTTACCATAATTCCCGTAAATGCGCCTAAAATCTATTATATTTACTCAAATTCCTAAAATCCATAAAATTTACTCAAATTCCTTAAAATTTATTAGATTTACCCCAATTTCCCTAATAGGCTATTCTCTTTTCACGTTTGTTATCTTACAAGATTTTTTTTGTGGTTTCCCACACTTTCCCACTAGCAAATACCGAGACCGTGGCATAGACCATGACCTCTACCTTACACCTTTTTGCACAGTTTTATTTACCACTATATGTTTGTCACGAGCTAAGCATTAGGAAGGACATCCGGTCGTAAAAACTATCCGGTACCCGAACGGTTTATTCTAAAATTTTATACATATTTACCCAAAAATATAGAACTGTTAACACTTACCTGTACCGAGATGCTCTCTCTATTATTTCTCTTGTTGATATCTGTTGGGCAACTTTTGTTTTCTTTTGCACAAGTAAACGGAGCTGATTATTGCGATATCCCAGGTTTAAGACACATAGACCCATATACACGGGACTAAATGACCAAGATGTCAAAAGTTTTCTACAAACACGCACACACAACTATACAGAGCTAATGACTGCGATATTGCTACATTTGTTTTGTACACGAGACTAATGAGCGGATTACCGATATATTTTAATATGACAACATACTAAAGTACATGATGCTGATGACCGAAATTTCCCTAAACCTTAACACACGCACATACATGTAAATACACGAGCCTAATGACCATATTATCCAACACATTTGACTACATGCGACTACACACACCAACTACACTGGGCAGATAATTGAGTTTTCTTAATTTACGAACAAGCAATCTCTATGTCGGAACAAAACTGCGGCTCGCTACTACATCCAGCTGGGTAAGCCGGAAATTATAGTCATCTGAAATCTGATACAATGTGCGTCATTGCAAGAATAACACTGTATTGTAACCATTGACTCAAGACATAATTCGTGACTCTGCGAACAAATGTAATTCTGGTCTCAGAACAGGAACGATGTATACTAATAGTATCGTGAGACAGTACTAAGAAGACATGGGTTTGATTTCCACCTTAGCTACCATAGGACTAGTTTTCCGTGGTTTCCATTCTCCATTGGGGCTGGGTGGGGCAGTGGTAGGTTGCTTACCTTTTAACTAAGCAGAAAAGGTTCAATCCCCCGGTTAATGTATTGTTACGGCTGTGAGTTTGTTTCGTCGCTTCGCCGCATGAGTCACAGCTGCCCCGGACTGTGCTCTGCCTCAGTGTATTACGTGCGCCTTACGCAATGGGCTGCGCGGGCAAAGGGATGGTCCAGAATATTCGTGACCCAGCCAGTGATGGGAATCTCGAGAAGCCGTGAATCCTGGACGGGTCTAGAAGCATTCATTGAGTCACCAGCCTGCGCTATAAGAGCGACCTGGCCCGCGAGGTGGACAGTATTTTTCGAGCTAGTGAGAGCTTTTACCTGAGCGACAGTTGTTGGTGACGTGACTTGCGAAACCCTAGTGAAGCTGATTCTCTTGACAGCGAAGGAGTGTGAAGCCTACGGAGAAACTGTGTCTTGAGCGAGTGTGTTTCCAGTGCAACAGAGGTTAGTGTGGTGAATTGCGAAAACACCGGGGGCTGTTTCCCTAGCCAGCGGACAGCGAAGCAGAGGGTAGTGGTGAGTGACTGGCTATCGTAAATAACTGTAGCTTGCGTATTCAAGGAAGTGTTGCAGGTAGTTCTATCGAGGCCACCGGTCTCATTAGGAGGGATTAACTTCTGTGGCTTATTGACAAGTGAAAGGCAAGTGTTCCCTACGAGAGGAAACTAGAGTGAGATACTAATTGCTTGTATTTGCTATTTGTGTGGTGTATCTTTCTGGCCCGCAATAAAGCTAATACGTTTCTTTAAAGGAACAATTTGTGTTGTGCTTTCTACCCACCGTAATCCAGTTAACGGAAGTGCCACTAGGGGGTGGCACGTAACAGTATGTTAGATTTTGGAATTAAAATTTTACATCCTGTGGTTCGGATTCCACGTACAACTGGAGATCTCTCAATACCTCTAGGGATTCAAATTTTGTGTGGTTTGCGACGACGGGACCCTAGCTGAGTCTGGCATTGCTTTCACTTACTTGTGCTAAGCTCTTTTTGTTATCTTTTCTGTCGATCTCTTTTCGTCAACTATTGCTTTCTTCCGACCCCAACCATATTAGGGTATCCGAAACCTAGGGAGTCTCTTATTTTCTATAGCTACTTACGATACTAGCTAATTACCAAGCCATAATATAGCCTTAATTGTTAAAAGTAACTGTTACCAACTATGGATATAATAACACAGGTTATCTGACTTACATTTAAATACCTTTCATTTACCTGTAAATTACATAAAATTAATTAACTTTTCACAAATTACCCTAGATTACGGTAAATAAACCCCAAAACCTGGAGTTCTTTAAGATCATGGTCTAATTGTACATGTACAAATCTGTCATGTAACAGTGGATAACTCTATAGGAGAATAGTGAGGGAACCCAGATCACCCATATTAAAAGATAGTACGGAGGTATATGTGAAGCCTCAGTGGCTTAGGCGGCAGCACGCCGGCCTCTCACCGCTGAGTCCGTGGTTCAAATCCCGGTCACTCCATGTGAGATCTGTGCTGGACAAAACGGAGGCAGACAGGTTTTTCTCCGGGTACTCCGGTTTTCCCTGTCAAAATTTCATTCCAGCAACACTCTCCACTATCATTTCATTTCATCTGTCATTCATTTAATCATTGCCCCAGAGGAGTGCGTCAGGCCTCGGCAGCCGGCACAGTCCATATCCTCGCCGCTAGATGGGGGCTTCATTCATTCCATTCCTGACCCGGTCGGAGACTGGAAGCAGGCTGTGGATTTTCATTTTTCACGGAGGTATATGTGCTTATACATTCTTTCGCTTACAAATAGTTAATTTCTAAATATTACTATAACCTGTTAGGCATATCTTTACTTTTCTTACCCTCTACAGTTAAACTCGTTAAACACTTAGGTAATACCCCCTAAGCATTTTTTTTATCACAGGTTTACTAATATGTAAGTCGGTTGATATAAACAGGCTTATGTAATGTGTTAATTTACAACATAGACTTCATTGTATTTTTTAATGTATACCCAACCATTTGTTTTAACTACTTATATTAGTTATCCTAAGCCCATGTATTGGATATCATAAATCTAGACAGCTTTTACTTTTATATAGCAAGTTTGGCCTAAATACTAAGGGATGCAGGGAAAAGTTTTATTGCTATACTAACTGATTTTTTCTTGCACAATACCATAGATTGCAACTGAGAATCCATAGTTTAACTAAGGTTACTTAAAATGCCATACGTGCTCCAATGTACTTTTTATACCTAGCATTATATTGCTTAATGCTCTTCCGCTAGACCACTCAGATTATGTAAAAGATCCCTTAATTTAATTAATTACATACATTTTTACAAAGATTGTTTCTAGATTTTCTCAAATCCCAGCAAACTTTCAAAAATTAGCTATATTTATCTAATTTTCTCAAATTAACCGGAAATTGTTCTAAAAATATAAGATTCCACAAAGGAACCCAAATGAGACAAATCTTTACAAATTTAAGCAGATTTTATAATATGGTCCATACATGTTGACTATCTTAGAAAATGCTTTTCTGTGGTTTACCACATTCCCTACAGACAAATACCGGAAAATTACATTTTAACTCACTAGATCCCACACCTTACAACTCACAGTTGACTTTTATTTTTCATTAACCCTAGATAAGATAAGTGGTTGGAACACCACATTTCTATCCAAGTCTTATAAATTTAAAACATTTCGGTGTTAGTTTATTTTCCTCAGGGGGGGGGGATTGTTGAAAAGCGTAAACTTTATCAAGGTCGGAACACTCTAGAACCTCGTTTGGGTTTAAGAGCTATTGAAATGATTTAGGGGTTTCTTAACTACACTTAACACTATACTTATTAAAACACCCATTGGATACAGGGGCGTAGCTACAATGGGGCAAGCGGGGCACTGCCCCGGGGCCCCCGAGTTTAGGGGGCCCCCAAACCGTAAAAGAAAAATTATAAAAAAATAATAATAAATAATGATGATGTTTTTTCTGTGCACAAGATCTTGAAACTGCAACCAGACAAATTGAGATACTCAAGGAGATAGCTGAAAACACAGGTATGCAAATTTCCTTTGAAAAAAAAAAACAGAATATATGAATTTGGACAACTGGGATCAGGTTCAGGAAATGAATACTGATTATGGGACAATTTCTAGGAGTTATAAATTCCAGTATTTGGGTGAAATTTTAACTCCCAATGCGAATGATAAATTCGCCATTGAAAAAAGGGCTAGGAAAATGGATATGGCATTTAGACTTTACATCAACACTTATAAGTCCAAGTCCCTCTCGTATCAGACCAGGAATAGGCACTATAACAGAGTGCCTCTATGCGGCAGAAACTTTAACAAGCATGGAAATTGCTGAAAATGAGAAAAAAGAAAGGAAATTCTTACGAAAAATTTTAGGTCCCAAAAAATTACCTGGGGAAGAATATAAATTTAGAATGTGATCTAACCAAGAACTGAATAACAAGTTTGAAGGGATTTCTGTCAGTATAAGGAAAAGACGGTTGATGTTCTATGGGCACGTTAAGCGATTGGGGAACGAGAGGTTGGCTAATAACATTCTTAATCTGCAAGAGAAGTGGAAGGTACAGCCCCCATGGCTTCAAGAGGTCTATCAAGACTTAAAAAGGGCAAACATAGGATTAGTCGAAGTGTGGGACAGGACAGGACACAGTTCTAAAGTTGCAAGTGTGAAGGATCCCCCCGAAAAAAGACTCGCTCTTTCAGTGGAAGACCGATTGTGAAGGAGCCATCGAATGAAAGATCTCTGGCAGGAATCTAAACAGCAAGGCAGAAACACCTTGAAGAAGATGAAGACCTCAATAATGGTTGTGTATTTGCAGTCCATAGACGGCTGTATCAAAATAAATAAATAAATAAATAAATAAAAATAAATAAATAAAAGTAGTACTAGAAAAAATATTTGAGAATTCAATTTAGTTCAGGGGCCCCAATTGTACGGAACTACGCGTCTAAACTTGGTGTTTAGAAACTAGTCACGTTCAGTGCAATCTGAATGTAAGATATATCCATTTGTGTGGTATTCTATGAGTATTTTTTTGATAGCCGGGCGCCCGACCCAGGTGTCGGACAGACAATGCATTTTTCCCTATTCAGCGCATGACCAGGACTTATCGCTCCATCCCTTCCCCCTCCACTGCGACATCACACCACAGCAATGCACAGTAGCCTGCAGAGTAGTAGCAGTAGTTTAGTTGGTGCGTCGCCACAGCGGTTATGTTTCAACGGACGACCATCATTGGTTACACAGCCTTTTTGTCCCGTTAACCAACCAATAATCAGATAGTTGGCTTAGTTCAACAGTTAGTTGAATCTGTTTCTACAAATAAAACACTGCAATCAACTATAAACCACTACACTAAATTTTATTGCTCAATATGATTCACTATGTATATTTTTCAACAGTCTGAAGTACATAAAATCGATGCTCCGACCACTCATAGTGGTCTTTCATGTCTTGATCAGTCAGTTGATAATAAAAAGGACGCAGTAAGCTCGACTGCAACTGAACACGCTGAAAATTATGTTTTGCGAGACAAAATTGAATTTCCCAGTCCCGTCAATAATCCAGAAATGAAAAGGTTAATCATAGCATCAGGACCTTGTCAAGCTCGAGGTCCCTTTCCAAAACAGCCTGATGAACGAGGAAGTAAAAGATCATTTTCATCTAATTACTACAGTTTTATAACAGGTTCTGGGATGAAATGTAACAGACTCTGGATTTTCTATTCGCAAAGGTTAGACCGTGCCTACTATCAACCATGTTGGCTGTTCCCGCAACATTTAGAGAACATTTTCGGTAGTACGGGACTAAACGACTGGAAACATCTTTGTGATAGAATTAAAACTCATGAACAATCGGATGACCACATATTTTCTTGTGTTATATTTGAGAAATGGAGGAATGATGAAACAATGATTGATGCTTTACAAAAACAGTTAAAAGAAGAGAAAAATTACTGGAGGAACGTCTAGAAAGAATAGTTAACGTTTCATTAACTTTGGCCACCTGTAACCTTGCTTTCTTCGGAAGAAGTAGTAAAATGGAAGATCCAAATAAAGACAATTTCTTGGCTATAATAGAACTTCTGTCTGACTATGACCCTCTACTAAAAACCCTTTTGCAAAAGCCAGCAGAAAGTGTATACCAATTAAACCCTAGCATCCAAAATGAAGTTATTTATTTGATGGTAAATCAAGTACTGAAAGAAATCAAATATGAAATACAGAGCTCTCCTTCTTTCTCTGATATTATGGATACAACTCAGGATATAAGTAAAGTTGATCAGTTAAGTAAAGTTTTCAGGTAGGCCTTCGTCAAAGTGGTAAATTATGAAAAAATAAACCCAAAGAAATAAAGATTTGCGAGACGTTTACTTCTTTTACAAAAGTTGAAGTTCAAAGTATGCCGGCCCCGTGGTGTTGGGGTAGCGCGCCTGCCTCTCACCCGGAGGCCCCGGGTTCGATCCCCGGCTCCGTCAGGGATTTTAAAACTGACGTGAGGGTTGGAACGGGGTGCACTCAGCCTCGTGAGGACAATTGAGTAGCTGTCTGACAGTGAAACAGCGCCCCGATCACGAAAACCAAGATTAACGGCCGAGGGGACCCGACGCGCTGATCACGCGTCACCCCAATATCTGCAGGCCGAATGGCTGGGCAGCGGTCGCTTGGTCGGCCTTAGCCCGTCATGGGCTGGATAGTGCCAGGGGTTGACTTTGTTGACTTTTGAAGTTCAAAGTGCATTTGGGTTGGCAAGTAGAATAGTGGAATCTATTAAAGATAAAGGTCTTGAATTGAAAAAATGCCGTGGCCAAGGTTATGACGGCGAAAGCGTAATGAGTGGAGTATACAATAGAGCGCAGAAAAAGATTCAAGAAGTTGCGCCACATGCATATTTTGTACCGTACATTGTGCAAGTCACAATTTAAATCTGGTGTTGAAAGACGCTGTAGAAGCCAGCCGTGAAATATCACAGTCTTTTGAGGATGTAAAAATGTCTACAACAATTTTTGGACACAGTATCAAACACTGGCTGGGGCTGCAAGATGCATCTGAAATTGCAAACATAACGTTAAAAACACTCAACCCAACAAGATGGTCGGGAAGGTACGAAACAGTTCTTTCTTTAAAGGAGAGGTTTGGCGATTTATTGAGAGAGCTAATCAAACGTATTTTGACAAGTAATAAGGCAAAAGAAAGGAATGATGCAATAGGATTGAAAAATAAAATTGGATGTTTTTAATTTGTGCTTCTGTTAGTTGTACAAAAAACGATTTTGCAGCAACTGAGCATCGTATTTAAATGTCTCCATACTGAAAATACGGATATTGTTTCAGCGTTTGATCTATTAGGTAATGCTCTCTTAGATGTTACAGAACTAAGATATTCATTTGAGGACCTTGTAAAAGAAGCTTCAACTGTGGGCTCCAAGTGTGGAATTCCTTGTGACATTTCTGAGAAAATACTAAAGCAAGTTAAAAAGCATTTTGATGAACTTAGTGTATACCACCGATTTCTCAATCCTGAAACTAGTTTTCGGGTATCTGTGTTTTACCCCATGATTGATACAATTATGGCTCAGTTAAACAGCAGATTTGAAGGCATGAAGTTAGTTATTAATGCCTACAAAGTTGTTCAGCCTTATTTCTTGAACAATGCTTCTGATGACGAACTGATTAAAGAGCCAAAAGGTTTCGCCGAGATTATTTCTGATGATGTGTCGCCAACATTTCTTGCACAAATTTCTAGCGTGCGTGCATCTTTTTCCTTTAAAATTAAGAAAATGTCCACTGTTAAGCAAACTGATAGACCTCCTCTACATTGAAAATCACATTCTAGTTGCAAACTATCCTGACGTGTGTACTGCTTGTTTTATGTTCTTGACTGTACCTATCAAAGTGGCTATAGCAGAAAGATCTTTCTCCAAGCTGAAAATTATCAAGTCCTACCTAAGAAGCACAATGAGCCAAGAACGTTTAAGTAGGTTGACCCTTTTATCGATTGAAAAGCTCGAAAACTTACCTAGGTAATTAACATGTTTGCAGATGCAAAGAGTAAGAAAAAAGTTTTGTGTAAATTAGGTTAGTTGATAAGTTTATTTGTTTTAAATAGTTTGTTTAATACTAATAATAATTCATTTTTTGTAAACAATGAGTAAAAATTTATAGATTTATTTTATTTATAATGTTGAGCTTTCGACCAGGCGTGTATTTTATTTCTTAAGCCTAGTAGGATACTTCATAGACGATCCTATCTGTTCCCTTTGGTTTTCTACTCTAGCTTCATTATTGTCAGTAATAAAAGAACAAATATGTGCACTTATAATATACAGTATATTAACATGCAGTTTTCTTCTCTTTCTAATTGATATTTGTGTAGACGTAGTTTTCTTATTACGATATCACAATTTCACAAATTGAAAAGCTATAACTGTTATATATCATAATTATTTAGGACATTTTATGGAGTCAACAGCCAAAGTATACATCAAATATTTCTGAAAAAGGGAAGTCGCAAGGAGGAATTCGAGAAGGCAGTCACTTTGATAAGTTCTTATCTTCAAACATTATTAATATTCAAGGTCTACAGTTAGGTCAGGTTTTCAAAAGATAGTGAGGAGGCCCCATTTGACCTTTTTGCCCCGGGGCCCCCTCAGGTCTAGCTACGCCACTGATTGGATACCAGTTTGATTGCCTTTTTTTTCCCCCAAGGAGTCTCTGATCTGTCAAGTAGGGATACCTGCATCACTCGCATAGGTAAACGGATATTATTTTTAGCAGGTTTAAGAAATACAAGTCAAGCAGGTTGCTAGCTCATACATACCCAGATTTCCAGAGAGTGGAATTTTTAACAAGAATGTGATTTTGCCCCGCTAGACTACAAGGATGTGCAAGACTTAGCATGTAACTAAGATACACACTTTTATTACATTATTACACGTATTATCGGCTTCGGTGGCGTAGTTGGTAGAATGCTGAACTGCTATGCCCAAGATAGCGGGTTCAAACCCGGCCGAAGTCGTTGGATTTTTTAAGAGCGTTAAAAATCCTTCAGTATGCCTTCCTTCGGAGGGGAAGTAAAGTCGGCGGTTCCATGTCATAGATTTATGGCTTGTAAAAGATCCTTCCACAGACTAAACTTGTGTGAAGTTAAAATTGTTAGGTTAGATTTCGTTGGAACGCTCTATCAAAGTTACAACGTTCACCACTAGGTATCATTGATATCTGGTAGCGAAAGTTGGAACTACTTGAAATTGAACGGAACTTGTAGCTCACCTAATGTCCGTTGCTCACGGTAAAACGTTTCTTAAAATTTATTTTACAACTAATTTTATAAAAATTTGACGAAAGCAAGCTGTGTTGTTCACGGTAAAATTATTTTATAAAATCCGTGGATCTATCAGGATCGCCATCTAAGGATAAATATCTGAACCAAGAATCAGCTGTTCAACACACATTCGTTTGAGAGTATGACTCCAACAAACAAAGCAAAAATTGCAAAAATTGCTGCTTTAGCTACAGTTATATGTCGCACAGTGGTAAAAAGGAAGAAAAGAAATGCTAAGAAGTCCTGAATTCGGGAATGGATAAAAAGAAGAGAAGAGTAGAGGAATGCTGTCCTTGGTCGAAAATGAGTTGAGGTTAGAAGATCAGAATTCATATAGGAATTTTCTAAGAATGGAGGAAAGCAGTTTAAAAAAACTGCTAGATCTTGTTGGTCCCAAAATTATTCGACAGGACACTAACATGAGGCAAGCCATTCCTCCTGAAATGAGACTTCAAGTGAGTTCGAAGCCCGTTTATCTTCGCCTTCACATCAGCCTGGCTTGTGTTCGGTCGAATTTGTGAAACATATTCGACGATTGAGATTTCTGCCTCCCTTCTTGCATTTCTATTGTGGTATATGGGCGTTTTAACCCCATACAAACACTGATATATCTGGTACTCGTCCAGTAAAACACCAACAGCTTCCTTAGTACAGCCGGAGCCTGCCATTTTCGAACTGTTTGTTTACAAGCGAGCTTCACAATCTTCTCATCATGTGGCGCCAGCGTCATCTTCATGTCAGCTTCCCTGATTGGTTCGTTTCGTAAAATTAATTTTACGGAATAGAACATGTCCTATTTTATGGAAAGTTTTATCAAAGGTTTTATAAAACTTGAATTTGACCGAGAGCAACAGAAATTTTATAAAATTAAATTATTGTACAATAAATTTGAAGGAAAAATTTACCGTGAGCAACGGGCATTAGGGTGTCCGCTGGAAGCAGCTACAGACTCAGGCGAGCCGAACTTGTCCTCGGACACTCCCGGACTAAAACCCATACGATAAATAAATAAATAATTACATACATAAATTAGGCAAGTATTACAACTCTGCCAAGAAATTTAATTCTGTGGGCTGGAACGGGGTACACTCAGCCTCGTGAGTCCTCGATTCCTACCTCAGCCATCCTGTAAGAGGTCTTTCGTGGTTTCATCATTTCTAATTCAGGCAAATGCTGGGATGATACTTAACTTAAGGTTATGACCGTTTCCTTTTTTATCCTCATTTCGATTACAAACACAATTCACAAGATTACTTAAATAACAGTTCAGTTTGTATTGCTTCTGTTTACAATATATGTACTGTATATCTTTTATAGTAGGCACATGGCTAACCATAGCTTGTCGTGCACACAAATTGAACTTTAATAATTTTATTACAGTAATAAGAACAGTAGAGAGAAATCCAAAGTGGATTAGCATTTCCAAGGTGGAATTTGCAAAGTACCATCAGGGTTGGTAGTCACATGAACAATTTCTAGACAGGGTACGATTTGCACACATGTTTCAGTAACGCAATTTATACTGAACTCAATTTATAGGGGGAGCGATTTTTATTGACATTGATTTATACAAGACAAGATTTATAGTGGGTGCAATTTCTTGTGGGCGCAATTTAAAGTGGACGCAATTCATTGTGGGGCGCAGTTTAAAGTGGGCGCAAATTAAAGTGGATGCAAAATAAAGTGGGCGCAGTTTAAAGAGGACTCAAATTCAAGTGGGGGCGAATTAAAGTGGGTGCGTTTTATAGTGGACGCGATTTAATGTGGGCACGATTTATAGTGGGTACGATTTACAGACCACTAAAAGTACAACAGCAGGTTTCGTAACGTTTAAAATATTTAAAAAAATGTACTTACATAACAGACTACACACGAGGTTGGAAGGAAATTATAGTTTCACCTTGACAACATACTGTATATACTGTACCCATGTGAGTAATCTCGTTGGATAATATGCATCTGCCTCCAACTAGCATCAGCTCTCAGGCGTGTACGGTAACCCCAATTTTGCAGTGCATATTTTGGATTTGAGGCTAAAAGGTATCAACTCTACAATGATAAGGCACAACTCTATTCTAAAACTTTAATCCAGTAAAATAAATCATGGCTTCAAACACAAAACAATACCCAAAAAAAGCATAAAATAAAGCAAACAAAATTTTTACTTCCACAATCCACAAATAAACAAATATGAAATCACAACAAAGTCATACCTAGCCATAATGCTTTACCCTTCTGTGAACTTCACAAGGATATACTAGTGCGCTGATGCACCTACGACTTCAAAACACACTGTCCATTAACATAACAGTCATACAATGTGACTTCTTTAATATTACAACAAGGATTATTCCTTAAACCTCTTTACGTTAAACAATTATGTGTGCCGTGCGTGTTTTAATATTTTTCTTCTCACCAATGAAATGCTTTGCATGCATTTACCTATTTGGACGTTGCACCAAAATCAACGTGCAACTCCATAATTATGTAAGCTACCCCCTACACATCCTTCAATTATATGGTTTCACTGCGTGCTGTCTGTGATTCCTAGATAAAACGTTACGTTATAGCTTATGTCGGATTGTACGATAGACTGCCTCGCGCTCATGGCGATTGGCATCTAGTAACCAACTACATGACTTGGTTCCAGTGACAGTACAAATATATCATGTAACTATTCGTCAGATAGCTAAATTAATGAACCATCAGGATTAACTACAATTATCCATGTGTTCACAAACCACATGGCTATAATACTCAACATAACAATCTTGCATTATATGTCATTTTAACAAGGTCTAGAATTTCTTCCCTCTTTTACTTGCCTGAGCGGTCCGGGTGGTTGGCATCGACCCTCAGCTAAGGAAATCGCTACACAATAGAAAGTGGGATGGGTCGTTCCACCAATTATCTCGACCTTTCTAAAAGTTTGAAAGCTTCCCTCTCTCTAAGCAGTGGAGATTTACAAGACAAATACTGTGTCCTGACCGACACATATGTTCCCAAAGGATCTTAATTGACTATTATGCCAACAGGTATTGAATGAGCTTTTGTAATTATTCCTACGTCGAGGATAACGATTAATTAATGGCCTCACATGGGTCCATTCAACATGAAGGTTCGGGGTTCGTAATGCATGAGCCTGGCGGTTGACCGATGTCTCAAATATAATATAGGCGCACAAAACCACTGTCGCCATGAGTTTTCGCTGCCCACGAGCGTACATAACTCATCTATAAGTTCTCGGGAAATCATAGAGCTGCGAGGTGTCCCTGTTTCCTCGACTCTTACAAAGATTCCAGTCCGGAACACATTTCAATCCTTTCTTCAGAGTTAGGGTCCTACACTAAAACTCCGGAATAAATAATGTCTCCAACAATGTCCACGACATAGGAGAATTCATACGTAGAATAGACTATCTGGCCCCTAATGCTCCATGCTACGACATTCCGACCTCTAATATTAAGAGAAATCTAACATTTACTCTATAAGCTTCTCAATTAAGCTGCAAATTCAATTCAATAAAAGCTCTTTCATTACTGGTATCATTACCGAATATATGCAATATTCTGATATAAAACTTCTTTCCATAATTACTGAAATGTAACCTCATTGTAACATCTTCCTGCTTAGATTGATAAGTCTTGCACTTAGCGTTAATAATTCTCGCTTACAACAATTTATTTGTTTCCTGATGTGTTCATTCATACTCTTAATAACCATTATTATTATTATCATCATTTCTCACTGACATAAATGACCAAAATCATCCTTTATTATTATTATTGAAAATCTCATTGACATAAATGACCAAATCATTATTTATTATTATTCTCATATAAATTACCAAAATTTCCGACATAGCTAAACGTTTTAAACTCGAACAATCGCGTTCGTTACATTTACATAACTGATTGCCATTCTTAATTCATAGTGGGAATAATTACTCCACTTAATGATGCAAATCATCATTTCAACTCTATAAAAATCAACTCAATACTGATTAAACATGGAGGATCAGCCTCCTAACTGACTTTTACTGGCATCTATAAGGAATTCACAATATCTTTACGGAATCACAGACATGCATCGGTCCATACTTCTACATGATCATAACCATAATTTGTGGGGTACTTACATCTCTATAGGCATCTAAGGTGGCTCCGACCAATCATATTCTTCCATGTCGCCCGCCATAATGGGTTTAACGCGACATATTTCTCTTGTTTACACACATTTGATTACACATAATTTCTATCACCAACACGACACGTTGCATACCTTTCAGGAAGTTATCACTCCCCAAACATGTGAAACACTTCATCAAACACTACTTTAAATGATATTTTTACATATACATTACACTGAACACTCGTCACTTATACACACTTCAATGCTGAAATTCCCTAGCAGAGATCGAAATTGCAGGTGTCGACGGCATCTGACGTTACCAACTCCTGATTGAAAGTCTGGTTATCTGCTCTCGGAACTCTCCAACAGTTTTATGACGATCATTACTCCTACAGTAAGCGTCCTGCGTTACATCAATACGCTTGCTCCTAAACATGAGCGTTAACATCTGGTACTCTCATGGCAATACCAAACACTTAGTAAGGTTTCTTTAGCGCATTCTATCGTTGTTACACACATATACGATTAGTTAATACTATACACACTGCGCTTAATAAAGTTCAACACTTTCACAAATAATTATATACAATATTTCTACCGTTAGTCTATACGGTGCTTCGTAACTGAACACGTCATAGTTCGTGCTGCTAATTATGCCTGTATCACGACTATTATTCATACAAGCATGTTTACTGTTTCTTTTACACATACCAGTCCTTGTTCGGCGTCTCGATGAATAGATCCGTCATGCGTTTTGCCTTGACGAACTTGCTTCAACCTGGCTGTAGCTGACTGAAGTTTCACTCGAAGACTGCACGTAGCTTATTTGAAGACTTCTGTCTGCGGCTTACACGCTGTCTCGTACTGCTGCATATTTGCTGCATACTGATTGCAACTTATTTCCATTGTGCTACAATTGACAATTGAGTAAAACTGTAACTGGCTGTAACTGCGCTTGGCGGCATGTAGACTGAGCTTGACTGCGTCTCGACTGAGCTTCAAGTGAGTTAGAACAGAGTAACACTGAGAACAGAGTGAGTTTCAAAGTGAGGTTCAACTGAGTTAGACTGAGCTTGACTGCGTTAGAACAGAGTGAGTTTCAAAGTGAGGTTCAACTGAGAGCTCCTCCTGGGGTCTACTCCCTTATATCGGATTTCCACAGAAAGTAGAGCAACATCTTCCCGCGTAATCTTCGCTCCTCTCACAGCATGATTCAGGTCTTCAAACCATGATCATTGTGTTCCTCTCTCTTCACAGGTCCCAAAACTATCTGTGTGCAAAGGAATCGCTCGTTCAATTAATTAATATTAATTCCTTTCTCCATGGCGTGGGACGCTACCTAGTCGGGAAATCCCCTACAACATCTCCACATCCATCCGCGAACAATGGTCGTTTTACAGTCCTTACGCACATCACTAAATATGCACCAATTTCGCAGGTAAAAGACTCTAAAATTATCTTCTTGCCAAGATATTCACCTGTGTGCAACTCTCATCTCGATTCGTTACTCCAATCACGAGTAATCAATGATTTTTCTGGGCATTTCTCCGCCCCTCCTCTAAATCTATTCTCCGTCGGGGAATAACTGTGTCATTATTCAGGCCTCTCCCCTGCTCCAGACGACATAATGGGGTGACAGAGATGGACGTGGCTCCACTGGGACCAACCCACAATTCTGGGCCGATTAGTAAATGTCAGCTCTGCCCTCCTCTGTGCTTCAAACTCCCAATAGCTTACACCAAATCGTCTTATAATGATATAATCTGCTCATTATTTCCTACATTATTTTAATAAATAATGCCATTTCATCAAAAATCACACCAGTGATTAAATATACATTTCTTTCGAGGGGTTTTTACCAAGAAACTCCCTGTACAGATCTCTGGTTCGCTTCCTGGTGGAACCTTTTACTGAGATCATAGTCTCTGAGAACCATGTTCGATTCCAGTCAGCATAACCCCATCGGGTTCAATACCAGAGATAAACTTGGAGAATTTACTACATACTTTGTGGTTAACACTTTTACTCTAGGGGAATGTCGGGATGGATTTATCAACCCTCCACCCCCTCCTTTTCAGGTCACACCCCACCAATGTGATGTTACAGCAAAATGACAATGATCACATGGGTAGATAGAGTAATAAAATGTAGGTATTAAGAGGAGTAGGAGAAGAGAGATGTTTATGATGACTGATAATAAAGACATTTTGTATATACTGTAGGTTGGTAGGACACATACTAAGACGTTAATACTATTAAAAGATATTCTATCACGTTAATAGAATTAAGACAACAAACTTAATTATGGAAGGAAGGGTAGAGGACAAGAATTGTTAAGGTTAATGATTGCCTCCCAACTCCATCTCCTACCTTCATCCCACTCCTAGTCTAAGGAAACAGCAGTCTCTTTACCAATCTTATCCTTAATTGTTAGATACAGATGTTACTACACCCCTCGAAATGGTAATCGCATATTGCTGAAACATTAGTTTGCTTTGTACAATGATTACATTATATACATGTTTTTTAGAAACACATCTCTAAGAATGAGAATTTAATCTAGACATGACTAACATTGATACTTGTGTATCAGCCACATCGCATATTTTTTTCTTGTTTAGTTACAAGTAATGCTACCTTAAGACTTGATACTCGAGGATTTATGCTAACCGAATTTGAGATGAAAGGTAGGAAATACTTTGACATGAATGTGTTGTCAATCACAATGACATAGGTTACAACAAACGGTTTCTAACTTAAGCCCACAACAGCCTCTTTTCCAATCTTATCCTTAATTGTTAAATACAGATGTTACTACTCCCTCGAAATGGCAACCACATATTGCTAAAACATTAGTTTGCTTTCTACAATGACTACAGTATATAGGCCTACATGTTTCCTAGAAAAACATTAAGAATGTGAACTTAATCTAGACATGACTAAGATTGATACTTGTATATCAGTCACATAGCATTTTTAGTTACAAGTAATGATACCTTACGACTTTATACTCGAGGATTTATGATAACCGAATTCGTAATGAAAGATAGGAAATACTTCGACACGTATGTGTTGTCAATCACAATAATACAGGTTACTACAAAAGGTTTCTAACTTATGATTACACATTTCACAAGATTACTTAAATAACTTGCTCTATCTTTATTTTTTCGTTAACGATATATGAATACTCCCCTTATAGTAGACAAATATCCTACAATGGCTAGTCATTGAGACTTTGATATCATCGGATGCTCAGAAACTGAACTCTAGTAAAGTTATCTTAGTAATAAGAATGATAGAAAGAAATTATTTTAAAATGTGAAAACGAGAAATGTGAAAATATAAAATAAGAAAAGAGAAATTTAAAAAACTTAGAAATGTGAAATACGCCAGGCGATTGGTGGGAAAAAATACCTCAATAAGGAAATAATTAGTGGAAAGCTGGAAATTGATTATTTGGACCCATATATTATACTCCTAAGTTTTCCCCCTCGAGCGAAATCGGCGTTGGCCCTTCTGGCCTTAAGAAGGTACCATTTTTCGTTTTTTTTGTTGCAAATATCTCCCAAACCATCAACTTTATCAACGAAATACTTACTGTAAAAATAATCTAGAGTAAATTTCCTATAAAATGTTCTATACCATTTGTCTCTAACGTGAACCGTTACGATGCTACGACCATTCGAAGTGGAGCCCTTTGTGATTCTTGCGGAAAAGCTATGGAAATGATATGCCATATCAAAGTTTCTACATGTTATAAATATTTGTCAGCATTCCAGGTGCACAAGCTGTTAACTTGTTACAAGTATAACAGCTTTTCAATGTAAATAGCTGTGGCAAAGTACCTACCATTAGTATTATTATTGCGTAGTATTGGCATAAAATCACTCTTTTCCACACCACCTGGCGGTAGAGTAAATGGCGCGTTTTTTTTAAAGTGGTGTCCCCAGGAGGCCTAATCCACTGTTCAAATGTCAAAGTTAGTCGATTTTAAACCGTTTTAATGACTGCTGGCAGTCTTGATCGTCTGCCTCAATTTCTCCGTCATCGCTTTCATCGTCTGTATCGGTAAATTTGTCCGACGTCACAGGGCGGTCAAGATTAACATCAATGTCTCCGTCACAATCATCCATATCATTTGCCTTGCAAAGAAATCCGATGCAGAATTAAAACAATATTTCCAGTTTGAACTAGCTCTGTATCCGGTTGCGATCTTTGATGAAGCGGGAATGCGTAAGACGCAAACGTCTGTGTGCTATAAATTATTCCATCCTGTTACCGATGAGTCCACATTTGAGGACCTACATCATGTTCTCGACGAAGGATATCTTCTGCACCATATAATTTGGCACCAAACAGATACTTTTGTCGACATTAGTGCCAAATATGTGGATTACGTTAAAAGATACTTCAAAAACAGTGTCATTATTTTCGATGGGTATCCTGACGACCTAGCAGCTCGCAGTACCAAGTCCGCTGAACGTCTTCGACGATCGCACAAGCATGATGCTGCTAATGTTTTTTTTTTATGAGTCTATGACGGAACCTATGCCACAAGCAAATGTTTTGTCTAATGACACAAACAAACGAAGATTGATCGACTTGTTGCGCGTCAAATTCGAAAGCGAAGGATTCGATACCAGACAAGCTCCAGAAGATGCCTATGTGCTCATCGTTACCATCGCACTCGAGTTCTCTCGGCCCGACAATTCGGTCATTATAGTGGCTGAAGATAGAGATATCCTGGTCATCTTGGCGGCTCGTGTGCCACCCTCCACGAAAGTGTATTTTATGAAACCCGGCAAAGGTTCAACAAAACAACAACTATTTTGCACAACAAGTTTCAATCCCCCGCCGTGTGTGCAAGAAAACATCCTCTTTTTGCATGCGTTTAGTGGGTGCGATACAACGTCTTCGTTTCACAGGCAGGGCAAAATGAAATTCGTAACACTGCTGAAGAGTAATGAGGAACTGCAGACAGCTGTTAGGGTTTTCCGAGACGTGAACACAAACCCCGATGAAATTGACAAAGCGGGCCAGTTGCTTTTGGCTAGGCTTTATGACAACACAACCACGGGAAATACCCTGAATGAGTTGCAGTTCCAACTGTTTTCTAAATCTCTAAGCAAACATCGATTTAATCTCGCAAGCTTACCTCCCTCCAAATCAGCGGCAAGTGAGCACTCTCTAAGAACATACCATCAAATCCAAACATGGTATGGAAGTTATACAAATCCACTGGATTGGGGCAGGAAAAATTCTCAATGTGGTTTGGCTCCCATACCTACGACGAGGGATCCGGCGCCAAAAACGCTTCTAAACACAATGTCCTGCAAATGTTCTAAAGGACGTAACGCAGCGTGTGGCTCCAGGAAAACGGGCCTCCGATGCTCCAGAAGCTGCATGAATTGTATGGGACGGTCATGTACAAATGCTGCCGAGGAAGATGATATGGATGATTGTGACGGAGACATCGATGTTAATCTTGACCGCCCTGTGACGTCGGACAAATTTACCGATACAGACGATGAAAGCGATGACGGAGAAATTGAGGCAGACGATCAAGACTGCCAGCAGTCATTAAAACGGTTTAAAATCGACTAACTTTGACATTTGAACAGTGGATTAGGCCTCCTGGGGACACCACTTAAAAAAAAACGCGCCATTTACTCTACCGCCAGGTGGTGTGGAAAAGAGTGATTTTATGCCAATACTACGCAATAATAATACTAATGGTAGGTACTTTGCCACAGCTATTTACATTGAAAAGCTGTTATACTTGTAACAAGAAATTGAGGCAGACGATCAAGACTGCAAGCCTTCATCAAAACGGTTGAAAACGACTAACTTTGACATTTGAACAGTGGATTAGGCTTCCTGGGGACACCACTTAAAAAACAAAACAAAAAAACAAAACGCGCCATTTACTCTATCGCCAGGTGGTGTGGAAAAGTGATTTTATGCCAGTACTACGCAATAATAATACTAATGGTAGGTTCTTTGCCACAGCTGTTTACATTGTTACAAGTTAACAGCTTGTGAACCTGGAATGCTGACAAATATTTATAACATGTAGAAACTTTGATATGGCATATCATTTCCATAGCTTTTCCGCAAGAATCAAAAAGGGCTCCACTTCGAATGGTCGTAGCATCGTAACGGTTCACATTAGAGACAAATGGTACAGAACATTTTTGAAGTAAATTTACTCCAGATTATTTTTATAATAAGTATTTCCTTGATAAAGTTGATGGTTTGGGAGATATTTGCAAATAAAAAAAAACAAAAATGGTACCTTCTTAGGGCCAGAAGGGTCAACGCCGACTTCGCTCGAGGGGGAAAACTTGGGTGAGTAATATATGGGTCCAAATAAAGCGATTAAAGCAATATCCAGCTTTCCACTAATTATTTCCTTATTCAGCTACCTATCGCCCGCTCTAAAATGTGAAATTAAAAATTTAAAACACTCAGACAGACAGATAACCATTTTCCATGTCTCATTTCTATTTTTTTTTTAAATTTCTCTTTCCTTATTTTACATTTTTACATTTCCATAAAATACGTCTCTGCCGTGT
Source organism: Meconema thalassinum (assembly GCA_946902985.2). Taxonomy (NCBI): domain Eukaryota; kingdom Metazoa; phylum Arthropoda; class Insecta; order Orthoptera; family Tettigoniidae; genus Meconema; species Meconema thalassinum. Next base: position 492,504,685 of record OX336391.1, read on the forward strand.
AGGGGTGCCAGTGGCGCAACTACGGGGGATGATTAAGGGGATCAATTCACTCACCTCCCCCCCCCCCCCACGCCCCCTCCCCCCCAGAGTCAAATATTAAAAAGAAACGTAATTTGATGAAATTTTTTATTAAAAAGAAGCCAATTTTCGGATTGATAACAAACGACTCGATTATGTATGTTTAAATGCTATTAATTTGCGAACATTTCTCTTTACTCGTGTAAACTATTTCGTGTCAGACCAACCAAAACTGTTCATTTTCAAACTTTTACTTATGTCATGTAAAAGAACCTTCCACTAATTACACTTGTGTGAAGCTAAATTATAGGTTAGATTTGACTAACGCTCTTAGGTTCCAACGTTCGTCGCCTGGAGCCTACTGTGGAGGCATCTAGTACCGGTAACCAAGTTCAGACCTAGTTGTCGTTGACAGTGGCGTTTGGTAGCAAAATTAGGAGCTACCGGTACTTGAAAATTGAATGTATGCAGTCCTTACTTGAATTAAAAACAGATAACACACACTAATACAGCCATCTCAATTAACACCGGTTATCAGACAGATTCTACACCCACCCAAAGTACACGGGGCTACATGACCGCATTGTCGCAGCTCCTAAACTGAGGAACCAACCAATCATCCAAGCTTTTGCACATTGAGAGGTGTAAATAATAGCCTACGTATCAAATGTTATCGAGATCAAACATTAAAACTTATAGGTTTGCTTTCATTGATTGTCTTATTTTATTCACCGCACGAATCAAAAAGCAAAAACAAACACATGATCAACACAGAAAGCAAAAGTAGAAAACAAACACAAAACCAAGAAACACAACGCAAAATTCAAAAGCAAAAGCAAAAGCAGAAAAAGAAACACAAACCAAAATTCAAAAGCAAAAGCAGAAAGAAGCATAAACCAAAAAAACACAAAGCAAACCGTAATATTAAAAAACAATAGCAGTAAACAAACACAATAACAAAAGAATACAAAGCAAATAAAACAGAAAAAAGAAATCGAAGACGCAATTAGTTCAGATTTCACTTAGCTTATCTCCCTCCAGAAGTAAATCCAAATTACGCCACTGAGTGGTGCACGTTAATTCGCGTAGACAGCAATTAATACCTAATGAGTGATGCTAACATGCATGAATCCGCGAGCGTAGAGGGGAAACGAGGAGACTGAAGGTAGTGGAGAGGGTCACTGCTACTGTGCTCGTTGGATTACTGCTACAGTTACAGTAGGAGCCGGTGTGAAAATTTCCGTAGTAAGGAGAGAAATGAACGTTCCTCCCCTCTTAACCATGCTGCAGCACATGGACTCTCCCGCATAAAAACTCGTTGCTGACGCATGTGACATCAGGTTATAATTGCCGTATACCACGACCGCTAAGGGGAGGTGCAGCAAGTTTGAAGATTGTTGATTCGAATCCCGGGGTTGATAGTGGTCAGTACAGTAGGTTTTCCCCCGGGTTCTTACACACTTCCTCCAGGAAAATGTCGGGATGATTCCTCATCTCAAGTCCCGTGGCACCTACCATTATGCCTGAGCCTAAAAATTAGTTGCATGCGTTACTATACTCACCACAAAAATATAGGTTGGCAGGGAAATTCAACACACATCCAAATACACTGGGCTGCTTTCCAAACTGTTCCTAGGCTCTAAAACGAATCAACAACAACAGCTCTACGGTTAAATCCAGAAAATGCGTTACACCTCTTCTCAGTTTCTCAGATTTGCCTCACGTGGCTGTGTGTACCTCGTTCCAGCCCTCAGACTAGAATTAAATTTATTGGTAGAGCCGCGAATCAAATCCGGATCTCCAGCGTAACCAAAACATTTAAGAAATGGTTTGGGGAACACAAGATATAGCACAGCGAATTATGAAGAGTGAAGGTGAAAGTGATCAAGCCAATTGACAAGTTCCAACACGATCTTTTAATGGCCAAAACGTAAATAATAATAATAATAATAATAATAATAAGGCGCATTGTACAAATAGCTTGGGTTCGCCCAGAGTACCCGTCTCAGACATGGTGATTATCAAGAAGAACATAACTGAGCAGTATACTTCACGACTTCGCAGTGTTCTCTCTTCAAAACTTAGCGCTAAACATCATTAAGGCAGTTAACACGTTTGCAATGCCCGTAGTTACATACTCCTTTGGTATCATCAGGTGGACTCAAACTGAGCTGCACGATCTGCAACGAAAAACATCGGTGCTTTTATCACGCCATCGTAAGCACCATCCGAAATCAGCAACAGAGCGCCTGACTCTACCTCGGTCTGAAGCAAGGCTTATAAACTACAGAGGTTGCCTCAATTTTCACTCACCAATCAGCGCTCGGAAGGCGAATGACGTCACAAGATACCAAACTCGCCATGTGGCGACCGTGATGAAACTGTCAACATCAGCTGTTGAGTACGCAAAGTACAGTTTAGTCTCATGAAATTATTGGTAAATGGGTGATAAAATAACTGAATGTAGCCTACTTACATTTTATGTTGTGATCTTCTTGAATTTCTTGGTAATTCGCCTAGACTCGGTAGCAGTATCAGTGGTGCTGGTGTGGGTGTTAGTGACTTCCAATAACCTCTTCTTATGCAAGATAGAATTGGAATGTTTCAATCTGATGAAGAAAATTGTTCTCACAGATGCCTCAACCACATCAGACGGTACGTCAGGTACTTCTCTAGACACAAAATCTGTCGTTCTTCTAAGAACGTTCTTGCCTCGTTGAAATCCGTATTTTCCGTGAAATGTGACGAATGTTGCTGAAATGTGCCGGAACTGGTTAAGCCAAGTTTCTGAGGGATCGGTCAAACCACCGTATGACAAGTGTTTAATCCAGGTTGGTAATGCATAATCGTGTTGAGTTTGCATTCCATAGGTTAAGTTCCCAAGTTGTGGAAATTTATCTTGGAACTTGTGGGCCACATAACCTGCAACATAAGCCTTGCCATCTTCTTCACTTTGTTCCATTATATTGGCAATGAAGGACTCTGGTTGCACATTGCTGTCTAAGGTTGGTTCTGGAAGCACGTTACTTGCTTCAGACACTATGCCAGCTTTGTTTAGTGCTTTAGCAACTAAATATTCATCTGAATCTGGATCAGCAGCGTTTGTTTTGTTTTGAACTACTCCTGGATTTTTCCCTAAAATAATCATCCTCAGCCTGTAAATGCAGTCAAGGGGGGGAAGGATGATCGTGTAAGCCACCACGGGTCCGCAATTGTGAAAAGAGGTTTTCCAGTATATCTTGATTTAGCCTATGTGTGAGAATGTATTTTATATTATGCCTACTGGCCATATCTTGGTACAGAAGTCGAAGGGATTTTATTGAAATGATGACTGCTTTCTGGAATATTTGCAAAGAATTTTTACCAATGCAAAGAGAATTGCTCATGAAATTTTCCATCTTTTCCAAAATTATATTTTGCTGTTCAATTAGTAATCCATGGGTTAATTTTGTTGGTAAAGGCAGGTTAGGACAGTATGAATTCATAACATCATACCACTGGTTTACAAGTTCTATGAAATCCCCTGTTGCCTCTGCTAATAATTTATCTGGACCTGGTTTGTAGTGCTTTAAAGCTGTAGCTCTAGTGTGTGACAGAAGCTGTGCTGCTAGTCGTACATTTTGTCTTATGGTTTTTTCACACTGTATGTGATTGGGTGTCAGTTTATGGCATGAGTTTATCTCAGAATTGGTTTGTTTCACTAATTCTACCACAGGAGCACTGGTAACTTTCTGTCCGTTTTCTAGAATATAGCCATAATCCAAGAACCAGTTTCTGATAAGTTTTAGCAAATGGGGTGCATCTGCGAAAAAGTATATAAGCTGTTGAGTTACTGGGTGGTTGTAAGAAGAGCAGTTCACTGTGATAGACAATTCCCTCCACAAACCCATGTTCTCTCCTCCACAGTCACTCACACAGGCTACCACATTGTACCCAATGTTGTCAAGCTCGATAGTCACTCGGTCAAGCATATCCTTCGTCATTTTAGAGTCAAAATCAAGGTACACAGGCTGTTTTCAGTTGGAAAAAAGTCCTCTAGCCATAATAACTTGCATGTATGAATGAGGACCTACTATTTCATCCTCTTTTTGATCATAATCATATGTAGCTGCCACTTTCATTTCATCATAAGAGAGAACTGTTGTTTTTTCAAAACTATTCATAGTGTGGCCTGTAACTTCCATTACACGAATTACATCAGCCAGAATCCCTTGTCTCAAATTTAAACTTGAAGCCCATCTCTGCAATGAAGAAATTCCTGGTAAAGGGTAATGTAGCTTTTGCCTGAGGTAAATGTAACACCGTTTGCTGAAATATCTGATGGTAAATGCAGTCGAAATATCATCTGAAGTCCATTTAACGTGCTTCTTTTTATTGATGATGATATCTAATTGGCTTTTACTCAGCACCCCTGAGAATGTACCAATGACTTGCTGGTTCAGTGCTATCTGAGAGGTCTTTCCCAATTTAGCTGATAATTCTTCAATTGTTTTCTCAAGTTTCTCAATTTGCTTCTGGTAATCAATAATTTGTGCTCTATTTTGTAAACATTGCTTTTTTAACTGCTCACTTTCTTCTAAAACCCTGTTTTAATTCTCAAGTAGAATTGCATACCTGTTGTCATCTGCCTGGGTTTGAAGTGGTGCTTCTGGTTCACTCACTGAATTTTGTACATCCTCTTCTCTGAGTAGATCTTGAAACAATGTCCTATGGTTCCTTTTTATTAATCTTTGCTTCCTTGATGATGACTCTCCTATACTGGTGTGATCTGGAGTTAAATGTAGCGTTGGCACTGCTGGAAATAATATGAGAACAACAAAGTTCATGTGGGATGTATGTAGTAATGTAGCAAGTGTTTTTTTTTATAAATGTTAAGCTAACCCTCCCGTTTACATTTATGATTTGATAATACAGCCATCGTATTTTGACGGCTAGTGCTCCAACCACTAAATTACCATATACGAAATATGTCAAAAATATTAACAGATATAAAATCATCCTAGCAGGTCATCAAAACTTAAGGAGTAGGCCAGCTAGGCTCACTTACCATTTGGTTTTAGATTCCTTGGAAATCTTGGCTTTATATTAAGCAATTCGGCCCTGTAGTCCAATTCAAAGTCTTCACTTTTAAAGTGGAGGGAACATATCCTACTTGTTTGAGGGTTGAAATGATCTTTTCGCTTACAGGCAGCAATCCACTGATTGCGAAGGTATGCGTCTTTTGGCATCGTGAAAAACGACACGTCATTTCCAACTTTATAATAACTGTGACAAACTGCCACAGCACATATTTGGCCTGGCATGATTATAAACAAAAGGGATTAAAACACGTGTTTAAACCACTGCAATCCATACAATATAAGTTGACTTTCCTTGCATATCTCGCGCCTCGCGCGCTACGAGGAAACGTGTGACGTCACGTCCTTTCCCTTCCCTCCGCGATCCCCTCGCCTAAGAGCTCCATATTGAGACAACCTCTGTAGTTTAGTAGCCTTGGGTCTGAAGGTGGTCGAGGACTGATAGATATCATGAACCTTCATACAAAACAAGTGACAACTCTGCGTGCATTTTTCCACAACAAAGGAGAAACATCCCCTCTCCATCGCACTGTATCTTCAGCTGATGATAATTACACACCGCTCCATCTGTCATCTTTAGATTCACCAGTAAACGAAGTGAAAACTACTGAATACAAGATCGGGAATTGGAAACAGAAGGCGCTTCATGGGAAGTTTCCACATGAGTTGGACCAGCCTCACATCGACAAGTTAGCGTCGCACGCATGGCTGACCCACCCGGTTCTCTTTCCGGAAACAGAGGGATTTGTTGTAGCTACCCAAGACAAAGTTGTTGCTACTCGAAGTTATCGGAAATTTATCATAAAAGATCCAGCAACAGAGAGTGAGAAGTGTCGCCGCTGTGGTAAATGTAGTGAGACCATTCAACACATAATATCAGGTTGTTCCCACCTTGCCAACACTGACTACAAACATCGACACGATCAAGTTGCCAACATTATCCACCAGAAACTTGCCTTGAAGTACAAACTTCTTCAAAGCTCCGTCTCCTATTGGAAATACACACCATCCGCAGTACTCGAAAATGCCACACACAAGCTCTACTGGGACAGAGGAGTTGTGACAGATGTTGCAGTCAGTAACAACCGGCCAGATATCATTGTCATCAATAAAGAACACAGAGAGGCATTACTGATAGATATCGAATGTCCCAACACTCAAAACATCCAAACGACAGCTGCTACTAAAATATCTAAGTACACAGAGCTGGCAATTGAGATAAAGCAGATGTGGAAACTTAGTCGGTGACTACCATCCCAATAATTGTATCGTGTACTGGTGTTATACCCAAAACTCTCCACAGTAGTCTATCAATATTGAATCTACACCCGCAGATATATATTGAACTACAGAAGGCAGTTCTGTTAAACACCTGCCATATTGTCAGGAAGTTCCTTGGTGACAATACCCTCGCCGAACACTCAGCAAGGCTCGAAGAAGATTCAGAAGGACATTTAGCTAATTCTATAAATGAGGGAGACTCGTGAAGAGTCCGGACACGAAATTAATGTAATGTGAGGTTCCTATAATTTACATACATTGTATTTCAGTACAGATGGTTCCTTGCTAAGGCCGAACCAGGCTGTAATATAAAATGTAACCGGTATCAGCCGTGTTAATGATGCAAATAATAATAATATTAATAATAATAATAATAATAATAATAATAATAATAATAAAAATAATAATAATTGAATGTCTGTCTATGAACTACAAACTGAATAAACTAGAGGTCTTGGAAAGGAGAATCCTCAGAAAAAAATATGGGTGCTGTTTAAACCGAAAGTGGATGGAAACTTCGAAGTAATGAAGAAGTTTACCAGAAAGTAGAAAGAATCTCTGAGACTATGAAGAAGAGGAGGTTGAAGTTTCTCGGACATCTATACAGAATGGACCAAAAATAGACTCACCAAACAGATATTTGATTACTTCTGGAGAAAGAAGACATAACAGCATGGATTAATGAAACAAAGGCGGATATGGAAAGATTGAACATCTCAGAAGACTAACTGTAAGACAGAAATAGATTTAGGAACATACTGAATAATTTGGAAGGGATTCAAGCCGCAAGAAGACCTAATAAGACCGGAAGAGCCTGGACGGAAGAACAGCGTAAACAGGCCAGCGAACGCTTGAAGGAGTATTGGGTGCAGAGAAAACTTCGCACCAAGAAAAAGAAACGAAGTTGTAGCGTGATCCTAAGTGGTCCATTCGCGTGCAAAAAATAAAAAATTAAAAATAAACAAATAATAATAATAATAATAATAATAATAATAATAATAATAATAATAATAAGAGAATGTTATAGGCTAAACATCCCCTAGTACTGGTGCGGGTTTAGAATCGTTAATTGCCTGTAATTTTGCTTTATGAAGGGACTTAACGTGGCAGTACAGTACTGATTGGGTCTCCCGCAGCCTGGGGAAAATTATGTTGGGAACTCTGTGAAGATTGGTATTTACTATAACTGCAATGTAGGGGTTTGTCTTATTAATGATACGATATACAGGGTATCCCAGGTAAAGTCAGACCGTCAGGCGGCGTTTTCACTCTCCGCTATGGCAGCTGCCCCAGCCGAGCTTATGACGCGGCCTCGACCGGGCTTGTGTCGCGTGTATACAATCTTATATGAAACCTCATAAAAGATGCTGGAAGTGTCGTCCTTCCTGGGTTATACAGGCATTGTATCTGGTAACCACATTCAGGCTGACGCGAGTAAGTTCTGCCATGTTTAAGACATTTAAAAGCTGCGGTTTCCTCCAGTAGCGGTACCGCTTTCTAGCAGCCGTAATGTGACGGTGAATGACGTCACAAAAACGTTCCGCATAGAAACGAAGGCGAGTGGTTTTCTATAATAATAATAATATCGTATGGCCTCGGATGCCGGATGCAAGCTTTGTTATTTGACACCCAGAGGGTAACTTGCATGTCGAATTTCGTTGTGCCTTGAAGCACTATGAAAGTCAAGGAGGTTAGATATCTAAGCTCCTTGAACACTGTAGCGCTTTCTAGTAGGGAAATGAGGAACTTTGTGTTGGCGGAAACTTCCAAAATTAATTTTGCCATTATGAACACGGCCTACTGAATTCAAATGGGTTCTTTGACATGCCAACATCGTATGACATGCGAGTCTGTGATTTTGCCGCCTTTCAAAAAAATCACTTACCACGGCCAGGAGCGAACCTGCAAGCTTGGAGTTAGTAGACCGACACGTTAACCACTCACCCACCGTGGTAAGCGAGTGGTTTTCTAGGAAGCGTTGACTACCACCGTCACATAAAATTGTGCTGACGTCATTCATTATGACGGTGGTGAGTACGATAGCAAACAGTTCGTCAACGCTTTTGTACGGTGTAGCCTACGGTGTGTGCTGAAAGTAATGAATTATATACAATGACTGATAAAATGATATATTGGAGTATGGAAGGAGAGGAAACATTAATATATTTCGTAAAGAATCATGAGGCATTCTATAATGTGAAGTGTAACCTTAAAAATACAGAGTTTCTGTTCAGGAAATATTGGTCTTTTGTTTCTGTTGTATGCCACTGAAGTTATGTCATCCTTTATGTAATTCAGAACCTATTCAAATAACACTAGTGTCATCCGAAAATATTCGTATGTATCTTCATAGCAATGCAGATGACGACGCACTACAATTTAATATGCACGTTCTGTAGGACGCCTTTTTAAAATGTCACTTCCCCCCGAACGTTCCCTATCGTCTTTGGATGACTCTTCTTCTTCTTCTTCTTCTTCTTCTTAAAAAAAATTACGAGCGCCATGTCAATAGTCTATCATCCATGTCTTATTTAACTTTATGACAACATGCCGTCACAACACACACAGAATAATTAGCTCTAACTTTACACCATTGTTCACCATCAAGACGTTTCCCAGTTTCTATACGTCATTCGTCGTCACATTACGGCTGCTAGAAAGCGGTACCGCTACTGGAGGAAACCGCAGCTTTACTGGTGACGTGAGGTCATCTAGAGACCCAAGAAATAAAAATAATATGTGGTTCTTTAATTAAATCTCGCAGGAAGCTGTAGTTTATGTTACCTTCTTATCTGAGTGCTGACACTTCATACCCTCGTTGATGAAAGTTTAGTTTCTTGCGATTCAGACTGGAAAGAACACAGCAACAATGCAGCCTGTAAGAGAAACTGGAGGCATTTAATGACAACAATGCGAATTTTAGTTTTGGCGTTGAAATTGTTATTCGGTAACACGGCATTGTTTCGTACGCTTGAATAATCTACGGTAGCTCAGTTTCAGTAAGAACTGTAAGTAAGACTGTAAATGCGCGACATTAGCCAGACCGTGGTCGCCACATAAGCTCAGCTGGGCAGCTGCCGCCTGACGGTCTGACTTTATCTGGGAGACCCTGTACCTATAGACCTCGTGCGCGCCTACTGTGCTGCGCTCTGGGAACAAATCTGTAGCTGGTGGGGATGACGCAGCTCTCTACTGTAAGGTATCGCTTGATGGAAAGGAATGTACAGTTTGTCACGATGGAAGCTAGTGTTACAAAGAGTCGAAGAAACTGTTGTGTGGTTGGTTGCAATTACACGTACAGAAACAGTCCTCCCGGTACTAGATTTTTTAGTTTTCCTAATGATAAACAGCATATAATCAGAAGAAAAGCTTTGATTACAGCAGTGAGGCGAGAGACTATTGACAGGAAACCATGGGCTCCCAGTAAAAATGCACGCATTTCTAGTCGTCATTTTGTGGGGTTTGAGGCCATTTTTCAGTGTTGCCTTAGTAAACAAAAGTTTGGTGCTTTTCAGTCGGTCATCACATTCGTTAACCTATTGTTAACGGAACCTGTACCTGGGTGTAATATACAAGGTTCTCCTTTAATTTTACTTCCCCATTGTTATTAATGTACAAATATGGGTTGTTGCACAGTTTTCACAGGTTTTTCCCGGCACGAATACGGACACTTGATCTCGAGAAGAGATGGAAACCCTTCGTGATGTTCCCGTAGAGCAATCCCGTCTGGACTGCAGCAGAGCCATGGTTGTTCATGTTTTTCAAGCAAGCCTACCTGCCTTACTGAACATTGGAACAATGCACATAATTCCATTATCGCATTCGTTTCATTATCCCTTCCATACCTAACTGCAGGAGTATTATGTCTTTGGAGTTATGAATTACAGACGCTATTTTTTTGGTAATCCCCACTTTGTAATGTTATGATTCCGTGCACATTCTGACTGGCGGGAATTCGAATTAATCTCTGCTGAAACCACAAGTGACATCGAGACTGTGCCATTGTCTCAAATGCAATTTCATATTTTTGCAAAATATTGATTTTTACTTAGTCACAAAACACTATCTTACCACCGCTCTTGTGAGTTGTTTTTTGTCGTGTAGCCTCCTGAGAGCACTGATATGGTACTTGAGATTGGTTGTCAAATCCATGGAGGCACTGAGTCACAGACGCTTTCTCAGCCAGTTTTACAGCATTATCCACGACGTTGTCTATAATTGAAGTACTTATGGAAGACGACTCTCCTTCGCATTCTACCTCTAAAACTCCCGTTAATGCGCCATCGATGTTCTTAGACGGGTATATACAGTAGTTCTGGCGTATATACAATTTTTTTCGGGGGACGGGAGGGGGCTGACTATCCTGGAAAATTGTGAGTATTCTCAGGCGATTGTCACCACAAAATACCAAGAAATATCAACCAATATCTCAGAGCATATAACTTTGTGTAATTATTTCAGATAAGATGGAAAGTTTATATAGCCTACAATTATATGTAGGCTAATACAAAAGAGTTGTAAATTACAACACAACACACAAATAAATTTTTATACTTAATGAATTTTCTATTATGGCCTATGGAGTATGAATGGCAAATATCTAAATATTTGTCAATTTACCGTACCGGTACTTAGCAGAAGGGTAAACAGTTTTATTTTTTACAAGTTGGTACCGTACTGTGGAGTTCACAGTTTTGCCTCACTAGGCTGAGTGTACCCCTTTCCAGCGCTCAGACCAGAATTAAAATTTCTTGGCAGAGCCGGGAATCAAATTCGGACCTCCGGGCCGGCAGCCAATAATGCTAGCCACTACACACGAGTTAGCCTAATTTCAATCATAATATTGTTTATAACTTCGCCGATAAGTCAAGATTAGGGTACAACCAAATTTACAATTACTTTATGCTCTTACCAAAGCATTACTTTCTTAATTTTTATTGGCTTTTTTCGGGGGAGGGGGGCTGGAGCCCCCTCAGCACCCGCACCCCCCCCCATATACGCCCCTGCTTTGCACTGGCATTCAGTGGATTGAAGATTTCTTTCGCGATCGATCTGAAAAGAAACACGAATTATTAAGACATTCGACGGGCATGATAGCCTAGTGGCTTACCCATGATAATTTAAGACATAACGAATGCTGATTGGACCTATTGATAAAAAGTTTACATAAGTATCATAAGAAATATATAATATTTTAATTCTTACTTGAAGTTTGACGGCATACGGTGGTTGATTTATGTTTGTTTCTCTCAAACATACGCCGACAATTTCCCCTCCCGACGTTTCTCACTTTGAGTACATGGTAACTCTCATTGAGCTTTGCACCTTTCTTCAGGGTGGAAGGTCTGAAATAAGTCTGAGTCCACTGTATCCTTTCAAAACACACACAAACCTCATCAGAGCACGACATTGGAGCGGTAAATATAATTGCTTGCTTGCATAGACTCAAAAGGCAATTGCGTCAGTTAGTCATCCTACGTGTTGCAAAAGCATCCGCTAGGAGCGCCAGCGGTCAAATTCCAGCGAGGCGCACGAGGTCTATAGCGTGAAAGTCTGCACCTATGATTCAAACAAACCAACAGGAAACGAATGGCAAGTAATAAAATGAACCAATAGTATTATAATTATTTGTGATTATTAGTATTATCATTATTATTATTATTATTCATTAGTATTAGTCATCATTAGAGCCCGGATGTTGATGCCGTAAAATTGTTTAAAATTGCACTTAAAATTTTCAAAAATGACTGTAATAAATGACCTAAAAATTCCAAAAACGCACTATAAAATGGAGAAAATGAACTTATAGTAATAACCTCACCAATATTTCAATAATGACAGCTTGAGCTCAAACTGAAAAGTCAATCAAAATAGATTTCTAGCACGTAACAAAAGGTTTATGTTCACTTGAGTCTGAGTTGCACTGCACTACGCATGCCATTCTGAAGTTGTCAAATGTAAGTTAAATGATCTGCGGTTATCAGCCAACACGTTTTTATATCTCAAAATGCTGCGTTCAACATCAACTGATGTGATCGGAGCGTACTTGAAATGAGGAAGGTCGTTTGCTGCTAGATCCTCCTCATTCCCATCCGTGCAGTAGTTTTCACCAGAAAGAATGTCTGAGATTTTGCATAATGTTTTATACTCGGTGTTTTTGTCCAGCAATTTTTTAAGTTTTGATGCAAAACCCGCAGCAATTTCGCCACGATTGTTGCTAATACTAGTTCCCACCCGGTTTATTAAGGAAATGGAATCAATATTTTAAATTATATTGTACCAGCTTAGCATCTCCATAACTCTGAGAGACGTTACTCCCTCATATAAAGCTTTGAAATGACTAAATTGAAAAAAAAAAACTCAAAAGGCCGATTTCTCTAAAATAAGACCAAGAAAATCTACCAAATTTTAAAAAATGCTCTTAAAATGGAAGAATACCAAAATATGCAAAAAGATGCAAAATAAAAATGACATATTAGAAGACTGGATGGCCCGTCCGGAGTTTCTATGTACTTCAGCATTGTTTTAAACAGCTCAGTAAAAATCACACAAATTCCTTTTTTAAGTTTGAATCTTTGATAACCGTTAATAAGACTGACTTCACTGGGATTGGGTTCGGTACATGTATGTTAGGTTCAGTCATGAAGTTGACAATATTTTCTTTCTTGGTGGACATGTTAGGAATTCGGAATTTTAATCTGGAGTGATAGCTCGCGTTATCAAGAATTATTCCACATTTCTTGTCTCGAGGAAGATTTTTCAATAATGTATTTACAAACCAATTTTCAAATACATAGGCATTCATTTCATCATAATAGTCTGCTTTTGGATCGCCAATATTCTTTGCGGACAGAAATAAGCAGTTTGGAACCCAGCCTTCACTGCCCCCAGCATGCAACAACACCATTATTCTTTTGCCTCTCGACACGGGAACTTTGAGGGCGCAAAAGCATGTACCATCGTCCCATCCCAGTTTTACCACATCATGCGTATCGTACCATGTTTCATCTAAATACATGTATATAATGCGATGTCCTGCAGCCCTCAACGAACGTAGTCTTGTCAAGTATTTGTACCTCCAAGCCAATATTCTTGCCGATTCCATAATTACACGCCTTCTGTTTAAGGTGCGAAACTGAAATCCAAGTTTGAGTAACAATTTCCTAAGCATAGTAAGTTTTGACGGAAATTAACACACTTTCTGCAATCTAAACAATGGTTCTTCAATGCACGGCGGCTGTCTTTTCGCATAAAACTTATATTCATGTATATTCACGCCGATCTTTAACGTGCCAGTAAATCCATTGACTCGGGTCCCTAGCATTTGCGCCAGGATTCAATCCTGCACCTTGGGCACAGCAAGCAAGAAGGTTACTACCACGCTGCCAGCCGAGTGTAAGTCTCATGGTGGGGGTAAACTACACAGTAAAATATTGCTGACAATTTCTAAATAACGACGGCGTAATGGAGGCTAATTCATTCTTCACTGCAAATCGTTGTCGTTTCTCATACATTGTTTGTCGTTTGATGTTGGTGGTTATATTAACATTTCACTTTCCTATGAGGGATGGACATTTAGACATAGCAGACTCATAAAAATTGGTTGGTTGGTTCCTCAGTTTAGAGGCTCCGACAACGCGGTCATGTAGCCCCGTGTACTTTGGGTGTGTGTAGAATCTGTCTGATAACCGGTGTTAATTGCGATGGCTGTATTAGTGTGTGTTATCTGTTTTTTTTTCTTCAAATTCAAGTAAGTTCTGCAAACAATAATTTCAACTAGGCTACATAGTTCCTACTTTCGCTACCAAATGCTAGCGTCCACGACACCTAGCTTGCGGACTTGGCTACCAGATGGCATCATAGTCAGCACCTGGCGGTGAACGTTGGAACTAATAAAGCGTTATCAATTCTAACGTACAGGGTGGGCACAAAGTCCCGTTACCCCTATACATTTCAGGAAATAGATTGATTTTTTTTAACAATTTCTGTTTCAGATATAATCAATGGCTGATACTAGTGACTAAAGCATTGAAGAACGCATTGCCACAAGCACTTGGGTTCATGAGAGACCAAGAACAGGGAAAACGCTGGAACAGGTGCGTACCTAGGCTCACAATTGAATGGGGACAGCTCTGTGAATGAAGATGTGCGAGCACGAATCAATGCGACTTGGATGCGAATCAGAGATGTCACCGGTGTTCTTTGTGATAAGAAGATGCCTATCCGCCTAAAATCAAAGATATACCGCACAATGGTGAGACCAGTTGTATTATATGGTACCGAGTGTTGGCCAGCACCTAGAAGTGCTGAGCACTCGCTTCATGTCATGGAAATGCGGATGCTGCGAAGATCATTAGACATTTCTCGGCTCGACCATATCCCCAACACAACGATTCGACATACAGCTGGCGTGGCTCCAATCAATGAGAAAATGCAGGAATGGAGACTCCGTTGGTATGGGCACGTTGTCCGTGCACCACAAAGTTCAGTCATCGGCTCGGCCTACCATCTAACGGTCGACGGCCAGAGACAGCGTGGGAGACCAAAATTGCGGTGGCTCGACACCATTAACGCCGATTTACGATCAAGAAACTTGAAATCACGCGAAGCATTAGATCGCAAGAAATGGCGTGCATTGATCCAAAAAGCGGACCCCGTTCCTACGGGATGACGCTAAGAAGAAGAAGAAGAAGAAGAAGAAGAAGAAGAAGGTGCGTACTGACTTTGAGCAGCGATTCGGACGACAGCCTCCTCAAAAGACAACTCTTTGGTCGATATGGGTACAACTTTAAGTCATGATTCATGTGTTTGCGCGGAGTTGACCGGGATATACCCAGTTCCGCGGATCGTTTACGAGTTGACTTCGTTGGTGATCTTTCCACTGACTCCGCGACTTCTCGGCATTATTCCTCTCTTGTTGATTGTCGACCACTTCTTGGTTTGTCCTTCACGCTGCCTGTAGCGAACAGTTTCTTTTCTCAACGTAAAAGTGTTGTCTTTTGAGGAGGCTGTCGTCCGAATGGCTGCTCAAAGTCAGTACGCACCTGTTCCTACGTTTTCCCTGTTCTTGGTCTCTCACGAACCCAAGTGCTTGTAACAATGCGTTCTTCAATGCTATAGTCACTAGTATCAGCCATTGATTATATCTGAAACAGAAAATGTTAAAAAAATAATGTATTTCCTGAAATGTATAGGGGTAACGGGACTTTGTGCCCAGGGTGTACACATTTTGGCTTCACACAAGTGTAGTTAGTGGAAGGTTCTTCTACAAGTCACAAATCTATGACATGGGACCGCCGGCTTTACTTCCCCTCCGAAGGAAGGCATACTAGGGGATTTTAAACCCGCAACCTTGGGCATAGAAGCTCAGCATGCTGCCAACTACGCCACCGAAGCCGCCTCGTCTTATCTTATACAGTATATAAAAGTGAAAGTCTGTATGTATGTATGTGGGTGGGTTGGTTCCGTATACAAATCTACACCGTTCCACCAATCTCAACCAAATTTTGCATACACATAGTTTAGGACCCAGAAGGAACCGCTGGCTACATGAATTTTCGATAGTCTTTCTCATTCTTCTGATTTCGGCCCTTTTGCACTCAAGCACAGGCTAATCAAATCATAAAATATACTCATGAAGGAATGGCAAGATAGATAGTTTCCATGGCAACATAGCTCAAGTCGAGACACGGCCGTCTGGATGCCAGTTGCGCTCTGCACTACCGGTATAGAAAATGAGCATCTTTACTTGAAATCCCGTTAGTTACTCACCTACTCACACAGCACTGTCAACCGAGTTTAGCATAACAAAGTCTTGACACTATCTTCTACTATATATTTGTCAAATACCACTCACTCACTCACTCACTCATTCATTCATCACGAAATCTCAGAAACCACCGAACGGATTGGAATGAAATTTGGTATGCTGCTTCTACAAGGGCCACAAATGCCCACTAGGAGAGGATTTTTGTATATTCAGGTTCTAAAGGGGTGTTAAGGGGGTAGACCTGCATTTCATTGAATAGCAATATCTCCCGATTGGTTTCATTGGGGGATGTGATACTCGGCACATAAACTCATCATAAGAAGACACGAGTCTGAGGGTTTTTCGATGTGGCGTATATTATGAGGTGAAAGGGGGTGAAAAGTGGGGATTGAAAGATTCCTAACGGAGCGTGTATCTCTTAAACGACATAGGCGAGGAGTTTGAAACTCAGCGGAAAAAAATCAGCATAAAAGTAAGTAAATATGTGTTTGACCGTTTTTTTTTTCATAAATCCAATTTAAGGGGCCCACGGGGAGGGGTGAAATTCTGGGGGGGGGGGACAGGAAAGAAAGTGTCCTAACTGATTGACTGACTCACTCACTCACTCATCAAACTCAGGGGGAAAAACTGCTTTAAAGTAAGTAAATAGCTGTTCGACAGTTTTTTTCATAAAACAAATTTAAGGGGTTCATGGGGAGGGGTGAAATTCTGAAAAAAGAAAATTGAAAGAAATTGTCCTGACTAACTCACTCACTCACTCACTCATCATCGCCCAGCCAAAATTATGGAAGTTAGAAACATGACAGTTTGGGGATATGTTCATTGTATGTCAAAACCGTCTACTAAGGGAGGATTTTCGGATATTCAGGTTCTAAAGGGGTCTTAAGGGGTTAAACCTGCATTCATTGAATAACAATATTCCCGATTGGTTTCATTGGGGGATGTAATACACGGCATATAAACTCATCATTAAAAAGTAAGAAGACACGTTTCTGAGGGTTTTTCGATGTGGTGTATATTATGAGGTGAAAGGGGTGAAAAGTAGGGATTGAAAGATTCCTAATGGAGCGTGTATCTCTTAAACGACATAGGCGAAGAATTTGAAACTCAGCGGAAAAAAATCAGCATAGAAAATAAGTAAATATATGTTTGACCGTTTTTTCATAAATCCAATTTAATGGGCCCATGGGGAGGGGTGAAATTCTGGGGGGGGGGGGGGACAGGAAAGAAAGTGTCCCAACTGATTGACTGACTGACTCACTCATCAAACTCAGGGGGAAAAACTGCTTTAAAGTAAGTAAATAGCTATTCGACAGTTTTTTTGTGATCAATCAAATTGAAGGGGTTCATTGGGAGGGGTGAAATTCTGAAGAAAAACAAATGAAAGAAAATGTCCCGACTCATTCAATCACTCGTCATCGCCCAGCCAAAAATATTGAAGTTGGAAACATGGCATTTTGGGGATATGTTCGTTGTATGTCAAAACCGTGCACTTAGGGAGGATTTTTGGATATTCAGGCTCTAAAGGGGTCTTAAGGGGGTTAAACCTGCATTTCATTGAATAATAATATCTCACGAGTGGTTTTATTTGTGGATGTGATTCTCGGCATGTAAACTAATCATAAAAAATAAGCAGACATGTGTCTAAGGGTTTTTCGATGTGGTGTATTATTATGAGGTGAAAGGGGTGAATAGTGGGGGTTGAAGGATTACTAACGGAGCGTGTAGGCCTATCTCTTAAATGACATAGGCGAGAAATTTGAATCTCAGCGAAAAAAATCAGCTAAATAAATAAGTAAATCGGTGTTCGACGTTTTTTTTTTTCCACAAATTAATTTGAGGGGCCAATGGTGTGGGGTGAAAGTCTGGGGGAAAAAAGGAGAGAAAGTGTCCTAACTGACTGACTAACTCACTCATCAAACTCGGAGGAAAAAGACAGCTTAAAAATAAGGTAATGAGTGTTCAAGAGTTTTTTCATCAATCCAATTTAAGGGGCCCATGGGGAGGGGTGAAATTCTGGTAAAAATAATTGAAAGAAAATGTCCTGTCTGACTCACTCACTCATCACGCCCAGCGAAAACTATTAAAGTTGGAAAAATGAAATTTTGGGAATATGTTCGCTGTATGTCGAAATCGTCAACTAAGGAATGATTTTTGTTTATTCGGGTTTTAAAGAGATGTTAAGGGGGTAAACGTGCATTTCATTGAATAACGATATCTCATGAGTTGTTTCTTTGGGTATGTGATATTCGGTATATAAACTAATCATTAAAAATAATCAGACATATATCTAAGGGTTTATTGATGTGGTGTATATTATGAGGTGAAATGGGTGAAAAATGGAGGTTGAGGGATTCTTAACGGAGCGTGTATCTCTTAAACGACATAGGCGAGAAGTTTGAAATTCGGCGGGAAAAAACAGCTTAAAATACAAGTAAATAGGTGTTCGACCGTTTTTTCATAAATCCAATTTAAGGGGCCCTTGGAGAGGGGTGAAATTCTGGGGGGAAAAACAGGAAAGGAAGTGTCCTCACTGACTCACTTACTCACTCATCAAACTCAGGGTGAAAACAGCTTTAAATAAGTAAATAGGTGTTCGACCGTTTGTTTCATAAATCCAATTTAAGGGGTTCATGGGGAGGGGTGAAATTATCAAAAATAAATGAAAGAAAATGTCCTGACCCACTCACTCACTCATCATCGCCAAGCCAAAGTTATTGAAGTTAGAAACATGAAATTTTGGGGATATGTTCGTTGTATGTCGAAAACGTCCACTAAGGAAAGAGTTTTGAATATTCAGGTTCTAAATAGGTGTTAAGGGGGGGGGGGGTTAAACGTGCATTTTATTGAATAACAATATCTCACGAGTGGTTACTTTTGGGGATGTGATACTTGGCATATATACTAATCATTAAAAATAAGCTGAAACATGTCTAATGGTTTTTCGATGTAGTGTATATTATGAGGTGAAAGGGATGAAAAGTGGGGGGTGAAAGATTCTTAACGGAGCGTGTATATCTTAAACGACATAGGCGAGGAGTTTGAAACTCGGAGGAAATCAATCAGCTTAAAAATAAATAAATAAATAAATAAATAAATAAATAAATAAATAAATAAATAAATAAATAAATAAATAAATAAATAAATAAATAAATAAATAAATAAATAAATAAATAAATAAATAAATAAATAAATAAATAAATAAATAAATTAAATAAATAAATAAATAAATAAATAAATAAAATAAATAGGTGTTCGACCGTTTTTTTTTCATAAATCCAATTTAACGGGCCTATGGGGAGGGGTGAAATTCAGGAAGAAAACCTCCACTAAGAAAGGATTTTTGGATGTTCACTCTCATCGACCAACCCAAACTATTAATGTTAGCAGAATGATATTTTGGGGATATGTTTGTTGTGTGTCGAAAACGTCTACTAAGGAGGGATTTTTGGATATTCAGGTTCTAAAGGGGTGTTAACGGGGCATTTCATTGAATAACAATATGACACGACTATGACGCGAGCGAAGCGAGGCTAAAAATGTGATGGTGTGTGTCTGTGTATTACTCAATCACGCAAGTACCACTGGTCCGATTTACATGAATTTTACATGTAAGTAACTGATTTACCTGGTTAACATATAGGTTACTTTTGATTTCAATACTTTGCATTATTTAAAGATGGTGACCATTTTAGTGACGTCACTACACCCTTTGGTTTAAAACTTTCATATTTCCATTTCAAATAAAAAGAGAACGCTAAGAAATAGCAAACTTTTGATGGCATGTACGAGGTTTAAAATTACATTTTCTATCCGAAATGTATCTCCAACCGTTAGCGAGTAAAACCTAAATTTGTGCTATTAACACGGTCAACGCCGAGCGGTGTAGTTGGACAAAATGTTCCATCCTTAATCTCCCTCTGCGCAGCACCTCGCCTATCCCCTGTTTTAACTGTCACCTTCACATTTTAATTTATTTACGACGCGTAGCGAAGCACGGGTACTTCAGCTAGTATATATATATATCATACTAATATATAAAAATGAGATGGTGTGTGTCTGTCTTTCTGTCTGTCTGTCTGTCTGTCTGTGTGTTACTCAATAACGCAAGAACCACTGGTCCGATTTAAATGAAATTTTGCATGGATGTGGCTGATTTACCAGGTTTACATATAGGATACTTTTGATTTCGAAATTTTGCACTATTAAAAATGGCGTCCATTTTAGTGACGTCACTAGACCCTTTGGTTTCAAAATTTCATATTTCCATATCAAATAAAAAGAGAACGGTGGGAAATAGCAAACTTTTGATGGCACAGACGAGCTTTGAAATTTAATTTTCTATCCGAAAGGTCCTTATCACTTTTCGTGTATCTCCAACAGTTAGCGAGTAAAACCGACATTTGTGACGTCACTACACCCTTTGGTTTCAAAATTTCATATTTCCTCTTCATATAAAAAGACAACGCTAAGAAATAGCAAACTTTTGATGGTTTACATGAGATTTAACATATAATTTTCTATCCGAAAGGTCCTTATCACGTTTCGTATATCTCCAACGGTTAGCGAGTAATACCAAAAACTGTGCAATAAAACACGGTCAACACCGAGCGGTATATAAAAATGAAAATATATGTGTTTTCCTATGAATTTCTTCGGAAATTTGAGTTGTTTACGCGTTTCAGACTGTTTTATGATGGATGCGCGCGAAAATATTTTTTTTGTCTGTCTGTCTGTCTGTCTGTTTGTTTGTTTGTTTGTTTGTCTGTGGACAAATTTGTTTCCTTATAACTCGAGAACAGCTGGGTGTATCAACGTAAAATTTGGTACAGATATCCATTAGAGGCACGACACTAATCATTGATGTAACTCTTCTCTGTACCTCTCATAAAAGGGGGCATACCCCCTTAAAATACATGCTGAAATAGGAGTAGAAGGAAGAGACAAAGCTCATTTTCAGCCCCTCAATGTGTGAGACAAAACTCGGGGGCCCTAAAACCACATTTTAAGGTCCTAAGTCCAGCCGTTTTTGAGATATTCCCAGAAAACTAATTACATTTAATAAACGAATGAACGAATGCAAGCCGATAACCATGGCAACAGATTCACAGAGGTCCATCTATTGCTGTAAGACGCAAAGCAATTCCATTAATTACATTAGTGAGAAAGTTTGCAAACGGCTAGATGGTTATTGAAAATCCACAGCCTGCTTCCAGTCTCCGACCGGGTCAGGAATGGAATGAATGAAGCCCCCATCTAGCGGCGAGGATATGAACTGTGCCGGCTGCCGAGGCCTGACGCACTCCTCCGGGGCAATGATTAAATGAATGACAGATGAAATGAAATGATAGTGGAGAGTGTTGCTGGAATGAAATGTTGACAGGGAAAACCGGAGTACCCGGAGAAAAACCTGTCTGCCTCCGTTTTGTCCAGCACAGATCTCACATGGAGTGACCGGGATTTGAACCACGGACCCAGCGGTGAGAGGCCGGCGTGCTGCCGCCTAAGCCACGGAGGCTGGTGCTAGATGGTTATTACGGAACCAAATTAAGCTGTAAATTTCATCAATACGTAAAATGCGCTTAAGGGGGTCAAGGGGTAGTCTAGAATTTTTTCACGCGATTTACACCTGCGGGTGTGGTACGGCAGGTCTATTATATTCCTATCCCTATATTATATTATTATTAGTAGTATTGTATTATGGCGTACAACGACGAGACAAAGCCCCTCGGTGCCAGAAACAAAACTCGAGGGTCCTCGAAAACTACATTATAAGGCTCTAAAATCAACAGTTTCTGAAATATTCCCAGAAAATTAATGAAGGAATGCAAATCGGTAACCATGACAACATTATCTCAAGGGGTGGCATCCAACTTTCCATCTATTTCAGTAAGAAGCAATTTATTACATTTATTACATTTATTACATTTATTACATTTCTGTGAAAGTTTGCAAATATAAGGTTATCACGGAACCAACGTAGACTGTATAATTCATCAATTAAGGGGGCCAAGGGGTAACCTAGATTTTTTTCATGCAAATTTCACGTGCGACATATAGTACAGAAGGTCTATTATATCTCCAAACAGCAACATTATTTTCAAAAATTCCTGAATTGAATCAGAATTTGTTGCGGCTTTTAGGAATTTGGGCCATTTGAGACTAAAGAACATGAATTTGCATGCACCACAAGCTTTTATAATTTATGATAGAGGTCTTCCTGTGTATGGGGACCTAACACAACGTAGAGGGTCAGTTTTTATGTGACGTGTATTGCGTTTCATCTACAAGGCTTTCAATTCTATTTCATGTCAGGAAGTACACGTTAGGTGAATTTAGTTTGAGAGCACATTTTAACTAATCTTTTTTCTTTTTTTTTGTCGACATACGGGTTCATCGTAAGGATGATTTTGTTTGATACTGTGTGGTTGATATACCCATATTTGGATTTCTGGGTGATATGTTGTAGACAATAGAATTGTCCGTCTGTCTTTCTGTGTATCTTTATGTACGCCTATAAATCGTGTTCGGATGCTTGGTGCATCGTAAAATTAGGTATGGTAAACATGAGTCAATACACCAATCATTTATAAAACTCTTCACCGTACTTTTCATACACTAGAAGCGTGGATACAAGGAAAAACTTCTCAAAATACATGCTAAAATAGGCGAAATATAAAAATTATGCTAGAAGGACGACCAAAGCATATGTTGCACTTCTCAATGTGAGACACAAAATTCGCGAGTCTATAAAGGGTCTCCGAAAACCACATTTTAAGGCCCTTAAATTAACAGTGTGTGTGATATTCCCAGAAAACTAACTTCGTTCTGATAAACTTATGAAGGAATGACAAACCGCTAACCATTGCAACAGTAGCTCAATTGATAATGTCTGGTGTTAACACCGAACACCGTTCGAAGAACGGGTACTTCTGCTAGTCTATATATATAAAAATCAATGTAACGTGATAGTTTGTCTGTGGGTATGTCTGTGGGTATGTCTCCTATGCGTTCTTATACCATTCGTCCGATTGCGATGAAACTTGGGTGAGATGTTGAGTACACTCCAAGGAAGGTTTCTGACTTATTAAATCCATTTTACAATAGGTAGCGCACGCGTAGATTCAACAAATGAGCGACGATGCGCGAAGCATTTCAACAAAGTCCCGTATGTGTTCATATACCATTCGTCCGATAGCGATGAAACTTGGGTGAGATGTTGTGTACACTTACGTGAAGGTTTTAAAATTAGTGAATACATTTCACAGTAGATAGCGCACGAGTAGATTCAACAAATGAGCGACGACACGCAAAGCGTTTCAACAAAGTCCGGTATGCATTCATATACCATTCGTCCGATAGCTATGAAACTTGCGTAAAATGTTGTGTGCACTGCAGGGAAATTTTCTGGCTTAGTACATCCACTTTAC